>AP025055.1:29760748-30127507 GCA_036186865.1 Eustoma russellianum
GAAATTTAAAAAAAAGGAGAAAATTAATTTTTTTAAAAAAATCAATAAATGTCCAAAACTCACCACATCAGCGCCACATCAGCAATTACATGTTGTACTAAGTTGTTTTCTGGTTACCGGCTGTAAGTGAGTCATTACCCAAAAAGTCTAGTTGTTAAGTGAGTTTTATCAACGTTTAACTATAAACTGAGTAATGTGCGAAACGTTTGACTACTAAGTGAGATTCTCTCTTTATTTGCCTATAAATAGGCATGTTTTGGTAAAAGGAAAACACACAAACACCAAAGCAAGAAGAAATTCAAGAGATTCTTGAGAAAAAAGTGAGTGAAAGAAAATAGACTAAGGATAAGAAAGCTGTGAGATTATACCAATTCGGTATAAGAAAATATTAAGTGTTTCAATTCTCTTGTATTTGTCAAATTTAAGTCTAAACTTAAGTTGTCTCTTGTATTCACACTATTTCAAACAGTGGAAGTTGTTCTCATTGCCTGTGGTTTTTCCCTCCACAAAGACATAGTTTCCGCATAGATCTCGGTATCCCTATTTTTATACGGCATTTAAGGTGAATTCTGATAAATACACTATGCACGTAATTTCTGTCTAAGCAAGTCAGATTTTAAGAGGGACAATGTGTCTCCTGCTAAACTTGAGATTTTACATGGAATGATAATACTATTTTGGAGTTCATTGTGATCTTTACTGGGTATAACAGAATCGGTTCACTTATATTTTACTGTTGTTTATCTCCCTATCATACTCGACTATTCTCGTGAGTAGTAAATTACTATCCATAGTTTTATTCTGTTTAGAACCGGGTTGTTATTACCAACAACTGTATCAGAGCTTGGTTATTCGGTTCTTGTGTTTCCCAAATATGGCAGAGATGAAATTCAATGTGGCAAAATTCAACGGAGATGATGAATTTTTAACATGGCAGAAAAGGATGAAGCATTACCTTATACAACAAGGTGTCACAAAGCTCATTATTGCAAAAAGAAAAAGTCAAAAGTCAAGAAAGATGATGTTTGGCAATACATGGATGATAAGGCTGTTGGATCGTACACCTGCAGTAAACACCACTAGAGGGGGGTGAATAGTGGTTAGCGGAAATTATACTACTACCCTTGGTTAAAATCCCCTTTCAAAATAGAATCTGAGATCTCCTCAGATTCAGTACCCGTTTTTGAAACATTGTCACCATGTCAAGTACCTACACAAACTCAAAATACCAATTTTGCCCTTTTTGGTAAGTTGTAGAAACTTCCAAGGTACGTTAATCACAATGCATAATATCACATAATAACAACATGATAAACATATATAAATCATATACAAATGAAAACAACCATTTTATCACATTTTATAAAAATATTTCTAAAAACCCTAGACATCGATCGATCGAAGTGCCTCTGCTTGAGAGATCGATGTCTCACAGTGAGATCCACAATTTGTCTCTGACCTACATCGATCGATCGAAATGAGGGTTTGATGTGTACATCGATCGATCGATGTGTCTCAGGTTTAGATATCGATGTCTTACAGTAAGGTCTTGAATTTTCTCTGTCTTACATGGATCGATTGATGTGAGAGCTTGATGTACATCGATGGATCGAAGTACAACCACCTGAGATATCGATGTCATTTTTCTTCACTTTTCAACTTTTAATCATTTATAACACCATGTGTGACATTTTTAAGTATCCACCACTTAAAATCATGACCTTGAAAATAATCCAAACATATTTCTCAACATTCTCCCCCTTTTGGATGATTTTTAAAATAAGTCAACATGATTTTAATGTCACAACTCTTTATCATTGTTTATCACATATCTACCAAATTTTATCACAATTGAATTGTTTTGAAAACCTCACTAATTCTATACCAATTGTTTTCAAACTTTCAAAACTAATGTTTTTAACATATGTGCTCATGTGCTCCCCCTCAACTTATACTCTCCCTCTTAACCTATGCTTCAGGCCAATTTAACACTAATTCAAACTTTTACGAATTGAACTTAACATATTATTCAACTCAAATCCAACTCACATGACTTAACAACTAAAATCATGTTCTTATTCTATCTCCCCCTTTAATGATGCAATTGTATCGTAAGTCGTCATACGTAATTTGGCTCGTAAAGTTTCAAAAGTGGCTTGATTAAGGGGTTTGGTGAAGATGTCAGCTACTTGAACATTAGTTCTTATATGGTTTATGACTATATCCTCATTTTGAACATGGTCACGGAGAAAAGGATATCTTTCCTCAATGTGTTTGGCCTTAGAATGAAGTACCAGATTCCGAGAAAGATTGATTGCACTTGTGCTATCGCCGAAAATTAGAATCTTGTTCATTTTAATTCAAAATCACTAAGTTGTTGTTTAAGCCAAAGTATTTGGGTAGTGCATAAGCTTAAGGCTATATACTCGGCCTCGGTGGTAGAGAGTGTTACACTAGCTTGCTTTTAAAAAACCAAGAGACCAAGTTGGTTCCTATGAATCGACATGTACCGCTAGTAAATCTATCTAATTTTCAACCACCATAATCAGCATCACTAAATGTGTGTAATTCCAACTTAGCATTTCTATCATATCAAAGTCCTAAGTGAGGTGTGTGTTTAAGATATCTAAATATCTTTTTCACTGCATTGTAATGTGAGACTTCAGGACAAGATTGAAACCTAGCACACATATACACGCTAAACATGATATCAGGTCTTGACGTGGTTAAATAAAGTAATCCAATCATAGACCTGTATAGTGTGTTATCAAAAGGTTTACCATTTATGGGCTAATGTGGATTCCTTGAGGGGTTTGTTTGATTTGCAGTCCTAAGAAGTAGTTCAACTCTCCAACCATTGACATTTTAAAGTAGGGTTGGTTGATCCAAATATTGTGTCATCTACATATATTTGAACTGTTAACAAGTTATTATCTTTTCTTCTTAGGAATAATGTGTTGTCTATGGTCCCCTTTTGATAATTATTTGCAATA
The DNA here is from genome assembly GCA_036186865.1 of Eustoma russellianum. Taxonomy (NCBI): domain Eukaryota; kingdom Viridiplantae; phylum Streptophyta; class Magnoliopsida; order Gentianales; family Gentianaceae; genus Eustoma; species Eustoma russellianum. The sequence goes on from AP025055.1 coordinate 29,763,742, forward strand.
AGAAAGTTCGCAAATCTATCGTACCAAGCTCTTGGAGCTTTTGTTGAACCATATAAAGATTTCTTAAGCTTATATACATGGTTAGGATTCTTTGAATCTTCGAATCTAGTAGGTTGTTTAACAAATACTTTCTCTTGGATGTATCCATTCAAGAATGCACTCTTGACATCCATTTGGAAGAGTTTTATGTTACTTAAACTTGCAATAGCAAGTAATAATATGATTGCTTCTAGTCGTGCAAAGGGTACAAAATTTTCTTCATAATCTATTCCTTCTTGTTGATTATAACCTTGTGCGACTAGCCTAGCCTTATTTTTTGTAATGTTTACTTGTTCATCCATTTTATTCCTAAAAATCCATTTCATACCTATTATAGATTTATTTTCGGGTTTAGGTACTAAGTCCCACACGTTGTTCCTTGTGAATTGGTTTAACTCTTCATGCATGGAATCTATCTATGATATATTACTTAAGGCTTCTTTAACATTCTTAGGTTCTAACTGTGAGATTAAGCTATGTCCTTTAGCTTGACTTATGTTCCTACGTGTTCTAACCCCAACACTTGGATCCCCAATGATTAACTCTTTAGGGTGGTTATGTTTATCTTTTATAAGCCACCAATTCCTAGGTTGACTAGATTCACCCTCATCTTGTTCAAAGGTTTCATTAGTGTGAACATTATCGTATACAATTGGATCATCTTGCCAGTTAGTTGTATTATCTTCCAATTGCAAAATTTCTTCATTTATTTCACCTAAGGGTTCATGCATGCCTTGTTCAGGGAGAGTTGGTTCTAGATGATCATGAACAGGCTCAAGTAATATATCATCATCATCAAACATATTTTTAACATTATTCTCATGTTTATGTTGAGTTTTTTTATCACTAACTTCAAAACATGCATCCTCATTAAATTTCACATGTATGAATTTAATTATCTTTCTAGAGGCAAGATTGTAACACCTATATGCTCTAGAATTAGTTGAATAACCAACAAATATGCATTCAATAGACTTTTGCTTAAATTTGTCTAGATTATCTTTAGTATTAAGTATAAAATATTTACAACCAAAAACTCTAAGATAATCTACCTTAGGTTGTCTATTGTTTAACCATTCGTAAGGTGCTTTATTTAATTTCTTTCTAATAGAAAGCCTATTTATAATATAACAAGCACAACTAACAGCTTCAGCCCATAATATTTTGGTACTTTATTTTCACAAAACATTGTCCTTGGTATTTTTTATATAGTTCTATTTTTATGTTCAACAACTCGATTTAGTTGTGGTGTTCTAGGTGGTGAAAATTCATGTCTTATTCCATGTAATTCACAAAACTTGATTACATCTTTGTTTTTAAATTCTTCACCTCTATCACTCCTAATTCTTTTAACATTTTCTTCGTAAAGATTTTCGAGTTGCTTGATAAGAGTTTCGATTGCCAATAGAGCATCGTCTTTGTGTGTTAAGAACAATGTCCATGTGTATCGTGAGTAATCATCTACTAGGACACACACATAGTAGTGTCCACCTAGACTTCTTGTCTTACTTGGACCAAATAAGTCTATGTGAATCAATTCTAGTATATGACTAGTACTCACTTCATGTTTTTGTTTTAATTTTACTTTTATATGTTTTCCTTTAATACATGTTTCACAAAGTTGAAATTATCTAAGTCTAACTTAGGCATTCCTCTAATTAAGTTCTTCTTAGATAAGTTTTCAATGGTTGAAATTCCTATATGGCCTAGTCGTCTATGCCATAAGTTCACATCTAAGTCATGTGATATTAAACATTTAATCTTAGCATCTAACATATTACGTAGGGAAATGGTATAAATGTTACTATCCCTATTTCTTTTTAATACTATTTCTCCCTAGCATTTATTATATCATAGGAATTGGGAAGAAAAGAAACATTGTATCCACAATCTATAAGTTGCGAAATACTAAGTAAATTATGTGAAAGATTGCTTACTAACAACATATTTCGTATTTGAAATGTGTTAGGGTCCCTAATTGTTCCTATTCCAATAACCTTTTCCTTGTTGTTGTCCCCGAATGTTACTTTTTCTCCATTTTCAACATGTTCAAATTCGGTGAATAGTTTGGGGTTGCCCGTCATATGCCTTGAACATCCGCTATCTAAAAACCATTTGGTTTTTAGATTCTTTGGCTTTGTCTCCTGTTTGTCTTCTTTGCAATTTACATACAATGAAGACAAAGTTTTAGGTATCCTTTACTTGGGTCCTTGAATGTTAGGGGCACTTATCCTTATTTAAATATCTCTTAGGTATCCAAACTTGGATGTAACTTTTGGGCACATATTTGGCATTTTTATAGTTGAAAGAATAAAGAGGATTTACATGTACTTGACCATTCCGATTAAATGAAGGTGTATGCATATAATTGTTATATCTTGGTTTATAAGTACTATGTTGTGGCCGATTTTGATAACTAGTGAAAGGCATAGGATTTTGTTTCTTGAATGGCGCTATGTATGTGTGTTCATATGTATTTCTATAAGTCTTATATGAATATTGCATATATTTAGGTTCATAATAAGTTGGATGCATTTGATTTTGTCTTTATACATTTGTATACATATATGCATAATTTTTAGGTGGTCTAGATGCAAAGTTTTGTCTAGTTGCACGTTTATATGTGTGTGATTTTGTGGGTGCATGTTGCATTTTTACCTTGGAATAAGCAGAAGAAGGAGTAGAAGAAGATGTAGCAGGCAAAGTTGATTTCATTTTTGTTGCTTTATAAGCTTGTCTAGTACTTGATGAAACAAACTTAGTATTTTTATCTACTTTGACGTTTTCTTCTTTATATCTTAACCCAGTTTTATCATTTCCATATTTTTGTGACGATATAAGTGTGTCTAGCATGTTAGTTCCCGACTTAAATCGTTCTAACATTTTTTCTAAGTCTATTTTAGATGATTTAAGTTGAGAAACTTCTTTTTCATAATTTTCTACCTCAGATTTTAACAGGCTATTTTCAGTATGTAATGTTTGTTCATTTTTCCTATATGACTCACTTTTAATCTCTAAAGAATCAAGAATATTAGTAGACGTCTTCAACTTGTCGTTTCCTTCAATTAGTTTCTTTTTTTTCTTTAAATAGCCTTTTACAGTGAGCATGCATCTTTAGAAATTCTTCGTACATTTCATCAAATGGCATTTCACTATCAGAATCTATATCGAATGAAGAACTTACCTCGTTGGATACAAAGCAGACTTGAGCTTCCTCATTGTCGGATTCTGAGTCGGACGAGTCGCTCCATGTGCTCGCCCTCATTGCTCGTTTGCCTCTTCTTGACTTGGACTCCTTTGCCTTAGGCTTTTGCGCCTCCTCGTCCTAAACTTGTTTATTATTGTTGTTGTTATTATTATTTTTCTTTGTTGGGCAATCGTATGAGATATGTCCTTTTTGACCACTTTCGTAGCATTTTAACTCTTTATTATACCACTTGTTATTAGAGTTTTTCTTAGGTTGAGAAGAAGTGGAAGAAGATTGTCTTCCATTTCTATTAGGCCGTTTGAAAAACTTTCTAATTTTGCTAGCTAATAATATTAAATCATCGTCTAATTCGCTATCACTATTACTTTCATCTTTATTTGTATGTGACTCAGTTGATTTGAAAGTAATAGACTTATCGAATGATTTAGATGACTCGGTTTTCTTGTTGATTCAGTTTTATCTCATAAACTCTACGTGAACCGATCAATTTGTCTATTTTTGTGATTGATTTTGTTTCTCCAATTTCTGTGACTTTAGGATCCCATTCAGCAGGAAGGCTTCGCAACGCCTTTTGAACCTTTTCGTTGCTGGTAAAAGATTTACCTAAAGCTTCAAGTGCATTGAAAATATTAGTAATCCTCAAATCCATAGATATTATGGATTCATTTGACAACATTTTGAAAGATTCAAGTTCAGTCATAAGCATGTTTATTTTAGACTCTTTTACACTGCTAGTCCTTTATGCTTTAATTCTAGTGATTTTCATATGTTGTGTGCACTTGTGCAATTTGAAACATATCCTGCTTTTGAAGCCGTTAGTCCATTCAAAAGTAATTGCATAGCTTTATCATTCATGGACATTTTCTTTTTATCTTTAGTTGACCATTCACTTTTATATTTTTCTATTTCTTGCGTTACACTGTTTACTTAAACAACTTTCACTGGAATGTATTGCCCATCTTTAACTATAGACCATAAATCGATATCTATAGCCATTAAGAATAGCTTCATTCTAAGTTTCCAATTAACAAAATTATTGCCATCAAAAAGAGGAGGGTGTTGTGTAGACATACCTTCCAACTAACTTTTGTGAGAAACAATAGCCATTTTATGTACCTTTGATTTGAGATAAGCAGGCTACTATTAATTTTTGTTTCTTGGCCTTGTCTTCTTCTTATGGTATTGAATCGTGCTTCTTAGAGTGGTGTTGCCCTCGCTCTGATACCAATTGTTGGACCGTACACCTGCAGTAAACACCACTAGAGGGGGTGAATAGTGGTTAGCGAAAATTACACTATTCCCTTGGTTAAAATCCCCTTTGAAAACAGAATCTGAGACCTCTTCAGATTCAGTACCCGTTTTTGAAACATTGTCACCAAGTCAAGTACCTACAAAAACTTAAAATACCAATTTTGTCCTTTTTGGTAAGTTGTAGAAACTTCCAAGCATGTTAGTCACAATGCATAATATCACATTATAGCAACATGATAAATATATATAAATCATGTACAAATGAAAACAACCATTTTATCGCATTTTAGAAAAGTATTTCTAAAAACCCTAGACATCGATCGATTGAAGTGCCTCTGCTTGAGAGATTGATGTCTCACAATGAGTTCCATAGTTTGTCTATGACCTACATCGATCGATCGAAGTGAGAGTTCGATGTATACATTGATCGATCGATGTGTCTCAGGTTTAGAGATCGATGCCTCACAGTGAAGTCTTGAATTTTCTCTGCCTTACATGGATCAATCGATGTGAGGTTTTGATGTACATTAATCGATCGAAGTACAACAACCTGAGAGATCGATGTCATTTTTCTTCACTTTTTCAACTTTTAATCATTTATAACACGAGTGACATTTTTAAGTATTCACCACTTAAAATAATGACCTTGAAAAATATCCAAACATATTTCTCAACAAAGGCCGTAAGTGCGATCCGCTTGCATTTGTCCGACAAAGTCTTGAACAACGTAGACGGAAACCACTCAGCCATAGAAATTTGGACAAAGCTAGAAGGCTTGTACATGTCCAAAATGATGAGTGAAGCACAAAATTTTTTGTCTTATCTGAATGATTTCAATGGCCTCATGTATCAATTGGCAAGTCTTGGTGTTACTATAGAGGATGAAGATAAGACGATTATGCTCTTTAGTTGATTTCCACCCTCCCTCAATTATTTGATAGCAACATTAATTCATGTTAAAGAAACAATCACATTGAAAGAGGTCACATCATCTTTGTTGCTGCATATTAAGATGATACAACCAGAGAAGCAAACATAGGCTCTTCTTACACAAGAAAAATGAAGGAGCCAAAATAGAAACTTCACCAGTCATAACAAATCAAATGATTATGACAAGTCTAGAGGTCATTCCAAATCGAAAAACAGAGTGAAGTGCTAGAACTGTGGTAAAAATGACTATTTAAAAAAAATTGTAGGTCCTTGAATCAAGACAATGATCGAGGTCAAAAGCAGGTGGGAGATAACAACATAGCATCAATAACATCAAGTGGTGACGGCGAGACAACATTGATTTGTCACCAAAATGAATTTTGTAATGTCTCAGACCTAGACCTAATGGATTGTGGATACTGATGCTTCGTATCATTGTGCTACTAGCAAGGAATACTTCTCCACATACAAAGCTGGATATTTAGTTGTGTTGAAGATGGGAAACAAAAGCACTTCATCGATCATGGAAAGGAGTGATATCACTAAGGACACTTCACTTGGTTGTACATTCACATTACAAAATATGCGTCATGTTTCAAATATGAGATTCAATTTTTTTATCTACAAAGGCACTGGACAAGAAAGATTATGAGCATCACTTTGGTAATGCGACGTGGAAACTTACCAAAGGTCGCTGGTGGTAGCAAAAAGAAAGTTATGCTGTAATTTGTATAAGACACATTTTAAGGTGTGTCAAGGTCAAATAAATACAATAAATGGTGATGCTTCTCCAAATGTGTGGCACAAACGCTTGGGGAACATTAGCCAGAAAGGGATTTAGTTACTGGCAAAGCAATCTTTGATACCATTAGACAAAGATAAATCACTTGGCCCATATGATTATTGCTTATTTGGGAAACATGATCATGTCTCTTTTCAAAATAACTCTATGATAAAAGAAAACAAATTGGAGTTAGTTCACTCTGACGTGTGTGGTCCTATTGAGGTAGAATCTCTAGGTGGAAACAAATACTTTGTTACTTTCGTTGATTATTCTTCTAGAAAAACATAGATCTACTTGATAAGAAAAAAAGCAAAGTATTCTAATATTTTCAAAAGTTTCATACAATGGTGGAAAAAGAGACTGGAGAAAAGTTGAAACGACTTCGCACTGACAATGGCGACAAGTACATATCAAAATAATTTGAAGAGTACTGCACAAAACATGACATAAGACATGAGAAGATAGTTCCTGGTACTCCATAACATAACGGAGTTACATAGCAGATGAATAAAAGCATTGTAGAAAAACTGCGACGCATGCTCAAAATGGCTAAACTCTCTATGTCATTTTGGAGGGAGGTTGTCAATGCAGTTTTCTACTTGATCAAATGATCATCTTCTGTTCCAATAAGCTTTGATGATCTAAAAATAGTATAGAGCAGAAGAGAAGTAAGCTACACTCACCTAAAAATATTTGGAGGTAAAGCCTTGATGCATGTTGCAAGAGACTAAAGGTCAAAGTTGGATGACAAAACTATTGTTTGTATCTTTGTGGGATGCGGAAATAAGGAATGTGGGTTTAGGCTATGGGATCCAGAAAAAAGTCGTCAGAAGTAGAGATGTCGTGTCCTAAGAACATGGAATGTTCAACGATGTAGGAAAAGGGTATAATACAGAAAATGTTACGGATGCAAAACTTATTCCTTTATTGAACAATGACACAAATGAAGGAAATATAGAAGAAACTGAAGTAGATGATGATGCTGGTGATGTTGAACAGGCATGAGCAAACCCCTGATTCTCTTGAATTGTAAGATTTGGATCCTCAACGGAGAAGGTCTGTCTGATAATATGCATTGTCTACCAGGTATCCTAGTTCTCAATAATTCTTATAAAAGATGATGGAGAACCAGAGAATTTTCAAGAAATACAATTTCACAGCGATAAAGATTGTTGGACAAAAGCCATGCAAGTAGAGGGATTTATTGAAAAAGAATCCCGCTTATGATCTAGTTCAAATTCTAAAAGGAAAGGAAGCTATAAAAAACAAACGGGTTTTCAAGTTAAAGAAAGACGGTGATAAGCTGCTAAAGTACAAAGCTCGGTTGGTGATGAAAGGTTTTGGTCAATAGAAAGGGATCGACTTTGATGAAATTTTCTCACTAGTTTTTAAAATGAGTTCTATTCGACTTGTACTTGGTTTGACAGCTAGCTTGAGTTTAGAGCTAGAACAACTAGATGTAGAAACAAATTTCTTGTATGGAGATCTGAAAGAGAAAATCTACGTAAAACAACTAGAAGGCTTCATAGTCAAAGGCAAAGAAGGCATGATCTGGAAGTTGAAAAAGAGTTTGTATGGATTAAAGCAAGCACCGTAACAATGGTACAAGAAGTTTGGCTCATTTATGCTGAGTTAGAAATTCAAGAGAAGTGTTGCTGATCTCTATGTATATATTCAAATATACCCTGAATATGAATTTATCCTTCCTCTATTTTATGTTGATGACATACTGATTGTCGAAGAAGAATGCAACATGATCCAAATCTTAAAAAGAGAAACTACCAAAACCATTCAACATGAAAGCTTTGTGTTTCGATATCATTCGAGATCGAGAAACAGGGAAGCTTTGGTTATCATATGTGCGATATATTAAATAAGTGCTTTAAAGGTCCAACGTTGACAAAGCTAAGACAGTTACAACTCCACTTACTGAACATTTCAAGCTAAGTAAGAAAGTTTCCTTCAATGGAGAAGAAAGAAGAAAAAATGTCATTGATTCTATATTCTTCTGCAGTAAGAAGCTTGATGTATGCTATGGTCGCACCAGGGCAGACATTATTCTTGCGCTAGGAGTAGTGAGCAACTTTTTCTCAAATCTAGAAAACACACATTGAGAAGTAGTGAAATGGATCTTTCGATACCATAGAGGAACTTCAAAATTATGCTTAACTTTTGGAGGCTCCGAATCAATTGTTGATGAATACACGGATTTTGATATAGCTGGAGATCTAGATTGTAGAAAATCTACTTCTGGTTATCTGTTTACATTTGCAAGGGAGCTATATCTTAGTAGTTGAAACTTCAAAAGTGTGTCGCATTACCGAAGTAGAGTACATTGCAGCTACGGAAGCTGGCAAGGAAATGGTTTAGATTAAACGATTCTTAGAAAAGTTGGGGTTCAAACAACAACAATATATAGTATACTGTGATAGTCAAAGTGCTATTGACTTGGGCAAAAAAATGATGTATCATGCAAAAACTAAAAAAATGATGTGCGGTATCAATTGGATTCAGGATGTCACTGAGGTAGAACAATTCCAAATCAATAAGATCCATACTGACAATAACCCTACTGATATAATGACAAAAGTCATTACAAACGAGTAGTTTATTGGTGAGACAAACAAGATTGGATGAACTCTTAATGAGAGTCGGAGTATGCCTCTAGTCTGTAGGGGGATTTGATAGTATCCAGACAAATAAAAAAAGAAAAGAAATGGAAGACTTCTTTGCTGAGTTTTTTTGATTGGTGGCACATCAATTTTAACAAATACAAAGTAGCCACAATATGAACAGTAAAGAATATGATTTCTTCTTCTTTACTTGTCTATAAATTAGCAAATTTTGGTAGAAGGAAAATACACCAACAACAGAAGCACTTCAAAAACTTCTTGAGAGAGAAGTGAGTGAAAGAAAATAGAGAGAGTAAAAAAAAAGTTGTGAGATTATAATGAACCGGTATAAGAAAATATTGAGTGTTACCATTCTCTTGTATCTATCAAGTTTGAGTCTAAACTTGAATTGTCTCTTGTATTCTCATTATTTCAAATAGCAGAAGTTGTTCTTACTGTCCGTGATTTTTTCCTCCACAGAGAGAGGGTTTCCACATAAATCTCGGTATCTCTATTTTATTTGGCGTTTAAAGAGAATTGTGATAAACACCGTGCACGTAATTTCTATCTAAGGTAGTCGGATTTTAAGAGAGACCATGTATGACCCCTCTGGCTAAATCTGGAACTTTATGTGGAATGGTAATACTGTCTAGAAGGTCATTGTTGTGTTTCATGCGTATTACCGAATCAGTTCACTTTACTTTTACTGCTATTTATCACTGTCATACTCGACAAATTCTATTTAGTACTATCTATGGTTTTATTCCACTTAGAACTGGATCGTTATTACCAACACATTAATCGTTCAATTGAATCATTGGGCCATCTAACCTTAACAACATGAAAACCGTTGGCTCTGCTCACCAAGAAGTAAAAATCTAGTTTAGAATAGTTTTTTAAATAGAGCATCCCCACTATTGGACTGAAGTTAGCCTACATGCCTCCTCCAGGACATTCTTTTTAGTGGATTTAAATATTTATCATGGAAATCAGTTTAAGGTTGTTGAGATAGAAACAATTTAACAGTCATTCAAGTTCAGTTTAAATTTACATAGTTGCTTCCTTTTTATAGGGGTGATTCTACTTCTAACGGCTTTATTTTTCCACTTGAGCAGTGGTTACTGTTCAGCTACAGAATTTTATAACATCTAAGGTAACGGCTAGTTACCTGTTCTGCTCGGTCTTATGTACGATAAAAAAATCTTAAGTTTACAATATTTACAAAGTATGGCAGTTCGGCCTTAGTTCTGCTCCTAACTTGCACTTCACCTCGTCACATCGGCTCAACACCTTCTCACTTCAGCTTCTTTATTGTCTTCAGCTCGCCTTAGTTCTGTGTTTCTCTTCACCTCAGCTCCTCTTCAGTTTAGCACGGCCATACTTTATCCTTTTCACCTCAGCTTTTCTTCAGTTCAGCACAACCTTCCTTTATCCGTCCTTTTCCTTAGTTCAGTTCAGCTCAGCGCGGCTAACTGACTTTGTTCACTTAGTTTTATTTTCTGGCACGATCATTACTTAGATCAGGTCGGATTACCTTGGCTGATATCGGTACACATCAGCTGGACTTGTTTCCATTAAGATTACTAAGGGAAAATGTAGCAACTTGTCCCGAGTCCTAGAACTCGAAATGGTTCACCCACCGAATTCCGCTAAGAAAAATACAAGGCATCGATACAAATCAATTACACATCACCATTGTGACGTAAACTGACATCAGCGGAAGACATAAAATAAAATCTCAAATAAACTTCAACATAAATTGTCTAGGCAATAGTCGTACTGATTACAAATCCGAACTAATAAAGTACATGTCGAAATACTAAACTAGAATCCATAGGTACAAGATCCGAAATGTATGCATAAATAAAACTCCTCAACCGCACGCGTATCTTCAATTGCCCCACTTTGATACGTCCTCTACAAACTCTAAATCAAAGCCCTGATTATCTGCAAGGTGGAAATTATGGAATGAGCAACAAACATCGCTCAGCAAGTAACCTGCCAATACTCATTATGGGATCATACATGTGGAAACATGTGTAACAAATAAATAGATAATCTGCAAAGTAAACAAGTTTCCATTCGCAAATAATTTTACATTTCTACCCTTACGATATACCGAATACAAATCAACAAATGAAATAAACACAAAGAGTCGGTCTAATGTTAGTCAAAGTCAAAATCCGATGATGCAATTTTGAAAACAATGCGATGCAAATCAAAATCCACTTTACGATGCGATACGATAACGTTACGATAACGATGCGATCGCTATAGCACTTTCCTTACAAGTGACTGATACCGTAAGTCTTACGAGTTGATCATCCCAATGGTCAAATATGCCCAGGCGCTCTATCAAAATAGTCAAATATGTCTGGGCGCTCCAATTGGCGGTCAAATATGTCCGGACGCTATATCGAAATAGTCAAATAAGCTCGGATGCTCCGTTTGTCTGGGATCAATCCGGCTCACCAATATATTTCCCTTGTAAGGGCGACTTTAAAAATATGCGATGCATGATTCAAAACGATTTTCAAATATCGATGCGATTTCAAATGTCAACTTTCCAAAACAATTTCCAAATGTTCGATGTTTCAAATATTTACCAAACGAGGAATGTCGATCAAATCAAATATCAATCAATTCCAAACACAAATATTCGATACCAAATACAATCACATATCAATCTGCTAACTGAACGAGTACTGATTACTTGCAAAACTGGTGGCGGTTGCAGCAAGGAGTAAATATATGATGGTGGTTAATAAAAAATAAAGTATACTTTCTCGGTTCCATTTTTCTTCTCCGATCTAAGAGAATCTATATATATACACATTTATAAAACATCAAGTGTTGTTCGTAATCAATACAACAGTCAGTTTTCCGTTTTTTTTCATTTTATATAATTTACTTGTCATTAATACATTGCTACTAAATTATTTGGTTATTCATAAAAAGTAAAATATTTTGAATCCATCACATAAATTAATATATCTATATCCTCTTTCAGGACATGCAACCTCAGCCATCCCAATATATTCTTGACTTTCGTCCAGAATCAAAATTTAAGCCCATTAAATTTGGTGTCTCACATAAACACCAAATTTCACAAGTCATCATTCAATTTATATATAAACTTATGAACACACAAAATAACATATATAAATCCATTCTTATATGAAAATCTTCTACTAATTATCCTAATATGCACATTCTAACCTGCGGTCCAAATAACATAGCGGCATCGTTTTTTTGCATATAGTCTTTGTACATATGCGGACAATACATAAATTGAAACATGATTACATAACTTTACACCAAAATAAATAAAAACATATATAGACGTACAGTATGTCCTACATATATATGTATCCATATTCAATATACATATATAATTGCCTAATATCCCAGCCACTATCCTCCGAATATTCGGCCCTTGGCCTTTTCTTGCGTATACAATCTCACACACATATATTCATGTACAAACACGGAAATACATACATATAAACATAAATTTATGCAACCACAATTACAAATACATGATCCATGAATTTTATACAAAATAAACATATAGAATTTGCAAATACATAATGAGTACAGGTAGGGTACTTACCTATTTTTCCTTTTCTTATTCTCTTTTCTTCTCTTTTTCTTCTCTTCCTTCTAGCTCTCAATCTCTCAAATTCTTTGTTTTTCCTCCCCTCCCTGCTAGCCATTGGTTAGAGTGAAAGAAAAGGAAAGTGATTGTGAATTTAAGTAGGGGAGTAATGGGGAAAGATAATGGATATTAAAGGGTATAATTGTTTGGGGGTTATGGGTTTAAAGAGGTACAATGGATAGGAGGTTTTAAAAATGAAAAGGTAGTGGGGGTTTAATATTTTTTTCTTCCACCAGTTGGTTTTTTTAATACCATTATCCTTATTTTTTGGACCCAGGATATAACAGAACTTCCCCCTTACAATAAGTTTCGTCCTCGAAACTTGCGTATTTGTGATTCACAGCTTAGTGTGGTCTTATTTAATCCATTTACCGAATATCATCATATCAACCTTACTTTTAGGTTGTTAATCCCTCAATTTCCCTTATATCACTTAATATGTATCATTCAACTTGTATGCTTGTATGTGCAACTCCGGATTCTTAAACTCATCACTTATGATTCACCTTCTAAATATATAACTAAACTAAATTCCATTGAGTACTCCTATATGTTAATCATTACACTCCTTCAACACAGAACTGGGTCCTCAAATCACTTCTTATATACTTACAAACTAACTATGTGATCATATCCTTACTCCTTCGCCATATTATCAGTAGCCTAATATACGAATATGTCTATGGACATGTTTTTCTTCAAATAAAAAAGTAGCTTACGTAACTATAATTCAGAATGTAGCTTTAGTATTTAAATAATATCCAATCTAATTTTTTTAATAAAAACAAGATTCAAGGTATTATATATTTGTTTTCGTAAAGCAGTATCCCAAGCGACATATTATAGAACAATATGGATATAAATCACTTGTCAAAATATTTTGATGACATAACATTAAAAAAATTTCAAAATCAACAAGTGGGAGGTATTTTAAAACGAATTGAATACGGTATCTTTTTCTTTTCAAAAGGGAGTTTATATTTCGAATGCTATTTTTGGTTTCACAAAAATTAAGTAAGTTTATCACAAGCAGGTAAATAACTTCAAAATATTAAATGATTAAAATGCTTGCAATTATCGATAGTTCGACAAATCAAATTTTATTTCGACTGAATGGTTGCAACCAAAATTGAAAATTTGCAATATCGTAGAAACATATTGTGTTTATGAAACATCGACATCTTAAGAATAAGTATTTTCCTACAGTTGTCAGAGATAGTTGGAGCTTCATTATGTTGATCCATAAATTCGAAGGAAAAAAAATAGCCTTGTAATTCATAGATTATTACAAAAAACGAAATCAGTTTAAATATTAAGAAGCAAAAATCTCTAAAGTCTCCTTGAAGTATATAATATATCTTAGTGTACGTGCTTATATGGGAACAGTTGGTTACTTGAAAAATTACAGTCTAATACTTCGTATAATTCTTCCTAAGTCATTCATGCGGTCGCATGAAAATCCACCTATGTATCGTTTCTTATAGTTATAGTATAAAATCTTTAACTTAGATTGCTCGATCCTAGCAACTATACCCATTATTAATCGACTCAGGGCCTTCTAATTCACAATGCTTCCGCGCGCACACTGACCCACTGTGTTTCCTGACGTAGTTATTTCAACCGCTAATTTTAACTTAGTTAACCTCACATGAAAAGCAAACACTATTTGTTCAAGCTTACTCTATTCCAACTCCAGCCTTCGCGGTTAAGGCCAAGTAGCTCGTTGTTTCTAAGAATCAATACTTAGCCTAACATTTGGCATACTTAATCATTCCCCTATAACACTATAATAATGCTCACTTTATTACTATCAGTCAATATTATTAATGAGACAAATATCGTCGACCTATTTCAATAACTCTAAATTTAACATCTTATCCATAACTATAAACTCATTTGTACAATATTCTTCGCTAAACTCTAGTGATCATATCGCTTATAAATCATCTCTTAGTAATTATTATAAATTATTTCTTAGAACTATGATCCCAACCCTACAGTCCAAAGTAGGGACATGCGCCCGCTTTATTTTACTTCAATAGTACCAGGTCTCTTGCGGCTGTTACGATGGGACAGTCCAAGTAACCGCCTGATCTATTAATATGTCAACCAACATCCACAGTAAGATATTCTGGTTAACATTGCAACTTATATATCCTTGACAGTATACTATTCAATTAGGGTTACCATTCTCACAGTTAAGGGGATGTGCGAAGGGTTATGATCGAAACTTAATTAAGGCGAGTAAGTAAAATATATGACATACCTTAGGTATACTTTATCCCTTAACCGATTGTCCCTTAAGTTCTAAGGTCACTTCTTATTTCCAATATCATGCTTAATATATAATTATCGCTTACGACTAAAAATCGGTACTTATGTTCAAGATCACTCTTAATCAAAATCGCCACTAATGTCTAAGATCGTGACTTATAGACAAAATCGTAACTTAACTTCTAAGATCATGGCCTAAATCTACGTTCCCGCCTTGGATCTAGAGCCATGCTCTGATACCACCTGTAGCAACCCATCCCGAACCCTGGAACTCGAAATGGTTCACCCACCGTATTCCGCTAAGGAAAATACAAGGCATCGATACAAATCAATTACATGTCACCTGTGTGACGTAAACTGACATCAGCGGAAGGCATAAAATAAAGTCCCAAATAAACTTCAACATAAATTATCTAGGCAATAGTCGTACTGATTGCAAATCCGAACTAATAAAGTACATGCCGAAATACTAAACTAGAATCCATAAGTACAAGATCCGAAATGTAAATGTCTTGGTGCAAATCACCATGCAAGAAGGCATTGTTAACATCCAGTTGGTGTAGATGCCAATTTTTGAGAGCTGCAAATGAACGAACCATCGTAACAGTAGTCATCTTGACCAAAGGACTGAAGGTGTCATTGTAGTCAACACCTAACTATTATGTGTAGCCTTTAGCTACTAAATGTGCCTTGTATCTGTCAATACTGCCATCAGACTTCCTCTTAATCTTATAGACCCATTTGCAGCCAATAGGGGTCTTGTCAGAGGGCAAAAGAACCAATGCCCAAGTGTCATTGGCCTCAAGTGGTGCCAACTCCTCCTGCATAGCTATCTGCCACTCAGGAACCTGTGCTGCCTACTGCTAAGAAGAAGGTTCCTGTTGCAAACTAATATTGAAAATATAGGATTTATATTCAGGAGTCAGTGAATCATAAGATATGTAAGATTAAATAGGGTAAGGAGTAGAACAAAAAGAATAAGAAGGAATGCTCATCTGATGGCAATAATAGTCCTTTAGATAGCCAGGAGGCTGCCTATGCCTCTGAGTCTTTTGGTAAGAAGTGGAGAGTGGCAAGGGTGGCACAGAAGAAGAAGATTCCTCAGGAACCTTGGGATCAACTAGAGGAGTTTGTGTAGCTAGTTGAGTAGAAGGTGCGGCTTGAAACTGTTATGTCCCGCACCCTCTGGACCTTAATTAAATGCGGGAAGAAAATTTTAAGAAATTAATAATAGATTAGTTTGAATTAAATATTAGAATTAAAGAATTAAAGAAAAATGAATTAAGTAAAAATACAATTTAGAAATTCCAGTTTTGCCCTTTCCGATAATAAAAGTGGGAAAGAGCGTCAGTTTCCCTCATTTTCTCTAAGAAAACGTCGACATCTCTTTCCCCAGGGGGCCAGCCGATTTCCACAACCCTAGGTGAGGAAGACAGCCTTCAGGAATCAATCTCAATCCTTCCAGTTGTTCAATCCGATCATCAGTAATCGAAGGCAAGTAATCATCTTATAAGTTCCTACGATTTGTGAAAAAAGGCTCTACTTTTGTATTAAATTGGATCACAATGCAGTATTCTACCCTTTTTTTATCTTTTTGTGAATTCTGTGCAATTTCTGTGTTTTGGTTTCGATGTTTTGGCTATCATATGTTGAAAATCTAGTTGATGTTGATGAATATATGGATCCATGCAAATTCCTACCCCCTTGAATCCCTTTTGCTGTGACTTCATTGTTGTGTAGGGTTTGAGGGTGAAAGGTGAGACCTCTAAGTTCGTAGGGTTGAGATCCTCGAGTTCTAGGCCTGAATCTTTGTTACGTATGTGTATAGGGTTCAATTTGTAGTTTAAGCATGAGATGATAGCAGGGATTAGGCCTGAAATGATTGGGATGGAGTTTGGGAACGATTGGAGTTTTGGTTCTGCAGTTTCTGCAAAAATCGCAAAGTTTTCTTTTCTGGAATTGCAGACATCGATCGATCGAAGTCATCGAATGATGTACATCGATCGATCTATGTAGGGTTAAGGAGAGACTGATGTAAGATAGAAAGTTTCTGACGGACTTCGATCGATCGAAGTTAGGGTATGAAGTCACATCGATCGATCGATGTAGGCTGGAGGATCGACTGATGTGTGACAGAAAGGATTCTGACGGACTTCGATCGATCGATGTCAGTGTATGATGTGACATCGAGAAATCGATGTAGAGTATGATGTCAACCACTAGAGACTTCTTAGGACCTAATTGAGGTTAGTGTAAGTCTTGGGAACGTGACCTAAGATGGTGAATCAACAGTGAGGACTTCGTGAAGTATTTGAATTGGACTTCAGAGTGAATTGTCTAAGGGGTTAAGGATGAATGCTTGGGGCTTCGATAAGGTTCAACTGAAGCGTGTGAGGGTGTCTACGTCATCCCTTGTGTTCCTAGTATGAGTGTTGATGTTGAGGTATGCGTGATTGTGGGAATAAGAGGAGTCTCAAGTGATCGAATGACATGTTGAATGTGCATATTTGCATCATGGCACTTGCATTTGTTTATGTTTTGATAAAGAGTTGTGCCTTGACACAGGGTATAAAGACAAGCTGTGGAAGATTACAGGGTATAAATTTAAGCTGTGATATGTCACAGGGTATAAAGACAAGCTGCAGTCATCATAGGGTATAAAGTGAGTTGTAATGTAACACAGGGTATAAAGACAAGCTGTGGAACATTACTGGGTATAAAGTTAAGCTGTGATGTATCACAGGGTATAAACACAAGCTATGGCCCATCACAGGGTATAAAGTTATATGCCGGTCATTGTGACATGCATTGCACTGTTTTGAAAAGTATTTCATAAGCATTTGTGACTGTGTAGTGTAGAGCATGATTTGAAATGGCATGCATCATATGTTTCGTTCTGGTACGTTTGTTATGTAAGTGAATCGTTGTTTACTTGTGTGTTACTTGTTCTTTTCTTTTATTACGCAAGTAAATCCGAACTTTTGAATAACTCAGGATATGTGCCCCTATTCCCCTCAATATTGATATTCACTCATGTCTTGCTATGTGATGATCCCGTATGTCTTATAAGCAGGTTACTTGCTAGCGTTATCGCTAAGGGTTCTCCCCGTGGTTTTGCAGATGAACCCGAATATGACATGATATTCATTGAGGACGACGGCAAGTGGGCTGAGTGGGGTGCTTAGAGCTTATATTCGAAATTGTGATAGACCGCTTCTTGTTATTTATTTTATTTCATTCAGTTAAGAATTAGATGGCTGCGTCCATGAACAGAGTTATTACTTATGCTTTTGGGAATATGGATTTGATTGATTTAGATTTTAATTTGCATGTGTCTCTGCACTTATTTCTCGTACGTCAGCGATGATGTGTATGTGAGAGCAATAACGTCTGGTAGTCCTCTTAGTAGGCTACGACGGGTGCACCGGTTCGGGTCCGCTGTCCGGGCCGGGCGCTACAAGTGGTATCAGAGCCTAGGCTTCAGATCTACCTCGGAGACCTAGGTTATATCATATAGAGTCCTAAGCAATGATTTTGACCTTAAGTTGATCCATAGGTCTAAGTATTTGATCTTAGTTATAAGATGAATTGGGTTGGGTGTGTGCAAGTGCAATCTAAAATTTAGCTAATGACTATACGATTATACTTCTTAATGTATTCAAGTTCCGTTCCATGCAACACGTATGAGCTTTCGGTACTGTCTTTTGAATAACTGGATGCTGATAAGTACTGATCTTGCAGAAAGATGCCTCCCAGAAGAGAAAACCCTGGAAATGGTGGCAACGGAAACGAAAATCCTCAGCCACCGCAGATGGTAATGCCTCAGGCCCTGATTGATGCTATAATAGTAATTGCGTAGGGTGTTGCCCAGCAGCAGCGGAAACCTTCTCCTCCACCACCGCCTCAGCACGGTATACGGTATTATATTAGGGAAATACAGAAGATGCATGCCCCACCTTTGAAGGTACCACTGATCCAGAGGTGGCCGAGTTTTGGTTGGACGAGGTAGAAAAGTGTTTCAGGCTAGTGCAAGTGCTTGAAGAACATAAGGTGGATGTGGCCATGCCCTTGCTAAATGGTAGGGCAAATGCCTGGTGGAATGGCATCTTTCCAAAGATGAATCCCCCTATTTTGTGGAGGCAATTAGTTGAGGCTTACAAGGATTACTATGTGTCTGAGACTGCTATCCTTGAGAAGATAAGGTAGTTTGATAAACTGGAGCAGTATAGGATGTCAATTTCTGATTACGCTGACAGGTTCCACGCCTTGGGAAAATTCATGCGCATGGTGTTGGAAAATAATAGGATGAAGATGCTCAAGTTCGAGCAAGGTTTGAACCCCCGAATTCGGACAGCTATTGCTGGATCCAGCTTAAAGACATTTGTTGAAATGTTGTATGCCTGTTATAGGGTGGAGAGCGACATGCGCAGGTCTCAGCCTACAGAGGCTCTGAATGACACGGGCAAGAGGCCAAGGAACGATAGGAGCGAAGGTAGACCCGAACGTTGGCTCAAAATTTCCCGGAAAGGAAAGACCGAACAGTTTCAGAGGGCACCACAGCAGAATCAGCCTGATCGTCAGGCGACAGGTGTGTGTCTCCATTTCCAGAAAAATCATGTAGGGAAGTGTTGGAAGAAGACTGGAGCATGTTTCAAGTGTGGCAAGACCGACCACAGGATAAAGGATTGTCCTGACTAGAAGCCGAGGCCACAGGGAGACTCGGGGCCACAGCAACCACAGAGAGCTAGGCCCAAAACCAATGCCAGAGTCCATGTCATGACGGACACCGATGTGCAGGAGAACACCGATGTCGTGACAGGTATGACTTAAGTTGAATTTTAGTTGTTTAAGTTGGAATTAAATTTGCTTTGCATGAGATTTTCTGTGCTATGCTCTTCGTTGATAGGTGCTATTCTAGTAAATAAAGTGCCTGCGAATGTGTTGTTTGATAGTGGTGCAAGTCACTTGTTTATAGCTAAGAAATTTGCCAAAGGACTTGATTGCCTGCCCGAGTGGCTGGAGACTCCCTTTAGAGTGCAGGCAGCTGGTGATCAAGTACTGGTTTCACATCATCACTACAAAGATTGTGAGTTGAAGTTGGATGAGAAAGTATTTCCCACCACATTGGTTCCGATTGCGATGCGGGATTTCGATGTGATATTGGGCATGGATTGGTTGACTAAATATCATGCCAACATTGACTGCAGACTTGAACAAGTAACCATTAAGGATCCCGAGATGAATGAAGTAACGGTGCAAGGAAATGTTAAGCTGACAAAGACCCCCAAGAAGATTTATCTGACTGCGGTTAAGGCTATCAAGGCTTTGCAAAAGGGAGCAGAGGGATTTATGGTTTATGCTATGGATTTTAAGCAAGAGATTCCCTCCATTGATCAGTTCCCGATGATCAACGAATTTAAGGACGTATTTCCAGATGATTTGCCAGGAGTACCACCATCAAGAGAAATAGAGTTTGAAATCAATTTGATCTAGGGGCTGAGCCTATATCTAAGGCACCTTATAGGAAGGCCCCAGCTGAACTTAAGGAGTTAAAGGGTCAACTACAGGAGTTGTTGGACAAGAAGTTAATCCGTCCTAGTGTATCACCTTGGGGAGCCCCTGTCTTGTTTGTCAAGAAGAAAGATGGCAGTTTGAGATTGTGTATTGATTACAGAGAGATGAACAAGGTAACCATCAAGAATAAGTATCCACTGCCAAGGATCGAGGATTTATTTGACCAGTTGAAGGGTGCTCGTTGGTTCTCGAAGATTGACCTCCGTTAGGGGTACCATCAGTTACTCGTGAAAGCAGGTGATGTCCCTAAAACAGCTTTCCGTACTCGATATGGGCATTATGAGTTTTTGGTGATGCCTTTTGGATTGACTAATGCCCCAGCAGCTTTTATGGATTTAATGAACACCGTGTTCCGAGAGCAGTTAGATCGGTTTTTAGTGGTGTTCATTGAAGACATTTTGGTATACTCTCCTGATGAGCAGTCCCATGCGGAGCATTTGAGAGTGGTGTTGGGGTTTCTGAGACAGCAGAAATTGTATGCCAAATTCAGCAAGTGTGAATTTTGGCTAAGGTGTGTGACTTTTCTTGGGCACGTGATTTCGAAGGATGGAATTTCTGTGGACCATAAGAAGGCGGAAGCCATCACCGAATGGCCAAGACCTACGAACGTAACAGAAGTCAGAAGCTTCCTAGGCCTAGCAGGCTACTATAGGAAGTTTGTTGAAGGATTTTCAACAATTGCAGTTCCATTAAGCCGACTTACCTAGAAGAAGACTAAGTTTGAGTGGACTACAGAATGCGAGCAGAGCTTTTCTGAACTCAAGAAGAGATTGACCACAGCCCCGGTGTTGGCACAACCCTCCGGCACCGATGGTTTCGTGATTTATAGTGATGCGTCCAAGAAAGGACTAGGTATGTATATAATTACAACTGTTGTATTATATATATACTGGACGTGAATTAACCTTCTGTTTGTAGGTTGTGTCCTGATGCAAAATGAACGAGTTATTTCTTACGCTTCGAGACAGCTGAAACCATATGACAGAATTACCCGACGCATGACTTGGAGCTCGCAGCAGTAGTGTTTGCTCTTAAGATTTGGAGACATTACTTATATGGAGAAAAGTGTGCAGTGTTCATAGACCATAAGAGCCTGAAATACTTATTTTCGCAGAAACAGCTGAATATGAGACAGAGGAGATGGTTGGAATTACTTAAGGATTATGATTTGACCATTAACTATCACCCTGACAAAGCCAACAGAGTGGCATACGCGTTGAGCAGAAAGTCTAGCCACGCAAGACAGTCTCCTTCGGAGCGAGAGATTGAGGAGTTTAGTCTGTATGTTGTAGACTCAGTGGCGAATGTCCTTACCACCTTATCTATAAGCCCAGATTTGGTAGACAAATCAAAGAAGCTCAGTATGACGATGCGACACTGCAGGAAATCCGTGACAAATTGAACACGAGACCAGTAAGAGGTTTTCAGTTGAGAGAAGATGAAAGTCTATGGTTTCAGAACCGGCTATGCGTGCCAAACAATGAAGAGCTTCAAATGGAATTGCTACGTGAATCTCATAACTCAAGGTTGTCTATCCACCCCGGCAGCACAAAAATGTATAGGGACCTCAAAGGAAATTATTGGTGGATAGGGATGAAGAGAAGTATAGCAGAGCATGTCGAGAGATGTTTGGTATGTCAGCAGGTCAAAGCGGAGCATCAGCGACTTGGCGGTTTGATGATTCCACTAGAAATCCCAGAATGGAAGTGGGAACACATGACTATGGACTTCGTGATGGGGTTGCCCAAAACTAGAAGTGGGAATGAGATGATTTGGGTGATTGTCGATCGCTTGACAAAGACAGCGCATTTCATTGCTATGCCGCATAGTACTTCTTATGAGAAATTGGCCAACATATATATGGATAACATTTTAAGTTTGCATGGAGTTCCCGTCAGTATTGTGTCGGACCGTGATCCCAGATTCACTTCTAAGTTTTGGACGGCTTTTCAGAAAGCTATGGGCACTGAGCTAAGGATGAGCACTACTTATCACCCACAAACAGATGGACAGTCTGAGAGTACCATCCAAACTTTGGAGGACATGCTGAGAGCGTGCGCGTTGGACTTTAAAGGGAACTGGGATAACATGTTGAAGCTGATGGAATTCTCATATAATAATGGCCACCACAGTGCGATTGGTATGGCACCATTTGAGGCCCTATACGGACGCAAGTGCAGATCCCCGATTTGTTGGGACGAAGTTGGGGAAAGAACGATAACTACACCAGATTTGGTTGAGCAGACCATTGGGAAGTGAAGGTCATAAGGGAGAGACTAAAGGCGGCACAAGATCGCAGTAAGGGTTGGGCAGATTCTAAAAGACGACCCTTGGAGTTCGAAGCAGGTGAAAAGGTTTATCTACGAGTTTCACCCACTAAGGGAGTTGCGAGATTTGGGATGAAAGCCAAGTTAAGCTCTCGGTATATTGGTTCATACGAGGTGCTTGGCAAGGTTGGAGAAAGAGCATACCGATTAGCATTGCCTCCGATTTTATCGCAAGTCCACAATGTATTTCATGTCTTGCAGCTAAGGAGATACATGTCGGATCCGAGTCATGTTCTCAAGGCTCAACCATTGGATATTAAGGATAATGCCACGTACGAAGAGTATCTTGTGAAAATTATAGACATGAAAGATCAAGTTATACGCAAGCATGTAATTCCGTATGTCAAGATTCAATGGAGTAACCATACGGAACGCGAAGCCACATTGGAACTTGAGGAGCAAATGAAGGAGTTGTATCCGCACCTCTTCCAATAAGGTACATCAGTTTCGAGGACAAAACTTTTTGTAAGGGGGGTGGAAATGTTATGCCCCGCACCCTCTTGACCTTAATTAAATGCGGGAAGAAAATTTTAAGAAATTAATAATAGATTAGTTTGAATTAAATATTAGAATTTAAGAATTAAAGAAAAATGATTTAAGTAAAAATACAATTTAGGAATTCTACTTTTGCCCTTTCCCATAATAAAAGTGGGAAAGAGCGTCCGTTTCCCTCATTTAATCTCAGAAAACGTCGACATCTCTTTCGTCGGGGGGCCAGCCAATTTCCACAACCCTAGGTGAGGAAGACAGCCTTCAGGAATCAATCCCAATCGTTCCTGCTGTTCAATCCGATCATCAGTAATCGAAGGCAAGTAATCATCTTATAAGTTCCTACGATTTGTGAAGAAAAGGCTCTACTTTTGTATTAAATTGGATCACGATGCAGTATTCTGCCCTTATTTATCTTTTTGTGAATTCTGTGCAGTTTCTATGTTTTGGTTTTGATGTTTTGGCCATCATATGCTGAAAATCTAGTTGATGTTGATGAATATATGGATTCCTGCAAATCCTCACCCCCTTGAATCCCTTTTGCTGTGACTTCATTGTTGTGTAGGGTTTGAGGGTGAAAGGTGAGACCTTTGAGTTCGTAGGATTGAGATCCTCGAGTTTTAAGCCTGAATCTTTGTTACATATGTGTATAGGGTTCAATTTGTAGTTTAAGCGTGAGATGATAGTAGGGATTAGGCCTAAAATGATTGGGATGGAGTTTGGGAACGATTAGAGTTTTGGTTCTGCAGTTTCTGCAGAAATCGCAAAGTTTTCTTTTCTAGAATCGCAGACATCGATCGATCGATGTCATCGAATGATGTACATCGATCGATGTATGTAGGGTTAAGGAGAGACTGATGTAAGACAGAAAGTTTCTGATGGACTTCGATCGATCGAAGTTAGGGTATGAAGTCACTTCGATCGATCGATGTAGGCTGGAGGATCGACTGATGTGTGAGAGAAAGGATTCTGACGGACTTCGATCGATCGATGTCAGGGTATGATGTGATATCGATCGATCGATGTAGAGTATGATGTCAACCAGTTTTGTGGGAAGAACAGAAGAGAGAAAGGGAAGCTAGAGGACTAATTGTGTGACCTTAGAGACTTCTTAGGACCTGATTGAGGTTAGTGTAAGTCTTGGGAGCGTGACCTAAGGTGGTGAATCAACAGTGAGGACTTCGTGAAGTATTTGAATTGGACTTCAGTGTGAATTGTCTGACGGGCTAAGGATGAATGCTTGGAGCTTCGATAAGGTTCAACTGAAGCATGTGAAGGTGTCTACGTCATCCCTTGTGTTCCTAGTATGAGTGTTGATGTTGAGGTAAGCGTGATTGTGGGAATAAGAGGAGTCTCAGGTGATCGAATGACATGTTGAATGTGCATATTTGCATCATGGCACTTGTATTTGTTTATGTTTTGATAAAGAGTTGTGCCTTGACATAGGGTATAAAGACAAGCTGTGGAATATTACAGGGTATAAAGTTAAGCTATGATGTGTCACAGGGTATAAAGACAAGCTGCAGTCATCACAGGGTATAAGGTGAGCTTTAATGTGACACAGGGTATAAAGACAAGCTCTGGAACATTACAGGGTATAAAGTTAAGCTGTGATGTGTCACAGGGTATAAAGACAAGCTGTGGCCCATCACAGGGTATAAAGTTATATGACCATGCATTGTGACATGCATTGCACTGTTTTGAAAAGTATTGCATAAGCATTTGTGACTGTGTAGTGTAGAGCATGATTTGAAATGGCATGCGTCATATGTTTCGTTCCGGTATGTTTGTTATGTAAGTGAATCGTTGTTTACTTGTGTGTTACTTGTTCTTTTCTTTTATTAAGCAAGTAAATCTGAACTTTTGAATAACTCGGGACATGTGCCCCTATTCCCCTCAATATTGATATTCACTCATGTCTTGCCATGTGATCATTCCGTATGTCTTATAAGCGAGTTACTTGCTAGCGTTTTCGCTAAGGGTTCTACCCGTTGTTTTGCAGATGAACCCGAATATGACATGATATTCATTGAGGACGACGGCGAGTGGGCTGAGTGGGGTGCTTAGAGCTTATATTGGAAATTGTGATAGATCGCTTCTTGTTATTTATTTTATTTCATTCAGTTAAGAATTAGATGGCTGCGTCCATGAACAAAGTTATTACTTATGCTTTTGGGAATATGGATTTAATTGATTTAGATTTTAATTTGCATATGATGCGTATGTGAGAGTAATGACGCCTGGTAGTCCTATTAGTAGGCTACGACGGGTGCACCGGTTTGGGTCCGCTGTTCGGGCCGGGGCTCTACAGAAACTGTGAAGTAGGGACAAAAGTAAGACCAGTATGAATATTAAGAAGGTTAGGTGGTGCAGCAGAAGGCTGAAGAGAGTCATCAGGGAAAGGGGCAAATGGGAAGACAGTTTCATGGAATTGAACATCCGTAGAGACAAAGATGTTATTAATTCTCAAGTCTTGAAGTATGTAACCCTTAGAAGTAAGGGAAATACCAAGAAAATGACAGGAAGTAGCTCTTGGATCAAACTTCGACTGGTGGAGGGTTTAGGTTACTGGCAAAGGCCAAACAGCCAGAGATTTTGAGCTGGTGGTATCCAGGTTTGGTGGAAAACAACATCTCATGGGGAGTTTTCTGATGTAAGATAGGTGTGGGGATAAGGTTCATGAGATAAGTGGCATGCTACACACAAAACCCCAATTAGGATAAAGACAATTTGGCTTGGAATTTTAGAGATCTAGCTATGGTGAGGATATGCTGATGCTTTCTTTGAACCACCCCATTCTATTGGGGGTATAAGTGCAACTGGTTTGATGGACAATGTCCTTGGACATATGGAAGTCACTAAACTTAAATTCTAGGCCATGATCAGATCTAATGACTTTTAAAAATGAGTACAGACATATTGATAAAAGCTTTGTATGATGGATCTGACTTTTGCTTTTGTTTTAAGTAAATAGGTCCATGTGTGTCTACTAAAATCGTCAACAATTTTCAAGAAAGTTCGTTGGCCATATATTGTAGGTTGTTTATAGGGTCCCCAAATATCCATGTGTATAAGATCAAACATAAACTTTGAATCAGAAATGTACAATGGAAAAGAAGGCCTATCTATCTTTGCCAAAGGACAAACTGTACAGGGAAAATCTAGAGCAAGTATAGCTACAGAAGCATCTAATTTGTGGATTTCATTTATTCTGGAGTGTGAAGGATGTCCAAGACTTTAATGCGAAAGTTTGGACTAAGAAGAGAGTGAATCAGACACAGGTGCATCAGCAGAAGCTGAAAAACAAGGACTAGCTGGTGCTGGCAAGTAAGTGCCATGAAGATAGTCCAAGCCATGTCTTGGTTCAGCTGAACGAATCAACCTCCGGGAGATTATGCCCTGAAGCAGACAAGTGTTGCCAAAGAATTGTATGAGTACAGAAAGAGAGGCAGTAAGCTTGCTCAAAGAAAGCAGATGGAAAGAAAAAAAAGAACATACAACACATTATGAATAATGAGTCCAGGACACTTTTGCTGTCCCTATATGAGTGACAGGAACAGTAGCATTGTTTGGAAGTTTGATGATCGTGTGGGTTATAAGTTTGGAATACAGAAACAAAGTTAAAGAACATGCTATATGATTAGTAGCTCCTGAATCTAAGATCCATACATTTAGATTATTACCTGAATATTTACCTTTTTTTGTCTGAACTTGTGTAGACAGGACAACTGAGTGGGAGACACCAGCAGGGACATTGTGATGAGAGACCATAGAATCATCTCCAACATTCAGCAGTCTTATTAACTTCTGGTGATGTTCATAAGTTAACATGGGAAGCTGATATAAAGGTTCTGATGACTCCAGCTGTCTATCCTCTCCAAGATCAGTCATCTTCTCAGCCATATTCACATGTGGTTTAGGCTTGAAACCTGGTTGAAACCCATGTTTTCTGTAGCACCTCTCTACATTATACCCTATCATGCCACAATGTGTGCGTTGAGGCTTCTTGTTGTTATCTGGATAAAACCTGCCCCTTTCCCTCCTATACAGAGTTCCTTGCATTCTGTTGTAGAAGGCCTTAGCCACTGTGTCTACATCTTCTTCAACCATCAAAGCAGTTGGTGCATTACTGAAGGGAACATGGGACACTGGATTAGTGAGCTTTCTTTCATACTTGAATGCCATTGAAAAGCAGTGTCAATATCAAGAAGTGGTGTCATAACAAACAATTGGGACTTGACAGGCTCAAAGTCCTTATTCAGCCCCTTCACAAACTTGGTCATATAGTCACTACCATCATAATCCTTCATTTGCCTGGTGACAGCACATCTCATCCTTGACACACACTTAGGTATATAGGCCTAAGTGCCAACATCTCTTCCCAAATAACCTTGACTTTAGTGAAGTAATCATTAACTGAAGAGGATTCCTGCGGACAGCATAAAAAGACTCAAGCAGATTAAATATTCTAAAGGGATTTTCATGTCCATACCTGAGTGTGAGATCTTGCCACACCACATAAGTTGTATCATACCACATTATTCTCTGAGAAATATATGAAGAAACATTGTTCATTATCTATGGATACACCATGGAATTCATCTGTCTCCAAGTGTGGAAGGTTGGATCGTTCCCTGTAGGTTTGGGGATGGAGCCATCGATAAAGCCAATTCTTGATAACCAGTGCCATTTTGAAGATCCTATTCCATGAGTGAAATTTGTGTGGCGTGAGAATGGGTTGTGCCAGCATAATTTCTGGACTATCATTGGGGTGAAAATAGAATGAATTATTGTTAGGATTTTCATTCATGTTTCCTTGATTACCTTTTGAAATTAGGTTGGAAATTATTTTGAGCATTGATACTATTTGATCCAGACGCCATATCTAAACACAAACACCAAATTCCAAGGTAAAAACAATACACGAAATTAATCAATTGTACAGAAATGAAGCAGAGTCAATCACCTAGCCAAAATTAAAACTCTTTGCTCTGATACCATGATAAAGTCACCATGACCATGTATAACACAAACTGAATTCAATAAATTCAAACTATCATCAGCTAACCAACACTATGAATCAGCAAAACAATCGAATAACATAGCAAAACAGTCAATAGAATTTGAACTACATAATTGGCACCAAATCGTGTTAAGAAGGAAAATACCAAACAATAGAAAAGAGATTGAGAGAAGAGAAGGCGGCTGTTATTCGATTCATTTTAGCTGCAAATTGTTTGTTACAAGACTTTATATAGTTCTACAACTGATTACACACGTGCCATAACGCTGAATAACCTCTAACTACCATCAACTAGCACTACTACACACGACCACTACTTAGTTGTTGAGTCAGCAACTTTGTTATGACACTTCTGTTTAGTTTTGTGTTTTCTCCTTGATCCATCAGCTAGTTAATCCTTCAATCATGTCCTACTTGAGCTTGATCTGTGTGTTTCCTCAGCTGCTTCTGCATGCTATGCTTTTGCCCGCTGCTGATCCATAACTTCAACAGAGTTGTCTCAAATTGTGAAAGTTGCATCATTTCATCAAAAAAACAGTAGAAAATTTTGCTATCTCCAATCGACCAAACTTTCAGTCAATTCGGCCTAATGCTAGGTTTGAAAGTTTTAAACATTACAACTTAATAGTGACACCAAACTTTGGAACGAACGTTCGGTAAACAGCTTTATTGAACATTCGGTGAAGTGATATAGTATACAACATCGTTATTTCTTGCCATGTTGTATTATATAGCGTGCCAGTGCATCTGCCCGCCTAATCAACAATGTTACTGCACTATATAGATCTGTGCGCGACAATATCCCTTATTGCGCATAACTAATAAGGTTGTAGTAAACTGACTAGATCATCACGAACATTTTTCTCGTCTGGTTTTAACAGTATTTTGTGACCCATTTCTTGTGTCGCATTGAACCAAAGCTCTAGCTTGTAAGCGCCTGTGTTATATCTACCGAGATGATCGTTGAATTTCCTGATAAACCTACAACTTTGACTTGGTTTGTCCGAACCAAAACATGGTACCTTGGTGGATTATGTCACAACTTAGCGTATTGCACGAGTCAAAGGATTAGCGTAAGATGGACTTTGAGAGAGACAACAGAAGAAGCAAGTAGGAAGATACACACGCACATATATACATACATATATATATACACACACACACATATATATATACACACATATATATACACATATATATATACATATATATATATACATATATATACATATATACATATATATATATACATATATATACAAATAGCTAAAAAGAAAATTGTGAAATATGAGATTGCAAACTACGAACCGCCGTCTCTCTCCCTCTTCTTCTTCGCTGTTTGGCTCCCTCTGCGACTTCAATTCATCCCTCGCGCTCCATCTGCGACTGCAAAGATTCAATCTTTAACCTTTTATCGCGACAAGCTCGACTCTCCCACCGGTAATTTTCTCTTGTATCGTATCTTTCATTTCGCTTCAGCGATTGTTCTACGGGTTGTTCGGAAGCCCCAATTATTGCAAAAGCTTCAACCTTTTAATTGTAATGCTGCAATATCATTTACTACTGGTCTTGAATTCATACTTGGTCTGAGATGGGACCGCCGCCACTCTCCAAATCATTTGCGGCTATGGTATCGTCTGCAGTTGAATGCAGATTCCCATCACGTGAGTCGGGACGCTATAAAGGATACCCCGATGTTTCATTTACGCAAGATGAAATTGACATTGTTGCAAATCGCTTCAAGTACGCCTTGGTTGGAGCATTTTGGTGTGGCCGGCCGTCTATGGCAGGCTTACGCACCTCGATTGACAGAATTGGGTTCAAAGGTTCAGTTAACATTGGTCTTCTTGATGAGGGACATGTGCTTTTGTTAACGAAGATGATTATACGCGATTCTTTTATCGTCGTCACTGGCGTTTCCAGGGATACGATATGAAGGTTACGAAATGGATACCCCAATTGTCCCGGTGCGGGTGGCACTTGAGGGTCTTCCAATTCATCTCCACGATTATCGTACGTTATATGAGATTGAAAAGTTGATTGGTACACCGTTAAAGATGGATTCGGCTACCTTAAGTTTTCATCGTCCCTCTGTGGCGAGGTTTTGTGTTAAAGTGGATGTCACCATGGATTTACCGTCCAAGATATTTATAGACTGTAGAGAACATTCTTTCTTTCAAGTAGTTGTGTATGAAGATCTCCCTAGGTACTGCAGCAAATGCCGTCAGTTTGGTCACTTACAGGGTTCATGTGGCGATGGGAAGGGTCATGCATCAGCACATCCAACGAAGAATGCAGGAAAGAATGAGGTGTGGATTGCTAAAGAAAATATTCAGAAAGAGGCTGGAGAACAACCTGTTGGAGATTCTATTCCTATTCAGCATCTGGCACAGACTGTGGGAGCAGAGGACGTTGATGATAGGGAAAAACTACAGGATGCAACAGCTCAATCCACTCATGCTAAGGAATCACAGGACCTTGGGACTACTGCAGATCCATCTATATTGCAGATTTTCTCTCGGTTGACTGCAGATTTATGTCCTGTACTATTAGTGCCGCCAACATTGGAAGTTCAAGAGCATCAGGATCAGCAGCAGTTGGATACATCCTCCTCAGCTACACTATCTATCCAGGCCGATGAATCTAACATTGAAGAGAGAGCAGTCCACATATCTCCTACGCCCTTGGAGATTTCAGACACGAATGTACAGCATACTCAAGAGGTGAACTCACCATCTGAAATGGCTCCGGAAGTCCAAATTCAACCCGTTCAAATTGAATTGCCAGTTCCACTAGCGATAATGCCAGCCAGTGGCCAGCTTGATTATGATATCTTAATTGAACAATTCTATCAAG
Organism: Eustoma russellianum; assembly: GCA_036186865.1. NCBI lineage: Eukaryota > Viridiplantae > Streptophyta > Magnoliopsida > Gentianales > Gentianaceae > Eustoma > Eustoma russellianum. Next base: position 29,794,767 of record AP025055.1, read on the forward strand.
ACCACTTTCGGGAAGAGAAAGAAGAAGTTGATCTTGCAGTAGGTTCGGACAATGAAGCTTCTTGCTCATATATTCGGCGTAAAGGGAATGACTATGATGATATCCGCGAGAGTTTGCTCATTGCAGCGGATGATATGGATTGTCGCATGACATCGACTGGTGGCTGGACTCTTCTTGGCGGACTATCTCGGAAAAAGCGCAGAGCTCGGAAGGATCTTCCACCACCTACACCGTCCTCAATGGTTACTAGAGGGGGAAGTCATCGTTCTTTTGAACTATAGAGAGATTCGCAGTCCCACGGCTGATCATTTGATTTCGTTTTCTTTTATTTTAGTTTGTAGTAACGGCTACCCTCGGTTATTTAACACGGGATATTTGATGCATAAATAAAGACCGGAAGGTATCCTTCCGTTTATAAAAATATATATATATATATATATACATATGTACATATATATATACATATATACATATATGTATGCATATATGTATATATAAATATATACACATATATACATATATGAATATTTTTATGTGTTATATATATATATATATATATATATATATATATATATATATATATATATTTAACCAATACATCTAGTATTCTCTGTGTTTTCTCGGAAAATCTGTCTCAGATTAAATAATGTAGAGAAGTATTCCCTGTAGCCCCATTTTAACATGAATTGCATTATGCTCAGTTACAGTTTCCATTGACATTCAGACCCAAACTACAAAATAGAGTAACCTTGAACTCCGCTTTGAATAAGACATCCCATCCCCTTTATTACATTCATTTAATTGCCACACAGCATTTCCTGAATAACTCGGGTAGTCACAAAATATGCAACCAATGAGGGGCATGGATGTTAAATAAATAAATAATATATTTCATTTATTACTTTTTGCATGAATTTTGAGGGGTGTTATAGTGTTCCAGATGTAACCAGGTTGTGATAAATAATGGCAAGAGAGTATAAGTTTGCAACGGAAACTTTTATGTTTTTTTTTACAGTGACTTTCAATACAATTACACAAACACTTATAGGCCTATTGCTATACACATATATGTTAGGTTCATAATTACAAATCAATTAATCATAATACAATCAAATCTTTCCTAAACTAAAAGAATATACAGCCTTTATGAGAATGCATTTATGGAATGCACTGAATTAGGGATTCCGAGTTCTAACGTTCTCCCTCAAGTTGAATCGTGGGATCAACAACATTCAACTTGCACAATATAGCTTCAAACGATCTTCCACTAATAGCTTTGGTTAACACATCTGTCAACTGATCCGTTGATTGTACAAACAGTAGCTCCACAAGGCCTTCTTCTAACTTTTCCTTGATAAAATGACGGATCAATTTCCACGTGCTTGGTTCGGTCTTGTTGTACCAGATTCTCTAATATACTGATGGATGCTTTGTTGTCACACAGTAGCAGTGTTGGTAGATTAGCTGGCAAACAAATATCTTTGAGCAACTTCTGTATCCATAGTATTTTAGTAATCTCTTTTGCGATGCCACAAAATTCTGCCTTAGCACTTGAGAACGCAACCACATTTTGTTTTTTACTTCTCCAAGTTACAAGGTTGCCCCCTACCAGTGTGAAGTAGCCCGAAGTAGATTTCCGATCAACCAAGTTTCCAGCCCAGTCTGCATCAGTGTATGCTTAGATGTTTAAATGTCCATTATATCGAAATACAATTCCTCTTCCTAGAGTATGCTTCAGATATTGTAGCAATGGTCTGACAGCTTTCATATGATGTTCGTGAGGATTGTGCATGAACTGACTGACCATACTTACAGCAAAGGCAATGTCGGGCTGCGTGTGTGACAGATATATCAACTTACCGACAAGTCGCCGGTATTGTCCCTTATCAGTGGACGATGCTCCATCAACCACTTGCAACTTCTTATTTGCTGCCATTGGGGTATTACACGGCTTGCAATCAAGCATTCTGACTTCAGTGAGGAGATCCAAGATATATTTCTGCGATATATAAATCCCTGTCTTTGATCTCAGGACTTCAATACCCAGGAAATATTTCAATCTTTCAAGATCCTTCATTTCAAACTGACTGAATAAATTTTTCCGAAGTCGTGCAATCTCTTCAGTGTCATCCCCTGTGATGACCATGTCATCAACATAAATAATCAAGCATGTTACTAAATTCTTTCTCCGCTTAACAAATAATGTATGTTCTGCATTGCTTTGTTGATATCCATCCTGCTTCATTACTCCAATGAACCTACCGAACCAAGCTCTAGGTGACTGTTTTAAACCGTACAAAGCCTTTTTGAGTTTGCATACCTCTCTACGTTCTAACTCTGCCGAGAATCCTTGAGGAGGATCCATGTACACTTCTTCTTTTAAATCTCCATGTAAAAACGCATTCTTAACATCGAACTGATGAAGAGGCCAGTTTCGAGTCGCTGCTACAGAGAATAACACTCTGATGGTGTCAATGCGAGCCATAGGAGAAAAAGTCTCTGAATAATCTATACCGTATGTCTGGGTATACCCTTTTTTAACTACACGAGCCTTATGCCTCTCAATGCTTCCATCGGCTCTGTACTTGACCATGAACACCTGCCGGCATCCAACCGGTTTCTTTCCGGGAGGAAGAACACACCTCTCCCGTGTCTTATTTTTTTCTAGGGCTTACAATTCACTGACCATTTCCTCTTTCCATTTCAGTTGCGTTTGAGCTTCTTCGACGGTTCGTGGGACATATTCTGCGCACAGAGATACAAAGAACCCTTTAGCCACACCAGATACTCCTTCCATTGATACATTTATTGTATAACAAGGGGTTTTAGACACTTGTTCCGGAGAGTATCGTCTTGGAGGAACACCTTGCTTAGCCCTTCGAGGTAATACTCGCACCTATTGTTGCTCAATGCGGGTATCGGGATTTGAGTCATTTTCTATAGTGGGATTAGGGTCGTCAGGATAATCAATATTAATCAAAGAAGTAGATTGTTCATTGCTTGTATCAAGATTAATTACCTCGGGCGTTTCATCCACCAGAGTGCAATCATGAGATGATACTAGCGTTGTAGGCTCTACAGTGTTGGGAGCTGCAGTGTAGTCGGCGCCATCTACTTGTCCTGTTGGAATGGTCACTGAGTAGGTATACGGTGGTACCAACTAATCAAGGGATCCCACCAGGCTTCTCCCCCGATCCCGAGAGTGGGAGGTATAGTAATATTTTGTTTCCAGAAACACACAATCCATAGTGGTATGAACATGATGCGTCTGGGGATTATAGCATCGGTAGCCTTTTTGAGTCATAGCATAGCCAACGAAGACACACTTGTCACCACATGGGTCAAGTTTAGTTCGTTCTTGCTTGGGGTTATGGACAAAGACTATACATCCAAACATGCGTGGTAGGAGAGTAAAAACAGAGGGTATAGGATGATGTGAAGCTGATGTATGAAGAGGTGTTTGATAGTTGAGTATTTTGGTGAGGAGACGGTTAATAAGATAAGTAGCGGTGGATACTGCCTCCGGCCAAAAACTCATCAGAACATATGAGACGAACATCATTGCCCAAGTCATTTCAAGAATAATTCGGTCTTTTACGTTCTGCGACCCCATTTTGTTCAGGTGTATGGCCACAGGATGTCTGGTGGATAATGCCTTGATTATAGAAAAACTGTCTCAAACCCGTACTAAGATATTCTCTCCCGTTATCTGATTGGAGGATTTGGATTTTGGTATTGAGCTGGGTTTGTATCATATTATATAAATGAACAAATTTTTGGTGGACCTCTGATTTATGTTTCATAATATACAGCCAGGTCATGCGAAAAAAATCATCAACAAATATGACATAATAATAGAAACCAAGTGGGGTGTTATAAGGAGAAGGGCTCCATACATCAGAATGTACTAATGCAAACATACAATCAACTCGTGTATTATTAGAAACATACGATGCCCGAGTTTTTTTGCTCGGAGGTATGTATCACAACATAAAGTATCTGTTTTGGAAGTAAACAAAGTAGGAAAGAGGCGTTGGAGATAACTAAATGAGGGATATCCTAACCGGCAGTGCCACAACCAAACCTGTCGAGTAACTATTCCGGTGGCAAGATTAGACTGTCCCTGTTGCACCGCTGCATCAACATAGTATAGGCCTTGGCGTTTAGTACCATGCCCAATGATTGTCTCCGACGAATGTCCTGCGATAGGCAAAAATCAGGATACATCACAACGACACAATCTAATTCTTTGGTAACATGACTAACTGATAGTAATTTGGTAAACAACGAGGGTACATAGAGACAATTTTTTCGGGTAAGTTGGGGATTGATCGAGATAGAGCCTCCCCTGACAAGAAGGATGGATGTTCCATTTGCAGTCTCAACAGTGGTCTTAATAAGTTGAGTATGAGTAAGAAGGTCAGAGGGATCGTAGGTCATTGAGTCGGTGGCTCCACAGCTGAATATCTACTAATGGGTTCCTTTGGCTTTATGGCAATAGGATTGTGGGGTTTGTTTAGGTATTATATGATTCTGGTTTAGGTCCGGTGGTTTCTGGTGTTTCTGGTGTTTCTGGTGTTTGTGACATGTTTGATCTTTTGCAGGTTTACACTAATTTGGACAGGAGTCTTGATCTTGGTCAAAAACGGGATAGGTAATTTTGGCAATGAAGAGACCAGTTCTGAGCCCAAAATGATCAGTTTGTACGGGTACTATTTGGGCAGATATAATACTTGATCAAGGGTAAGGTTAACGGTAGTGATGTTGCAAACTGAGCCAACAGATTGCAACAAACAAGTATCACAACAAGTTTGATCAATCCTGCTCTGATACCATGTGATAGATAATGGCAAAAGAGTACAAGTTTGCAACAGAAACTTTTAGGTTCTTTCCACTGTGTCTTTCAATACAATTACATTGACTCTTATAGGCCTATTGCTATACACATATATGGTAGGTTGATAATTACAAATCAATCAATCATAATACAATCAAATCTTTCCTAAACTTAAAGAATATACATCCTTTATGAGAATGCATTTATAGAATGCACTGAATTAGGGACTCTTGCTTCTAACACAGGTGTCACTAGCAATTTAATAAGATAAAATGCCAATCAAATAGATGTTAATTTATTAATATTAGGGACTCGTATGAATCTTGTACATTTATTGGTCGTGGTACACTATTAATAATTTATGTTCAAGAGTATTTTGATTCTTGTTTTGAGAACATTAATCCGATACAATAAGGACTCTCTAACAACAAATTTTCTCTTTTGTGAGCTTGTGCGCGTCTCTTACGTACATGGAGCAATCTACATAGAAAATTAGCTCACGTCCCCGTTTGGGAGGGAGAGGGGGATCAAACTTAGTTTTTGTTCATCAAAGAAAAAAAAAATTAGCAATTGGTGAAAGCTCGCAGCTGATTTCACATAAAGATGATAAAGTGTTTGTTGTATGTGTATGCATTTCTAGAGAATCGAAAGAATTTGCATTCATTCAAGTTGAGAATAATTTATAAGGTTGTATTCCTTTTATAGGTAATGCATTCTAACTCTAACAGCTGTTTTTCACCACTTGAACTGTGGTTACCGTTCATCTACAGTAATCTACAGTGAATTCTAATGTTGATGGTAAGGGCTAGTTACCAGTACAGCTCTGTTATGTAGACAAATTATTCGTCACAATGTTTACATGCCTAAGTATGGCAGCTCGGCCTGTTGAGTTGCTGCCCTGATTGTGCTTCACCTCGTCACCTCGGTTCAGCACTTCTTCACTTCTTCTTTCCTTGAGCGCGTCTGTTCTTCTTCAGCTCAATTAGTCCCTTCGTCTTTACCTCCAGTCAGTTCTTCTCTTGTTCAGGTCAGCGGCTGATTGACTTGGTCACTTCCCAACTTCGTTCAGGCCTTCGTCTATGTCAGCTTAGTTCAGCTCGGTACACCCTCGTCCAGATCTTCCTTCTTCAGTTTCAGCTCGGCACACCTTTGTTCAGGTCTACCTTCTCCAGTGCAGCTTGGCACACCTCAGCTGAACTTATTTCTACATCCCCCTCAAGCTTAGTTGCATACATCCATATAACCAAACTTGGACATTAAATATTGAAAAACCTTTGTTGAGACTGGTTTGGTTAAGATGTCTGCTATCTGATTTATTGTGCGAATGTATTGTATGCTGATCTCATTTCCTTCAATTTTTTCACGGATAAAATATCTATCTATTTCTACGTGTTTTGACTTATCATGCTGAACTGGATTTTCTGCCATACTTATGACAGAAACACTGTCACAAAAAAATGTTTATGGTTAGCCCTGCCTGAATGTAGAGATGTTCCAAAACTCTTCTAATCCAGATGTCTTCGCATATTCCTAGTGTAAGTGCCCTCAGCTCAACTTCTACACTGCTTCATGATACAACTGGTTATTTCTTGCTCCGACCAGGTTGCCCCATAAGAAGGTTCCATAGCCAGTTGTTGATCGTAGATCAGTTTTGCATCCAGCCCAGTCTGCGTCAGTATAAATCTTGATACTTCGGTCTAAGTTCTTCATGAAGCATAGTCCCTATGCTGGTGCATTCTTGAGGTACGTGAGGATTTTAAATGAAGCTTGGAGGTGCTTATTAGCAGGACAGTGCATAAACTATGATACGAAACTTACTGCGTAGCAAATATCAGACCTAGTATGAGATAAGTAGATTGATTTTTCAACTAGTTTTTGACAACTTAGTTTATTTGTTGGGGTGTTATCCCATTGATCATTGGGCTTATATCCAGGTTCAACAGGAGTGTTGGCTGGTCTGCATCCGAGCAGACCAGTTTCTTTGAGAAGGACCAATATATATTTTCTTTCACATGTATATAGAGTCCATCTTTGTTTCTTCCAATTTCTATTCCTAGAGAATACCTTAATTTTCCTAGATCTTTCATTTCGACATGTAGGGATAGTTTAGTCTTCATATTCTCTATGCCCTGTTTATCACTTTCAGTTATTATAATATCATCTACATATACAATAATGACAGTCAGCTCCCCCTGAGCTGAACTTCTGGTAAATAAAGTGTGGTTGCTATGTTTTTGATTGAATCATAGCTCAGTCACTGTCTTAGTGAATGTTTTAAACCATGCCTAAGATGATGGTTTTAGTCCATATAATGATTTTCTCAACCAGCAGACCTGGCCTCTATTATTTTCATTATTAAATTCTGGTGGGATAATTATATAAACTTCTTCAGTTATGTCTCCGTTTAAAAATGCATTTTATATATCCATTTGGTGCAGCTCCTAGTCAAGATTGATTGCAATAGAAATGATCACTCTTCTGGTATTTAGCTTAGCAACTGGTGCAAATATTTCTAATCTATTCGGTTTGTCTGTGTGAATCCCTTAGCTACTAATCTAGCCTTATATTTGTTTACTGTCCCGTCATTATTATATTTAATAGTGAATACTCATCTACATCCTACTGGTGTTATCGTAGCTGAGCTGGGAGTAAGTTCTCAGGTGTTGTTTTTCTCTAAGGCATCCATTTCTTCCTGCACAGCTTGTCTCCACTCAGGTCAGCTATGTGATTCCTCAATGTTCTTAGGAATAACAATATCATCAAGTGAACTGTTCTAAAGCTTGAATTTAACTTATTATAGGATATATACTCTTCTATGGGATATTTAGTGCAGGTCGAATTCTTGGTACATTCCCGGGTACTTTTTCTTAGTGCAATTCTATGATCATATTCGGTGTTTCCTAAAGGGTTTTCCTCTACTTCAGTCATGATGAGCCAAAATCTGATCTGCTTAGAAAAGACAAAAATTATCAGTTAGTCAAACAGTCAATGTAGTTCAAGTTCAGCTACTTGACTAGTCAGCCTCGGCCAGAAGGCCTCAGCCTCGGCTACTATCATCAATGGTTAAGGCGAACTCATCAAACAAGCATAACTCTTAATCACCTCAGCCACAAACCTGAAGCAGGTCGGCTCGGCCATCCTTATATTCAAAGGCAAAGACAGTTCTGGCTATTCTGCCTAACTACGTCTTATATCTAATTGCCCATAAGGCACCTCAGCTCGGCATATTGCACCTCAGCTCAGCACTATAATAGTCAAGGCAACCGCTTCTTGTCAACCTCAACAAGTAAATATGCAAATATCTGATCAAAAATGTGTATAGGAAACATATTTAGCTCGGCCTCGGAACAGCTTCGGCCTCAGCATCATATTAGCACTGAGCTCTAGCCTCGGCCTTGCTCTCATAAAGGTTGTGGCTTAGAGTATCTCGGATAAGACCAAAGAAGATATTATCAATTGCCATCTGGGACCCACCAAGACAATTCTGCAGAGTACTTTCCAGGTGTTAGTCATCGTTTGGTTAAGTACAAAGACATCATTGTTGGCAGACCTACATATCATAGAGTCAGCCACTGACACAGTTGCAGTCACAGACACTTGCCCCATCAGACTGCTCACCTGCAGCAAACAAGATAGCCATCTTAGACACGCCACAATCCCATCATCGGGCAGAGGGACAGACCTCCTCAACCTTGTGTATAAATACACTTCTTTTCAGACGGGGAAAGGGATCCAATTTGGAGAACTTCAACTACAACTTTCGGAGATCTTTCAGTGAGAGATATTCCAAGAACACCATCTCTACTGATCTCTAAGTAGCCTTGCTCTCAATGAGATATTGACCCAGGTTCATTCTAAACCTGTATTCCAGCATAAACTGACCTATAACTGACTTGAGCGTCGGAGGGTTATCCCGGGGCAGCGGCCTGGGCCTCTTACGTTTCTCTTCCTTCTCAGGTTCCATTGACGGATGCAGAAGAAAAGCAAATGACAAACCACAAGGATCATCTCTGATCCACCCAGTGAGGATCTCGGCCTCATCATTTGGCGCTAGAAGAAGGGCCTTGAACCTCCGTATTCCTTTAAAACAGTCTTTCAAGGACTTTCTGGGTAACCAACCTGCAAATCCCTTGATAGAAGGATGGATAAAAAAGAAGGAAAAGGGTCCAAGCGACCTATGACCCCTAGGAGACATCGAAGATCTCCTCAGCTACAAACGGAACAGTGTTCCCCGGAATTAGCAGAATCTTCTGCTCCCTCTGCTGCATTCACTTATAAGGAACATATGCAAGCCATTCACTACGTGGCCCAAAATCCTCATGTATTTCAGGCTATGGTGAAAGAGATGAAGAGAAAAGCCCTAGAGGCGGGACCCAGTGGGTTCCATCCCAGTAATTTGCCTCCGCAAAAAGAACTTCTGGAATACTTTCCAACTCGGCCAGAATATCATACTGGGGAAAGAATGGATTCATGGCTGAGGCTAGACATTTAGGAAAAAGGTCTGATCATCATCAGAAAGGCAGAGCTTTACTCTAAGAAAGGCGCTCTGTCAAGATTCGGTTGGGAGGCTGAGGAAAAGAAAGAAATTCTTTGCTGGCCTCAAAGGCTCATATTCTCTCCTACATGAGGAAGAAGAGTCTAGCAAGAGATCCTCAGCCCCTAACAGGACCTATTCACAAAAGGAATCATCAACTGTACTGCCTTTATCATCATAATATTGGACATGATACAGAAGATTGTAGGCAACTCACCCAGGAGATTGGGCGTCTGATCGAGCTCGGCCACTTACAGCAATTCTACAATCCGAGGTCGAAGCTACACAATAGGCCGAACTTCGGTCAGCCTCCATATGATGGAAGTTGCCGACCTAGTCATCAGCACAGGTCGCCAAGAGATGAGGATTCAGATTCGGATGGGCAGAGATTATGGGTTTCCGACAGGATACGACTGACCTAAAAGCATAGGCCCACAAAGAATTCTGATTCATCTTTCTGGTTTGTACTCAAAAGTCTCATGTACATAAGTGTACTTTAAATACACTGTCGTTCAATGTTTATTACAAACTTGCTATTCGCAAAGTTGTCCAGATATTAAGCAGTGTTTTTTCTTGACAAGTGAGACTTAGATTCCTTATCATCTTAATCAAAGCTCTCCAACCGGCTTAGCCAGGCACATTCTTCTGCTCGACGGTATATCTGTCCAGAAGAAATCTCTTTCATGGAATATGAAGAACTATACATGGTTATTCTTACTTCTTGCCCGGCTCAGCTCGGCTAAATCTTTCATCTAAGATCTGGCTCGGACAAAAAGCCTTCCTATGTTGAGGGCTCAACCATCTCTGTTCTCTGCCTTATGGTTTTAAGGGAACTCCAAATGTGACAGGTTTCACATCTCGGGAAAAATGTGACAGGTTTCACAGCCAAAATGTGACAGGTTTTACATCTCGACAAAAATGTGACAGGGTTCATAGCAAAAATGTGACAGGTTTCACATCTTGGCAAGAGCGTGATAGGTTTCACGTCTCGGCTAAATAGCGACAGATTTCGCACTTCTAAAGAATGACCCAGGTGGTCACCATTGTTCTCTGCCTAATGGTTTTAAGGGAACACCGAACATAACAGGTTTTATGTCTCGGCAAAAATACGACAGGTTTCGCACTTCGGGAAAGATGGCCCAGGTGGTCATCCCTCAAACTCTGCCTAATGGTATTAAAGAAACCTCGAACATGACAAGTTTCACACCTTGTTTCAAAATGACCTAAGAGGTCACCTCGGCTCAAATGACCCAAGAGGTCTCTTCAGCCTTATAAAATGGCTAATCAGTCAATGCCTTAAAGACTCCAAGAAGTCAACTTTGGCAAGACAAGTCCTGGACCTCAGGTCGGTCTTCTAAAAGTTGTTCAGTTCAAAGAATTGCTGAACAGGATTATCTCGGCCGCTACAAGGGAAACCTGAGCCATATAATATAGGGCAGACCCTGGAGTTCAGATCGGTCCTGTAGAAGTAAATGACTCATCAGTCAATGCTTGAAAGATTCCAAGAAATATTTGGCAGGGCAGATCCTGGAGTCCAGATCGATCCTATGAAAGTTCAGTTCAAAGAATTGCTGAACAGAATTATCTCGGTCGTTACAAGGGAAACCTGGGCCGTAAAATCCTATCTCATCCTAAGTGACTCGGCTAGGCCGGATTAAAGACTTAGGCTATTACTAAGAATCATTTAGCTTGAATCTCAGCTAAAGCAGATCAAGTTTATTAGCTCAAGCAAGTTTCATTCTTAGCCAACTCTTGGCTCAGCTCGGCAGAATAATAGGTTTATTCTATGTGTCTTAAAGTTTGGTAACTTAGTTTATTTTCAGTTAAACTTGTTGCAAAGTTATGAGTTTGCCAAAGGCAAGGCCGACAATTGGATCTCAGCCACAATAAGTTTGAAAAAATAGAAATTCTAAAGGAACAAGCAGAGCAAAATGAAAGGAAGAACTACAAGTTACAAAATACTTAGAGAATTTTCCATTGATAAAAGTGTGCAAGTACATAGTACATTGATGCCTGCTCAGCAATATTACAAAGAAAGATCCTAAAACTAGTCTTCGCCTTCTCTCAAGTCAGCTCCCTCCAAGAATTGCTTGAATTGAGTGTTGAATTCTTGGGCAGCAGTTGAACTGTAAAGATTAGCCAACCAAGGATCTTCCTTGTTCAATTCAGGGTAAATCTCTGAGCAGACATCTATGCCCTTTGCTTGGCCGACCTGCATAGCCGAGCTCTACAACAATATTATATTTTCTTCAAACAGTTGGGATTTCCTAAAATCAACAACTGCTTTAGCTTCAGTCTCGACCAATAGTTGACGCAGATGGGCCAACTGTTCTTCCAAGGAGTCTCTTTGTTGTTGCTGCTCGGCCTTGTCCTTCTTCAAGGACTCATTCTCAGTTGAAGTTTGGGTGGAAGCAAACTCCAGATCGGCCACTTTGTGTTCCAACTCATCTACCTTATAGTTGGAAGTGGCCAACCTTATCTTAGCCTTTTCAGCCGTTTTTTGGAAGTTGGAAACCTCGATTTGCAGAGTGTTGATTCGCTGAGTCAGTCCAGCTCTCTGCTGACTAGCTTCATCATGCTCCCTGGACTTAGCCTGGAAAGCTTCATGGAATCTTTCTCCTCGAGCCAAGACCTCCAACTCTTGGACTCGGACCTGCCAGGGCAATAAAGTGAGAAGAAGACTAAGTGTTAAAACTAAATGAACACTTAGAAAAATTTTACTTACCAAGGCAATGTAGGAGTAGAAGACCTCTTTCAGATTCTCCCAAGGAGCAGCTTCAAACTTCTGCTGACCCGGGGCAGAACTGTCACTTTATTCAGGCGTCTGGCTGTGGCCGAATCCACAGCAGAATCCCCATCAACAAACCCAATAAGAATTGGGTCGGGCGACCCACCTGGATGAGGCAGGATTTCCTCAGCTGGTTGGGGTGGAGTCACTTCTGGGGGCAGAGAAGAGCCTGCATCTCGGCCACTGGATGAGCCTTCGCCCCGGTGCCTCTTTCTTCGGCGAAGGCTCGAGCCTTCATCAACTTCTGCCATCACTTCAGGCTCAGCCGAGACCTGAGTTTGAGAGGTCTCAGCCTCATCATCTTGAATTTCCACAACTGGCAGAGCTGCAGAAGACACATCAAATGAGTTAGAACCAGATCTCAACCTTATGAAAGATTTCAGTTGAAGGAAAGTCAATTACCTGGCTCGGGCTCTTCTTGCATATGCTCGGCCGCAGGAATAGATGGGGGCAAGGCTGAAGCAGAGGCCCCCCAGCAGGAGCAAGTGCAACAACTCCTCTGGCCTGACGAGCCTTTTTTCTTGCTGCCGACTCGGCCATTCTGCTGGCATGTCATCATTGCCAGAAGCCATTGAGCCTGCATCAAGAATGAAGCAGTTATCAACTGAAAGTAAGAAAAGTACAAAAGTTAAGGCATATCAAGACCAACCTCTGACAATGATCAAGTTATCAGGAGAAATGGACAGATAGTTCTGACCCACAGCCAAATGGCTCAGGTCAGCTGCCTCCAAAATGGTGGAGTTCGTCTTCTGCCAGTTCCTTACAATGGGCAAACTCCGAAGTCTGGCTGCTTTGTTGCAGTATTCTGATCTCGGCCTCAGGTTGTCCCCCTTGCCAGACTTTCATATATTCCATTTCGGTAGCTCATCCCTCTTAACATAGAAAAATCTACCTTTCCAGTTCTTGGTGAAGGTAGGGATGTTGATGGCAAGATTAAAATCGCTATTGGGAGCTCGTTTGCTGAAATAATACAGCTATGCGAGACCCGACAAGAAAAGAGAGCTCTAAATACATTTGTATTGAAAGGAGACTCATCTATTCTAAGAAAGAGAAGATAACAAAGAATGAGTTTCAGACCATTTGGCTTGATTTGGGGAATTCTGAGATTATAAGCACGCAGAATTCAGACGTGGGGTTCAGGAATGGGAAGGTTGAACCTCGACTTGAAATAATCTTCATAGACTGCTACATAATCCTTTGGAGGATCATAAGCAGTCTGACCTGGCAGAGGCATGATTGGGCCGAACCAATCCCGGTCAATTCTATAAGTCTTACAGATCCAGGTTAGCTCGGCCTCATACAAAGAACAGAATGACTCTTGGACAAAAAAAGAGGGCAGAACTCTTTCAAGTATCCCTGTGAACAGGGATGGAGCCCTCTGCAGAGCTGGGGGTTTACAGATGCCGGAGCAGGAGCAATCTCTGCTCGCTTCGGCGAAGAGTCAACCACGGTGATGGCCCTGCTGGACTGAGCAGCGCCACCAGTGGTCTTGCGCAACCTCGCTATTGGACGGTCATTAGAGACCGACCTACCAGACGGAGATGGAGAATGAGAGCTTCCTCCACCACCGCCGGCGTAAGAAGCGCCCTCGGAGATATTTTGAGAATCGCGAGAAGAAGAAGCAGACATGATGAAAGATGAAGAGGGAAAATTACAGTGGAAAAAATGCTGAAGAAATGGAGGGAGATGACCGGAGGATGTTGGATGAAAAACGCCGGAGAAGATGAGCAAGAGCTGCCGGAGAAGAAGAGAGCGAAATGTAAAGGGATGAAAATGAAAGCAAGAGGAAGAAATAAATTGTTCTTCTACGATTCCTATTTATAGGCCTTATCTCGGCTATCCCAAACGACACCTCGAAGGTTTCGTCCTCGATTCCTGCAACCGCCGGATATGAAAAGATGCGTAACTGACGCCTTGTACTCTGCCAAACAGTAAATGCGTAGTATGGCCCAATCAGAGACGGACACGTCATACTTGAAAGGACAGCGCATTAAAAGCTCTGAAACGATTAGCCTTCCCTTCCTGCTCAGCTCGGCCAGACTAATCTGGGGGCAAAGTGATGAGCCAAAATCTGATCTGCTTAGAAAAGACAAAAATTATCAGTTAGTCAAACAGTCAATGTAATTTAGGTTCAGCTACTTGACTAGTCAGCCTCGGCCAGAAGGCCTCTGCTACTATCATCAATGGTTAAGGCAACTCATCAAACAAGCATAACTCTTAATCACCTCAGCCACAGACCTGAAGCAGGTCTGCTCGGCCATCCTTATATTCAAAGGCGAAGACAGTTTTGGGTATTCTACCCAACTACGTCTTATATCTAATTGCCCATGAGGCACCTCAGCTCGGCATATTGCACCTCGGCTCAGCACTGCAATAGTCAAGGCAACCGCTTCTTGTCAACCTCAACAAGTAAATATGCAAATATCTCATCAAAAATGCGCATAGGAAACATATTTAGCTCGGCCTCGGACCAGCTTCGGCCTCAGCATCATATTAGCACCGACCTCTAGCATCGGCCTTGCTCTCATAAAGGTTGTTGCTTAGAGTATCTCGGATAAGACCAAAGAAGATATTATCAATTGCCATCTGGGACCCACCAAGACAATTCTGCAGAGTACTTTCCAGGTGTCAGTCATCGCTTGGTTAAGTACAAAGACATCATTGTTGGCCGATATACATATTATAGAGTCAACCACTGACACAGCTGCAGTCACAGACACTTGTCCCATCAAACTACGCACTTGCAGCAAACAAGATAGCCATCTGAGACACGCCACAATCCCATCATCGGGCAGAGGGACAGACCTCCTCAACCTTGTCTATAAATGCACTTCTTTCCAGACGGGGAAAGGGATCCAATTTGGAGAACTTCAACTACAACTTTCGGAGATCTTTCAGTGAGAGATATTCCAAGAACACCATCGCGGCTGACCTCTAAGCAGCTTTACTGTCAATGAGATATTGACCCAGGTTCATTCTAAACCTGTATTCCAGCATAAACTGCCTACTAAAACACCCATAACTGACTTGAGTGTCGGAGGGTTATCCCGGGGCAGCGCCCTGGGCCTCTAACGTTTCTCTTCCTTCTCAGGTTCCATTGACGGATGTAGAAGAAAAGCAAACGACAAACCACAAGGATCATCTCTGATCTACCTGGTGAGGATCTCGGCCTCATCAAGTCAGAGGTGATTATTCAGATGTATCAGGTCGGCTGCTACGTCCCAGATCTTCCTGGTCATTGGGAATGATAGGAGAATTGATTCTTGGTTGAGAATCAGTTGCGCCGACCTGAACATGTTTAGTTTGATTGTGCCTGATGGAGTGTGTGTTTTGCCTAGTTTAGTTAACTTCACATTCTCTTACAACTTCTTTGCTGAGGAGCTAGGCATGTGCATGAATTTGACAATAAAGAGGATATCTTATGATGAACGGCGAATCTGCCTGCCAGACAAATCAATACAAAGGAGCAAGAAGGAATGTGATGATGCAGAGGAGCATCCTGTGTGTTGTTATTAACTATCATTACTGTAGTGGTTTTGGTCCTTTTATCATCTGTACTCCCTAATCATTAGCGTGGTTCACGAATAACAGTCTCAGACTGATAAAATTGATGTGAAATTTGTGATATTAGTATTTACATTTTCAGCAACAATAACAACATTATCTAATTGCTTATAGACTCCCGGCTATGACGGGATATGTGGGTCGGATGTACGCAACCACAATCATGTATCAGAAACACACAAAGTTTGTTTCCTAATGACCCATACTGAGAATTGCGTCAAGTTGTGTCGATCAACTGCTACTCCATAATATAATAAGCACAACAAATTTAGTGAGCCATCTTGATTTGTTCTATCATATTTTATAGTCAAAGAAGAATGTGTTATTGATTTTCATTAGAAATGAAATTAGGAATTTACATCTTAAGTCCGCATGAAATGATGTCATTGGGTTTGTCATGTAGATTTGTATGAATCTAGAAGGTGTATAACATTCTGTTACTTCTTGACCTAGTAAGCCGCTCCTAATAGATAAACTTGGAAATATGAGAACAAAGATCCAAGAGCGAGGAGACAAATTTTGTACTTCATACCCGTGATCAATAAGATTATTCATCAAGAACAATTGTCCTCGAGAATAATGGTTAAGTCCATAAATGTATAAATTTATGTACAAATTGGTTATGAGATATTGCTAGACACGATATTGTTGGAAATTCAGGTTATGAGATATGATAGAGCTTACTATCATTTTTTTTTTTTTTTGGTGATGATAGTTTTGAGCATACGAAGTCAAGAAAATCTATATGCAAATCATCATTACATGTCAAAAAGCAGATTATTTGGCTGCTAGTATAACTGGTCATGCATTTGAATTTCATCACAAGTACTAACTGAAATCTAGAAGAGGTGAGATTATTTTTTCCTACTCGACGAAAAGCGAAATCTGGGAGCATTGATTCATTGTTCAGAATTCGGGTTTCCCTTTTTGTCTGTTCGTTCGTGTTCGTTCATGTAGAGAAGAATTTCAAATAAATACGGAGTAATCGATCCACCCAAAGTAGTGAAACCGCAACACGTATTTTGTTTTTAAAAATTGTAAAATTGTTCGATTTTTATTTGCGTCTAGTATATTGTCTCGAGCAATGAAGAGTCTTTAGGTATATTTTTTGGTAACTTTTTTTCATTAAATCTTAATTAGCTGACTTTTCACATAACTAAAAATACCTAGTTCGACGGTCAAATGTTAGGGGAATTTAGTATGTTTCAAGAAAATGTTAGTATAACAAAATAAAGCAAAAAAGACAGCAAAAGAAGAAGGGAGAAAGCAGTTACAGACAATTACCTATAAGCCCTCTGGGACGGCCAACTAAAAGAATAAAGCAAGACAACTAAAAAGGAAAGAGGGAGCAATTGGCTCATCTTCTGGAATCGTATAACTTTCAAAAGTGTCCAAGGCCTTAGACAAAATATTTGGCCTACCCAGACCTATACCACTACTTTTTTCTCTGCTCGCTCCAGCGAGTGTTTAACCGAATCTACTGAATCAACTTCAAAAGTAGTAGGCTTAAGAAAAGAAACTGAATCCAAAGTCTCGATAATTAGCTCTCGGTCTGCCGGTCGCTCCTTTCTCATCTAGCTCACTGATTGAATAAGACCCCGTTTTCAAAAATGATCAATCATTTTCCATCTTTAGTTTGCTCGTGTCCCTCATGTTACTTTAATTTGTGCACATGATATTTTCAATTTCCCACGTTTCACTGGCGAGGGCAGGTAAGGGTGACAAACAAGTCGTATTTCGTGTTTCTTGTTTTATGTTTTTTTTAGTTTGAGGCATTTGATACCTAATTTGTTTTCTTCGTGTGTACAGAAACACAAACCCAAGCATATACATATCATGTTTCGTGTCGTATATCAGGTTTACCTAAAAATTTGACAAGTACAAATATTTCAGGTCACATTCGGGGTTATTTCGTGTATTTTTAGGATTTTTCGGCTTTCATTTCTTGACTCTTGAATGCAGATGTGGAAAAGAGAGGAGGCAGAGGACGGCGACTGTAAAAAGTGAGAGCGGAGGCGGAAGGCGATAATTGTAAAAGGTGGGAGCGAATGCGGAGGAAGGCGGATGTCGGTAGCTGTAAAAGGTGAAAAAAGAAGGAAGGGCTTTCGATTTTCCTTTTCTAATTCCTGAGAGTTTAGAGATTGACTGAATGAGTAACAGTTGAGTTGGAACCGGCGATCTAGGTTTTAAGATTTTCTAAATATTTTATTTTACAATTTTTACTTTCATATTTGGAATATATTAAAAAAAATTCGAATATGACATGTTTAAATAAGTAACCTGTTGGTGTACCTAGACGCGACCCAGCCTTAGCAGGCAAGTTTTATGCCTTGCCCAATTGGTACAAAAAACCCGCCAAATGTATACCCAAATATGTAAAAAACGTGTCAAGTTTGTATTGTGTTTTCGTATCTTGTCTGAAATTACCATTTCTAGACGGGGAGGGGGGACTTCTGGACTGTGGTTTGACATAACACCAAAAAGAAATGTTCAAAGAATGTGGAGCGTGTTACTTTTTCTTGAATCAAACTATAACACCAAAAAGAAATGCTTAAAGAATGTGGAGCGTGTCACTTTTTCTTGAATCAAACTTTTGAAAATGGAAATGGTTGTCGGGCTGGAAAGTAACTCTACGCTCCTGGCAGATTCTTCCAACTCAAGAGTTGAACCTAACGGCAGAAAACCAAAGTAGTGCACTATTATATATTCTGTCGTAAGTATCATTTTACTAGTCGTATCAGATGCATTATATGTCTAGATGAGAGTGCGACATATTGTTGAAAAGGAAAGATTAGATTTTTGACCATGTGCAAAATTAAGACTTACCATACATAGTGTAATCATATCCTTACCATAGTTAGGAAAGTAATTGCTGATTATTTCATTCCTTGTATATCTCATAGTACAGGTAATAAGTAGGAACAATGTATTGAATACTAATCAATGAAAAGAAAAAAGATTTTCCTGCCCATTTGAACATGGTATCAGAGCAAGAAATCTCCTCTCTGTTAAAATTTTCATTGGCTCTTTTCTGAGAATAAGGCTCAGAAAATTTTTTATCATTGCCTTCATACCCCTCTCAGCCTTCGGCCATTATACCAAGCCTTCACAGTGGAATACTGTGTTGCTTGATCAATGCTATCCTTACTAGTACATA
Source organism: Eustoma russellianum (assembly GCA_036186865.1). Classification (NCBI taxonomy): domain Eukaryota; kingdom Viridiplantae; phylum Streptophyta; class Magnoliopsida; order Gentianales; family Gentianaceae; genus Eustoma; species Eustoma russellianum. Next base: position 29,813,647 of record AP025055.1, read on the forward strand.
TCTGCATATCCAGAAACATGACAGATTCTGGAAAAACTGAAGCCTTTACCCATTCAACCGAGTCATCATCCACTCTCAGCAATGTTCCTGGAGGTTTGGCACTTCAAGTTGCCCAAATTCTCAGGGACAGTCTCCGTCCACCTTCATCACCACCACAGATGTTTACCCCTGCACCAGAAACCCTGCACATCTCAGTTAAACTGAACAGTGATAATTATTCCTTATGGGCAACAGTCATATACAGGGCCATTCTTGGTCAAGGCAAGATTGGCCACTTAACCGGAAATCCACCACCACCGCTTCCAAATGATCCGCTGTTATAACCCTCGCATTCGCCGTATCCATATCACCATGAACTGCGTCTTTCTTGAAACTGAGCCTTTTTCTCCATCCAATCTCAGTCTCAGGGGGAGGTAACTAGTGGTGATACCCTCGATTGGCTGGCCACACCACACTTGAAAGTGACTGGACCAACACGGCAAGTAGATGACGCCGACTGGTCAGCAGCAGGCCACAATAATGACGACATCAATCTCAGACCAACCAATGATGTTCCCCAGATGAATGACGTGCACCAGGTAAACGATAGGGTACATGTTGACAATTCTGATCTTAGTTTCTCTGAGTTTATTGATACCACTTCCACTGAATTACCTGACTCTTCTATCTCTCCCACTACCCAAGACCCCCTTATGGACTATACTAACCTCTTTCCAGAGAATCAGGGACGAGTATTTCCGCCAAAGAAAAATAGAGGGATACCACCAGAACAGTATTCCCCTACTAAGATTGCTCAAGCCTCCAAGTACCCTGTCATGGAGCCATGGAAAGGTGTATCTAAATCAGCCCACAGTTTCTTTACATCCTTGTGTACTGAAAAGATCCCACACACAGCAGAGGAAGCATTCAGCCAGCCTCAATGGAGAAAGGCCATGGATGTAGAAATAGAAGCGCTTAAAATGAGCCAGACATGGGAAAAATGCATGTTGTCTCAAGGAAAAAAATCGTTGGTTGCAGATGGGTATTTACTATTAAGTACAAAGCAGATGGGAGCATTGAGAGATACAAGGCCAAACTAGTTGCCAAAGGATACACCCAGACATATGGCATCGACTATTCTGAGACCTTCTCCCCTGTAGCACGAATTGACACCATCTGGGTACTATTTTGTATTGCTGCTAATAAAGATTGGGCATTACTGCAATTTGATGTGAGAAATGCTTTTCTACATGGAGAGCTGAAAGAGGAAGTGTACATGGAACCTCCACAAGGGTTTACTACTGAGTTTGAACCAGAACCGGTGTGCCGACTGAAGAAAGCACTTTATGGCCTCAAACAGTCACCGCGGGCTTGGTTTGGTCGATTCACCATTGTCATGAAACAGGATAAATATAAACAGAGCAACGTCGATCACACCCTCTTCTTCAAAAGACAGGGAAGTAGTATTACATGTCTTATTATTTATGTTGACGATATGATAATTACGGGAAATGACACTAATGAAATCTCTCGTCTCAGGAATCATTTGTTTACCCAGTTCGAGATGAAGGATCTTGGAGGCTTGAAGTATTTCTTGGGGATTCAAGTGCTGAGATCATCGACAGGCATATACATATCCCAGCGCAAGTATATACTGGACTTGCTAACAGAAGTTGGACTGCTAGATGGAAAACCTATGGACACACCGATGGTCCCGAATCAAAAACTGGAGATTGTTCAGGGAGGCCCACTAGTAGAACGAGAATCATATCAAAGATTGGTTGGAAAGCTAATCTACTTGTCTCACACTCGCCCGGATATCGCGTATGCTGTAGGAGCAGTGAGTCGGTTCATGCACAGCCCACAAAAACCTCATCTCGAAGCAGTGTATCGGATCTTATGGTTTCTTAAAGGAACTCCTGGACGCGGGATTCTATTTCAGAATCATAGACATCTGAACATCGAAGCGTATACAGATGTTGGCTGGGCCGAAAATGTAATGGATAGACGGTCTACTTCAGGTTACCTTACATTGGTTGGAGGAAATCTCGTAACTTGGCGAAGTAAAAAGCAATCTGTAGTGGCCTTGTCAAGCGAAGAGGCAGAGTTTCGAGGCATTGCCAAGGGAATCACTGAAATCTTATGGTTATGAAAGCTCATGGCATAACTAGGTTGTTCAGCAAAGGGACAACAAGTCTAAGGTGCGATAACAAGGCTTCCATCAGTATATCAGAAAATCCGGTTCAACATGACAGAACCAAACATATTGAGATTGATCGTCACTTCATTAAAGAAAAACTAGACCATGGAATTATCGCACTACCGTTTGTACGATCAGAGGACCAGCTTGCAGATATACTTACTAAAGCCATCAACGGTCGAAGCTTCACAAGTATTTTGGACAAGTTGAACGTCAAAGATCCCACGATTCAACTTGAGGGGGAGTGTTGAAAAGGAAAGATTAGATTTTTGACCATGTGCAAAATTAAGACTCACCATACATAGTGTAATCATATCCTTACCATAGTTAGGAAAGTAATTGGTGATTATTTCATTCCTTGTATATCTCATAGTACATGTTATAAGTAGGAACAATGTACTGAATACTAATCAATGAAAAGAAAAACGATTTTCCTGCCCATTTGAACACATATAACTGAAATAATTTGAACATTTAAATTATGAAATGCTGTTCAAAGAAAAAAGAGCACAAATGCTGGTTCATATCATCACTATTTTTTTTTGGAATAAAATTGACCCACTTCCAGAAAAAAAAAAGAAAAAAAGGGACCAAGACCTTGCAAACAAGAATAGCCCAGTATATAAGTATTTTTATGATTATTATTATATTTTACTATACCTTACATCTTCTATGAAAATCTTATGTTCTCCTACCCATCCAAGAAAAGCCGACTATTATCGGTAACTCTGCTTTTATCGATGCTTTATATTCGTTGAAATTATCAAGGTGAAAAGGGGGCAAAAAAAATAAATAAAAAAATCTTGTGATAGTGTTTATTGAACAAGTGAAGAACCATTTTGCAGTGAACAAGATAATGATACGCATAGTGTGTGTTTCACTGCTGTTTTGATTAAAGATCTAATTTACAATAGACATCCTGTGTGGACGTCTTGTCTATGAATTTCTCAACTTAGAAAACTACATAAATTCTGATTTACATCTTCTACCATACTCCATTGATCTAAAATGGTAAAGACTCTTAAGACTAGAATATGGTATTTTGCACCAAGATAATGATGTTACTCGTTCAGAAACTCTCTATTATTGATATTCGAGCCTTCTCTTTGACCGTAAAATTTTGCAGACTTTTCTTTTCTTGATTTTCTAACTTGAGAAACGCATTAAAAAAATAGATGTTCTTGTGTAGAATGCCCACACGCATTCAAGTCAAGAAAGAGACCTGATAAACATGCAACCTTACGAGGTTTGGTAGTACACCTCAAGCTCACTCTCGGAAGAAGACATTCTGACAATAATCTAAATGGAACGTTTTGCTTGAAGAAAAAGACGAAATTCCTCGTTTTACCGTTCTATTTTCAAGAAGCATTGTTGATAAAACATAATTAATCGTCTGTTAGTCAACAGCCGTCAACGATACAACTCCTGCAGTTCAGCACCCAAGCACTGCTGTTCAGCCTTGACCGCACTTCGGCTGTACCACATGGCATCCTTCTTATTATCGAAGAATAGGCCAAGAACTGCACCTCGGCACCTAGCTTCAACCTCAGATTCAGCCTAAGTGTTACACTCTAGATCACTTCGGCTAGATTCAACATTGCACTTCGGCAAAGCCTGGTTTTGCACTTCGGCGAAGGAGTCGAGCACAGCATTACATCGTTGAACCATCAGGCAGAAGTGCAGTTCAAAAGAAGAGTACACGTCTAGCTATTCAACCTGTACACGCCAAGGGCACATCAACCGACCTACTGGTCACATCAGCCGACCTACCGGTCATATCAGCAGATCTACAGCATCATAGGTCTTCTGCCCCAAGTAAATGTCTTATCCGCTGTCAGAGGCAGAGGACGGGAAAAACTAATAAAAGCAAGCCAAGGCAGACAAGAAAGGGGATTCGATCTCTTGAAACATTTTTCCTATCTCGTGGAGCTAATATATTGAACTTTCTCTTCAGCCAATACCTGTGAGAATTTTCTAACTCCATATACTAAACTACATTCTCAGTGAGAAATGGCCCAAACTGACTTGAGCGTCGGAGGGTTTTTTCCAGGGTCATCCCCCGGGACCTCTGATTTCTGCTTCCTTGTGCATGACTTTCAGGAAGCTATTCCAGTAAAATACCAACCAGCATCTAACGACGTTCATTTGAGGTTATCTTAGACCCTTGGTGAAGATCCGGCTTCATCAATTGTAGAAGATGCAAATCTGGAGTCTAGCGGTCTCCTAAGTGTTAAGATTGGTAGAATTGAAGTCAGTGGAGCTGAATAGTGCCGAGTTGGACAGAAGGAGTGACGAGCAGAGCTGAGCATCACAGCATTGACCTCAGCTCGACAGGACACCAGAAGTTTACATAAATGAATATTCTTTCATTCGAGATTTGATTGAAGTGAATCCCATTCTGAGTCAAAGTTTTCATACTTATCTTTTATAAGGAATATCTGTTAGAGTCCTATCTGATAGAGATGTAAAAGCAAAATTCCATAAGTCATACTAATCCTTCTACTCCCCATGAAATCCCCTGTTAGACGCTTGATTGTTGTAACCGAGAATCTCAATTGGTCGATAGTGAATTCTTTGGCTTACCACCGCCGTGGGTTTTTCTTTCTCTTGAGGATTTTTCCACATTAAATCTTGTGTTCTTCGTTTATTTATTTGGTAACTGTTCATTACTTTTATGCGTTCTTACAATTATTGTTGTGGTTGTCTCCGCTGTTCCGCAAATTTTTCCAACAATTGGTATCAGAGTTGTAAGGTTCTTTGTTCGAGCGGGAGCAATGGACGATGATGGTAAATCAAGGATTGAGAAGTTTGATAGATCTAACTTCGGTTTCTGGAAGATGCAGGTTGAAGATTATCTATATCAGCGAGATCTATATCTGTCTCTTGAAGGGAAAGGGTGAAGCCTACTGACATGACGGATCGAGAATGGGGAAATTCTAGATTGTAAATCTCTTGGTGCCATTAGGCTGTCTTTTACTCAAACCGTAGCATTTAACATCTCAACAGAAAAGACCACAAAGGACGTAATGAATGCTTTGACAATGATGTATGAAAAGCCCTCTGCCTCTAACAAGGTGCATCTGATGAAGAGACTTTTCAACATGAAGAAAATTGAAAGCAAGACGATGCAGGAACACTTGGGTGAGTTCAACACAATTACTACCCAACTTGAGTCAGTTGGGATCGTCTTTGACGATGAAGTTCTGGCTTTGGTAATACTGTCAAGTTTTCCTGACAGTTGGGATGGAGTTGTCATGGTTGTGAGCAACTCATCCGGAGAAGGTACATTGAAATTTGAAAACATGGTAGATGTGCTGCTTGATGAAGATTTGAGAAGGAGGAACAATGGCAGCCCTGAAAGTTCTGGAGCCGCGCTGAATACAAAGGAGCACGACAGATCTACCAAGAGGGACAATGACAGAGGAGGAAGATCGCAGTCCGGGAAGAGCAAGTCTAAGGGCTCAAATCTGACCTGTTGGAATTGCATGAAGAAGGTTCATCATAAATGCGATTACAGAGTCAAGAAGAAGGCTGATCAGACTGATAAGAACGGAAATGAAATTCATGTTTCTCAAGCGTCCGGGTCTGATAGTGACAGCCTGATCTTGAGTTGTGAAAGCCAAGCTGAAGCTCTTTGGATTTTTGACGCATGGCCTCTTTTCATGCCACATCCAATAAAGAATACTTCACAAACTACAAAAGTGGAAACTTTAGAAAGGTATATCTTGGGGATGATGACTCTTGTGATATCATTAGAAAAGAGGGCATCGTATTAACTTTACCATATGGAAAGCACCTGAAGTTGCTGCAAGCAAGACACGTATCTCAGCTGGCCAAGAACTTGATATCAATTACTCAATTGGCAGATGATGTCGACCTAGAAGGGAGGTTCAGCAAGACACGTTGGAAGGTAGTCAAGGGATCCTTAATTGTGGCACAGGGATTGAGAGCTGGAACCCCTTACAAATTTACTAATAAGAGTTCGGTGAATGCAGTTACCTCGGCTAATGATGTCGAGCTCTGGCACCAAAGACTTGAACACATGAGTGTCAAGGAGACGAGGGTAATGGCGTCAAAAGGAAAGCTGGAGGGTATGTCAAATATTGACATGCCACTGTGTGAATTATGTGTGATTGGGAAACAAAAAGAAGTAAGCTTTTCTAAGCACAATAGAAGTCTCAGAGCTGAGAAGTTGGAGCTTGTGCACACAGATGTGTGGGGACCCTCTGATGTGCCTTCACTGAATGGCTCTTGCTACTATATTGCCTTCATTGATGACTCAACGAGGAAGCTGTGGGTATACTTTATAAAACACAAGTCTGACGTATTCGAAGTCATTAAAAGATAGAGGAGTCTTGTTGAGAATGAAACATGGCTGAATCTAAGTGTTTGAGGTTAGACAATGAGGGAGAGTACTGCAGTAATGAGTTTGAAAGAGATAGGAAGAATCAAGTACTGAGGCTGAGCAAAGAGACTATGTCTCTAAGGTTCTGAAAAGATTCAATATGGAGAATGCAAAACTGGTGTCTATACCTCTGGCAGGAAAGTTCAAAAATTTATCAAAAAAGCAATGTCCTAAGACGAAAGATGAACTTGAATGAATGAAGAAGGTACCATATGCCTCAGTCGTGGGTAGCTAGATGTATGCCATAGTGTGAACTCGACCAGACATAGCCCATGCAGTAGGAGTTGTGAGCAAATTCATGTCTAATCCAGGTCATGATCATTGGACTGAAGTTAAGTGGATACTAAGGTACTTAGTTGGAACGCAAGGCTTGACACTGCAGTTCTGCAACGATGACCTGAACTTGTTCGGTTTTGTAGACTCTGATATGGTTGGAAATATTGATGAATGCAAAAGTACTACAGGGTATGTTTTCAAGCTCGGCAGTGCTGCAATCATCTGGGTAACGAGGTTTCAGAAGATTGTAGCACTGTCAACAGCTGAAGCTGAGTATGTAGCATCAGTTGAAGCTACCAAAGAACTAGTTTGGTTGAAGAGTTTACTAAATGAGTTGCGGCATCCTCAGAACAGTTGCAAACTATTTAGTGACTGTCAGAGTGCAATTCACTTGGATAGAAAATCTGCTTATCACGTAAGAACGAAGCATATTGACATCAGATAATCGTTACATAAAGGGGTATGATTGAAGGAAGACAGTTCGACTTAGATAAAATTCATACCAGCCAGAATTCAGCAGACATGATGACGAAGATTTTTCCAAAAGAGAAGCTTAAGCTCTGCAAAGCTTCTCTAGGTCTTGTTACTTGAAGAAAGTGCTAAAAAGCGACAGTTCGAAGAAGTAGAAATTCACGATGTGTCAAAATTAAGGCCAGTTCCAAATGGGAGATTTTGTTAAGATTGGTGGAACTGAAGTCAGCCGAGCTGAATAGTGCCGATCTGGACAGAAGCAGTGACGAGCAAAGCTGAGCATCACAGCATTGACCTCAGCTCGACAGTACACCAGAAGTTTACAGAAAGGAATATTCTTTGATTAGAGATTTGATTGAAGGGAATCTCATTCTGAGTCAAAGTTTCCATATTTATCTTTTATCAAGAATATCTATTAGAATCCTATCTACGGTATGATAGTGGTGTAAAAGGAAAATTCCACAAGTCATGCTAATACTTCTACTCCCCATAAAATCCCCTGTTAGACGCTTGATTGTTGTAACCGAGAATCTCAATTGGCCGATAATGAATTCTTTGGCTTGCAGCCGCTGTAGGTTTTTCTTCCTTTTGAGGGTTTTCTCACGTTAAATCTTGTGTTCTTCGTTTATTGTTGTTTTTGGTTACTGTTTATCACTTTTGTGCGTTCTTGCAATTATCGTTGATGACTTTATGCAGTGATCCACACAAAATGTCCATGCAAACCAAGCCTTGGGTAGCAGCAGTGGAACACCTACACTGTGGGTGTCTCTGAAATTGAACTATTGACCTCTTGAAACAAATCCTAACACGAGTAACAATGGACTATGTGCTGAAGGGACGTTTTGCAAAATATATGTGGTGTGACATATACAGAAAGAAAATGCAGCGAAAGATATGTAACACACTGTTATATGCAACCAAAGTTGCCAGATGACGTGCATAATGTATGGTGCCATTGGGTGTGCTCAGTGGATAGGCCAGCCTTCTTCCAACAGGGATCGGACAAAAACTGGATCATTTCCAACGTGCGAGATTTGCGACGCCACCCGCAATCAGATACAGAATGGCGGTATATCTTTTGGGAGGCTGTTCATACCATATGGTATTGGCGTAACCAAGTTCACCATAATAATATCGACCAGTATCCAACCCCTCGGCAAGTGACATCCTTTGGAGAGCGAAGCAACAGGAGTTGACAGTCACGTGTACTTATACTAGTTTGACAGGAAATTATGCCACTGCATAGTATTTTTTATTTTCTCGTTCATGTAACTTTTGACATTATATATCAATAAAATAAGATCCTCTTTCTTCGAAAAGTTACCAGATAGGCTGATTCCGAAAATGACATACTTTTGTTTAGAAACACATGTCAGACCAGAAATTGTGCTTATTATTTTAACAAATCTATACCGATTTGTCATTGGCGAAGGACAAGACCTGCCATGTCAATTCACAATTGGACATATAATCCAATAATATTCCTTGTTTTTCCCCTGGTCTCGCCAAAAGGATTCTCGGTTTCTAGAATTTTAAAAGATAACCTCCAAGACCAAATTTCTATGAACAAAACACGCAGATCCTTCAATAACTCCTACAGCAATTATTGCGTAAATCATATTACTTATTTAACCATACATAAGAAGAAAAAAGACATTTCTGTTCTTATATTCATTGTTCTGAAATGTTAATTATTCTTTGTCTTATCAAAGCATAAATGTTTAATAATTATTTATCGATCATCATTTACTTTGCCACAAAACACATCTCCATCCTCACCCCCTAGCTCTACCCCCACCGGCCAACAACAAAAAAGTAGTAACAAAATGGAAAATGTAATCTAGAAACTAGAGTCATCATCTAACATTGGAAGCAACAGCATGAGCCCAGAATCTGAGTTGATTTTTGAGTTCCATTTCATTTCCAGAAGCCGGAATTCTCCAGTTAATGAATGGTTCATTCTCAACTAAACTTTTCTTCTTTTCCAAAGCATCCCATGCTTCAGATAGATATGGCCTTGATACTCTATTCTCCTCTCCACCATCCTCATCATCATCTTTCTTCCCTAATCTCTGTAACCCTGGAACAATCAAAACCAAGCTCGAATCTTTATCTTCATCCTTAAACTCAAATCCAAGATCCATGAACCCTTTTAATTCCTCAATCTCCAACTCTGACAAACTCTTGCTCCCCCTTTTTCCCCTCCTCTTGTAGTCCAACCCTTTCTTTACATTCTCACTACCTGTATTTTTGTCGGGTCTAAGTTCTGGGACGTTGTATTCGACTTCTTTCCCCGAGAGAATTGTTTCGAGTTTTGGGAATCGAAGAACAGAGTTTGGAGAAAAGTCTGAAGCAGAGCTTGAGGAATTCAAATTCTGATCACTATGTGACCGAACAAGAGGAGCTGGGCTACAAGAATTTCTTGTGGGCTCTTCGGATATAATTTTATCTTCATGAATTTGACTTGTTGTGGAATTTGGTGAGGAAATTTTATGCTCAAACCAGTAAAAATCGAAGAGCTGTTCGAATTCTTGGTAGTTCATTGCAGTGTCGGCAGGAATCTTTGAAGAGAAGGAAGTGTAATGATTTAAATGAGCAGATATTATATTTATTGTATCTTCGTGCTGCATTATTGGAACTGTACGTGGTGGGGTAGTTTAACAATTATTATTTCTTTACTTAAGAGTTATAACGAGTGGATTTGGTGTTCGAAAAAGAAAAAAAAAGAGTACATTTGGAAAGAATTTATTTCACGTGTTTCTCGTTCTAAACTCTAGCTGCTGGTTCTTTTAGACCTCTGCAGAAAGTTCTGCGCTTTTTGACCCAGGCGTGTCTAAGGTTTTTTTTTTTTTTTTAGTTTACTACCAAGTAAACTACGTATTGGAGCGGTGTTTCTAAGTTTCTTCTGGGGAGGTTTCATCGTTTTAGTCCTAACAAGGCTGTTTTTTAAATAAAAAACCTATAAGTAATATTTTAGAATACTCCATAACACTATTTCGAAACATAATTTTTGAACTAATAAAAAGAAAAAAGAAAATGTAAAAAAGTCTTTCAAACTAGTGTTCTAAATAAAGTGTTATTTATCGGCACTCAAAATCTATTATCCAGACAAACCATGACACTTTAAATTAATGAAAGCATTGTAAAGCCAAAATGGTTAGGCCCCTTAGAACACACTAGAAGGAGGTTGAATAGTGTATTCACCAAGTATGGATATTTTATGAATATTTTTCATTTTGGAGTGCAACCAATACTTGGGTGTTTTCTTTAGAAAAAAAACTTGCAAAGAAGTAAAGAACACAAGTATGTATAGAGGTTCAAGTCAAATGACTCTACTCCTCTACCTTCTTGATTTTTCACAAAAAGGATTTTGAAAAGGGGATTGTTATTTCTATGGGGGAAACACCAATCAAAGAACAAAATCAACCAACAGAAAAACTAGACAGCTTGCCTAGACCACAACCGAGAGATCTAACCCTTTGAAATCTAGCCTCCAAAGATCTTCTTTGACCTCAAAAAAATTTTGTAGGGAGAATAGTGCACCACACACTATCAACTAACCCTTCAAAGTCTAGAAATCTCAAACAAGAAGCACCCTTGCTCCTTGACCAACAATCTACCCAATCTCTCACAATAATAACTCACCAAGAAAAAAATCTTCTTCTTCTTACAATAGTCACTCTCAACAATAAAGTAAAATGTACAATGTTTACAAGTATTTTGAGAGCTTGAGCTTGAGAGAAAATTTGAGAGCATGAGATGTAGAAAGTTGGAGAAGAATGGAAGAAACCCTTCCTTTTATCAATCTTCAAATTTTTTCTCGTTTGCATAGCCAATAATAGGCTTTGGCAGCTTGGGATGATACCTTATGATCCTTGGAGATCTTCACTTGGCATGTACCAAAACTCTTTGGAGAAAATCCAAAACCATGGCCAAGAATGGAGAACTTGTAGGATCTTCAAAGCACCACTAGAGGGGGAGGTTGAATAGTGGGTGCAGAAAATGTGGTTTTCAAAATTTGTTTAAAACCAAAACCCAACTTCTGAAAACAGTTTCTGTTTTCAGGACTAGTTTTAAAACATTTTAAAATCTAGGTTGCAGGTCTTCAGAAATTCTGAAATTTGGAGAAAACTTATACTCAGATGTTAATAGTATCTCCTAAAAATTTCATATTAAAATTCAACCTCTAACCCCTTGAAAAATCATTGGTGGTCAAATTGCGCGAATCTGCCAGAAACGGTAGACTGTTTTGCAAAATTTATTCCTATTTTTTCTTAACTCCAATAGCTCTGAAATTTTAACCACTTACCCCTTATATGTTGTATTTGAATGGGTTGAAATAGTTTTGAAAAAATATTTTCAGGAAGTTAGTCAAATACACTCAAAGTCTCAACCTTTGCAAGTCTGAAAATCAGACTACACTAGTCTCAAAACTTTGGATGTTTGAGTGACTTATACTTATCCAAAAGGGTTGAAACTTATGCCAAATTAACCCTAAGACGTGTGGATATGTTTCTGAAAATTTTCGTGATTTTTGAAAATCGTTTACTATTTTTACGAATGCGAACAAAATGAATTAAAGTGCAGAAACATAATATAAATGCTGAAAGTAGATGACACCGAGAATTTTATACTGGTTCGGTTATCAACAACCTACTCCAGTCTTCAAGGAACACCTTCCTTGGTTCACACTAGTCAGACAACACAAATACACCTTACCACAGGGTTGATGGAGTTACACACCAACTCCAACCCTTTACAAACCTTGTACGTTCAATACAATATGCACGAACATCACCACCTCGCAAGAATGAAGATTGATCACACCTTGATCAATCTTTTATAAAGATATGGAATATATGGTGGTATAATACAAGCCTATTCAAGATTGAAAGATATGAATACAATAGTCTTTCAAGAAGAAGAAAGAAAGATGTAGAAGAAAAACAGAATGGAAGACTCTTTTTGCACTTTTGAACATGTGAGACTTGTCTTGTTTTTGTTTGGCTTTCATCTTTTCTTTTTAACAATGTGTTGGCCGCCCCCTTGGAGTCCTTCTCCTCTTTCTTAGGTTCTGAGACGAGTCTATTCTTGTTCCGATCCTTGTCAGGGTATTTGTTTGTTTCCTTTTCTTTATTAGGGCAGTCATATGATAGATGTCCAAGTTTGCCGCATTCATAACACTTTATTTCCTTATTTTTATTTTTACGATCCTTAGATGAGGTAGACTTATGTTTAATCGATTTTCTCAATATTTTTCTTAATCTTCTAGCCATCGTGATTAAGTCCTCATCATCGGAATCTATGTCACTATCATCTACGACATATTCATTTGATTTAAATGCTATAGCCCCATCATTATTAGAAATAGACTCAGAATGTCTTAAAGCGAGTTTGTTTTCATATACCTTAAGTGATCCAATTAGTTCTTCCATATTAATCGATTTAGTCTCTTTGTTTTCTTCTATGGCAGTTACTTTAGAGTCCCACTCGGATGGAAGGCTTCGCAAGACCTTTTGTACCTTTTCCTGCATAGTAAAGGCTTTGCCAAGAGACTCAAGAGAATTATAGATGTTAGTCAAGCGAAGATCCATATCAACGATAGATTCATTAGGCAATAATTTAAATGACTCGAGTGTGGACATAAGCATGTTGATCTTGGACTCTTTTACTTGACTAGTGCCTTAGTGTTTCATTTCAAGTATTCTCCACATTTCTTGTGCACTAGAACAATTTGAAACATAGCTTGATTCACTTTTACTTAGTCCATTTAAAAGTAACTGCATAGCCCTAGCATTCATGCTTAGTCTCTTTTTATCATCACTAGTGTACTCTTGCGTAGGCTTAACGACCTCTAATGTGACTCCATCTACAGTGGACAACTTTCATGGAACAAATGGACCATCTTCTATAATTGACCAAAGATAAATATCAATTGCCATAAAGAAAAGTTTTATTATTACCTTCCATTGAACGAAAGATTCACCGTCAAAGAGAGGAGACCTTATGGTTGACATTCTTTCTTGCACGGTGTTATAGCTAGTAGATACCATCTCACTGAATCGTTGGATCCTTTGTAGTGAGTGTTCCTGCTCTCTGATACCACTTGTAGGATCTGCAAGGCACCACTAGAAGGGGGTTTGAATAGGTGGTGCGGAAAGTGTGGTTTTTAAAATTTGTTTAAAACTAAACAACACAACTTTTAAAACAGATTCTGTTTCCAGGACCAGTTTTAAAACGTTTTTAAAACCAGGTTATAGGTCTCCACAAATTCTGAAATTTTTATAGAACTTAGCCTCAGATGTTATGAGGATACCCTAAAAATTTCAAATTAAAATTCAACCTTTAACCCCTTCAAAAACCGTTGGTGATCAGATTGTGCAAATCTGCCAGAAACAGTAGACGGTTTTGAAAAATTTATTCTTATTTGTGTGTAAGTCCAAATGTTCTGAAGTTTTAACCAATAACTCCTTATTTATTATATTCAAGTGGGTTAAAACAGTTTTGCAAAATTCTTTTGGGAAGTAGGTGAATTACAATCAAAGTCTCAACCTTTGCAAGTATGAGAATCAGACTACACTAGTCTCAGAACTTTTGATGTTTGATCGACTTATACTTATCCAAAAGGGTTGAAACTTGTGCCAAATCAACCCTAGAACGTATGGCTATGTATCTGGAAATTTTTGTGATTTTTGAAAATCGTTTACTATTTTTAAGGACGCCAACAAAAAGAATAAACTGTGCAGTAACAGAAAGTAAATTCTGAAAGTAAATGGCACCAAGAATTTTATATTGGTTCGGTTATAAACAACCGACTCCAGTCTTTAAGGAACACCTTCCTTGGTTCACACTAAATACACACATGCAATACACCTTATCACAGGGTTGATGGAGTTACACACCAACTCCAATCCTTTACAAACCTTGTACGTTCAATACAATATGCACGAACACCACCACTTCGCAAGAATGAAGATTGATCACACCTTGATCAATCTTTTACAAAGACATGGAATATGTGGTGGTGTATATCAAGCCCATTCAAGATTGAAATATATGAATACAATAAGCGTTCAAGAAGAAAGAAAGAAGGAGAATATAGAACAAGAAGAGGCTAGGCGTTTTTCACTTTGATTTTGCAATGCTTGTGCTTGTCTTGTTTTTGCTCCTCTTCTTTCCTTTTAATGTACTATGACCGTCCCCCCTTGGTGTAGTCCCCCTATTTAAAATTATCTTCTAAGTCCTTGGGAGAATGTAAGACATCATTGTGACATTGTCTTGCTTACTTAGCATCTTCTTATTGGATGATCATTTAAACTTTGCTTACTTGGTACTTCATGATTGGTTGGATGGTGTCATCATTGATGACTTGGAAAAATCTGATAATACACTTAAAACATGTGCAATATCAATCATAAAATTATTTCCATAATGCACAAGATTGTCACATAAATGTTGTAAGACAAAATTCCTCCCTTACTAAGCAAGAAATCGGCCATTAAGAGTATATACCATGCTGAATTTTCAGCATGTGAGACATGGGGATAAAGTTCAAAATATTACCATTTTTCTTTGATTTTTTTAAAATAATCACCAATTGATGGTAATTATCTAGATCAACTTGGAAATGAAATTTGGTCTCTCACTTGGCCTCATTTTCGGCCATGGTACATACTACACATGCTGAAAAATTTCAGCATGTGTGATATTGAAGATGATCACTATTTTTGGCTTTGAAAAATATTTAAAATACTTCCATTTCTTCTTCCAATCAATCACACAATGTAAGATGATAAAATATATCACATTAATATGACAAAATCGGCCAGCCATGGTTTAGCATGCTGAAATTTTTAGCATGTGTTATAAGTGAGACAGTTTGAAATCTTATCATTTGTAGCTTCTCTCTTTAATTCACCAACATTGTATGATTGATTCTTGACCAATCAATAAGCCAACAAGGCTCCAAATAAGTTCCATCTCAGCTGTAATGTGCGTGTATGATGTATATACATATGCTGAACATATTTTTGATAACTTTGTAAAATAGTGCACATTTAATAATACACACATGTTATATTCCTATCAGCCCTTAATTTAATTTTCTAGAACACTTTAAGATGTATAACATATGTACAAAGTGTCTAGATACGTGTCACATGATGTACCAAAAACGTTCCATGTGTTGTGTGCGTAGAAAACCGAATTTTCGATATTTATCGATTACCCGATTTTTCTCTAATTAAATTCCAACTTTTGCACATGTTATATATATTATGTTACACATAATATATATATATAATATGTACTTTAAAACTCAGCACTTGGCTGGTCTAAAGTGGCGCCATCTATCATGTGTCAAAATTAAAATTGGAATCTTCACATTTTGGCCTTAATGTGGGATGATTTGTGTGTGCCATCATGGAAAGTATTTTTGGCTAAATATACACTCATGTGCACGAAATGTTTATGAAATTTTGAAGTATAGGGGCTGGCCATCTATTTATGGCAAGTACATGACACGATGGCGAAGTTTCGTGTATTCGCCCGATACGACAATTTTCGGTTTAGAACCTTTTAACGTGTCGTATTTAATTTGTCATCACCATGACTTATATCATATGATATAAGACCTGAATATACTCATAAATATGATTTAAGTATAGTGGTGTGACGTTAACGTACGTACGTAAAATATATAACATGTCGGTAGTACGTTGGAATACATGTGTATGTGCCTTTTAAAAAAAATCTGAAAATATATGCACTTATATATGTATATGTGTGTATATATATTAATGAGGGGAGGAGAATAAAACTTTTCTTCCTTAGCCTTGTTGCCTTTGTGCCTTTTCCAAATGTGGCTTCCTTAAATGAACTACTTAGTTTAATAAACTAAGTACATCACTTAATGAACTAGTTTAGTTCATTAATGGTGGCACCTGAAAATAGTATAAACACACCAAATGTTGGCCATATGATGTAAACTTTAACGATTCATGGCTCATTAGTCTGGCAACATCATATATAAGATAAATAAGGCAAGTAATAGCGACGAATCATGCATACATGTATATATCATGCACGTTTGTATATATATCATGCATTTAAGTCACTTATTTTGAAATCACTCAAACCCCCTTTTCTCTACAGAACTGACAACTTCAGGTATGAGGGAAAACCTGTGAAAATAGCACTAAAAGAAGAGGGTACAAAAAGTCAACTGGTTAGAAAGTGAAGCAAAAAGACCTTTGTAACGCTGGTCACATGAAGCGCCTAATATGTTTAATGAATAGGCGTTCGAAGTGAAATTGAGCGCTTAATGTGAAAAAGAACTTTCGTTCGAAGTCACATTAAGCGCCTTATGTTGGCATCTGAAGGCGTTCGAAGTCACATGAAGAGCCTAATGTAACCCTTCATGCTTTTCGAACTGAAACTGACATTTTCTCAGAAAAAGTACTTGGGAGTATGTGTCCATTCAAAGAAAAGTACTTTTGACTTGGTGAACCACTTGAAGCGCCTAAAGTAGGCGTTCAAAGTGTTCGCACTTTTCATCAGGGCATATGAAGCGCCTAATGCAGGCGTTCGAAGTGTCCTGACTTCCATACACTTCACATGAAGCGCCTAATGTAGGCGTTCGAAGTGTACGCACATCCAAACACCTCACATGAGGCGCCTAATATAGGCGTTCGAAGTGTACTGGACTTCACCAAGGTACATTAAGCGCCTGAAGTGAGTGTTCGAAGTATACTGACTTCAAACACACAGCATGAAGTGCCTAATCTGACTTTTCTAGTGCCAACCATGTGCAAATCATCAAAACAATAACATATTCTAACATTCTCCCTCTTTTTGATGATTTCACAAAATGCATAATTTCTAAATAGACTCCCCCTCAACACATGCTCCCCCTCACTAAGTGCAATTTTTAGTATTACAGAAATAACCAAAAAAATTCCGCAAATAATGATGCAAACGACGTTCATAAAAATCAACAATAAGTCAAAGACATAAGGATATTAGATTTACAGAGAGAAAATAGAAAGTTGCAAGTAACCAAACTAAAATGTCAATCCATCAGAGTTTATAAGAAAGAACTACAGTCCACCACCACTTCCACCAAGTTGAAAATCTCAAAAACTAAAATGGCTTGACGCAAAATCTGCAAACCCACCCGTTTGCTGGCCACTCCCACCAGCTTGTCCACTTCCACCAGCAACAACTCCAGCAGTGTCTCCGGCACCAGCAGCATCAACAGCAGCATTTCCAGTATGTTCTCCCCCTAAATCATCAAAATTAGGAGGAAAATAGGCCCATGGAAATTCACGGAGGATGGCTGCCTTGAGAGCATTGACTCTATATTCATGACGCGCATCTTTGAGTTGAAGCTGCTGAATAGATTGTTCCAAAGATTGAATTTGTGCACTCAGCTGTGCGACGGTACTTGATTCAACATCTTCCTGAGACTCTGCTTATGCCTCATCATTAGGACCGGGAATGGTAGTGGCTTTTTGTTTTTGGGAGTCGATGGCTTGGGCAATATTGTAATTTCTATAGTAATCCGTATTTGCCACCGGGGTGAGTTCATTTTCAGGAATGACAATACCTTTTGATTTTAGAAGAATGGCAATGATATTGGCAAAGGGTAAAGCCTTTGAAGTTTTCCGAAGAACAGCAAACATGACTTCAATCATAATCCAAGCAAAATTGAGTTGGGTTTCATGTTTGATTCGGTAAGTGACGTAGAAATCCATGTTGCTTAGATTTCTTGTCGACTTACCATTAACACAGTAAGTGACGATGGCCAACAAGATGCGGTCCATTAGAGCCATGTTTTGAGTCTTTCGAGAAGGAAATAATCCTAGATTAAACTTTACATCTTGTTCATTAATTCCGTATTTACTGCTCCAGTCAAATACATAAAAGTCACTTAGCCCTTTGTTTCTTATCCTAAGGACATCACAGATTTCGAGAATAGAAAAACTAAGAGGCGTACCATCAATGACAGTATTCAGAGAGAAGGAAGGAGATTTAGACTGTGGAGAAACCTACAGATTTGCATAGAACAACCTGGTGTGCTCTCAGGAAAATGCCTGCATATCAAGTCTGGACCAGAGAGAGGTCCAACCTTGATACTCTAGCAAATACAAAATTTGATCCATATTGCGAGTCTCGGACAGATCGCTGAGACTTAGCATCTTGAGTGGAACGATAGGACGGTTGTTGGTGTGCCATTCTTCAAAGAGCATATTTGAGTACAAGGAAACATGTACTCCTTTGCCCGTGTGACGAGGTGGTTTTGTTATTCCTAGATCGAATTTCTTTAAACAAGGAAAATTTTCCTTGGAGAGGTTTTCATGAATGGAGATGAGTTGTTGAGGTTCAACAACTCCAGCGGTTTGCTTTCGCTTTTGACTGCGAGGGCGTTTTGAGGGGCCTGCGGAAGCCATTTGAGTAGGGAGAGTGAAAAGATTCTGAGAATAAAATGAGTTTAGAAGGGAGTTGGTAGAGAAGCTTAGATGAAGAAAGAAGTAGAGAGAGATGAGATTATAAAGGAGATGAAGGATGAAAGATTGATGGCAGTAATGGAGGTGGGAGAGTAGGGAAATGGAAGAGAGAATAGTGGAGGAAGAGGAAGTAAATTAGGGAAGATGAAGAGGCGGGAAATGGTGAAAACATGGGAAAGAGAGAAAAGGTAATGGCGGCAGGAATTAATGATGATTGAATGGCGCGAAAACTGAATAGACGGTTGAAAAGACAATGTGAAATTAGGGTTGAAGCGCCTAAAGTGACTTCAAACGACTTCAGACAACAAGATGAAACGCTTAATCCTACATCGAACGCTTGTGTAAAGGAGCATGAAGCTCCTGATGTCACTTCGAACAAGTGACATCCTTAACATCAGGCGCGTAATGTGACATCGAACGACAGAAGTAAGTGTGATGAAGCGCCTTATTTACACAAACCTTGAAAATTTTAAAATTTTCTTGCTCAAAACTCAAGATGGGTTTTATCAACCCATGTTGAGCAACCCCAACCTACTTCTTATAGATACAAATACATCACTAGGTAAGGGTTTCGTGAAAATGTCTGCTAATTGGTCTCGTGTAGGAACAAATTCCACACTTACCAAGTTCTTTTGTACACAATCACGGATGAAATGATACCTCACTTCAATGTGCTTAGTCCGACTATGTTGGATGGGATTTTGTGCAATATTGATAGCGGACGTGTTATCACACAAAATTGGCACCTTTTAAAAGTGAACATTATAGTCATTTAAAGTGTTAGTCATCTATAATAACTGTGCACAACAAGAGGCGGCCGACACATATTCGGATTCTGCCGTAGAAAGAGACACACTGTTTTGTTTCTTGGAAAACCAAGAAACGAGACAATCTCCGAGAAACTGACTAGTTCCGGAGGTGCTCTTCGTATCAACTAGACTCCCCGCATAATCGGAGTCACAATATCCTCTTAAATCAAAACATGCACTCTTAGGATAGAATAAACCAAATTTCAAAGTATTTCTAAGGTATCTAAGGATGCGTTTTACCACAATAAAATGCATCTCCCTAGGATCACTTTGAAATCTAGCATATAAACATACTGCATGTAAAATATCGGGTCTACTAGCCATCAAATAGAGTAGACTACCTATAATGCCACGATACAAGGTTACCTCGACATGCTTTCCTTTTTCATCATTGTCAAGCTTGGCACTTGTGCTCATAGGAGCGTTTACCTCTCTTTATTCACCAAAATTGTACTTTTTGAGCAAATCCCTTGTGTATTTGGTTTGAGAAATGTACACGCCTTCTTCGGTTTGCTTGATTTTTAATCCAAGGAAATAGTTAAGTTCTCCCATCATGCTCATCTCGAACTCACCTTGCATAAGACTAGAAAATTTATCACAAAGACAATTGTTAGTAGCACCAAAAATAATATCATCAACATATACTTGAACAATTAAATGATTCCTACCTTGTTCTTTTATGAACAAAGTAGTGTCAACTTTACCTCTTGAAAAACCTTTATTAAGAAGAAAAATACTTAACCTCTCGTACCAAGCTCTTGGAGCTTGTTTAAGGCCGTGAAGAGCCTTTTTAAGTTTGAATACATGATGTGGTCAATCATAACATTCAAACCCGGGAGGTTGTGCAACATACACTTCTTGAATAACGCCATTCAAGAAAGCGGATTTAACATCCATTTGGTAAAGTTTAAAATCTCTATAACAAGCATATGCTAACAACATCCTAATAGCTTCAAGCCGTGCTACGGGTGCAAATGTCTCATCAAAATCAATACCTTGTTCTTGACGGTATCCTTGAGCAACTAGCCTAGCTTTGTTTCTAGTGACATTACCTTGATCATCCATCTTGTTACGAAAAACCCATTTCGTATCAATAATAGAATGATCGTGTGGTTTGGGAACTAACTTCCAAACATCACTTCTTTC
This sequence comes from Eustoma russellianum, assembly GCA_036186865.1. Classification (NCBI taxonomy): domain Eukaryota; kingdom Viridiplantae; phylum Streptophyta; class Magnoliopsida; order Gentianales; family Gentianaceae; genus Eustoma; species Eustoma russellianum. The sequence continues at coordinate 29,834,440 of AP025055.1, forward strand.
AAATTGGTTTAATTCTTCTTGCATAGCCAAGATCCAATTATCATCAAGAAGTGCATCTTTAGTATTCTTAGGCTCTATAAGAGAGACAAATGCATTCTCTCTATATTGCCTTCGTGTAGTGATACCCCTATTTAGATCACCTATAACCAACTCTTGAGGGTGAGGACTTTTGTGCTTAAATGATCTAGGAAGATTGGAGATATCTCCTCCAACTTCCTCATGATCATGTTCCGGAAGAGATGAACCTTCATCATTCACATGACTTCCATGTTCTGGAATATGTGATGCATTATCTACATTTTGTGTATCAACATGAGTATGAGAAATATTTCTATTTGACTCACTAAGTTCATACACACAAGGTAGAGGAGTACCTTCAACAGGTTCAACTCTCAAGTCAATGAAGATGTTTCCATTTGGAGGATCATCAACAATCTCTTGTTGAGGAACAACCATAGGAATATCCTCATGAATTTCTTCTTGAGGAGTCACATCTTCATCTTCTTCACAATCCTCATTAAGTTTAGGTTCGTCACTAAGTGACTCATTAAATTTAACATGGATTGATTCTTCCACCTTTTGACTCCTTTTGTTGAAAACACGAAATGCCTTACTATTTAAGGCATAACCTAAAAAGATACCTTCATCCGCTTTGAGGTCAAGTTTGTCCAAAGTATCCTTGGTATTAAGTATAAAACACTTGCAATCAAAGACTTTGAAATACCCAATATTGAGAACTTTTCCATTCCAAATCTCATAGGGTGTCACATTTAGGTATGGTCTCAAATATACACGATTGATCACATGGCAAGCGGCATTTACCGCTTCGGCCCAAAATTATTTGGGCAAACCGAATTCATTCAGCATTGCTCTACACATTTCTTGTAGAGTTCTATTCTTTCGTTCGGCCACACCATTTTGTTGAGGAGTTCTAGGTGCCGAAAGGTCATGAGAGTATCCTTTGGATACATAAAACCTTTCGAAATCACCATCAAACTCACCACCACGATCACTATGGATGGTCTTGATGGTGTCACCCACATGATTTTCCAATTGTTTACTTAGACTCATAAATCCACTACATGCATCACTCTTCTTAGCTAGAAACATCACCCACGTATAACGAGTATAGTCATCTACTACCACGGAGGTATAGTGTTTACCACCCAAACTTTTTGTTCCAACATCCCTATACAAATCCATATAAAGCAATTGTAGGGGCTTGGAGGTTGAAATATTTGTCTTGGGTTTGAAGCTTGTTTTCACAAGCTTCGCCTTTTGACAAGTGTCACATAAGTCATGGTTTTTGAAATTCATTTTTGGAAGGCCTCGGACTTTATCATTTTTGCAAATAAATTTAAATGTTTTGAAGCATACATGTCCGAGACGTCTATGCCATAGTTGTGTCAAATCATTCTTAGCAACTAAGCAAGATACATTTTGAGAAATCAAATCGTTGATGCTAAGTTTGTGAATATTTTTGAAGCGCAAAGCCTCAAATAAGACATTATTTCCCTTTTTCACAACACACTTTGTTTTCAAAAACGTTACCTCATAATTAGCATCACATAATTGACTGACACTTATCAAGTTAAACTTAAGACCTACAACATATAAGACATCACTAAGAGAGAAGGAATCGTTACCCACAATACCATGTCCTTTGATTTGGCCTTTACCACCGCCAAAGTGGACAACTCCTCCATCTTGCATAGTGAGTCTATGGAAGAGACGTTTGTCTCCCGTCATATGGTTGGAACACCCACTGTCCACAACCCATTTGACCTTCTTGTCTTCGCTTTCTCCATTGAGTGCTAGAGCCTACAAAAGAACCATATGAAGTTGGTACCCTTTTTGTTTGGGTCCTTGAAGGTTAGTTACCTTCACTTCGCCTTTCGGCATCCACACAAGATTCTTATTATTTTTGACTCTACACACTCTCTCTACATGACCCTTTTTATTACAAAAAAAATATTTAGGAATGTGTTTGTGTGTATAAGAATGTTGATCGTGTTTAGCTCTACACACTCTTTCAACATGACCCTTTTCATTACAATAAAAACATGTCGGTATATGTTTGTGTGAATAAGAGTGTTTATCGTTTTTAGCTCTGCACATTCTTTCTACATGACCCTTTTTATTGCAAAGAAAACATGTAGGACTGTGTTTGTGTGGATAATGATGATTATCATTCTTGTGTGTTGACTCGTTCCGTGATTCCCGTTTAGGGACAACTTTCTTTGGCATCAAAGAAGGATTATTTTTCACGGATTCAACACAGGATTTAGGCACCTGGTTTGCTTTTCCTTGCTTTTAGGCATGTGCATTTGCTTCTTCAAGCGAGCTTGAGACTCCTTGAAGTGTGATGCTTGTTCATTTATTTTTCCCTTTTTAGATGCATACAAAATACTAGATTTAACCTTAGGTTTCATACTAGGTGAGGATGCATCTTTGACTACCTTAGTTTTATTTGCACTTTTCTTTTGAGAATTCTTATTCTCAATGGTTTTATGAGAGATGCTTGATTTTATCAAATCATGTTTCTCCTCTAGTGCAATCATATGCATAGTTAGCAAAATTTCATACTCGAGTTGTAATGCAATATGATTTTCTACTATGTCATTGTATTCGTATATACATGCTTTAAATTCCTTTTTGACACGAGTATATTTTAGTTCTAAGAGGTCAATTTCTTGCCTAAGTCATCTCTTTCATCTATTAATCTATAATGTGAGGATGTAGTGCATACCTCAATGTCGTCTTTGATGGCCATAAGAGAATAAAACTCCTTGTTGAGATCATCGTCACTGACCTCCGTGAGAGTTAGATTCTCATTGTCATCCTTATCGCTTTCAGATCCAGACAATAAGCATTCCCAATGAGCTATTTCTGCTTGTAGAGCCTTCTTCTTTTGGTAGAAGGATTTCTTGTCTTTTGGAGAGCTCACATGGTCAAACATGGGTACATTGACATGTGCACTTGAGATAGAAGGGAGTAGTGACTCTTGTCTTCTTCTTCTAGAAGCATCACTACTTGTAGAACTTGCATCAACAAATCTGAAGGGATCCATACTCTAAAGATCAAATCTTGCTATTTGAACTCAAAATCACAAGATGTTGCTCTGATACCAATTGTTAGGTCCCTTAGAACACACTAGAAGGGGAGGGGGGGTTGAATAGTGTGTTCACCAAGTATGGATATTTTATGGATATTTTTCGTTTTGGAGTGCAACCAATACTTGGGTTTGTTCTTTAGAAAAAAAACTTGCAAAGAAGTAAAGAACACAAGTATGTATAGAGGTTCAAGTCAAATGACTCTACTCCTCTACCTTCTTGATTTTTCACAAGAAGGATTTTGAAAAAGGGATTGTTATTTCTATGGGGGAAACAACAATCAAAGAACAAAATCCAACAGCAGAAAAACTAGGCAGCTTTCCTAGACCACAACCGAGAGATCTAACCCTTTGAAGTCTAGCCTCCAACGATCTTCTTTGACCTCAAAGAAATCTTGTAGGGAGAATAGTGCACCACACTATTAACTAACCCTTCAAAGTCTAGAAATCTCAAACAAAAAGCACCCTTGTCCCTTGACCAACAATCTACCCAATCTCTCATAATAATAACTCACCAAGAAGAAGACACTTCTTCTTCTTACAATAGTCACTCTCAATAATAAAGTAAAATGTACAACGTTTACAAGTATTTTGAGAGCTTGAGATTGAGAGAAAATTTCAGAGCATGAGATGTAGAAAGTTGGAGAAAAATGGAAGAAACCCTTCATTTTATCAATCTTCAAATTTCTTCCCGTTTGAAAGCCTCTGCAGAGCCAATAATGGGCTTTGGCAGCTTGTGATGGTACCTTATTATCCTTGGAGATCTTTTCTTGGCATGTACCAAAATTCTTTGGAGAAAATCCAAAACCATGGCCAAGAATGGAAAACTGACAACTTCAGGTATGAGGGAAAACCTGTGAAAATAGCACTAAAAGAAGAGGGTACAAAGAGTCAACTGGTTAGAAAGTGAAGCAAAAAGACCTTTGTAACGTTGGTCACATGAAGCGCCTAATGTGTTTAATGAATAGGCGTTCGAAGTGACATTGAACGCTTAATGTGAAAAAGAACTTTCGTTCGAAGTCACATTAAGCGCCTTATGTTGGCATCTGAAGGCGTTCAAAGTCACATGAAGCGCCTAAGTAACCCTTCATGCTTGTTCGAACTGAAACTGACATTTTCTCAGAAAAAAGTACTTGGGAGTGCGTGTCCATTCAGAGAAAAGTACTTTTGGCTTGGTGAACCACTTGAAGCGCCTAAAGTAGGCGTTCGAAGTGTTTGCACTTTTCATCAGGACACATGAAGCGCCTAATGTAGGCGTTCGAAGTGTCCTGACTTCCATACACTTCACTTGAAGCGCCTAATGTAGGTGTTCAAAGTGTACGCACATCCAGAAACTTCACACGAGGCACCTAATATAGGCGTTCGAAGTGTACTGGACTTCACCAAGGTACATTAAGCGCCTGAAGTCAGTGTTCGAAGTATACTGACTTCAAACACACAGCATGAAGAGTCTAATCTGACTTTTCAAGTGCCAACCATGTGCAAATCATCAAAACACTATCATATTCTAACAAAAATAAAATAGCGAAACATAAAATTATCTTAGCTCATTATCGCTTAGTCGGCATCTTTGTCGACGTCTTCAAACTAGAAGCCTGATGAAGAGATGAACTCCTTTGGAAAATAGAGCCTTCTAGCCTATGCCTATCGGAATGCTTGATTATTTGGATTTATGAAATGTCACAGTCTATGTATTTATAGGCTAGGCTAGATATCTCTTTCCATATATAACCAATAATTAATTCCTTCTATCAAAGAATTATATCGATCGTCAATCAATCATAATCATATCTTATCATTAATGCACTTATCTAGCCAATAAAACGTACGAATACGTTTATTCATGTGATCCACGTCAATAATTTATAAATAAATTACGAGATTCTTACAATCAATTACAATCTTACAAGCATGACATAGATAAAAGGTATGATACTAGTTACTTTCGATCATGTACTGCTTGTTACTTATCAACAAAAGTATATACAAGATATATCTGGATTTTATGAAGAGTATTCATAAGCTTGACATTTTCTTATAACATAAAGTTATCCTATTAGACGAAGAGTTACATTTAGTTGCTCTAGATACAGCAGAAACCATACTTCTTTTTGTTTATAATTATATACAATTATTGTCGATTTGATGCATTACACAAAGCATGTAGGAATTATCAATTTATATAAAGCTAATCTCAGTTTTATTATTGTTAAAGGTGCTTTTTGATGACTTAAGCGAAATCATGAATGTCTTGAATTTCCATGATCCCTTTTAGAAGACTGGTTATTAGGTTAAACGTAATTCACACGCTTCTGATTGATCATGTGAAGTGTTAAATCACGTGTGAAGCTTGTTAAATTGGAAAAGAATCCTCACCCAGTGTCTCCGTCCAAGAACACAAATTGTAATTTCATATTGTATGATGGATGATTAAGGAATAAATACTAGTAATGGTTTTAGTAACTTACTGTTGTTTGACAAATACGAACACAATTGCCAGAAAATTATCCTTGAAGGTAACCATAGTCTTACTGCTGGCTCTCTTGTTTATCTTTTCTTCTTTTGTACTTTTGACAATTCTTTTAAATACTTTTCTAGCTAGGAAACATATGATGTAAGTGGAGTAGAAATTGTAACAGAACAGTTGAATTTGGCTGAAAGCCACTTAATCTACCACTAACAGACTTTCACCTGACAACAATATCCAGTTGCAGCGGATGGATATTCACATTTTCAGTTGGTTGGTATGTATTAGCAAAATAAGGTTGGATTATAAGCATGTTTTGATGATTTACATAAGTTACATATGTGAATGATTTTAAACGAATTGCAAAACAAAAATTAAAGTTTTAAAACCTAAGTCACCGAACCTTCAAATGGGATTCACGAATGCTTGGTGAATTCAGTTACACTCGTCGAATCCAAAAAAACAAGTTGATGAAACGTTCATTTGAAATTACAGAAAGGTTCTTTCTAACTCATAAAACGTTTCACCGAATGCTTGGTTTGCATTAATTGACTCGAGTAAACAAACTCATAGTTGTCATCGCCGAATGTTCAATCAGGTAAATTTGAAATTCAAATTTAGTCCAAAGAATTCAGGTTTGACAGAACTCAAAAGTAAAACTTTATTCAACAAAGTGACCAAATGTTCAGTAACAAAAATTAAAAGTTTGATAACTAAATAGAGTATTCCAAGAAAGGTGACTGAACTCAAAAGTGAGCTCGGTGAGTTTCAAAAAATGTTCGGTGACAACGTTCGACATCTAAAAACGAGTCGTTAAAACATGTTTTTCAAACTAGAAAAGGTTGTATTTCTCTCATATCTGTCCCAAATTGATTGTATATTAATTATCAATGTCTATAATGCTATTTTGAGTGTTTTTAATATCTTGCAAGTATATATGTTGTAAATCTTCTCTACAATGAAGAAGAGATGTTTCAAGACTATTTGGATTGTGAAGGAGAAAATATTCGAGAAAGAGAAAGGGAAAATGGTGTAAAAACAAAAAAGAAGACTTCTACATATAGAAGAAGCCTTGAAGATATAGAAGAATCCTTGAAGATGCAATCACACACCTTATCTTCAGACCTCATCCCACGCTGTTATCAATAGCTCTCATTGTTGCAAAAGGTGATAAAACTCCTTAAGCACTTTGTTGGACCGTGCACCTGAAATAAACACCAATAGAGGGGGTGAATAGTAGTTAGCGTAAATTACACTATTACTCTTGATTAAAATCCCATTTGAAAACAGAATCTGAGACCACCTCAGATTTAGAACCCATTTCTGAAAAATTCAAAAGTCATTGTACACAACTCCACAAGTTATGCAAATTTCCGGAACTCAACTTCAACATCCTGACAAGACTCTATCCAAAAATCAGATAAAAATAAGATTGTTTTACCCTTCAAACAAATAAAAAGATTCAGATGGTCAATCTGGACAGAATTAGACAGAATGTTGCTGATTTTGGAAAAACGTGTTTCTCTTTGAAAATTCAACCAAAAAGGTTAATCTTTATGCCAAAAAAACTCCTTAGGATGTCTAGTTTATGTTTCCAAAAAGCCCTGACCTTAAACAATTCTTGGTTAAAACATAATTCATGTTTTCTCAAAACCGGTCAGATTGCAGCCAGATTGGAGCTGTTATCTTACAATGACTGAAAAACTAACTTTCCATTGCTCAAATCAAGTGATTCTTGTTACAAATAAAATCTAACATTCTAAAGTATAACTCTACCAAAAATCAAGAACTTTGAAAGTGTTTAGCTATTTTTTCAAAACGTGAGAAATTATGTGAAAACTGCAGTGAGAAACAGGCAGAAAACAGAAATGTAGAAGCAAGACAAGAACACCGAGAATTATCCTGGTTCAGTCAATGTGACCTACTCCAGTCCCAAGGAACACATTTCCTTTGATTTCACAATAGTATGAGCCAAATTACAACAAGAACCAATCTTGATCCTTGGGTTAAACACTACCTCTATTCAAGACTTGGATGAACACCTTCTATGCAACTCTTGGTTACAACACCTCTATCACCAATTGATGTAGCCTTATAGATTTGGCTAATCAACCTTACAAATAAGATACAAGAGGCTTGTAGCTCTACAACAAATATCACAAGAACACCTATGCTACAAAGAATGAAATAAGAATGGAGAGTAGAAGAAGATAGAAAGACAAATCAACTTTTACTTTTCAAGTGTGTGTTCTTCTTCTCCACATTTGCCTTCTATTTATAGGGTGAAATGAGACTTGGAGATAAGAACTCCAATGTGTCACCATCTTCATCATCAAGTCCTATTTGTCTTCACATTATTGGTTGGCCATATAAACACCTTGTATACTTGGCAATATCAAGCAAAATGATTGGTCCACCTTGGAAAAATTATGTTGGCCGATTTTTTCCACATGGAATTGTCTTGATTTATCCTTTGCAAAATAGAGATAATAAGAAAGAATATGCCACAAGAATCCCTCAAGTCCTTGCCATGAGAATAGGTAGAATGAGGCTGCACATTTTGAACACAAACAGCCCCATTTTTCAGCCATATAGCCATTGGTCACACTTTTGAATTTTCATAGTTGGCAATTTTGCTAACTAGCTTCTTTTTGGTTGGTCCACTTGTCACCAAGCCATAAAATGAGTACACCATCATTTCCACCTGTTAATACACATTTTTGAGGCTGCATATATTTATATCAACTCAGATTTTGTAAGAAGAAATCAACAAATAATAGTTGACAAGATTACGTCAAACATATAACACTAAAATTCCCACTATTTCTTCTTGTATGTAGTGATCATTTTAGCACCTTGAACACCTTTAAATTCTCTAAAATTTGATGATAAATATACTTTAATAACATATAGAAGAAGATCTTCAAGAAAGAAATATAATGTGACATCACAACCCGTCACATATCCCGCTATTGTCCATAATATCCTCATTTGAGAAAAATAATATAAAACCACCATATAATCTTCAGGATAATCATAACTAAACTCCATAATGAATATAAAAATATATCCAAGATATTCCTTGAGTGAAAATACCAAAAACACCCTCAGGGGTAAAATGACCAAAATGCCCCTGGTGTGAGAAAACTTCCAAAAATGTCCCCGATGGTCAGAAATAAATATAATAACACCTTTGTCATGACAAATAAGATGAGAATAAGTCCTTGAAGTATTTCCACCATATCATGTTCCTACAAAACTCAAAATACAAATTTTGCATTTTTTTGGTAAGTTGTAGAAACTTCCAAGGCACATTAGTCACAATATATTTATAATTATCAAAACACATAACATAATGAACATGTATAAATCATGTAAAAAATGAAAACAACCGCTTTATCACATTATAGAAAAACATTTTTAAAAATCCTAGACATCGATCGATCGAAGTGTCTCAGCTTCAGAGATCGATGTTTCACAGTGAGTTTCAGAGTTTGGCTCTGACCTATGTCGACCGATCGAAGTGAGTGTTTGATGTATATTGATCGATCTATGTGTCTCGGGCTTAGAGATCGATGTCTCATAGTTTGGTCTTGAATTTTCTCTGTCTTACATGGATCGATCGATGTGAGGGATCGAAGTACATCGATCGACCGAAGTGCAACAACATGAGAGATCGATGTCATTTTTCTTCACTTTTTCATCTTTTAAACACTTATAACACCATATGTGACATTTTTAAGTATTCACCACTTAAAATCATGACCTTGAAAATTATCCAAATATATTTCTCAACATTTTCCCCTTTTTGGATGATTTTCAAAATAACTTAACATGATTTTAATGTCACAACTTATAACCAAATGTTTTTCACGTTTTTACCAATTGAATTGCTCTGAAAACCTCACCAATTACCAGTTGTTTCACCAATTGTTTTCAAACTCTCAATTCTCATGTTTTTAACATATGTATTCATGTGCTCCCCCTCAAATTATACTCTCCCCCTCAGCCTATACTCCAAACTTAAACCAATTGAAACTTAGCATATTATTCAACCAACCAAATCATGACTGACCAACTAAAATCATATTATTCAACCAACCAAATCATGACTTACCAACTAAAATCATGTTCTTATTCTATCTCTTCCTTTATTTTGCAAATCATGCAAAAGATATAACTATACAATTGTATCGTAAATCATCATACCTAACTTGGCTCGTAGGTTTTCAAAATTGGTTTGATTAAGGGATTTGGTGAAGATATCAGCTATTTGGTGATCAGTTCTTATATGGTTTATAACTATATCCTCATTTTGAACATGATCTCGAAGGAAATGGTATCGTACCTCAATATGCTTGGCTTTAGAATGAAGTACCGGATTCCGAAAAAGATTGATCGCACTTGTGCTATCGCAGAAAATTGGAATCTTATTCATTGTAATGCCAAAGTCACTAAGTTGTTGTTTAAGCCAAAGTATTTAGGTAGTACATAAGCTCAAGGCTGTATACTCGGCTTCGGTGGTAGAGAGTGCTATACTAGCTTTCTTTTTAGAAAACCAAGAGATCAAGTTGCTCCTATGAATTGACATGTACCACTAGTAGATTTTCCATCTAATTTGCAACCACCATAATCAGCATCACTATAAGCATACAGTTCCAACTTAGCGTTTCTATCATACCAAAGTCCTAAGTGAGGTGTGTGTTAAAGATATCTCAATATCTTTTTCACTGCATTGTAATGAGATACCTTAGGACAAGATTGTAAACCTAGCGTATTTACACACATTAAACATGATGTCGGGTCTTGATGCGGTTAAATATAACAATGAGCCAATCATAGAACTGTAAAGTGTGTCATCAAAAGGTTTACCATTTTCATCTTTGTCTAGTTTGGTGCTAACACTCATAGAGGTAGGTGTTGGTTTTAACTCTTCAAATCCAAACTTCTCAATCATATCATTGATATACTTAAGTTGTCTAATGTGGATTCCTTGAAGGGTTTGCTTGATTTGAAGCCCTAAGAAGTAATTCAATTCTCCTACCATTGACATTTCAAACTCTGACTTCATACACTCTTCGAAGTCTTTTACTAAGGTAGGATTAGTTAAACCAAAGATAATATCGTGTACATATATTTGAACTATTAATAAGTTATTATCTTTTCTTCTTAGGAATAATGTGTTGTCTATGGTTCCCCTTTGATAATTATTTGCAATATGAAAGTTTGCAAATCTATCATACCAAGCTCTTGGAGCTTGTTTCAAACCATATAGAGCTTTCTTAAGCTTGTAAACATGGTTAGGATTCTTTGGATCTTCAAATCCACTGGGTTGTTTCAAAAACACCTCTTTTTGGATGTATCCATTCAAGAACGCACTCTTGACATCCATTTGGAAGAGTTTGATGTTGCTTAGACTTGCAATAGCAAGTAACAATCTAATTGCTTCTAGTCGTGCAACGGGTGCAAAGGTTTCTTCATAATCTATTCCTTCTTGTTGATTTTAACCTTGTGCGACCAACCTAGCCTTATTTTGTGTGATGTTTCCTTAGTCATCTATTTTATTCGTAAAGACCTATTTGGTTCCTATTATAGACTTGCCTTCAGGTTTAGGTACTAAGTCCCACACGGTATTCCTTGTAAATTGATTCAATTCCTCATGCATGTCATCTATCCAAGATATATCACCTAAGGCTTCCTTTACATTCTTAGGTTCTAAGTGTGAGATTAAGCTATGTCCTTCAGGTTGACTTATATTTCTACATGTTCTAACCCCCAACACTTGGATCCCCAATGATTAATTCTTTAGGGTACCACCAATTCCTAGATTGACTAGGTTCATCCTCATCTTGTTCAAATGTTTCATTTGTATGAACATTATCATATGTAATTGGATCATTAGTTGTGTTATCTTCCAATTGTAAAATTTCTTCACTTATTTCATCTAAGGGTTCATGCATGTCTTGTTCAGGGGGAGTTGTTTCTAGATGATAAAGTACAGGCTCAAGTAATACATCATCATCATCAAACATATTTTCAACATTATTTTCTTGTTTATGTTGAGTTTTATCACTAACTTCAAAACATGCATTTTCATTTCACATGTATGGATTCAATTACTTTTCTAGATGCAGGATTGTAACACGTATATACTCTTGAATTAGTTGAATGACCAACAAATATACATTCAATAGATTTTAATTCAAATTTGTCTAGATTATCCTTAGTGTTCAACACAAAACACTTACAACAAAAAACTTTAAGATAATCTTCTTTAGGTTAACAATTCATAAGGTGTTTTATTCAATCTCTTTCTAATAGAAAGTCTATTTATAATATAACAAGCACAACTTACAGCTTCAGCCCATAAATATCTTGGTAATTTATTTTCACATAACATTGTTATAGAAACTTCTTGAATTCTTCTATTTTTACGTTCAACAATTTCATTTAGTTGTGGTGTTCTAGGTGGTGAGAATTCATGTTTAACTCCATGTAATTCACAAAACTTGATTACATCTTTGTTTTTAAATTATCTACCTCTATCACTCCTAATTCTTTTAACATTTTCTTCGTAAATATTTTCGAGTTGCTTGATAAGAGTTTTGGTTGCCAATGGAGCATCGTCTTTGTGTGTTAAGAACAATGCTCATGTGTATCGTGAGTAATCATCTACTGCGACACACACATAGTAGTGTCCACCTAGACTTCTTGTCCTACATAGACCAAATAAGTCTAAGTGAACCAATTCTAGTACATGACTAGTACTCACTTCATGTTTTGGTTTTAATGTTTCTTTAATTCTTTAATATATGTTTCACACATTTGGAAATTATCTAAGTCTAACTTAGACATGCCTCTAATTAAATTCTTCTTAGATAACTTTTCAATAGTTGAATTTCCTATATGGCCTAGTCATATATGCCATAAATTTGCATCTAAGTCATGTTATATTAAACATTTAACCTTAGCATCTAACATGTTATCTAAGGAAAGGGTATAAGTATTACCATCCCTATTTCCTTTTACTACAATTTCTCCTTTTTATTTGTTATATCACAAGAATCAGGGAGAAAAGAAACATAATAATAGGAATCTATAAGTTGCGAAATGCTTAATAAATTATAAAAAAGATTTCTTACTAACAATACATTTTGTATTTGAAACGTGTTAGAACCCTTGATTGTTCCTTTACCAACAAATTTTCTTTTGTTGTTGTCACCGGATGTTACATTTCCTCCATTATCAATAAGTTCAAGTTCGGTGAATAGTTGGAGGTTGTCCGTCATATGCCTCGAACATCCACTGTCTAAAAACCATTCGGTTTTTAGTTTCTTTGACTTTGCCTCCTTCTTGTATTCCTTGCGATTTTTCTACAATGGAGACAAAGTTTTAGATACCCTATATTTGGGTCCTTGAATGTTAGCGGCACCATCCTTGTTTAGATATCCCTTAGGTATCCAAACTTGGACATACCTTCTAGGCACATATTTGACATTATTATAAGTTGAATAATACAAAGGATTTTCATGTAATTTTCCATTCCATTTAAAATATGATGCATGGTTATACATGTTATACCTTGGTTGATAATTATTATAAAGTGGCCGATTTTGATAGTGCCTACATTTGTATACATATAGGCATAATTTCTAGGTTGTCTAGATGTAAAATTTTGCCTAGTAGCATGTTGATATGTGTGTGCTTTTGTGGGTTCATATTGTATTTTTACCTTAAAATAAAAAGAAGAAGGAGTAGAAGAAGATGTAGCAGACAAAGTTGATTTTGTTGTATTGTATGGCAGTTTCGTACTAGATGAAACAAACTTAGTCTTTTTATCTACTTATGAATTTTTTTCTTTATATCCCAATCCAGTTTTATTGTTTTCATATTTTAGAGATGATATAAGTGTATCTAACATGTTTGTACCAGATTTAAATTGTTCTAACATTTTTTCTAAGTTTAGTTTAGTAGATTTAAGTTGTACTATCTCATTTTCACAACTTTTAAACTTAGACTTCAACATACTATTTTCAGTTTTTAATTTTTGTTCATTTTTCCTATATGATTCAATTTTAATCTCTAAAGAATCAAGAGTATTAGTAGACTCTTGTTTAAAAGATTCTAATTATTCAGAAAACTCCTAGTTGGGCGTCTTCAACTTGTCGTTTTCTTCAAATAGTTTCTTCTTTTCTTTAGAGAGCATTTTCCAGTGAGCATGTATCTTTAAAAATTCTTCATACATTTCATCGAATGACATTTCATTATCAGAATCTTCATCAGATGAAGAACTTACCTAGTTGGATACAAAGTAGACTTGAGCTTCTTCAGTGTCATATTTTGAGTCGGATGAGTCGCTCCACGTGCTCGCCTTCATTGCTTGTTTTCCTTTCCTTGACTTGGTCTCCTTTGTCTTTTATTTTTGCATCTCCTTGTCTTGTTTATTGTTATTATTATTGTTGTTGTTGGCGTTTTTCTTTATCGGACAATCATAAGAGATGTGTCCTTTTTTACCACATTCATAACATTTTAACTCTTTATTATACCATTTTTTGTTATTAGAGATATTTTTATTAGGTTGAGAAGTAGAAGAAGAAGATCGTTGTCTATTCCTATTAGGCCATTTAAAAAACTTTCTAAGTTTTCTAGCTATCAATATTAAGTCATCATCTAATTCATTATCACTATTACTATCATCATTATTTGCATGTGATTCAGTTGATTTGAAAGCTATAGACTAACCGGATGACTTAGATGTCTCGGACTTCTGTTGGTTTAGTTTTACCTCATAAACTCTAAGCAAACCGATCAATTCATCCATCTTATTGATTGACTTTGTCTCCTCAATTGCTGTTACTTTTGGATCCCATTCAGCAGAAAGGCTTCACAGCACATTTTGAACCTTTTCACCGTTCGTGAATGATTTGCCTAAAGCTTCAAGGGCATTGAAAATGTTAGTAATCCTCAAATCCATAGATGTTATGGATTCGTTTGGTAACATTTTGAAAGATTCAAGCTCAGACATAAGCATGTTTATTTTTGACTCTTTTACCCCGCTAGTACCTTCATGCTTTAATTCTAATGATTTTCACATGTCGTGTGCACTTGTGCAATTTCACACATATCCTGCTTCAGAGGTCGTTAGTCTGTTTAACAGCAATTGCATAGCCTTAGTGTTCATGGACATTTTTTATCTGCGGAAGATCATTCACTTTTATATTTTTCTACTTCCTCTGTGACTCCACTAAATTGTACAATTTTCATTGGAATATATGGCCCATCTTCAATTATAGACTATAAATCGATGTTTATACCCATTAAGAATAGCCTCATTCTAAGTTTCCAATGAACGAAATTATTTCCATCGAAAAGAGGAGGACGTTGTGTGGACATACCTTCCAACTCACCTTTGTGAGAAACTATGGCCATTGTATGTACAATTTATTTGAGATTAGCAGGCTACTTTGATATATTGTTTCTTGGCCTTTTCTTGTTCGTATGGTGTTGAATCTTGCTTCTTTGAGTGGTGTTAGCCTCGTTCTGATACCAATTGTTGGACCATGCACCTGCAATAAACACCACTAGAGGGGGGGAGGGTGAATAGTGGTTAGCGGAAATTACACTACTACCCTTGATTAAAATTCCCTTTGAAAACAGAATCTGAGACCACATCATATTCAAAACCCGTTTTTGAAAAATTCAAAAGTCAGTGTACGAAAATCCAAAAATTATGAAATTTTACAGAACACAAATTCAACATCTTGACCAGACTCTGTCCAAAAATCAGATAAAAATAAGATTGTTTGTCCCTTCAAACAAATAAAAAGATTCAGATGGTCAATCTAGACAAAATTAGAAAGAATGTTGCTGATTTTGGAAAATGTGTTTCTCTTTGAATATTCGGCAAAAAAAGGTTGATCTTTATGTCAAAACACTCCTTAAGATGTCTAGTTTATGTTTCCAAAAGGCCCACACCTTAAACAATTCTTGGTTAAAACAAAATTCAAGTTTTCTCAAAACTGGTCAGATTGCACCCAGATTGGAGCAGTTATCTTGCAATGACTGAAAGACTAACTTTTCCTTGCTCAAATCAAGTGATTCTTGTTGCAAATGAAAGCTAACAGTCTGAAGTATAACTCTACCAAAAATCACGAATTTGGAAAGTGTTTAGCTATTTTTTCAAAACATCAGAAATTCTGTGAAAACTGCCATGAAAAGGGGGCAGAAAACAGAAATGTGGAAGTAAGACAAGAACACCGAATTTATCCTGGCTCGGTCAATGTGACCTACTCCAGTCCCAAGCAACACCTTTCCTTGGATTTCACTATGGTATGAACTAAATTACAACAAGAACCAAGCTTGATCCTTGGGTTAAACACAAACCTATTCAAGACTTAGATGAACACATTCTATGCAACTCTTGGTTGCAACACCTCTATCAACTATTGATATAGCCTTATAGATTTAGCTAATCAATCTTAAAAATGAGACACAAGAGGCTTGTAGATCTATAACAAATATCACAAGAACACCTTGTCTACAAAGAATGAAACAAGAATGGAGAGTAGAAGAAGATAGCAAGACAAATCAACTTTTGCTTTTCAAGTATGTGTTCTTCTTCTCCACCTTTGCCTTCTATTTATAGGTTGAAGTGAGCCTTAGAGATAAGATAAGAACTCCAATCTGTCACCATCTTCATCATCAAGTCTTAGTTGTCTTCACATCATTGGTTGGCAACATAAACACCTTGTACGCTTGGCAACACCAAGCAAAATGATTGGTCCACCTTGGAATAATTATGTTGGCCGATTTTTTTCACATGGGATTGTCTTGATTTATCCTTTGAAAAATAGAGATAATAAGAAGGAATATGCCGCAACAATCCCTCAAGTCCTTGCCATGAGAATAGGTAAAATGAGGCTGCACAGTTTGAACACAAACAGCCCCATTTTTCAACCATATAGCCGTTGGTCACCTTTTTGAATTTTCCTAGTTGGCAAAATCTTTTTTGTTGGTCCACTTGTCACCAAGCCATAAAATGAGTACACCATCATTTCCACCTATTAATACAAGTTTTTGAGGCTGCCTATGCGTATATCAACTCATATGTTTTAAGACGAAATCAACAAATAATAGTTGACAAGATTATGTCAACATATAACACTAAAATTCCCACTATTTCTTCTTGTTTGTAGTGATTATTTTGGAATCTTGAACACCTTTAAATTCTCTGAAATATGATGATTAATATATTTAAAAAACATATAGAATAAAGTCTTCAAGAAAACAATAGAATGTGACATCACAACCCGTCACATATCTCGCTACTGTCGATAATATCATCATTTGAGAAAAATAATGTTAGACCACCATATAATCTTCAAGATAATCATAACTCAACTCCATAATGAAGATAAAAATATACTCAAGAGATTCTTTGAGTGAAAATACCAAAAACACCCTCAGGGATAAAATGACCAAAATACCCCTGGTGTGAGAAAACTACAGAAATGACCCCGATGGTCAAAAATAAATATAATAACACCTTTGTTATGATAAATAAGATGAGAATAAGTCCTTAAAGTATTTCCACCATATCATGTTCCTACAAAACTCAAAATACCAATTTGCGCTTTTTTGGTAAGTTATAGAAACTTCCAAGGCACATTAGTCACAATACATTTATAATTATCAAAACACATAATCGATATAATGAACATGTATAAATCATGTACAAAGGAAAACAACCACTTTATCACATTTTACAAAACATTTCTAAAAACCCTAGACATTGATCAATTGAAGTGCCTCAGCTTCAGAGATCGATGTCTCACAGTAAGTTTCAGAGTTTGTCTCTGACCTACATCAATCAATTAAAGTGAGAGTTCGATGTACATCGATCATTCGATGTGTCTCAGATTTAGAGATCGATGTCTCACAGTAAGATCTTGAATTTTCTCTGCCTTACATGGATCGATCGATGTGAGGGATCGAAGTACATCAACGATCGAAGTGCAACAAGCTGAGAGATTGATGTCATTTTTCTTCACTTTTCCATCTTTTAAATGCTTATAACACCATACATGTCATTTTTAAGTATTCACCACTTAAAATCATGACCTTGAAAATTATCCAAACATATTTTCAACACACTTGTTAGTTGTTTTCATTGTTATACTGTGAGAATAAAAGTCTAAACAAGAGGAATGAACATACTCGATGGCTTGTTTGTGATTTAAACTTACCCAAGAGTGTAATTTCACCTCTTTTCCAAAACCCATTAGGTGAAAATTGTTACGTAGAATTTTGTTGAAGTTGTGAATAAGCTAGAAGAGTCTCTTGCTTGTTACTGTAGTAGC
Source organism: Eustoma russellianum (assembly GCA_036186865.1). NCBI lineage: Eukaryota > Viridiplantae > Streptophyta > Magnoliopsida > Gentianales > Gentianaceae > Eustoma > Eustoma russellianum. The sequence goes on from AP025055.1 coordinate 29,852,378, forward strand.
TAATATTGCAGAAGTGGTTTGTGCAATAGTAGTTGTTGCTGTTGCACTAGAATTTAGTGCATGTGTTGTTGTTTTCTTATTCATTGTTAAAGGTAATAGATAGTTGTTAGAAATCCACTTTGAAAAAAGATATGGTAATGGAGTAGAATGAAAGAGATTCGAACCACTACAAATCTTGTGTTTTTGTTGTTTCTCACCTTCCTTCTTAAATTTGACATATTTAGAGTTTATGTGCGCTAAAACAAAAAATTTCAAGAATAGTCAAACACTTTATTTACTCCCTCTCCCCAGTGATTGTAATGGATCTTAAATTGGTATCAGAGCTTAGCTTAAATTGTTTGGCCAATTTTTGAAAGTAGCAAGGTTAAAGATCATTGAAAACTATGACAACAACAACCTCTACCTCGTATAGCTCAACTCTCAAAACAACAACTATATTCTCAACACAAAGCACAAGAGTTTCCATGTTTGATGCTCAAAATTATTCCTTCTGGAAGCGTCGAATGATGAATCCTTAAAAGTATTACTGTTTTGAGATATGGAAAGCGGTTGTCAAAGGAATCGAGATTCATATGATAACAAACTCAAAGAGTGGAACAATATCCCAAGATGAAGGTGACTACACGGTGAAGAAAAACTTAAATTTTTATCAATGGAATAGCATTTGATATTCTTTTAAGTGCTCTAACCACAACCGAATGTGTAAGGCTTCAAGGTCTTGAAATATGTCATGAAGCATTGAAAAGGTTAGAGATGATTCACGAAGGAACCGAGCAAATGAGAATGGTCACAAAGCTTATGCTCATGAAGGAGTATGAAATGTTTGGCATGAAGAGTGGTGAAAGGATTAAGAAAATTAATGACCGATTCACCTAAATGGAAAATCAAATTTTCATGGTTGACAAGAAAATATCAAATAAAGATCTCATCTCAAAACTTCTCAACTCTTGGCAAAGCGAATGGACACCCAAAGTGATGGTCATCACCGAGTGTAAAAATCTCAAGAATCTTACTCTTGATGAACTATCCAGAAATCTTTTGACGCATAAAATCTTAATCGATGAGAAAAATAAGATGGATCATGTTAAGCCTTCACATGAATCACACAAAGGATTGATGATAGAGTCCGATGATTTGGATAAAGAGGTTCCACTTCAAATTCAAAATTTTAGAAAGGTAGCAAAAATAAAAATATCTCACGCAAGGAAGTCTTTTGAAAGTTTACCCAATGACAAAAAAGGGTGAAAATTGCTATAGGTATGGCGACCAAGTCACTCATTGCAGGTTTCCACGTCAAGGAGCCACAAAAGTAAGGTAATAAAGTCTTCACTCAAAAGAAGAAACCTTAAATGCAAAAGTAACCGTGTGGGATGATCTTATTTCGGAATCGGACGGTCAAGATAATGAAGACAAGGATGTTGGACTTGTTGCTCTAACCAATGATCAATAAGAGCAGCACACTTGTTTTATGACAACCAAAGATGGCTTAATGTACACTCTACATCTTCTAATCTTGATTTATAAGATGAAATAAAAGACTTCAAAGATGATTTTGAAAAACTAAACTTGAAATATATACACTTGAAAAAAGAATTTAAGAATTACATATTAGAAATCAAGAGCTTGTATGAAAAGTGTATTTTGATTTATTAAGAGCATGATATCATACTTACCATGCATAAGACCGTATCACTAGAAAACATGGAAAATATGATGCAATATGATAGGCTAAGATTAGATTTATAAACATTACAAGCGGTAAAGATGATATTGATAAATCAATTAGAAATCAAAGAGTAGAAATGATAAAGCATGGCTAGGATTTGAAGCTTCTCATTCCAAAGTGAAAGCTAATGTTAAACCTAGACCATTAGCTCCAAAGAACAGCTCAAATGTTTAAAATGTTCAAAAAAATTTATTATCTCATAAGATTAAAAACACGCAGGCAAAATATGTACCTACTTGGCTCTATTGTAACACTAAAGGGCATGTAAGAAGTGTGTGTCAGGCTAGACATGTTGGTATGTATGATTTGAAGCCTAAGAATTTAATAACTAACCTTATAGGACCCAATCATCAATTAGTATCAATGTATAAATCATCCGGTGTTGTAGATACACAAAGTAAATGTTGAGAAATCGGAGTTTGAATGATTTGAAAATGCATGATTTATGGTTTATGGGGGACACCTTGTGTATGTCATTGCGTAAGTCCTCACCCAAAATAGAGGCCGCTGAACTCCTGATTTACGTCCTCCGCAATGCTCCTTTGATGATTTGCATCCTTCACAATGCTCCTTGAAGCTGAAGCGGTGGGAGCCCTCAGGGCCAGAGTATTGTTAGAAAAGTACGTCTAAAGTACTTTAAAATTTGCTCCAAACTTATATACAAACATTTGTGATGTTGTTTGGGAGATTGAAAGATGATTTGAACACTTTAAACTTTTGAGAAATCACTTGAATCGATCTGTGTGTAAGTTGGACCGAACAAAGTGAAAGCTGAAACAAAGTTGAGTGTGCTTTTGGAAATAGATCGATGACATCGATCGATCGATGTGGATGACATTGACCAATCGATGTAGTGTAGATGCAAAGCTGGAACTCTCTATCCAACATAGATCGATCACATCGATCGATCGATGTGACATCAATCGATACATCGATTGATCTATGTTGGCAAGATGCTAAGTTAAAAATTTCTGTCCGACATCAATCGATGACATCGATCAGTCACATTAATCGGTCGATGTGCTAACAGTCAAAACTTTTCATTTTGAATTGCATCTTTTGATCCAAGGTTCATCTCCCTTCACATATGAAAAGCATGCAACTGACTGGGAGGAGTTCTAAACTGCTGAAATGTTTTTATTAGTTGTTTTAACACAACCCAAGGCCTATATATAGTATGTCTTGGTATCTTGAACGATGTTAAACATCTTTGCAAAAATCTGAAAATTTTAAGCAAGTTTCTTCCTCCTCTTTTCTATATTCTACCTCTACCATCAAACACTTCTCTTTGCAAGTTCAATCCCTTTCTCCTAGAGCAAATGAACAAGAGAAGCCGTTAAATCCTGGGAAGCATTCGCTTGTAATTCACCTTACTCAACTGGTGGAGGCAAAATTGCATTTAAGGACAATGATTTTAATCACGTCTCGGCATTTGCGTTTCACTGATTTCGTTTGGTTGTTTCATATCTTATTCATATTTTCTAAAAATCTTAAAAGAAATTTCTGCAATGGCAACAAAACAACCCGTTGTTCTGGATATGTCTAAATTAAAACCTTTCGATGGAAAGTTTTTCAAGTGATGGTCTGCAAAGGTTCTTTTCTTCCTTGAGATGTTGTCTGTCTCCTACATTCTGAAAAAGGAGAGACCTATTGAAGATGGAGAAGCACTCAAGTATGATGCAGATAATATCACATGAAAGAGGACATATTCTTCATTTCTTCTTAAACTCATTGTTTGATATTTATGTCAAATTTCAATCAGCAAGGTAAATCTGGAGAGCACTTCAGAACAAATATGGTTATGAAGATGCTGGTAAAAAAAAGTATGTGGTCAGTGAGTTTCTCAAGTTTCAAATGGTTGACCACATATCTATCAATGATTAGATTCATTAGTTTCAACAACTGATGGATAATATAGAGCAGGAGGGTATTAAGATTGATGAAACCTTCCAAGATGTTGCCCTGATAGAAAAGCTTCCTACTTCTTAAAACAAATACAAGAAGAGATGCAAGCACGATGATACCAAGCTCTCTATGGATAGTGTAATCAAATATATCCGTATAGAGGAAAAAACAGGCTTGAAGATGCAAGCGGTGATGAAAGTGAAGCCAAGGCCAATGTCATCAAACATGTTGCCAAGAGACTGAGATTTCAATCCAACAAGCTCAAAGGTAAAGTGAAAATACAGGGATAGTACAAAGAAAAACCAAAAGGAGCTTGTTCAGTGTGTGGAAAGCAAGGCCACAAGGCGTTCTTCTGCAACAAATGGAAGCGACAATCAAGCAACCAGGCCAACCTCATGGAAGGAGATGCAAACGATGCTTTGATACAGGACGAAACCATTGCTGCAGTCATCGTCGATGAGGTAAACCTTGTCGGAGATGCGACAGAATGGGTGGTGGACACTGGAGCCACCAAACATATTGCAACCAGCAGAGATCTATTTCTTGATTATCAAGATAGACAGTGGAGACCAAGTCTTTCTAGGGGATGCACGAGGAACCTAGTGATCGGGAAAGGAAAAGTGCTCCTCAAGTTGACCACTGGAAAAATACTGGAGTTGAGCAATGTGCTACATGTTCCTAACATTCGGAGGAATTTGATTTTTGGAGCACTTCCGAACAAGGCTAATATTAAGCTTGTTTTTGATTTCGATAAACTAGTGTCATCTAGAAATGTGAAGTTTTTTAGGAAGGGTTTCTGCTCTGGGTGTCTGTTTGTACTTGATGCAATGTGTTTAAATAATAAGAATGCATCTAGTTTTATGTATATTGTTGACTCCTTTGATTTATGGCATGCTAGATTAGGGCATGTTAAAGCCGATGCAATTAGATGGTTAAAGAACACCAATCTAATTGAAGTAAATAATGAGATCAAGTTTAACAAATAACATATTGTATAAAAGGATACCATCATAAGAAACCTTTTAAGTCAGTCAAAGGAGCAATAGAAAAATTGGAATTAATTCATAGTGATCTAGGAGATTTTACGAACACTATGAGTAATGGTGGTAAAAGATATTACATTACCTCTATAGATGGCTTTTCTAGGTTTGCTAAGGTTTATTTGCTTAGTAACAAGGATGAAACTGAGAATATGTTTATCAAATACAAGAATGAGGTTAAGAATCACTTAGATAAAAGGATTAAAAAGGTAAGGTCAGATAGAGAAGGTGAGTGTAGCACTTTGTCTTTACAAAAATTTTGTGAAGATAATAGGATTATACATGAGTTTACTCCTCCGTATACTCCTTAGTCTAATGGTATTGTTGAAAGGAAGAATAGGACGCTTAAGGATATGATAAATACCACGCTATTAAGTTTTAGATTGTCAAGTAATATATGGGGAGAAGCCATATTTTCAGCATGTCACATTCTTAACAAAATACCACATAAGAAAGCTAGTTTAACTCCTTATGAACTTTGGAATCCAAGTTGAATTATTTGAAAGTGTTTGATTTCTGGAGCATTTCTGAACAAGACTAATATTTAGCTTGTTTTTGATTCCGATAAACTAGTGTTATCTAGAAATGGTGAGTTTGTTGGGAAGGGTTTCTGCTCTGGGGGTCTCTGTTTGTACTTGATGCTATGTGTTTAAATAATAAGAATGCATCTAATTCTGTGTATATTGTTGACTCCTTTGATTTATGGCATGCAAGATCAGAGCATGTTAATGGCGATGCAATTAGAAGGTTAAAGAACACCAATCTGATTGAAGTAAATAATGATATCAAATGTCATTATTTTATAGAAGGAAAATATCATAAGAAACCTTTTAAGTCAGTCAAAAGAGCAACAAAAAAATTGGAATTAATTCATAGTGATCTAGGAGATTTTACGAACACTATGAGTAATGGTGGTAAAAGATATTACATTACCTCTATAGATGGCTTTTCTAGGTTTGCTAAGGTTTATTTGCTTAGTAACAAGGATGAAGATGAGAATATGTTTATCAAATACAAGAATGAGGTTAAGAATCAATTAGATAAAAGGATTAAAAAGGTAAGGTCAGATAGAGAAGGTGAGTATAGCACTTTGTCTTTACAAAAATTTTGTAAAGATAATAGGATTATACATGAGTTTACTCCTCCATATACTCCTCAGTCTAATGGTATTGTTGAAAGGAAGAATAGGACGCTTAAGGATATGATGAATACCATGCTCTTAAGTTTTAGATTGTCAAGTAATATATGGGGTGAAGCCATATTTTCATCATGTCACATTCTTAACAAAATACCACATAAGAAAACTAGTTTAACTCCTTATGAACTTTGGAATCCAAGTTGAATTATTTGAAAGTGTTTGATTTCTGGAGGATTTCTGAACAAGTCTAATATTTAGCTTGTTTTTGATTCCGATAAACTACTGTTATCTAGAAATGGGGAGTTTGTGGGGAAGGGTTTCTGCTCTGGGGGTCTCTGTTTGTACTTGATGCTATGTGTTTAAATAATAAGAATGCATATAATTCTGTGTATATTGTTGACTCCTTTGATTTATGGCATGCAAGATTAGAGCATGTTAATGACGATGCAATTGGAAGGTTAAAGAACACCAATCTAATTGAAGTAAATAATGATATCAAATGTCATTATTTTATAGAAGGAAAATATCATAAGAAACCTTTTAAGTCAGTCAAAAGAGCAACAAAAAAATTGGAATTAATTCATAGTGATCTAGGAGATTTTTACGAACACTATAAGTAAAGGTGGTAAAAGATATTACATTACCTCTATAGATGGCTTTTCTAGGTTTGCTAAGGTTTATTTGCTTAGTAACAATGATGAAGCTGAGAATATGTTTATCAAAAACAAGAATGAGGTTGAGAATCAATTAGATAAAAGGATTAAAAAAGTAAGGACAGATAGAGGAGGTGAGTATAGCACTTTGTCTTTACAAAATTTTGTGAAGATAATGGGATTATACATGAGTTTACACCTCCGTATACTCCTCAGTCTAATGGTATTGCTGAAAGGAAGAATAGGACGCTTAAGGATATGATGAATACCATGCGCTTAAGTTCTGGATTATCAAGTAATATGTGGGGTGAAGCCATAGTTTCAGCATGTCACATTCTTAACAGAATACCACAGAAGAAAACTAGTTTAACTCCTTATGAACTTTGAAAAGGTTATGCACCCAACTTGAATTATTTAAAAGTGTGGAGGTGTGTTTAGCCAAAGTTAGAATTCCTGGATTAAAAAAGAGTAAAATTAGTTCTAAAAAAAAGATTGTTTGTTTGTTGGTTATGCTTTAAATAGTGCATCATATAGGTTAATGACTTTAGACAATGGTACGATTATTGAGTCTAAGGATACTGAATTCTTCGAACTTGAATTTTCAATGAAACAAGAGAAAGTAAGTAATACTAGTTTTGAACTTGGTGAATCTAGTATGAAATCTAGTGATGTAGTTGTTTCTTTGCCTAGAAGAAGCAAAAGACAAAGGATTGAAAAATCTTTTGCAGGACTTCACTACTTCCTTTATTCTAGAAGAAGATCCTAAGACTTACAAAGAGGCTATGAAGTCCATAGATGTTAAGTTTTGGAAAGAAGCTATAAACAGTGAACTTGAGTCTATTCTTAGTAATAATACTTGGGAACTAGTAGAATTGCTGAGGGGATGTAAACCTATCAGTTGTAAATGGGTCTTTAGGAAGAAACTAAAGGCTGATGGTACAATTGATAAGTTTAAGGCAAGAATTGTTTCCAAGGGGTTTACTCAACAAGAGGGAATAGATACGTATTCACCGGTAGCGAGGATAACATCTATTAGAGTGTTAGTGGCTTTAACTTCTATTAACAAGTTAGTGATACACCAAATAGATGTAAAAACGGCTTTCTGAAATGGTGATCTAGATGAAGAGATTTATATGCATCAGCCAGAAGGTATGATTGTTCAAGGACAAGAACACAAAGTTTGTAGACTTAAGAAGTCCTTGTACGGTCTTAAACAAGCTCCAAAACAATGGCATGAAAAATTTGATAATGTTATGATTTCCAATGGTTACATTGTGAATGAAAGTGATCGTTGTATTTATAGTAAAGTTGAGGATTCTTGTTGTGTAATTGTTTGTTTATATGTTGATGATATGTTGATTTTTGGAAATAACATGAATGTTGTGAATAGTACCAAATCATTCTTATCATCCGTCTTTGATATGAAAGGTATGGTAAAGCTGATTTGACACTTGGTTTGAATTTAGTCGAAAATTGTGGGGGTTATGCGCTTTCACAATCTCATTATGTCGAAAAAATGTTGAAAATGTTTAATTTCTTCGACGTAAAACTTGTAAGTACTCCTTATGATTCTGCAGTTCACTTGAAGAAAAATAGAAATAATAGTGTTGCACAAGTCGAATATGCTAGAATAATTGGAAGTGTAATATATCTAATGAATTGCACAAGACCTGACATAGCATATGCAGTAAATAGACTAGCCAGATATACTCGTAATCCAAGTAGTGAACATTGGACTGCTTTAGAAAGATTAATGAGGTATATTAAAGGAACGATGGATTTATGTCTTGTGTTTAATGGATTTCTAGCTATGTTAGAAGGTTTCTGTGATGCTAATTGGGTATATGATAACGACGAAATAAATTCCACTAATGGTTATGTATTCACTTTGAGTGGTGGAGCCATTTCTTAGAAATCTTCTAAACAAACGTGTATAGCAAAATCTACTATGGAATCTAAGTTTATTACTTTAGAACTTGCTGCAACAGAAGCTGAATGGTTAAGAAACTTGTTGGTTGATATTCCTCTGTGGTATAAACCTATGCCTTCGGTTTCTATACATTGTGGTTCGCAAGTAGCGATCGCTCGAGCGAAGAATAAGATCTATAATGGAAAGAGCTGTCATATCAGATTGAGAAACAATATTGTGCTGGATCTAATTAGTTCAGGGGTGATTAACTTGGAGTGTATAAGAACCGAGTTAAATCTGGCAAACCCTTTAACTAAAGGACTAAACAAGAAGTTAATCCAATAAGGGGAATGGGATTGGTTCCATTGTCGTGAACTTTGTATAATGGCAACCCAACACACTATTAGTAGAGATCCTACAAACAGGGTTCAATGTGGTAAAAACAAGTCATATAAAAGTTCTACAAGTACTATCATTTTATCTCTTCCTATGGTGCTGTTGAAGATAACACTTGTTTCAAGTAAATGAGGGTGAAAGTTATTAGAATCTCTTAATGAAGTTCATAGCCATGTCGTACGGTGGTGTGACCAGTGCACACTTGATGAATTTCACCTATATAAGCGTGAAAGTGGTGTCACTTCCTATGAGAGTTTGGAACAACCCACTAGAGCGCTTATGAAAACCTGGGACTGGGTGCATGGACGATATCGCACCACACCACAAACTTGCCTGAAGCTAGTCAATCACATGTCGGTTGTAAGTTTATATAAACAACAAGAGGTACGATTCAAGACGTTAATGCCATCTTATTTCCGTATATATATTTCTTCTTGTACTAAGTGGCAATTTAAGACGTAAGTCATTGTCCATTATATATCATTGTCTTCGTTTGATAGTGGAGAGGTCGGTTTATTATCGTTTAGAAATGTTTGTATATAAGTTTGGATCATGTGAGAGATTGTTAGAAAAGTACGTCTAAAGTACTTTAAAATTTGCTCCAAACATATATAGAAACATGTATGATGTTATTTGGGAGATTGAAAGATGATTTGACCACTTTAAACTTGTAAGAAATCACTTGGATCGATCCATGTGTAAGTTGGATCGAACTAAGTAAAAGCTGAAATGAAGTCGAGTGTGCTCTTGGACATAGATCGATGACATCGATCGATCGATCGATGTAATGTAGATGCAAAGTTGGAACTCTCTGTCCAACATAGATCGATCACATCGATCGATCTATGTTGGCAGGACGCAAAGTTAGAAATTTCTGTCTGACATCGGTCGATGACATCGATCGATTGAAGTGACATCGATCGATCGATGTGCCAACAATCAAAACTTTTCATTTTGAATTGCATCTTTTTTGATCCAAGGTTCATCTCCCTTCACATATGAACGTCATGCAACTGACTGAGAGGAGTTTTAAACTGTTGAAATGAGTTTTATTAGTTGTTTTCACACAACCCAATGCCTATATATAGTATGCCTTGGTATCTTGAACGATATACAACATCTTTGCAAAAATCTGAAAATTTTCAGCAAGTTTCTTCCTCCTCTTTTCTCTATTCTACCTCTACTATCAAACACTTCTCTTTGCAAGTTCAATCCCTTTCTCGTAGAGCAAACGAACAAGGGAAGCCGTTAAATCCTGAGAAGCATTCGCTTGTAGTTCATCTTGCGCAACCGGTGGAGACGAAATTGCTTTTAAGAACAGTGATTTTCATCACATTTGGGCTTTTGTGTTTCATTGGTTTCGTTTGGTTGTTCCATATCTTATTCATATTTTCTAACGAGTATGACCTTTCCTCCAAGTTAAAAGAGCCTGTAAACTCATTTCAAACTGAGAATGTTCTATCTTTTTGTCAAATGGTCTATCAAGCAATTAGGGTCTAGCTTTTATGCCTTAAGAAAGCTTTACGTTTTGCACGTCTATTTCCCATTTCAAGAGCTTCTACCCCTCTTGGTCCGATAAACATTAATCATTCCAAGAAAAATCACCTTTACTGTTTTAACGTCTCTCATAATTCTTTTACCCTTTGATGTTTGGAAATAAAAATAATAAAAGACAACATCGAAAACATAACCTTTGCCTCTTCCGCATTATTGAATTTCTGATGCAATGTCGATTTCCTTTTCTATTACAACTAATAGATTCAAGAGAAAATGCACTGTGAAATTTCTATATGAAAGGCATCACATAGAAAAGCTATTTATTTTCAGAACAACAAACATATATGGCTACAGCCTATGCAGTATCAAGTGAGCACCATACTGAGGCTGAATTGTAACAATAGAACGAGGTGCATGCGCGTAGGAAGGCGAAAGTTCAAAAGAGAAACGCTGAAGAATCATAGCAAGCACCATTTTCGATTCCAACATCGTAAAGTTTTGGCCAATGCAAATACGAGGTCCCCAACCAAATGGGAAGAATGTCACTTGGCCCTTTGTCGCGTTTGATACTCCTTCAGCAAATCTTTCAGGGTTGAATTCGTTTGCATCATCACCCCATATTGCAGGCTCATGATGGACTAAGATTGCTGGAAGTTGAATTAACACTCCAGCAGGCAAACGTAAACTGCCTAAGGTCGTTTCTTCAGTGGTTATTCGAAGGAGCAGAGCTACCGGTGGATACAATCGTAAGACCTCGTACAATACCATGTTCACCTGTGAAGATGCCGAGTTTGTCAGAGTTTTAAGGAGAAAAATTGTGTAACTTAATGAAGTATCTGAGATAGATTAAACAAAACATTGATGTCTATATCACAACATTGTGTAACTAGATGAAACAGAACATTTCTGTCGATATCACAACATTGTGTGACTAAATTAAACACAACATTGCAGTTAATATCATGGATGACAGAAGAAGAGTTAAGTGCTACAAAAACCAGCACACAAATATCCTCGGCGAATGAATACTAAAGATCGCTAAGTTGCTCCAAAATGAACTTACAACCCAGACCAAATCTGACAGCAGAGGACACCTCCACTCAGAATCCATTGGAAAACAATTGAAGAGGGAGCCACCACCGTGGGCATCCTGAGGGCCAACAGTAGCAGCAGCAACGTCCCAGTAGCAGGGAGGAGCAATAGTGACTCGACCGCAGAAGAAAGAAGAAGTAAGGTCGGGGGCATCGAAACAAAAAGGAGAGAGGACGAAAAATAAAATAAAATAAGGTATTAGGATTGGGAGGTTAAATCCTAATCCAAATCATTTAAAATCCGAAACTTGGCCCCCAATTTTTTAGACTTCGCAAATATGTCCAAAAGTTTTAAATTCTGTGCATATACCCCTAGATTGTTTGGAGACTCCCATTTTGCCCCATAACATTTCAATTTTGCGCATTTGCCTCTCGAGCTAGAAAAATGTGAACATTTGTCGAAGTCCATTGAACCTGCTCAACACGCACTGAAATCCAAGTCAACTATAATGAATGGATTTTTTTATTATGGAGCTACAAACACTATGACCTATGTTTGAAAAGACTTTATACACGTATTCGTATCTTTTAAATCTCATATCGAAGCTTTTAACGGAGAGTTAGTAAACGTTCGAGGTAAGGGTCCTATTATTTTTTCCTAGCAGATGAACTTACTGTCTTTATGTCCCAACATTGTCATCCAAGTTACTCTTAATTAATCAAGTGACAAAGGAACTTAATTGTGAGGTGTAGATGTATCCTCAATTTCGATTATGACCAACCACAAGCTAAAAACATAACAAAGGGCTCAACTGGTAAATCGAGAATAGTACCAAAGACTAATGAGAAATTTGATATATATCTCTCTCACACAAGACCTGATATTGCATATGCTGTCAAAGTAATAAGTCAGTTCATACATCAGCCTCAGAAAAAACACATGGGGTACTTAAAAGGCAGAAAAGGCAGAGACATTATGTTCAGAAAGAATGAAGGTTCTGTGATTGAAAAAAAAAATATTAATGAATGAGATTGGGTTCCCACCAAAAATTCTGACTCAACTAATGTGCGAAAACAAAGTGACAATTAGTATATCTAAAAATCTATTACAGCATGGCATGACGAAGCATGTGGAAGTAGACTGACATTTAATAAAAGAGAAAATCATTGAACTTTCATTTGTGAAATTTGAAGATCAATTGACCGACATTCTCTCAAAAAGGGTAACTGAAAAGGTCTTCTTTTCAATAATATGCAAGTTGGACTTTAGTGATCCCACTGCCCAACTTGAAGGATTGTTAACAAACACAGTCAAAGATTAAATCAGAGAGAATCCAATCAAATCATGATAATCAAGTAATGAGGATATTTGTAAATTTATTGTAGTTATTACATATACCATAGATAACAATAATTTTTTACTATATAAAAGACCGATGTATACAATTGAAAATCAACCACAAAAAGTTTCATTCACTAAGCAAAGAACAGTTACCAACAAAGCAGCAAGGTAGGTGTAAAGATGGACATACGATTTTGAGACGATTTAGACCATCAAAGTCTGGTTTGTTGGTACCGAACAGGCCTAGAACTTCTTCTCTGGCGCGATTCTGCCACTGAGGATGAGTACTCAATAGAACCATTGTCCAAACAAGCAACACTGAAGTAGTCTCTTGCCCAGCAAAGTAGAACAGCTTGCACTCCTCTATGATTTCTTTAATAGATAATCCGAAAACCTTGTTACCGTGTTTGTCGATTTCCTTGGCATTGGATTCAAGCAGAATGCCCAACACGTCATCACCAAAGGATTCCCCTGATTTCACTTTTGCTATTCTAGCATTGATTATACCCCTGATTGATCTGTTAACAGTTCTGAATATTTCCTTCATTCTTCTGTTTCTCTCCGTTGGCAAAAACCTATCAACAAAGGTCTATTAAACCAAGGATACTAGATTTTCCAAATTGAACAACTACAGAATAACACAAAAAGAAGTTAACAATTTTTCTAATGTGTCTTTCTATCTTTTGCAAGAACTTTGACAAGATATTTGACTTAAGTATCAATATATCTAGAGTTCCCTATACCATCGAACTTGGATTTTTCTTCAGAGCTATTTGACATTACCTCAATCCTGGAATGTATACAGACTGAGAAGCCTTGATCAAATGCTCTGCTTGTTCACTTTGAAGTTCGAATATCTTTCTTCCTTCTTCATAGTTACTCCCAAACGCTGTCCGAGATATGACATCAGCACTCAATGCTTGAAGGTAAGGCCAAACATCCAATTCACACGATCCCTCCAAGGAAGCAGCTTCCTCCCATTTTCCCATCATTTCATGAGCACTTGTATAAAATGCAGGGTGCATATCCTTTATTTAAAAGGGCCAAAAGAGAAAGATATCATCATCAGTAGTAGTTTCCTATATTTAAAAGGGTTGACAACTTTCAAATGGGGTATTAAAATCGTGCTCTTTGAACGTAAAACCTTTAATTTCTCAAAATGGAAAGCTGGATTGATGATTTTTCTGTGCTTTGCCCACTTATCTCCTTCATAGTAACCTAGTCCTTTCGCCAGCAAATTCGTCAGGGGAACAAGATGTGGCTTCTGGAACAAATTATATTTGAGTGTTACTTCCCTAATGGAATCAGGATCCATTATGAGAACCGATGGTTTCGGCCCAAACCACATAAACGAATTCTTACCTGCAAGGGCAAAAAAATTTCAACTGTAACTTTTAGAATGATACGAACATATCCCACTCTTTATCAGGCCCCTCTGGTCATTCATAACAATAGAACAATTGCATCTTAAACTTCTATCAAGCATATCCAACAAAAGAGACGGTGGATAACAATAAGATGACAAGGTGCTGTAGTAAAGTTGGCTTAGTAGCATTTTCTCATTTCTGGACTTGGGTTCGAGTCTTTCTAATGTTAATTAAAAAAAACATACATAAGGTCAAAGCTAACTAGAACAAAGTATATGCCAATCAATGGAATCATCACCTACAGGTCTAGGCATTAAAATGGATTACAAGCAAGTGTTTCCAAGAATCTAAACGTGGAAGGAACCTGCGAAATTTTTTGCTATACAACGGAAAAATGAAGAGCAAAAAAGATACCGTATTTCTTGATAGCTTCAACATACTGAGGGACGATTCTTGGAACTATGTTATCGGAGACACTAATTGGCCTAGAGTTAGCTTCTTGGATCAAGACATTCAGGTCTTTCAAGTCCCCAAATAGTAGTCTGTATTTGTTTCCTCTGAGACCTTGCTCTCTGAGCAATTTTTCCAACTTTTTTGGCTCCAGCCATATCCAATTCAACACTTTCCATGCCCCTACTGCTAGAGCAGCAGTGACACAGAACAGGGCAATCAGGATGTAGCTGAAGTGGGCTGCCTCCATTTGCATATCTGATGCTAATTATTGGTTACTTAATCCATTTATACTACCAATTACTAAATGCTGATGTATTGGAATGGAAATATATAAGATTTTAAGGAATAGAATATTTACTTTCCTTAGTTGTAATAGAAATCAAAGATTGAGATTGTGTGGGCGTAATTGTAGGAATTGAATGTATTGATTATTTACCTTATATGTATTAGAAATAGTTGTATAAAAATAGAAGAAAATGTAATCTCTCCAAATTTCAGAATTTGGCAGATTTGCACAATCTGACGACCAACAATTTTTGAAGGGGTTAAAGGTTGAATTTTAATCTGAAATTTTTAGGAGATACTCAGAACATCTGAGAATAAAATCTCTCCAAATTTCAGAATTTTTGATCCTAAGCCTAGTATACGAACTATATGTATGGACATGCTTTTTTTTAAATAAAATGCAGTTTAAGTGGCTATAATTCAAAATATAGCTTCAATTTGTTATACAGTATCTCTAAAAAAAATTTTTTTGTAAACATGCGAGCTAAAGTATTATAAAATTGTCTTTGCAGATGTTGATTCACATGACCTCTTATAAAAAGAAAGACTAACTTGTTCGCAAGAATGTCTCAAACAAGGAAGAAAAGAATATATATGAGTATATCCTACTCTCAAGAGTGTTTCAGGTAGGACCTCCTTAAAACCATTTGAAACTTAACGATATAAAGGTTTATAAAATAATTTGGAAGTGGTATATCTCTTTCAAAAAGAATGTACGTTTTGTAACTACTTTTTGTCTCGCAAAATATTAGGTAACTTCGTGGCAAGCAGGTGATAATTCCAAGAATAAAATGCTTGCGATATCGATAATCAACAACTCACGTTATCTTATCAAAATAAACATAGTTAAACGAAAATTTGGGAATTAATATCAGAAATATATAGACATATTGTTTTTTTTTTCAAATCCTCAACATTTTAATATGTATCCATTTTTCAGAGCTTGTCAGTAGTTGAAATTCCTTCAGGTTGGAATACGAATACGGAAGAAGATATAACATGGTTAAGGTAGCAGGCTATAAATAAGCAAGCTAGTTAAAATACTTAGAAAAATTGAAAAAAACTTTGAAATATAGGGTATATCTTGGCGTACGTGCTCATGTATAAATATTTAACCGCTTGAAACATATTTATCCATACTTCGTATAGTTTCTATAATCCACTCTTACGGTCAGGAATAAATCTTTCTAAGTACCGTATCTTATAGGTCTAATGTTCGTCTACCCATGATAACATCTTTAGCTGAGACACTCCAATCCTAGCATGGAAACTCAATATTATTCGTCTTAAGGTATTCCCATTTACCGTACTTCCGTGCGCCACACTAGTCCATCGCACTTCTTACTGGGTTATTTTAACCGCTAATTCTAATTCAGTCAGTCTCACCTGAACCGTAATTATTACTTGTTCAAGCTTGCTTCCTTGCAACTTCAAGCCTACTCGACTCAAGCCAAGTAACTCTATGTTTCTAGGGGTTCATCGCTTAGCTAAAGATTTTGTGACGCTTTATCGTTCCAATGTGTATCCTATAGTAGGGTTTCGTATGTCACTGCCGATCCATATCGCTAATAAGACTAACATGATCGGCATATGTTGGTAATTCTAAAGTTAGCATCTTAACTGTAAACTATAAACTCCGTTGACAGTATCTTTCACTAACTCTACTGATCATAATGCTCAGAAATCGTTGCTTAATTTCTATCATGCTAATATAAATCATCCCTTAGTATTTACTCCACTATTACTTTTCATTTCTTAGTAGCTATGGTCCCAACTTAGTCCTAAGCCTACTATGGTATTACCGTCTAGGTAAGAATATGGAACTTCTCTAATTTACCTTAGTGGCTTCAAGTACTATGTTGCAATTACGGTAAGGTAGCTCGAGTTACTGCCTGACCCGGTAATATTGATCTAAGGTTTCTACTAGAATGTTCTGATTAACATCATAATTCATTCGAATCAATTATATAATGTTCAACTAGGGTTGCTAAGATCTAATCAACACCTATTACTAATTCCATATTTATGTCTAAAGTCAACTCGTAATCAATATCATTACATACGTCTAAAATCATGACTTATGTCCAGAATCATCGCTTATAACTGGGGTCATTGCCTATGTTCATGATCATCGCCTTAAGTTCAAATCATCACTTAGGTCTAAGGTTGTGTCTTAGGGGCGAAATCGTAAGTTATTTTCTAACATCAGGTCCTGGAGAAGCACGGAGTGCGGTGGAGCCGCATCCTCAGAGTGGTTCAATCAAAGGTTGGGACATGCATCACTCACATCTCCTCAGTGTAATACCTTATGTCACGCCGAGGCGGTGGTAGAGTAGGGGGTTGCTGCTGCTGCTGAGCAACACTTTGCGCTACCACTGTGATAGCGTCTATCAGTGCCTGGGGTACTAACACTGGTGGTGGTGGTGGAGGGTTCTCGTCCCCACTGCCACCATTTCCTTGGTTATCTCTTCTGGAAGGCATTTTTCTGCAAAATCAACGCTTATTAGCATTCAGCAATTTCAAAAAAAAAAACATAAGTACTGAAAGCCCATATGCGTTGTACAAGGTAGGATTTGTACCCTAAATAGAGTAACGTTTATTGACTAACTTTTATCGCGCTCGCACACACCCATCCAAATCAAACTTACATATAGGATCACATACTTAGACCTAAAGATCAACTTAAGATGAAAATCATAACTTAAGACTCTACATGTCATAACCTAGGTCTCCAAGGTAGATCTGAAGCCTAGGCTCTGATACCACCTGTAGCGCCCCGACCCGGACAGCGGAATCCGAATCGGTTCACTCGTCGTAGCTTACTGAGAAGACTACAAGACGTCTCATCTCTCGAATACACATCATCAATGACGTAAGAGAAATAAACACGGAAACATATCTCGGTAATCTAAACCATCAATACAGTACGTCAACCGACAATGTGAATACCAAAAGAACTGTGTATGGTCACAGCCATCTAAAACCTCAAATGAAATAAGAAACAGAAATAACAGAAATTGTCTAATCAATTCTCTCCATCAGGTCTACACATCTCACTCTGCCCACTCGCCGTCGTCCTCAATGAAAATCATGTCATACTCAGGTTCTCCTGTAACACAAAGGCAGTACCCTTAGCGAAAAACGCTAGCAAGTAACCCGCTTATAAGACATACGGGATCAACACATGGCAAGACATGAGTAATATATAATTCAAGGGAATGGTGGGGCACATGTCTTGTAACTTTCAAATATATAATCAAATAACGCAACAGAGCAAGTACAGCGGTTTGCACGTAAATAACAACGCATTGCAATCAAGTAACGCACATATTCATACCACATTGACTCTCATGATGCATGTCAAAATATGCACTACACTACACATTCACATATGCATGAACGCTTTCTCTTTTAAAACAGTGCAATGTGTTGGGAAATCATGGTTTGAATGATTTACAAGTACATGATTTATATGTTACATGATCTAAATGTTATGAGATTTATAAATGCATATGCCTATATCTATCACTGTTGTACTAACAAGCCATGAAGCATTAAGGCTTAAATCATATGGCAAACATTGTTGTATTTATTCTCAGGTGATATACACGGCATACATACAACTTTTGGATATGGTATATATATATTTCTTGGATATCTCGACATATATCTTATGGATACTCATGGCATATATATTTCTTGGAGTCTCACGGCATATACATATATCTCATGGATATACATACGACATATATTCTATCTCAGACGACAAGCTACATTATTCGATCTCGACATTTCGTCAACATGTCATCAACATATGTCAACGATAAGAGAGTCATATATACATCATATACACATCCATGATACTCTCAAGTCATATACTTCAGGTCATCAAACTTCCAAAATTACATCGACATGACAAAAGTGCAAAAACCGAAATGTATCATATCATATGACTACCGAGCCATCTCTGACACATCATATACTTATCATACAAAGATGGCCAGCCAATATACATTTCCAACACTCAAAAATTTCGTGCACTACATGGAGAGATCAATACCAAAGTCACAAAACAAATACATATATCATTTCTCCATCATCTTCCTTATTTCTCTGAAAATCAAACTCAAAATTGATATACCTCTTGGCCGAACATCTTATACACATTGGAGCTGAGATTATACATATTTATATGTATATTGCATGTTACATTACACATTTTATATGTTGAAGAGGTTTGAGACAAAACGGAGAAAAACCGAGCAATCAACGGAAGTTGAAATTTGAAGTTACTACATCATCGTATATGGAACGTTTATTTGCTACATGATGCCACATGTATTTATACATGTATTATACATGAATTACACAGCCAAAGACATATCTTGAAAGGTTCTAGAAGGCAAGGTAAAATGGTAAAAGAAATTTACCATGTTCATGAAGAATTCTACATTGTTACCATGCAAAATTCAGATTTGAATTCAGCACATTGGCTGACCAGATGGGGCAGCTGGGACAGCATGTTGGGAGCCTTGGAGGAGTTCATAATATAATATAATTGATGAAGAAAGACCAAGCAATGATGGAAGACAAAGATCCACAAATTAAGGAGTCAAAGACAAGACCAAACAAAGCTGAAAATTCTGTTTTTGAATCTGAAATTTCAGATTGGTGGCTGAAGTTTTGGGGGGAATTAATGACCTAAAGCATTCAAATTTATTCAAAGGCATCACAAGACAATTCAAAATCAAATTTTGAGGCTCCTCTCAACCTCCTAGTCGTTGGTTATGGCTATAAAAAGGCCAAGAGATGAGCAACACAAGACAAGAACAACAAGTGCAAAATTCTGTTTAGTGTTTGAAAGACTTCACTTCATTTTCCATATTCATCTCTTGTATGTACCCAAAGCCTATCATACTTACATGTCATATTCAGTATAGGCTTCATACACATCACCCAAATAAGATTCATTGGTGTACAAGGTTGATCAAGGTGTGATCAAACCTTCATTTGGTGAGGTGGTGCTGATTGGTGATTCTTTGGTGTTGTTCTTGGTGTAGAACATTGTAAAAGGGTTTGGATTGAAGGAGTTGGTGTATAACTCTATCCAACCATATTCTAAGGTGACTTTGGTGACTAGTGAAAACCAAGGAAGGTGTCCTTGAAGACTGGAGTAGGTCACGTTGGCCGAACCAGTATAAAATTCTTGGTGTTCTTACTTTCAGCATTTTTACTCTCAGTTTCTGTTTTTGCATCATTTTTATGATCTCGGTAAAAATAGCAAATAATTTTCAAAAATCATAAAACTTTGCAGAAACATAGCCTTGTGTCTTAGGGTTCATTTCCCACTGATTTTATCAAATTTGGATAAGTATAAGTCATCCAAACGTTCATAGTTCTGAGACTAGTGCAAATCTGTTTTTCAGATTGGCAGAGGTTGAGAACATCAACTTGGTTGACATACTTCCCAAAGGAATTTTTCAAAACTGTTTTAACTGAGTATACTAAACATCCTGAGGGTCATCTCATAAAAGTTTCAGGTCATTTGGAGTTGTCACCAAATAGGAATAAGTTTTTTCATTTTAAGGTACAGGTTCTGTCCAAACTGACACAGTCAGATCACGTACCACATATGAGTGACTTAACCTTTGAGTTTTAATCTGAAATTTTTATGACACCTTCATAACACCTGAGAGTACATTGTGTCAAAATTTCACTATTTTTGGAAGTCTACAACCTAGTCAACCAAGTGTTTAAAAACGGGTCCTGAAAGCAGTCTCTGTTTTCAGAAGTGAGTAATTGGTCCTTAAAATTTTTATAAACCAATTTTTTCCGCACTCACTATTCAACCCCCCCTTCTAGTGGTGCTATACAGGTCCAACAATTGGTATCAGAGCGAGGTTCACTCACACAAGAAGATATAACAATCTTTGTGAGATGGCATCAACTAGTCACAAAACCGAGCAAGAAGGTATGTCTAGCCAAAGGCCTCCACTCTTTGATGGTGAGTCCTTTAATCATTGGAAACTTCGTATGAAATTATTTCTTATGGCTATTGATATTGATTTGTGGTCTATAATAGAAGATGGTCCGTTTGTTCCATCTAAGACGACAACGGTTGATGGTGTTTCTATAGAAGTCACAAAGTCTAAACTAGAATACACAAGTGATGATAAGAAGAAGCTAAGTATGAATGCTAAAGCTATGCAACTTCTTCTTAATGGTTTGAGCAAAAGTGAATCTAGTTATGTATCTAATTGTTCTAATGCACAAGATATGTGGAAGAGTTTAGAAATGAAGCATGAAGGGACAAGTCAAGTAAAAGAGTCCAAAATCAATATGCTTATGTCTACTCTTGAATCCTTTAAATTGTTGCCAAATGAATCCATTGTTGATATGGATTTGAGATTGACTAACATCTACAATTCTCTTGAGTCTCTTGGCAAAGCTTTCACTTCGCAGGAAAAGGTACAAAAGGTATTAAGAAGCCTTCCATCCGAATGGGATCCGAAAGTTACCGCAATAGAAGAAAGCAAAGAAACAAAGTCAATAAAAATGGAGGAATTGATTGGATCATTAAAGGTATATGAAAACAAACTTACTATGAGGAAATCCGAATCAACTTCCAAACAAAGTAAGACAATAGCTTTCAATTCAAATGAATATGTCTCTACTTCTTCTAATTGTGTAAATGATAGTGACACCGATTCGGATGATGAAAATCTAATTCTATTGGCTAAGGGATTAAGAAAATTTATGAAGAAGTCATTTAGAAACAAACATAAATCTACTTCATCTAAGTCAAATAGAAATAAGAACAATGATAAAGACATGAAATGCTATGACTGTGGAAGATCTGGACATATTTCCTATGACTGTCCAAACAAGGACAAAACAATGAACAAAAACCTTGACAAGGAACGGACACATACTAGACTCGTCTCAGAACCTAAACAAAGGAATACAAGAAGGGCCTTCAAAGCTTCAACATGGAGTGATTCATCCGACTCAGAAAATGAAGAAGCTGAGGATGAAACGGCTCAAGTTTGCTTTGCATCAAAGGCGTCAAATGAGGTAAATTCCGATTCCGATTCTGATAATGAAGCTTCATATGATGATTTATTTAGTCAATATCTTGAATTGCATAAATTTTCAAAGACTCTTGCTAAAGAAAAGAAACGTTTAGTTGAAGACAAGAAATTGTTAGAATCCTCTAACACAAATCTTATGTCTAAATTAAACGATTCAAAAGAAGAGTCGTCTAGCATAATCAGTGCATTGAAATCTGAAATTATTTCCTTAACATCCGAAAATGTTGAAATGAAATCCGAGATCTTAGATTTGAGATCAAGAAACATAGACTTAGAAAATACGGTTAAGAAATTTGAGAAAGGAACTTGTATGCTTGATCATCTAATCTCGTCTCAAAAGCATGACAATGACAAAACCGGATTAGGATATAGCAAGGATACTCATGTACAAAGTAAATCTACAAACTTTGTTGCATCATCATCTGAACAACATGTGTTCAAAACAATTGAGAAGCCTAAAAAGGCAACAATACAAACTAGCAAGACATTAATGGCAACTCATCGTACTACCTATAGTTCATCACATAACAAATACAAGCATGTTCCATATAGGTATCAAAGGAAGTCATCAAATCATATGCAACATTCATATCGTACAAACGCATATAGATCACACACATTGCCAACAAACCGAAACACTTATCACAAATCAACTCACACATTCGGTCACTATAGGCAAAATAGAAACAACATGTACTATATTGTATCATCTTTTGGAAGACCAAGAAAGGTTACCCAAGTTTGGATACCAAAAGGTATTCTTACAAAGGTCTAAATCACTAACCCGTAAGGACCCAAAATTAAAGGGTACCTAAGTTAGTGTTGTGTTTTGTAGGTAGCAAAAGATATAGGAAATAAGTGGTTTCTTGATAGCGGGTGTTCAAGACATATGACGGGTGATCCAACTCTATTTTCCAAACTAAAGAAAGTTGAAAAAGGAGGATCCGTTACATTTGGAGATAATAACGAAAGAAAGAATAGGACATTACAAGAAATTGCAAGAACGATGCTATGTGAAAATAAACTACCTAAATTCTTGTGGGCAGAAGCTGTAAATTGTGCATGCTATATAATCAACCGCTTATCAATTAGAAAGAAAATAAACAAAACCCCTTATGAGATTTTAAATGATCGAATGCCTAAGATTGACTATTTTCGTGTGTTTGGATGTAAATGCTTTGTACTTAACACAAAAGACAATCTAGATAAATTTGAGTCTAAATCCATTGAATGCATCTTTGTTGGATATTCTGTAAATTCTAAGGCATATAGATGTTATGATCCTATCACCAGGCAAATCTTAGAATCCATTCATGTGAAATTCAATGAATTCGGTGAACATGAAACAACTAAAGATTATGATTTTGAACTCAAACCTGTGATTGATGATATAGAAGAAATTATAGTACATGATGAATACAACACACTAGAAACACATGATCACTTAGAAATGCATGAGAACTTAGAAAATAATCAAACAAGATTTCATAAGAATCATCCACATGAACTTATCATAGGTGATATATCACAAGGTGTACGACCACGTAGAAGAATAAATCAAGATGAAATAAATCAATTCCATGCTATGATTTCAGAAATAGAACCCAAGAATGTGTTTGATGCTTTAAATGATTCTTCTTGGATTGATGCTATGCATGATGAACTTAATCAATTTACAAGAAATGATGTTTGGGATTTAGTACCAAAACCACAAGATAAAACAATAATAGGTACGAAATGGGTATTTAGAAACAAAATGAATGAGAATGGTAAAGTGGTTAGAAACAAAGCTAGACTTGTAGCACAAGGATATAATCAAGAAGAAGGCATAGACTATGATGAAACATTTGCACCCGTAGCACGATTAGAAGCTATACGATTACTACTTGCTATTGCTTGCATAAAGAATTTTAAACTTTATCAAATGGATGTAAAA
Source organism: Eustoma russellianum (assembly GCA_036186865.1). NCBI lineage: Eukaryota > Viridiplantae > Streptophyta > Magnoliopsida > Gentianales > Gentianaceae > Eustoma > Eustoma russellianum. Next base: position 29,876,147 of record AP025055.1, read on the forward strand.
AGTGCATTCTTAAATGGTTTTATACAAGAAGAAGTCTATGTAAAACAACCACCTGGCTTTGAGGATATGAAATATCCCCATCATGTTTACAAGTTAAAGAAAGCATTATATGGTTTAAAACAAGCTCCTAGAGCTTGGTATGATCGTTTTGCCACTTTCCTCTTAGAAAATGGATTTAAAAGAGGAACCATTGATAGTACACTATTTTTAAAACATGAAGAATCAGATTTACTTATTCTTCAAATTTATGTAGATGATATTATCTTTGGATCTACTTGTGATAAATTAGTTGAAGAATTTGAGAATTGTATGAAATCTGAATTTGAGATGTCAATGGTAGGCGAACTAAATTATTTTCTTGGCTTGCAAATTAAACAAACTAATAAAGGAATACACATAAGTCAAGCAAAATATGTGAATGACATGATTAAGAAATTCAGTCTTGAGAATTTAAAACCATCTACAACCCCCATAAGTATATCAACTAAGCTTGATAAAGATGAAACTGGAAAAGACTTTGAAAACGGATTATATAGATCTATGATTGGCTCTTTGCTTTATCTTACTGCAAGTAGACCTGATATCATGTTTAGTGTGTGTATGTGTGCTCGTTTTCAAAGTAACCCGAAAGTCTCACATTATAATGCTGTAAAACGAATATTTCGGTATATTAAGCACACTCCCACATTAGGTATTTGGTATGATAAAAAACTCTGAATTCAATCTACATGCTTATACTGATGCTGATTATGGAGGATGTAAGATAGACAGAAAAAGTACAAGTGGTACATGTCAATTTATTGGAAACTCACTAATATCATGGTGTTCAAAGAAACAAGCTAGTGTAGCATTATCCACTACAGAGGCAGAATACATGGCATTAAGTCTTTGTTGTACACAGTTATTATGGCTAAAACAACAAATTTCAGACTTTGGAATAACTGTAAATAAAATCCCCATATACTGTGACAGTACAAGTGCTATCAACTTATCTAAGAACCCTGTTTTACACTCCAAGGCAAAACACATAGATGTAAGATATCATTTTCTTCGTGATCATGTAAGTAATGGTAATATTATTATAGATCACGTTCGTACTGAAGAACAAATAGCTGATATCTTTACAAAAGCCCTTAATCAAGCCACATATGAAAATTTACGATCTAAATTAGGCATGATTTCCATTGATATGCTATAAATTATCGTTTTGCTCTAAATGTATCTTTTGATGGTATTTACAAAACCAAGGGGGAGAAAAAGCATGATTCAAATGGAGAGATTAATTTAAGGGGGAGTATTTACATTTTGAAAAACATGTTATGAATGCATAATTGTAGGGGGAGTAAATATGCCACATCTAAATCATGAATAAAGGATTATTTTGCAAATCATCAAAAGGGGGAGATTGTTGGGAAATCATGGTTTGAATGATTTACAAGTACATGATTTATATGTTACATGATCTAAATGTTATGAGATTTATAAATGCATATGCCTATATCTATCACTGTTGTACTAACAAGCCATGAAGCATTAAGGCTTAAATCATATGGCAAACATTGTTGTATTTATTCTCAGGTGATATACACGGCATACATACAACTTTTGGATATGGTATATATATATTTCTTGGATATCTCGACATATATCTTATGGATACTCATGGCATATATATTTCTTGGAGTCTCACAGCATATACATATATCTCATGGATATACATACGACATATATTCTATCTCAGACGACAAGCTACATTATTCGATCTCGACATTTCGTCAACATGTCATCAACATATGTCAACGATAAGAGAGTCATATATACATCATATACACATCCATGATACTCTCAAGTCATATACTTCAGGTCATCAAACTTCCAAAATTACATCGACATGACAAAAGTGCAAAAACCGAAATGTATCATATCATATGACTACCGAGCCATCTCTGACACATCATATACTTATCATACAAAGATGGCCAGCCAATATACATTTCCAACACTCAAAAATTTCGTGCACTACATGGAGAGATCAATACCAAAGTCACAAAACAAATACATATATCATTTCTCCATCATCTTCCTTATTTCTCTGAAAATCAAACTCAAAATTGATATACCTCTTGGCCGAACATCTTATACACATTGGAGCTGAGATTATACATATTTATATGTATATTGCATGTTACATTACACATTTTATATGTTGAAGAGGTTTGAGACAAAACGGAGAAAAACCGAGCAATCAACGGAAGTTGAAATTTGAAGTTACTACATCATCGTATATGGAACGTTTATTTGCTACATGATGCCACATGTATTTATACATGTATTATACATGAATTACACAGCCAAAGACATATCTTGAAAGGTTCTAGAAGGCAAGGTAAAATGGTAAAAGAAATTTACCATGTTCATGAAGAATTCTACATTGTTACCATGCAAAATTCAGATTTGAATTCAGCACATTGGCTGACCAGATGGGGCAGCTGGGACAGCATGTTGGGAGCCTTGGAGGAGTTCATAATATAATATAATTGATGAAGAAAGACCAAGCAATGATGGAAGACAAAGATCCACAAATTAAGGAGTCAAAGACAAGACCAAACAAAGCTGAAAATTCTGTTTTTGAATCTGAAATTTCAGATTGGTGGCTGAAGTTTTGGGGGGAATTAATGACCTAAAGCATTCAAATTTATTCAAAGGCATCACAAGACAATTCAAAATCAAATTTTGAGGCTCCTCTCAACCTCCTAGTCGTTGGTTATGGCTATAAAAAGGCCAAGAGATGAGCAACACAAGACAAGAACAACAAGTGCAAAATTCTGTTTAGTGTTTGAAAGACTTCACTTCATTTTCCATATTCATCTCTTGTATGTACCCAAAGCCTATCATACTTACATGTCATATTCAGTATAGGCTTCATACACATCACCCAAATAAGATTCATTGGTGTACAAGGTTGATCAAGGTGTGATCAAACCTTCATTTGGTGAGGTGGTGCTGATTGGTGATTCTTTGGTGTTGTTCTTGGTGTAGAACATTGTAAAAGGGTTTGGATTGAAGGAGTTGGTGTATAACTCTATCCAACCATATTCTAAGGTGACTTTGGTGACTAGTGAAAACCAAGGAAGGTGTCCTTGAAGACTGGAGTAGGTCACGTTGGCCGAACCAGTATAAAATTCTTGGTGTTCTTACTTTCAGCATTTTTACTCTCAGTTTCTGTTTTTGCATCATTTTTATGATCTCGGTAAAAATAGCAAATAATTTTCAAAAATCATAAAACTTTGCAGAAACATAGCCTTGTGTCTTAGGGTTCATTTCCCACTGATTTTATCAAATTTGGATAAGTATAAGTCATCCAAACGTTCATAGTTCTGAGACTAGTGCAAATCTGTTTTTCAGATTGGCAGAGGTTGAGAACATCAACTTGGTTGACATACTTCCCAAAGGAATTTTTCAAAACTGTTTTAACTGAGTATACTAAACATCCTGAGGGTCATCTCATAAAAGTTTCAGGTCATTTGGAGTTGTCACCAAATAGGAATAAGTTTTTTCATTTTAAGGTACAGGTTCTGTCCAAACTGACACAGTCAGATCACGTACCACATATGAGTGACTTAACCTTTGAGTTTTAATCTGAAATTTTTATGACACCTTCATAACACCTGAGAGTACATTGTGTCAAAATTTCACTATTTTTGGAAGTCTACAACCTAGTCAACCAAGTGTTTAAAAACGGGTCCTGAAAGCAGTCTCTGTTTTCAGAAGTGAGTAATTGGTCCTTAAAATTTTTATAAACCAATTTTTTCCGCACTCACTATTCAACCCCCCCTTCTAGTGTGCTATACAGGTCCAACACAATGCATGTCACAATGTCCGGTCACTTCACATAACTTTATACCCTGTAACGTGCCCCGGCTTATATTTCCATCCCGGTTTACGTTACAGCCAACTTTATACCCTGTAATGCACCTCGGCTTATATTTCCATCCCGATTAGCATTACAGACAACTTTATACCCTGTAACGCGCCCCGGCTTATATTTCCATCCCGGTTTACATTACAGTCACCTTCGCAAATCTGTGCCGAAGCACATCTCTTTTCAAATCCATATGCAATGCACGTGCCATGATGCAGGACTCCTTGTTCCAATCACATTTCTCGTTCACATATACAGTTCATAATCACATGCGCAAGTAAGAGCAACACACAAGATTTCCCTAACTCATACGTCAAAGCTTAGGTCTCAACTAGATCGTCAACACTTAAACTTGATTCCAAAAGTCACAAACCAATGTGAGTACCCCTATCTTTCCTTCACGGAACTCTATAACACCTCGTACGTTCACTTCCTAACCCTGTTAAGTCAGCCTCATTGAAATCCGATTCGAAAACCCTTCAAATTCTCCAAACTTGATTCACCATCTTAAGTCATGTTCCCAAGACTTAAACTAGTCATAATCAGGTCCTAAGAAGTCCCTAAGGTCACCCAAAGGATCCCCTAGCTTCCCTCTTTCTTCCCTTACTTTCTCACAAAACTGGTTGACGTCATACCCTGACGTCGATCGATCTACGTACGTCATACCCTGACGTCGATCGATCGACGTCCATCTGAGGCACGTCGATCTCTCATTCAACTACGTCATACCCTCACGTCATACCCTCACTTACTACACGTCATACCCTCACGTCATACCCTCACATCATACCCTCACGTCATACCCTCACTTACTACACGTCATACCCTCACTCTGAACTACGTCGATCGATCGACGTGCATCTAAGGCACGTCGATCTCTCACTCCTTCCACGTCGATCGATCGACGTGCATCTGAGGCACGTCGATCTCTCACCTGCTATACGTCGATCGATCGACGTCATAAATCTTCAGAATCTTCATCCTGCGATTTCTGCAGAATCTGCAGATCTATATCCCCTTCGTTTTCCAACTCTCTTCCCATCATTCCAAGCCTAATATTCCCTATCAATCCATTCTTAATCTTCTCAAACCCGATCCTTCACACGCACGTCAACGATTCAATCCTAAAACTCGAATCTTTCATCAAATCAACCCCAAAAACCTAACCTTTTCACTCATCCCTCCCTTCAACCGCCATCATCAAGCAAGTGGGATTCAATGGATGGTGATTCACATGATCACACATAAACCATGAACAACAAACAAGATTTCAACATATGATGGCCAAATCGTCAACACCAAAACACATAAATCATATACAAATAATCATGGAAAGAAACTACTGCATGGTGATCCATTTAATATCAAAAGTAGGCCTTTTTCTTTCGCAAAAACGTAAGAACTTATAAGTAGATTACTTGCCTTTGATTACTCGGAGAAGGAACGAAGAATGGGCGAAGATTGGATGAAGATCTAGCGGAGTTCTTCGCCTAGGGTTGAGGGGAGATGAAAACCGCCTAGGAGGAGATGATTTGTGCGTCGTTCTTTCTTCTGAGAAAAGGGAAAACTGACGCTATGTCAGTTTTTTATAAGGAAAGGGAAAAGTTTGGAGTTTCTAAATTATATCCTATTTCCCTATTTATCCTAAAGGATAAATCCTAATATTTAATTCAAAAATTAAACCCTCATTAATTTCAATATTTAAACCCTCAATTAATTCCCATTAATCTTATTATTTAATTCGTAATTAATTACGGTTGACTGCCATTAATCTCATTTAATTCTTCTTTATCGCTTAATTATTCTACGGAGGGTGCGGGGCGTAACAACAATTCTACCACAATAAGGTGTATCTAAGCAGCACTACAATGCTTCAAAAATTTCACCACAAGCTGCACAATAAGAATAGAGAAGAAGAAGAAGATAGCAAGAGAGGTGTGTCTTCAACTCTTCACTTCAACCTCTATTTATATTGTGAGTCATCCCTTGTTGATAAGATTACCATTTGTCATCTTGAATGTCATCAAACACACTTGTCTTCACACCATTGGTTCTTGTCTTCAAGACCTTGCACACTTGGCACCTTCAAGCAATGTGATTTGTCCATCTATGTCACCAGCTTTTTCATCATTATATGACATGGAAATTTCAGATTTGAAGGAGATAAATGATGAGTAAATCTCTCAAAAGTTAACCAAGTTTGTTCCATCATAATAGCACATGTGGGAGAAGAAATCTCAGCAAAAATTTGAACTCCATTTAGCTATAAAAACCGCCCATATGGACATGTGTGTGCCATGTTGACAACTTTTTGCCACTAATTATAATCCTTGAGTTTTGATTGGTTCTAGCATCATTTCCTTTGACACTTGTCATCATATGAGATAGTCTTATTGCACACATGTAAATGTATCATTTTGATGAGAAAAATAAGAGTTAATCTCAGCCCTTGAATTCAAAATGAATGGCTAGATTTAAGTAGAAAATAGTCAAAACTATTTCCACCTTTCTCTCCTTGAAAGTTGTAACCATTTACCATGTCAATTGTGACATGAAATTACTGTAAAATAATCTTAGAATAAGTCTTATAATGATATCATAAGATGACCATATAGTGTGACAAAATAAATGTCACATAATGAGAAATCCCGAGAATACCGAAATCCAAATATAGCAATAATAATCTTGATGTTGATACTTCAAGAATACCATAAGAAGTCCATAATGATGATAATAATATCCTTGAGAAATAATCATAGTGAAGTCGTCGCAATATGCTCCGAGAATAAAAAGACGATAATTCCCTTGATAGCATTTTATGAGAAAGATAGTCTTGTCTTGAAATAATTATGACGAATGTCATAGAGATAGTCTTGAGACGATAATATCATGTTACATAGTAACATATTATAGAATATGTGAAGACAATGTACCTGCAAGACTTAAAATTCCACTTTTGTGCCCTTTTTGGTAAGTCGTATAACTTCCACGGCATATTAGTTACAAGACATAATAATATTCATAAAAATCAAATAATAAACTCACCAAAATCATGTATAAAATATTAAGAACATATGTGTAAATAAAAACAACTATTTATCACATTTTAGATAGCATGAAACACTTTGTTACGAGAGTGAAGTAACACATAATAATATTTTTTCATAGATCAAGCGCTTTATGTAGTGCTTCATGTTGCCATCAGAACTCTCCGATCCGGTTATTCAAATGATAAAGCGCTTGGTGTAGCGCCACCAGAACTCTCTGATCTCAGTTTTTTTTATTGGATAAAGCGCTTTATGAAGCGTTCAATGTTTGAACTAAAGTTTATGTTTAAACTTTATGAAGGATAAAGCGCTTTATGAAGTGCTCAATGTTCTCTGTTCAAACTTTCTCACATGTTTAATATATTTCATCTTTTTATCATATGTGTGACACTTCCTTAAGTAATCAACACTTAAATTCATAACTTTGGAAATTATCCAAACATAGTTTTCAACGATCTACCCCTTTTGGATGATTTTCAAAATAACTATACATGATTTTAATGTCACAACTCTTTACCAATTGTTATCACATACTTACCAATTGTTTTGAAAAACTCACCAATTTTATACCAATCGTTTTCAAATTCTTTTTAAGATACATGTTTAAACATATGCTCCCCCTCAATTTATATTCTCCCCCATAACCTATGCTCCTAACCAATTGAACATAAATCGAAAGTTATACCAATTAAAAACTTACCATTCAGCCTTAGAATCATGACCTAACAACTAAAATCATGTTCTTACATCTATCTTCCTCTTTATTTTGCAAATCATGCAAAAGATAGAATCACGCAATTGTATCGTAGGCCATCATACCTAACTTGGCTCAGAAGTTTTCAAAAGTGGCTTGACTAAGGGGTTTAGTAAATATATCAGCAACCTGATGATCAGTTCTTACATGGTTTATGACTATATCCTCATTTTGTACATAGTCACGGAGGAAATGATATTTAACTTCTATGTGTTTGGCCTTAGAATGAAGTACTGGATTCCGAGAAAGATTGATCGCACTTGTGCTATCACAGAAAATTGGAATCTTATTCATTATAATGCCAAAATCACTAAGTTGTTGTTTAAGCCAAAGTGTCTGGGTAGTGCATAAACTTAAGGCGATATACACGGCTTTAGTGGTAGAAAGAGCTACACTAGCTTATTTCTTAGAAAACCAAGAGATTAAGTTGGTTTCTATGAATTGACACGTACCACTAGTGGATTTTCTATCTATCTTGCAACCACAATAATCAGCATCACTAAATGCGTATAATTCCAACTTAGCATTTCTATCGTACCGAAGTCCTAAATGAGGTGTATGTTTAATGTATCTAAATATCTTTTTCACCGTATTATAATGTGATGCTTTAGGACAAGATTGAAACCTAGCACACATACACAAACTAAACATTATATCAGGTCTTAATGCAGTTAAATACAACAATGATCCAATCATAGACCTATATAGTGTGTCATCAAAAGGTTTTCCATTTTCATCCTTGTCTAGTTTGGTACTAATACTCATGGGGGTAGTTGAAGGTTTCAACTCTTCAAATCCAAACTTCTTAATCATATATTGATATACTTAAGTTGGCTAATGTGGATTCCTTGAGGGGTTTGTTTGATTTCTACCCCTAAGAAGTAGTTCAATTCTCCTACCATTGACATCTCAAATTCAGACTTCATGCATTCTTCGAAGTCTTTTACTAAGGTAGGGTTAGTTGAACCAATGATAATGTCATCTACATATATTTGGACTATTAATAAATCATTATCTTTCCTTTTAAGAAACAATGTGTTATCTATGGTCCCTCTTTGATAGTTATTTGCAATAAGAAAATTTACAAATATATCATACCAAGCTCTTGGAGCTTGTTTTAACCCATACAAAGCCTTTTTAAGCTTATATACATGGTCGGGGTATTTTAGATCTTCAAATCCTGGGGGTTGTTTTACAAAAACTTCTTGAATAAAACCATTCAAAAATGCACATTTAACATCCATTTGAAATAATTTAATACTACTCAAACTAGCAATAGCAAGCAATAATCTTATAGCTTCAAGACGTGCAACGGGCGCAAACGTTTCTTCATAATCAATTCCTTCATGTTGATTATATCCTTGTGCAACAAGTCTAGCTTTATTTCGAGTAATATTACCTTGTTCATCCATTTTATTTCTAAACACTCATTTTGTACCAATAATAGATATATTTTCAGGTTTAGGCATCAAATCCCGCACATCATTTCTAGTAAATTCATTCAATTCTTCATGTATTGCATTTGCCCAAGATGAATCATTCAATGCTTCCTTAACATTCTTAGGTTCCAAATGTGAGATTAATGCATGTCACTCGTCATGATCCAATTGTTTGATACTTCTACGAGTTTTAATTCCTTCATTTATATCTCCAATAATTAATTCTTTAGGATGTTTATGTTTGTCTTTTATGTGCCACCAATTCCTAGGTTGACTAGGTTTACGTTCATCTAGTTCAAATGTTTCATTAGTGTGAACATAATCATATACAATTGGAACATCTTGTAAGTTAGATGAATTATCTTCTAATTGCAAAATCTCTTGATTTACTTCACCTAAAGGTTCATGCATGTCTTGTTCAGGGGGAATAGGATCTAGATGATCACATACAGGCTCAAGTAACAAGTCATCATCATCAAACATATTTTCAACATTATCGTTTTGTTCTTTTTGAACTTTATCATACATGTCAATATGAGCATTTTCATTAAAATTTACATGTATTGATTCAATTATCTTTCTAGATGCAGGATTATAACACCTATATGCCTTAGAATTAGTAGAATAACCAACAAATATGCATTCAATAGACTTTTGCTCAAATTTATCTAGGTTATCTTTTGTGTTGAGAACAAAACATTTGCAGCCGAAAATTCTTAGATAATCAATCTTTGGTTTTCTATTATTCAACAATTCATAAGGAGTTTTGTTTAATTTCTTTCTAATAGATAGTCGATTAATGATATAAGATGCACAATTTACGGCTTCCGCCCACAAAAATCTTGGAACTTTATTTTGACATAACATTGTTCTAGCAATTTCTTGAATTGTTCTATTTTTCCTTTCAACAACGCCATTAAGTTGTGGGGTTCTAGGTGATGAAAACTCATGTTTAATTCCATTTAATTCACAAAATTTAATCACAACTTTATTTTTAAATTCTCCACCACGATCACTCCTAATTCTTTTAACATTTTCTTCATAAAGATTTTCAAGTTGTTTAACAAGTTTCTCAATTTCCAATACATCATCATCTTTATGAGATAAAAATAATGTCCATATAAATCTTGAATAATCATCAACAATAACACATACATAATAATGACCACCAAGAATTCTTGTTCTACTTGGACCAAACAAGTCAATGTTAAGAAGTTCTAAAATATGACAAGTACTCACATCATGTTTTGATTTTAATGATTCTTTACAATGTTTTCCTTTAATGCAAGTTTCACATAATTGAAAGTTATGCAAATCTAATTTAGGCAAACCTCTTATTAAGTTCATTTTAGACAATTTTTCAATGGTAGAAATTCCAATATGTCCTAAGCATCTATCCCACAAATTAACATCAAAATCATACGGTATAAAATATTTAATTTTGGCATCTAACATATTGTTAATGGATAACGTATAAACATTTCCATCTCTATCTCCTTTTAACATAGTTTCACCCTTTTTATTTGTAATATCGCAAGAAGTGAGATGAAAAAATATATCAAAATCATTGTCAATAAATTGTGAAATACTTAATAAATTATAAGAAAGATTACTTACCAATAGCACATTCTCGATTTGAAAATTATTTGGACCACCAACTATGCCTTTTCCAATTATCTTGCCATAAGCATCATCACCAAACGTAACATTTGCTACATTCTTAATTTCTTTTAATGTGATGAATAATGATGGATTTCCGGTCATGTGTCTTGAACACCCACTATCTAAAAACCATTTGTTCTTCAGATCTTCTTTCTTTATCCTCTTCTTTAATTCTTTATGAATATTAACCTACAAAGAAGATAAAGTTTAGGAACCTTTAGATGGGTCCTTAGACGTAAGTAACATCCTTGTTTATATACCCTTTGGGTATCCAAATTTGGATGTAACTTTTTGGCACATACTTGGCGTTTTCATGGTTTGAAAAATATAAAGAATTATTATACATTTGACCATGTCATTTAAATGTACATGAATTGTTTCCATATGAATTTTTCTTTGGCATATAAGAAACATTTTTAGCCCAAGATGAATGATTTCTAGAATAATCATATGAATAACCATGTCTTGTTGATTTCTTTCTATATGAGACATAATTATTTTTATTTTGATTAGGCAAGTTTGTATACATGTATGCATAATTTCTATATGTAAAATTTTTCCTAGGAACATGTTGTGAAAACTCTTGTTTTAGAAGGAGGAGTAGGAAGAATTGGCACATTGTTCTTTACAACATAAGGCAATTTAGAAATAGAAGAAACAAAGTTTGTCTTTTTACTTAATTTATCATGTTCTTCTTTATATCCTAATCCGGTTTTGTCATTTCCATATTTTTGTGATGCAATTAATGAATCCAATATGTTTGTTCCAGATTTAAATTGTTCCAACGTTTTTTCTAAGTCAAGTTTGCATGCCTTTAACAAGGAAATTTCATTTTCATATGCATTTAGTTTTGATTTTAGCAGGCAATTTTCAGAACTAAGTTTTTGTTCATTATTTTTGTACAAACCTATTCTGGTTTCTAATGAATTAAGAATACTAGATGGTTCTTCTTTTAAAGACTCTAATTGAGTTGAAACTTCCAAGTTGGACGTCTTCAACTTGTTGTTTTCCTCAATTAGTTTCTTTTTCTCTTTAGACAGCTTTTTACAATGAGCATGCATTTCATAAACTCAATATGCGTTTCATCAAGAGACATGTCATTTTCAGAATCTAAATCAGAAGAAGATGTTACCTCTTTTGAAACAAAGCATACTTGTGCTTCTTCATATTCAGATTGCTCGGATTCTGAGTCAGATGAGCCACTCCAAGTACTAGTCTTCATTGCTCTTTTACCTTTCTTTGGCTTTGACTCCTTTTGCTTATTCCTTTGAGTCTCTTTTGTTTGCTTGTTCTTGTTTGGACAATCATAAGAAATATGTCCCTTTTGTCCACATTCACAGCATTTCAACTCTTTGTTATACCATTTTTCATTATTCTCGTTCTTAGAAGAATTATTTCTTTTAAGTTGAGAAGGAGTAGAAGAAGATTGTTTTCTATTTGTACGTTTAAAAAATCTTCTCAATTTTCTCGCTACTAAAATTAAATCATCATCTAACTCACTATCATCATTTTCTTCATCAATGCTCACATGTGAAGATTCGGTAGTTTTGAAAGCAATAGCCTTACCGGATTGTTTTGAAGACTCAGATTTTCTTTGATTCATTTTTGCTTCATATACCTTGAGTGAGCCAATCAATTCATCCATTTTGGTGATGGATTTCATTTATTCAATCGCAGTAACCTTTGCATCCCATTCAGCAGGCAGGCTTCGAAAGAATTTCTGTACCTTCTCTTTATTTGTAAAAGACTTTCCTAATGACTCGAGAGCATTAAACACATTAATAAGCCTTAAATCCATAGAAACTATGCATTCGTTTGGCATCATTTTAAAGCATTCTAATTCAGTCATAAGCATATTTATTTTTTGAATCTTTAACATCGCTTGTACCTTCATGCTTTAATTCCAAAGATTTCCACATATCATGAGCACTATTGCAATTAGAAACATAACCTGCTTCGGAAGTAGTAAGACCATTCAAGAGTAATTGCATATCTTTAGCATTCATAGACATCTTTTTCTTATCATCACTAGTCCATTCGCTTTTATATTTTTCTACCTCTTGTGTCACATCATTTACTTTAACAACTTTGGTAAGAATATATGGACCATCCTCAACAATTGACCACAAATCAATATCTATAGCCATCAAGAATAATTTCATTCTCAACTTCCAATGAACAAAGTTATTACCATCAAAAAGAGAAGGACGTTGAGTAGACATACCTTCTAACTCACCTTTGTGAGGAACTATGGCCATTGTGTGAAAATAGCTAAGGTACCTTGTTTTTGTTTTGTGTTCTTAGAGTGGTGTAACCTTGCTCTGATACCAATTGTTGGATCGAAATCCCTGCACAAACACCACTAGAGGGGGGGTGAATAGTGGTTAGCGGAAATCACACTATTTTTGAACCCTTTTCAAAAATCCCTCAGTTCTGAAATCTGAAACTCAGAAAACAGAAACTGTTTTTGCAAATATTTTTCTGACTTTAAAACGCTTTCAAAAATTATGAAACTTTCCAGAAATACACTTCAAGATGTTTTCTAACTCCTGTAAAAATTTCAATTCAAAATAAAATCTTTAAGACCTTCAACTAATCAAAAAATGTTTGTCTACACAGAATTCCAGAACAGAGTTCAGAAATTGACTCAAATTCACAAATTTTTTCCCGTCAATCCCGAAGTCCAAAACCTTTGAAAATTTAACACAATAACCTTTAAGATATGTATAATATTGAGTTGAAACAGTTTTGGAAAATTCGTTTGGAAAGTTAGTCAACCAAGTCACTTTTCTCAACTTTTGCAAATCTGAAAAACAGATTGTAGCAGTTGCAGAACTTTGGGCTTTTGATTAACCTAAACTTATACAAATTGAGTCAAATTGGTTTCAAATGAAAGGTAAGAGACTAAAGTATGTCTCTGCAAAATTTTAGCAATTTTGAAAACCGTTTACTACTTTTTTCTAGAATTTATAAAACGTGTTAACAAAACAGAGAATAGAAAACTGAACGTGTAAAGTACGGAAAGTAAAGAACACCAAGAATTTTATACTGGTTCGGCCAAATGTGCCTACTCCAGTCTTTGAGGACACCTTCCTCGTTATTCACTACCACCAGTGTCACAGAATTACACCTTAGCGTGATCCTTGGGCTTCACACCAACCCTATTAAAGCTATTCACAACACATTTACAGAATTTCAGCACTATCACACCTCATACACCTTTTCACCTCTTGATTAAGCCTTATAACTTGGATTATCAATTACAACAATTCTACCACAATAAGGTGTATCTAAGCAGTACTACAATGCTTCAAAAATTTCACCACAAGCTGCACAATAAGAATAGAGAAGAAGAAGAAGATAGCAAGAGAGCTGTGTCTTCAACTCTTCACTTCAACCTCTATTTATATTGTGAGGCATCCCTTGTTAATAAGATTACCATTTGTCATCTTGAATGTCATCAAACACACTTGTCTTCACACCATTGGTTCTTGTCTTCAAGACCTTGCACACTTGGCACCTTCAAGCAATGTGATTTGTCCATCTATGTCACCAGCTTTTTCATCATTATATGACATGGAAATTTCAGATTTGAAGGAGATAAATGATGAGATAAATGATGAGTAAATCTCTCAAAAGTTAACCAAGTTTGTTCCATCATAATAGCACATGTGGGAGAAGAAATCTCAGCAAAAATTTGAACTCCATTTAGCTATAAAAACCGCCCATATGGACATGTGTGTGCCATGTTGACAACTTTTTGCCACTAATTATAATCCTTGAGTTTTGATTGGTTCTAGCATCATTTCCTTTGACACTTGTCATCATATGAGATAGTCTTATTGCACACATGTAAATGTATCATTTTGATGAGAAAAATAAGAGTTAATCTCAGCCCTTGAATTCAAAATGAATGGCTAGATTTAAGTAGAAAATAGTCAAAACTATTTCCACCTTTCTCTCCTTGAAAGTTGTAACCATTTACCATGTCAATTGTGACATGAAATTACTGCAAAATAATCTTAGAATAAGTCTTATAATGATATCATAAGATGACCATATAGTGTGACAAAATAAATGTCACATAACGAGAAATCCCGAGAATACCGAAATCCAAATATAGCAATAATAATCTTGATATTGATACTTCAAGAATACCATAAGAAGTCCATAATGATGATAATAATATCCTTGAGAAATAATCATAGTGAAGTCGTCGCAATATGCTCCGAGAATAAAAAGACGATAATTCCCTTGATAGCATTTTATGAGAAAGATAGTCTTGTCTTGAAATAATTATGACGAATGTCATAGAGATAGTCTTGAGACGATAATATCATGTTACATAGTAACATATTATAGAATATGTGAAGACAATGTACCTGCAAGACTTAAAATTCCACTTTTGTGCCCTTTTTGGTAAGTCGTATAACTTCCACGGCATATTAGTTACAAGACATAATAATATTCATAAAAATCAAATAATAAACTCACCAAAATCATGTATAAAATATTAAGAACATATGTGTAAATAAAAACAACTATTTATCACATTTTAGATAGCATGAAACACTTTGTTACGAGAGTGAAGTAACACATAATAATATTTTTTTCATAGATCAAGCGCTTTATGTAGTGCTTCATGTTGCCATCAGAACTCTCTGTTCAGAATTTCCAAATGATAAAGCGCTTGGTGTAGCGCGCCAGAACTCTCTGATCCGAGTTATTCAAATGATAAAGCGCTTGGTATAGCGCGTCAAAACTCTCTGATCTTAGTTTTTTATTGGATAAAGCGCTTTATGAAGCGTTCAATGTTTGAACTAAAGTTTCTGAAGGATAAAGCGCTTTATGAAGCGCTCAATGTTCTTTGTTCAAACTTTCTCACATGTTTAATATATTTCATCTTTTTATCATATGTGTGACACTTCCTTAAGTAATCAACACTTAAATTCATAACTTTGAAAATTATCCAAACATAGTTTTCAACGATCTACCCCTTTTGGATGATTTTCAAAATAACTCTACATGATTTTAATGTCACAACTCTTTACCAATTGTTATCACATACTTACCAATTGTTTTGAAAAACTCACCAATTTTATACCAATCGTTTTCAAATTCTTTTTAAGATACATGTTTAACATATGCTCCCCCTCAATTTATATTCTCCCCCTTAACCTTTTGTCCGTGGCCATTGGGATACTTTTGCGAATGAGTTTAGATGACTTATGATTTCTCAGTTTTCATACCTTGTGGATATTTAGACATTTATTTCATTTCGACATTGTATTGGTGTGGTTGACCTAGACTTTGTACATTATTTATTACATTTGATGATTTCGAGATATATTTTGACTTCCGCTAACATCGATTTGCGTCACGTTGCTGACGTGTTTTTATATCGATTTCGACGCCTTGTATTTTCCTTAGCAAAATACGGTGGGTGAGTCGTTCTGAGTACTAGGACTCAGGACAGGTCGCTACAATTAGCGATCAAAAGCTGATTCTGCCATTCTGTATAATTGGACAATCCATATAAAAAGCTTGTCATGGGTTGTCTTACAAACATACCAAACATTACATTCAAGTTCTGCAAATACTTTCCGAGTCCGCCCGAAACAACAATGTACCAGAAAATTACTAGAATCAAAAAAGGAACAGCCCTCGGCTCTTCAAATTAAACAGCTCTCTGCGCTTGAATATGTTCAAAGAAAACAGCAAGCCAACCTTAGACATATTACAGGGAAAAATGGACCATCAAGATTATCAATGAATTCAGACAGTACTTGTAGCGCCCCGCTCGAAACCAGGGTTCCGGCTCAGTGCACCCGCCGTACTCTACTCCATAGAGTACAAAGCGTCGATACTATACATGTATATGTCGACATGAATAATGAATCGATAAGCGGAAGCAACATAACATAAACAAATCTTCATCGACATGCACTGTACTACATCATAAACTGTACAATTATCATATATAGAATACTGAAATCATATATCATACATCATAATCCGAAACTTAATGCCTTTGAAATAATCTCTCAGTATGCTCTTCGTTACCAATGGTCTATCTAGCATGTCTTCAACGAACTTGTATATTGATACCTGTTATCTGGAAAATTATAAATGAGGCAAGTATGAGCGATAGCCACCGACTTTTAATCGCTCAGCAAGTAGTCTTACCAGATACGACATGTGGATCATACATGGGGAGACGGGGTGACAAATCATAATAACCATAAATTTTGAATATAATAAGCACGTCTCCTTTCTAACAAGAAAAGTATCATATCATATCTGCATACTGCTGTAAACTGAAAGCAGATAAATTAAGAAGATTTCAAAGCATATATAGCATAACAGCATCTCATTCTGCTTCATCCATAACATCATACTATATCCGTACTTAGCTTCTAATCCATAACTTATACCATCTTTGCATATCTTACATGTACTACATTCTCATGCTTAACACTACATTGTCCACTGTAGTGCTATCATATACTTAAAGAATTCTTAATCATAACCCTAAGGTGACATGGTCATGACGTGATGCATAAAACATGACTTTTCATAAAATGACTTTTCGTAAACATGACTTTTCATAATCATGACATGATTTTCATAACTTGCATAACATGACATATTCATAACTTGCATAACATGACTTTTTTCATAACAGGCAGACATAACATTTACATCATTGACTATAGCACTTTTCATAAAAATAATAACGCACGACATACCGAATGATTCCCCATATAGTACATGTGCGACATAACATCATGAATCATATGCACATGTGCTAACGGTGACGCATTATGACTGAGATCCCGTGTCCCAGACCCGGTGTTACACTCAGCCATAACGTAAACATGGGCCCCTGACACTACCACTCCGGTCCCGATGTCAGGACAGCGCTTCAACATAACATAACATAATCATGATCATGACATAACATAACATATCGTGTCTCATTGGAATCATTCGTCTCGTGTTTATTATTCCTATGCATATGAACTTTTAAAACATGAGATGTGACAATATAACTTTTCAAATCTTGTTTTCATGCAACGTGATACTCGGTCAAATGGGGTATCTTGTCATACTACCACTAGTAACATCACTTACTTATTTACAGTCTACTTATCATAACTTAAAGAAGTACCATAGCCTCCTTCCATAATATCAAGTCTACACATAGACTTCATAAATCATAACTTAAGTACTTAGGGCATAAACTTCCTATTTTCCATCAACATATCATCTAGGGATTTCATAACTATATCTTAGCTTGCACATAATAGTCTATAACACATGAAGTACAATTAATATGAAATAAAGTCGTTAACATCATATCATCGTATTCCAGCATATAAATTCTATGTGCGTACATTATATACTTTCATATATATGAGGGTTCTTAAAGTGTTTATAAATACCTTAACATACATATTAGATCATATTTCATACTTGTATCCATAAACATAATAAAGTCGTCCTTTACGTATTCTTAACACTTTTAAACACTTTACAACTTGCTAATTTCCTTTATTATGTGTGATATATTTATACACCAGCACAAAGTTACTCATGAGAATATCATCACTGTGCACACTAGGCCACATGGCCGAGCACACCTCTGCACACACCCACAAAATTAAGCACTAGGTAGCCGGTGTACTATCTTACTTTACACAAAGAGCATATACAATATTTAAATATTTCTTAAAGATGTCATGATACATCTTTTGTCACCACTGCCGAAATTGCCTGCAAATCCACACTTCTTCATTTACTTTTCTTTTGTTGGCTACATGACCCAATAAATGGTCTTTCTATACTTATTAAATCATACAGTGTCATATTCCCACTTGAAAAATCTTTAGCTGTGGATACACACACTTGCGCTTTTGCACTTTGCCATGTATAAATTATGAGTGTCCAAGTTGCACGTATACATATACACATATTCACTCAACAATTCATGAAGCTATCCTCATAACACTTTTAAAGGCCATCATGTCTGATATTTTATACACCCACAACCGAACCTTACATGCACACCCACCCTTGTGCACTTTAGCTCTTGTTAACTTTATAACTAAAACAAGTTGCAAGTAACTAGAAGTTATTAAAAATAACAAAAAGACACAAAGAGGCCACTTTGGCTGTAAGTCATCAAGAATGACCCCCTTGGCTGAGGCTATACACGTTCACACACCCACTTGATATTCTTTTTATAATTTGTTTGTTACCCATTTTAAGATAAAGGACACACTAATCCCAACACCTTTTCATGTCTTCCACTACACATGGTTTTTTTTTTCCTTTTCCACATGCCTTCCTCCTAGTCACTTTGAAAACTTTTCCACATACCAATATACACACCCAATCGTGGGGTGTGTTCCATTTCTTTTCCACCTATATATAATTTATAGTTACATCATCATTATGTTGGCATCCCTTACGCTTTTATGGCCGACCCATGCATACATACATATATATATATATATATATATATATATATATATATATATATATATATATATCATAATATATAAGTATGTGTAGTTACGCCTGTGAATAATTTATTTTAACTTAACAAGTATATTAACCGTATGTGTGATATTGTATATCCATAAAAATTTCAACCATTATCTCTCAATATATATGCACATGCTAGGTATATATATTTTACACATATATATTAACACACTATATACACGCATATATATACACTTGCTATATACACGCATAGGTACATATACATAATATATACACGCCCATACATATATCTATACATACATATGTATATCATATAAAAGTTAGATTTGTGTATACTTTTGAAGAAAAAAAATCTTGAACATACTACATGATGATCCAACTTTGGTATAAACATACATGCCAAACATTTGCAAAACATGTAGTATCAAAGAAGAATATTTGCCTTGATTTACTTTCTTACTCTTAGATAGTGATTCCTTCACTTGGATTTGAAGAACACATTTCTCCTCCTTCTCCTTACTTGCTTTTGATTCTACATGCTACAACCTTCTTGAATCTTTCTTAGTTGATGGAGTGTTGTTTAAAACTTGGTGTAGGAGTTGTTATGTGGTTTAAGATGAAGAAGAAATCTTCTTCTTGTCTTGGATGGTCATGGCCGAATAATGTAGAGGAAAAGTTGAAGAAGGTTTGTCTCCTTGGTTGTGTGGTTCTTGGATGAAAGTGTGAGGGAGGGAAAATAAAGAAATGAAAATGCATTTGGGGTTGGGTAAGGTAGCAGCCGAAACTTATGGGAAAAGGAGGAAAAGAATAGTTGTTTTTGTTGGCATGTGAAGGAGTGGGAGAAAGTTGAGTAGTGGGTGTGAAATGATGTAGCAAAAGTTGAAATGGTTTGCCATGTATGAAAAGTGAATTATTCTTCCCACTTGTGTGATGGGGTGGGCGGCCATGTGGGGAAAATGGGGAGAGGGTTTGTCTTTTGTTGCCATGTAGGATAAAGTGAAAGAAAATATGATACTAATGTGTATTGTAGTTATCGTATCGGGTATTTTTATTCGTTTTGATTTATCTCTATCAACTTATGTTGCTACCGACTAATTTATTTAAATACCTTGTATGTCCTATACGGTCATTGTCTAGTCCCAACCAGTCTCGTTATATCCGTTAACTTACCTTAAAGTTATTTTTATGTGTGTTTCTAATCCCGATATTTAATGTCGATGTCTTCATTAATTCTAAATAAAATTTAAAATTCCAATGCAATTTCATCAACATCGCATTTGCGTTCTATTTTCATCATTTCCACCAGCCCCGGATCTCGGGTCGTAACATTCTTCCCCCTTTATAAAAAGTTTCGTCCTCAAAACTTAGGGTTGTATCGATTTTACACTTAAGTTCTAGCATTATTTCTTAATCATCTATGCTTCAACTTAGTATTTTCTGACTTATGAAATTTTCTTAATTGATTGTTTCCGTATATCTCTTATTAATTCACTTAGTCATTCTAAAACCTCATATTCCTACGCATTACAATAATCTTTATACTTACCAGCTTCGGTCTCTAATTCTTATCCGATTAAATCTTATATCATATCACTTCTTACTTATTCATACCTACGGTATTGAACTTACTCCACCATTGTCTAAGATTGTTTTCCTTACATCTATGATCATCTCTTAAACTCTAAGATCACTTCTTAAGTTCATGACGTTGTTTACTTCTGTGCCGCGGTAGATCTGAAGTTTTTTTTTATGCATATCCTAAGGAAAATAGTCTAATTATTACGACTCTAGATTAACTTACTTAATTTTAAAGACACAGTATCATTCCGGACATTTTCGCTAAACCATTCTAAGGGAACTATTCTATGGTTATTGCTCTCATTCTAAAATCTTCTTCTTAAACTATAAAATCTTAGCTTAGGTTCTACTATCATAACCTAATACATGTCGTTGTTTATCTTATGTGTCCGCAGTGGATCTAGAGCCATTACTCTGATACCAACTGTAGCGCCCCGCCCGAAACCAGGGTTCCGGCTCAGTGCACCTGCCGTACTCTACTCCATAGAGTACAAAGCGTCGATACTATACATGTACATGTCGACATGAATAATGAATCGATAAGCGGAAGCAACATAACATAAACAAATCTTCATCGACATGCACTGTACTACATCATAAACTGTACAATCATCATATATAGAATACTGAAATCATATATCATACATCATAATCCGAAACTTAATGCCTTTGAAATAATCTCTCAGTATGCTCTTCGTTACCAATGGTCTATCTAGCATGTCTTCAACGAACTTGTATATTGATACCTGTTATCTGGAAAATTATAAATGAGGCAAGTATGAGCGATAGCCACCGACTTTTAATCGCTCAGCAAGTAGTCTTACCAGATACGACATGTGGATCATACATGGGGAGACGGGGTGACAAATCATAATAACCATAAATTTTGAATATAATAAGCACGTCTCCTTTCTAACAAGTAAAGTATCATATCATATCTGCATACTGCTGTAAACTGAAAGCAGATAAATTAAGAAGATTTCAAAGCATATATAGCATAACAGCATCTCATTCTGCTTCATCCATAACATCATACTATATCCATACTTAGCTTCTAATCCATAACTTATACCATCTTTGCATATCTTACATGTACTACATTCTCATGCTTAACACTACATTGTCCACTGTAGTGCTATCATATACTTAAAGAATTCTTAATCATAACCCTAAGGTGACATGGTCATGACGTGATGCATAAAACATGACTTTTCATAAAATGACTTTTCGTAAACATGACTTTTCATAATCATGACATGATTTTCATAACTTGCATAACATGACATATTCATAACTTGCATAACATGACTTTTTTCATAACAGGCAGACATAACATTTACATCATTGGCTATAGCACTTTTCATAAGAATAATAACGCACGACATACCGAATGATTCCCCATATAGTACATGTGCGACATAACATCATGAATCATATGCACATGTGCTAACGGTGACGCATTATGACTGAGATCCCGTGTCCCAGACCCGGTGTTACACTCAGCCATAACGTAAACATGGGCCCCTGACACCTACCACTCCGGTCCCGATGTCAGGACAGCGCTTTAACATAACATAACATAATCATGATCATGACATAACATAACATATCGTGTCTCATCGGAATCATTCGTCTCGTGTTTATTATTCCTATGCATATGAACTTTTAAAACATGAGATGTGACAATATAACTTTTCAAATCTTGTTTTCATGCAACGTGATACTCGGTCAAATGGGGTATCTTGTCATACTACCACTGGTAACATCACTTACTTATTTACAATCTACTTATCATAACTTAAAGAAATACCATAACCCTCCTTCCATAATATCAAGTCTACACATAGACTTCATAAATCATAACTTAAGTACTTAGGGCATAAACTTCCTATTTTCCATCAACATATCATCTAGGGATTTCATAACTATATCTTAGCTTGCACATAATAGTCTATAACACATGAAGTACAATTAATATGAAATAAAGTCGTTAACATCATATCATCGTATTCCAGCATATAAATTCTATGTGCGTACACTATATACTTTCATATATATGAGGGTTCTTAAAGTGTTTATAAATACCTTAACATACATATTAGATCATATTTCATACTTGTATCCATAAACATAATAAAGTCGTCCTTTACGTATTCTTAACACTTTTAAACACTTTACAACTTGCTAATTTCCTTTATTATGTGTGATATATTTATACACCAGCACAAAGTTACTCATGAGAATATCATCACTGTGCACACTAGGCCACATGGCCGAGCACACCTCTGCACACACCCACAAAATTAAGCACTAGGTAGCCGGTGTACTATCTTACTTTACAAAAAGAGCATATACAATATTTAAATATTTCTTAAAGATGTCATGATACATCTTTTGTCACCACTGCCGAAATTGCCTGCAAATCCACACTTCTTCATTTACTTTTCTTTTGTTGGCTACATGACCCAATAAATGGTCTTTCTATACTTATTAAATCATACAGTGTCATATTCCCACTTGAAAAATCTTTAGCTGAGGATACACACACTTGCGCTTTTGCACTTTGCCATGTATGAATTATGAGTGTCCAAGTTGCACGTATACATATACACATATTCACTCAACAATTCATGAAGCTATCCTCATAACACTTTTAAAGGCCATCATGTCTGATATTTTATACACCCACAACCGAACCTTACATGCACACCCACCCTTGTGCACTTTAGCTCTTGTTAACTTTATAATTAAAACAAGTTGCAAGTAACTAGAAGTTATTAAAAATAACAAAAAGACACAAAGAGGCCACTTTGGCTGTAAGTCATCAAGAATGACCCCCTTGGCTGAGGCTATACACGTTCACACACCCACTTGATATTCTTTTTATAATTTGTTTGTTACCCATTTTAAGATAAAGGACATACTAATCCCAACACCTTTTCATGTCTTCCACTACACATGGTTTTTTTTTTCCTTTTCCACATGCCTTCCTCCTAGTCACTTTGAAAACTTTTCCACATACCAATATACACACCCAATCGTGGGGTGTGTTCCATTTCTTTTCCACCTATATATAATTTATAGTTACATCATCATTATGTTGGCATCCCTTACGCTTTTATGGCCGACCCATGCATACATACATATATATATATACATATATATATATATATCATAATATATAAGTATGTGTAGTTACGCCTGTGAATAATTTATTTTAACTTAACAAGTATATTAACCGTATGTGTGATATTGTATATCCATAAAAATTTCAACCATTATCTCTCAATATATATGCACATGCTAGGTATATATATTTTACACATATATATTAACACACTATATACACGCATATATATACACTTGCTATATACACGCATAGGTACATATACATAATATATACACGCCCATACATATATCTATACATACATATGTATATCATATAAAAGTTAGATTTGTGTATACTTTTGAAGAAAAAAAATCTTGAACATACTACATGATGATCCAACTTTGGTATAAACATACATGCCAAACATTTGCAAAACATGTAGTATCAAAGAAGAATATTTGCCTTGATTTACTTTCTTACTCTTAGATAGTGATTCCTTCACTTGGATTTGAAGAACACATTTCTCCTCCTTCTCCTTACTTGCTTTTGATTCTACATGCTACAACCTTCTTGAATCTTTCTTAGTTGATGGAGTGTTGTTTAAAACTTGGTGTAGGAGTTGAAATGGTTTGCCATGTATGAAAAGTGAATTATTCTTCCCACTTGTGTGATGGGGTGGGCGGCCATGTGGGGAAAATGGGGAGAGGGTTTGTCTTTTGTTGCCATGTAGGATAAAGTGAAAGAAAATATGATACTAATGTGTATTGTAGTTATCGTATCGGGTATTTTTATTCGTTTTGATTTATCTCTATCAACTTATGTTGCTACCGACTAATTTATTTAAATACCTTGTATGTCCTATACGGTCATTGTCTAGTCCCAACCAGTCTCGTTATATCCGTTAACTTACCTTAAAGTTATTTTTATGTGTGTTTCTAATCCCAATATTTAATGTCGATGTCTTCATTAATTCTAAATAAAATTTAAAATTCCACTGCAATTTCATCAACATCGCATTTGCGTTCTATTTTCATCATTTCCACCAGCCCCGGATCTCGGGTCGTAACAGTACTAGCCTATCTAAACACCCACGATCTTAAGTCATGCACCATCAAGAAGCCCAAAAGGAGCATGAGAAGTTAGTGGACTGGACTAAAACGTCTGCATTCTGAATTAGATCAGATTTGATGATTTGAGTTTAATTGCTGAATTTGGACTTTGCATATCCTTTATTTTGGTCGAAAGGCCTTACAAAACCATTGTAGAACGTTTTGTAACCCTAAAATTAAGAAGTCAGACAAATTTAAAAAGATTAGGTAAGTTTATGTCTTGTAGGTTAAGTTAGGCAAGTTCTGGAATCTTCTTTTCCTTTCTAGCATAGGGTTCCTTTTCTAGCTTAGGATTTGTTTTTCTATAAATGTGGCACCCTTTTATATGTTTTTAACACAAGTGTTTCATCAATAAAATCACAGATATTAAATATTTTTGCTCAAACAATTTTCATGTGAAAGTTAAGGCTTGCTTAATGAAGTTCTTTCTTTTAAACTAAATCAATTCTTTGACAAGGGTTGTGTTCTGAACTCATCCCTATTTGTGTTCAAGATACTTTTCCAAAAGGTCTTCTAAGGTTTATAGATTGAAGATATTGAGCAAATGAAAGGCTGCTCTATGTGTGCATAAATGAGGGGTCTAACAATATTCTTCACGAAGCCGCTTTCTTCAAAAGGTATATCAAGGTTCTTTTCTATTCTTTCTCCATTTCCTTTTAGTTTTTGTGTCCTTGTTCTTCACGTGTTTTTCATGTTCTTCATGTGTTCTTTGTACTCTTTGTGTTTCTTTCTGTCCTTTGTGAGTTGCTCCTATTCTTGTTATCTAGAGATCTTTTGGTCGATGTGTATCTTCGTTGTGCATCCATCAGCTTGGTATCAAAGCCTCTTAGAAAAAGGATTATTGAGTATTTATTTTCTCCAAGTAAAAAAAGAACGAAAAAAATCGAGTCTTTTTTTATTTTTGTTTATTTTAGTCTTAAAGATCGAGCCTTTTATTGATTTCTTACATAAATTCTGTGTCTTGATCTCGCATATATATTTTTTTTTATATAAGTTAGACTTGCATGAATTAGAAGTTTTCAGCTTCAAAGAAAAGTTCAGCCTAGTTCGTCATAAATATTTAAGTACCTTACATTGGACTACTTGAGATCTTTGTTAATCGTTGTTGAATTGCTCTTGAATATGTACAAAAAGGATTGCTCTTGAATGGTGTTGAGAACGTGCTGCCTCCTTGCTAGAAATTTTGAGCCAAAATTCTGCACCATTCAAAACCATAGCCACCATTATTCAAAACCATGCATAAAAGGAAAGAGCTAAAGAAAATCTTAGAGTATTTCTTATTTTCCAATTTTCTTGAATTGCAAGAAAATCTTATTTTCTTATAACCAGTCCCCCCCCCCCCCCAAAAAAAAAAAAAAAAAAAAGAACCAAAACCTTTCCTTACATCTCAAGTTTCTTGATTTGCATATAACCTTATTCCTTATTGATACACTTTACCAAAAAAAGGTCAAACTCAAAAAAGGAAATTCCCAAAGTTCAATAACTTCAGCAGAAAGCTTTCTTGAAGACCAAGAGTGGGAAAAAAAAAAAAAAAAAAAGAGACGTTTCTGAAAAAACGTGGAAAATAGTTTCAGATTTTCTTTTCTGAAGTAGGAGGTCAAGGAACCACAAAAGAATTCAAATCTCTTTCCCAAACTTAAAAAATTTTAAAAAAGCCAAATGCTTTTACTTTTAGATATTGATAAAATTCAACAATTCATCAATTGAACTTACTCACAAGAACTTGATCAATTAACTCAGTGATCAAATCACAAACAACGAAATCAAATTGAAGGTCAAATGAACAATGAAGAAACAAGATGGAGAAGGAAGGAAGAGAGGAAACTGAATCTTATTTTCGTAAATGAATTTGCCAACTCAAAAACTACCTCTTCCATCACGCAACAGAGCAGCCTTATATAGTAGGAAAGAAGAAAGGCCTCAAAATTACAAGAATATCCTCTTAACTAACTATATGTCTATTTGCCAATTCTGTGCCTTTCTCCTTCTTCTTCCAGCCAACTGTTTCTTGGCTAATCCACGCAGATGTCCTGGTCTCAATCTCAACCATTCACCACGCCAGTTATCCATCTTTCATTGTGATCCTTGCCTCCTCACTTTGATCTCAGCTGTTCCAACTTTTCATCATTCAGCAGAGTTTCTAATTTGTGTCCTTTGATCATTGTTGTATTTCTTGTGTCTCTTCCCTTTCAGCTTTAACACCCCCTCAAATCTGACTGCACAAACATGTTTTAGAGACCAAGTGCAGCAGTCAGATTGTGCATTCTTTGAGCATCCAATGTTTTAGTAAAAATATCAGCAAGTTGATGACTATTCCTCACAGGCAAAGGCTTAACAACACCTTCCAAGTACTTCTGTCTAACAATATGGCAATCTATCTCTATATGTTTAGCTCTCTCATGAAAACAGGGTTCTCAACTATGTAAAGCACACTTCTACTATCGCAAAACAATTCAACTGGACCTTCATGTTTTACCTTCAAATCCTTCAATAAGTATAGTAGCCACTGTACCTCACAAGTGGCAGCTGCGAGTGCCTTGTACTCAGCTTCTGAGGAAGATCTTGAGACAGTAGTTTGCTTCTTTGCCTTCCATGACACCAAGGATTCACCCAAGAACAAGTAAAAGCCTGTAGCTGACCTCGTGGTTTCTTGACAGCCAGCCCAATCTGCATCTACGAAAGCTTTGAGTCTAAGTTCTCCATCCTTAGGGAAGTATAAGCCATGTCCTGTTGTTTCCTTAATATAGCGTAGTAACCTATGAGCTGCTTTGAGATGTGCTTCAGTGGGTGACTCCAAAAACTGAGACAATTGCTGTACAGTGAGTGCAATATCAGGTTTCATGATAGTTAAGTACAATAGCTTGCCAATAAGACTCATGTATCTGGCAACATCTTCAATTAAAGCTGAGTCATTATGTTGTAGTTTGGTGCCTTTGTCCACAAGTGTTTTGGGAGGCTTTGCCCCAAGAGTTCATGTATGGTCTAGCAGCTCCATAGCATACTTCCTCTGGCACAAAGTGATTCCGCCCTTGATTTAGCAACCTCAATGCCTAAAAAGTAGTTAAGGTTAACAAGATCCTTAATTTGAAAAGTATTATGAAGGTAGGCCTTCAGTTGCTGAATAGCTGGCAATGAGGAGCTAGTCACTATGACATCATCTACACAAACAAGAAGCACTACAAAGGCATCAGGTGCATCTCTAGTGAAAAGGGTATGATCATGCTGTGATTATTTAAAACCTTGATGCAAAAGGGCTTGAGTGAGCTTTTCATTCCACTTTCTGCTTGCTTGCTTCAGCCTATATAAGGATTTTTAAAGATTGCACACCATGTTGGGGGCAGAGATTGAGAGACCTGGGGGAGGCTCCATGTAGATCTCCTCAGAAAGTTCTTCGTGTAAAAAGGCGTTGTTGATGTCCAGGTGGTGAATGAACCACTGTCTTGTGGCTGCTAGTGTCAATATTAACCTCACTGTGGTGAGCTTAGCCGCAGGAGAAAGGTATATGTGTAGTCAACACCAAACTGCTGAGTGAAGCCCTTTGCCACCAATTTAGCTTCATGACGTTCCACAGTGCCATCAGCTTTATGTTTGGTTTTGTACAACCGTTTGCATTTGGTATCTTGCCTACAGGTAAAGACACTAGAGATCAAGTGTTATTAGCATTGAGAGCATCCAATTCTTGTTTTATAGCTTTGCACCAGCATTGATGCTGTGATGCCTCCTGCTAAGTTATATGATCAGAATGCAGACTAATGTTCAAAGCATATGTTTTATACTCAGGAGTCAGCCAATCAAATGAGAAGGAATGCTGAATGGGATGAGAAGTACTAGGATAGGAAGAAGAAGAAAAAGAAGAAGAAGCAGATTCTGTTAGCACATTATAGTAATAATCATTCAGGTAAAAAGGTTTATGTTTTTGTCTAATTGGTTTGGGTGATTTCTGTATGGGTGGCAGGTCAATTATGATTGTGGGTTGTGGTTCTTTGGAGGTTGGGAGTAATGATGATTCTTCATCAGAGTATGAAGGATGGGATTGTGATGGCACTGGAGGTATGGTGTTGGAAAGAGGTGGTGACACTGGTGCTGTTTCTAATGAAGATGATGGATTGGAATGGAGATTATGACAATCAGGTGGAATTAGGTCTAGAGATGATCCAGATGGTATAAGAGAATACGATTATGACGTAGGCTTGGTGGTCAATGATAAGGATGTATGGAAGGGAAATGCATGCTCCTGGAAGGTGACATGTCTGTAGACAAGAATAGAATGAGTCTCCATGTCTAGAAGTATGTCGCCTTTGCTGTTTAAAGGGAAGCCAAGGAATACACATGATTTTGCTCTAGTGTCGAATTTTCATCTTTGTGGGGCAGTATTATATGCAAAGGCTTAACAACCAAACACCTTGAGTTGGTTGTAATGAGGGGACTGTTGGTAAAGGATGTCAAAAGGTGTTTGTTGGTTCAGAATTGGTGTAGGTAGGATATTTACAAGATATGTAGCATGCTGAATGCAAAACCCTCAATATTTCAGAGGAAGGTTAGACTGAAAGCTCAAGGCTCTAACAATAGTTAACAGATGTTGTTACTTTCTCTCCACTAGTCCATTTTGCTGTGGTGTGTAAGGGCAACTTTTTGATGTACAATGCCTTTCTGTGAGAAAAATTGTATCAAGGCTAGCTCTAAGGCATTGTCTGATCTAATGACTTTGATTTTCTTGTTAAACGGGTCTTAACATATTGATAGAAGCTTTCTATTACTTGCCTTGCTTCAGATTTGGCCTTTAACAAATAGACCCAAGTAAATCTGCCTTTGCCACCAACTAGAGTAAGGAAGTATGTTTGTCCATAAAGGCCTTGGACTCTGTAAGGTCCCATATGTCCATATGTAACAGATCAAAACATGAATTTGAAACTAGCAAAAAATGGGAAATGGCTTTTTCTTATGCTTAGCCATATGGTAGATCTTGCAATGTGCATTAACATCAGTAGCAACAACAGAAGAGTGTTTCTTATTTATTTCTTTTATTCTTGGCATGGACGTATGGCCAAGTCTCATATGACATAGCATGGAAAGAGAACAACAATGAGTAGACGAAGACAAACAAACGGATAACAGTTTTTAATCCAAAGAACACGTGCTCACTGATGAAGTGGCTTGTGTACTTGACATTGTTTGGTTGCCAACGACATAGTAAAGTCCATTTCTCAGCTAGCTGAACCAATATTCCTCTTGGAGTATTGTTCCTGAAGAATACATTCATAGTCACATAAGTAAGCACATATCTGAGAAACCAAGGACAACTTGCTTAAAGAAAGAATGTTGAAGGAAAAAGCTGGAATAAACAAGACATCTGAAATGGTGAGACAATGATTAATAGTGCTGTGCCAATATGAGTTGCAACAGCTGATCCATATTGTCACATTCTTGACAGGAGTGAAATGATCAAAAATTGATAAAGAACAAGCAATATGATTAGTCGCTTCTAAGTCTAAGATCTATATTGTCATACCCTGTATTTTTTCGAGTCCGACGTTAAATAATTAAAAAAAATTCAAAATACAATTATGTTAATTATATATGTTTACGAGGCTTACTTAAATGAATTGTAGGTGAGAAAATAATCAAAAAGCTGAAATTGAGAAAATTAGGTCAAAATACCAAAATTGCCCTCCCCAATAAAATGATGGGGGAGTTACACAATTGTTTATAACTCCACAGGAGAGAGACTGGCGGTTACAGGAAAAAAAACAGGAGAGAAACGGCTGAGAGAAGAGGAGAAAAGAAGAAGAAAATAAGAAGAGAAAGGAAGGAAAGGAAGAAGAAATTGCAGTCAACCTAGATTCAATCTGTCCCGAAATTCCACCAAACATTTGTAAGATTATCTAGATTCAAAGGCAAGTGATCTTTCGATATGTTTTACACAATTTTGATTCAAATAGCCCTAGTTCCCTAAAAAGAGAAAATTGGATCACACATTTGTAATTTCGTTCCGTTTACGTTAATTGCTCTACTATGTGCATCTACGGTTGTTGATTGATGTAAAATTATGACCTTTTGGTCTAATTTATTAGAATATCTATGATTTGCTTGGTTGTTGATAAAATGCCCTTAAAGTGTCACCTTTGGTAAAATTATTGCCTTGTGATAGTTTATCATGTTTATTAATCGTGCCTTAGATGATTGGGATTGATTTGAGGAAGGTTGGAAGGGTTCAATGATGAGTGCTGCAAATTTGGTTTAGGTTAGAAGGTTGATGACATATCCGGAGAGGTGAATGGTAGAGGACCTAGGGTTGATACAGTTTGATAGATTTAAGGAGCAATCTATGTTTTTGTGTTATATGCATGATGAATTTAGGTAGTAAGGTTGAATATGGGGTGTTTAACATGAAAGGGGAGAAGACAGGAGAAGACAAGAGGGAGTTACTGCAAAACTATAGGTTTTGGTGATCGACAGGACACTTCAAACACCCTTTAGGCACTCAATGTCACATTAGGCACCTGAAGTAGGCGTTCAATGTGTTCAAGTGCATTCCATT
Source organism: Eustoma russellianum (assembly GCA_036186865.1). Taxonomy (NCBI): domain Eukaryota; kingdom Viridiplantae; phylum Streptophyta; class Magnoliopsida; order Gentianales; family Gentianaceae; genus Eustoma; species Eustoma russellianum. The sequence goes on from AP025055.1 coordinate 29,907,816, forward strand.
ATACTTCGAACACCCTATAAGGCACTCCATGTCACTTGAGGCGCCTTATGTAGGCGTTCGATGTGTTCCAGCACATTCCAGAATACTTCGAACACCTCATAAGGCGCTCCATGTCACTTGAGGCGTCTTATATAGGCGTTCGATGTGTACCAGTGTATTATAGAATACTTTGAATGCCTAGTATAGGCACTTTATGTCACATTAGGCGCCTCTTAAAGGCGTTCCAAGTGTTCTAGAGGCCTTTTTCGATACATTAAGCGCTTCATGTATTTGAGATACTTTATTTCCTTTTCATTGTTAATAAAGTACAAGTGTTTTGAGGTGTGCTTGAATTGTAAACATTGAGTGTGAATGAGTAAGGCTAAGTGTGAACTTGAGGTGAATTTGTAATACGAGAGGCGTGAAATCGTACGAATAAGATGTGCTTGAAGTACAGTTGAGGATTGTGACCTTGTACTCAATACGTAAGGTGTGTGCACGTGTTTAGGAGATTGATATGATGTTACATGAACATTTTGCATCACCACATAAGCATTTTTGCATTCTGACATGAGTTTTGTTTTACAAAAGGACACATGTATGTAAAAGAAGACAAGATCATAGCTGCTGGTTGATCGCAAGGTATAAAAGTCACACCTACAGTGGCAGGGTATAAAAGTGTGACCTGTGAATGAACAGCACGGTATAAAGTTTATATGTTATGGGGTCGTGGACCTTTCAGCACGGGGTATAAAGTTTTGTTTTGTTGTGGATTGATCACCCACAGGGTATAAAGTTTCTGCTACGCGAAGAATAAGATAAGAAGAAGTATAAACCGTTTGTGAAATGACACGCATGACATGTTTGTGAAAGAGGGCGTATGTATGGGTTTTGTTCAGTGTTTGGTTTTAAAGAAGTACATGCATCACGTGACAAAAAAGCATAAGATTTGATATGAAAGAAACGACATTCGCATATGATCTATTTATGTAGTACGTTTTGCTAGATATGTGTTGGTTTTTTTTTGTATCAGTTATGTGACTTATTTTGCTTTGATAAGTTGTTATAAAGATGTTATTTGCTAACACGAGCACCTTATTTTGTACATTGATTCATGTACTGGTGACTCGTCGTGTGTGATCCCGTAAAGTGTATAGACAATTTACTTGCTAGCGATGTTTTCGCTAAGAATAGATACTCCATCTTCTTTTCAGGTGAACCAGAGTACGAAATGATTCTTGTAGAAGATGACGGTGAGTGGGCTCATTAGGATGATGGTCACTGAAGTGGATAGATTTACGTTTATTTTCTTTTTAGCTGAAAGACTTACCATTTAATATTTTGTATTGGATGATATATTAGACATTTTTTCGAACACGTTTCATTTCCGCTGTATTTCCTTTGGTTACATTGTTGTTATTGAGATCTTAAACTTTACAACGTTTCGGCTGATTTATCTTACGCCATGAATGATGTGTGCTTGATCTGCTTCGACGCTTCGTAGTTCTCGTAGCAGACTACGGCAGGTGTACTGGTACCGATGTCTAGTATCGGGCCAAGGCGCTACACATATGTTAGGCACGTTAGACAACAACTGACTTGTAGACTTGTTAGGATTTACCATTGTATGTGCACTCATGACCGCAAGTTGAACAGTCACTGTTTCAAGAGCAGCTGCTCTGTCACTTAAAAGAGTCATCAACTTGCTGTAGTGCTCTGCTGTAAGCATAGGCATAGACACACTTGGTTGAACAAGCTGTGCTGCTGCTGCCTGAGATTCTTGCCCTTCTTGTCCTCCAGAGAAGTGCATATCTTGGTTGAATGTGTCAACCGTGTTTACCTGCGACCTTGGTTTGAATCCAGGGAGGAAACTGCACTTCTTGTAACGTCGTTCAACGTATGTCCACTCATTCCACAGTGAATGCAGACAGGTCTCTGAGAAAAATTATGATAGCCCCTACTTGTTCCTCTAGCGGAACCTCTAAAATTCATACCCTGACCTCTGTGATTGAAACCGCTAATTGCAAAACTTGCTGGCTTGAAGTCACAAGAATTATCAGTCATCATTGCAGTAGCACTATTGGTGAATTGTGGCTGTGCATTACCAACCATAACCTTCCTTTCATATTGAAGAGCCATAGCAAAAGATAGTAGATATAGTAGGCAAAGGTGTCATCACAAATATCTTACTCCTCACAAGATCAAATTCAGTGCTAAGGTCTTTTATAAACTTGACCACAAAGTCTCCCTCTACAAACATAATCAATTTTTCAACAATATCAAAAGCTACATCTACTGCAAGAACACTTAGGTACATGTCTCAAAATTAGCATTTCCTCCCATAATGATTTCAGTTTAGTGAAATACTCGTTAATGGACATACCTTCTTATTTTACCGCATAAAACTGCTCCAATAAGTCTGATAGTCGAAATGGATCACCTCCTGCATACCTCAACGTCAAGCCCTTTCACACATCATAAGCAGTCTCAAACCATATGATGCTTTGAGCAATGGCTGGTGTAACACAATTCGAAATCCACGATTGCACCATAGTATTACACTGGTTCCACGCAAGGTAATTAGCATCATCCTCAGCAGGCTTCTCCATAGAACCGTCGAGAAAGCACATTTTGTTCTTAATTGTAAAGGCCATACGCAATGTCCTACTCCACGAGTGGAAGTTGGTCCATTAAGAGGGGGTTGTACCAACACGGCTGCAGGATTTTCATTTGGATGCAAATATAAAGGATTAGAGGCTGTATTTTCGTTACTACTGATTCGAGTATTTGATGTCGAAGTGGAAGCCATGGATGCGCAGAATTACGGAACTAATGAATTTCTCAAACGCACAAACAAACAACAGAAATGAGCTTTGGTATCATAATAAAATTCAACAATTCATCAATTAAACTTACTCACAAGAACTTCATCAATTAACTCAGTGATCAAATCACAAACAACAAAATCAAATTGAAGATCAAATGAACAAAGAAGAAACGAGATGGAGAAGGAAGGAAGAGAGAAAACTGAATCTTATTTTCGTAACTGGATTTGCCAACTCAAAAACTACCTCTTCCATAACGCAGCAGAGCTGCCTTATATAGTAGGAAAGAAGAAAGACCTCAAAATTACAAGATTATCCTCTTAACTAACTACTACATGTATATTCACAGAGGGGTATAACTGTCATTTCATTTCTTTATTCAAACTGCCCGCCAATTCTCTGCCTTTCTCCTTCTTCCAGCCAACTGTTTCTTGGATAATCCACGCAGACGTCCTGGTTTCAATCTCAACCATTCACCACGCCAGTTATCCGTCTTTCATTGTGATCCCTGCCTCCTCACTTTGATCTCAGTTGTTCCAATGTTTCATCATTCAGCAGAGTTTCTAATTTGTGTCCTTTGACCTTTGCTGTATTTCCTGTGTCTCTTCCCTTTCAGTTTTGACAGATATAGTAGTAGTAGTTGCTGCTTATTGAGAAATGACTATTGTTGTAAGAAATGGTTGTTAAAGCTCTTTGAAACCTTTAGGTTTAGCGGTTGAATAGCATTTATCACATTCCCGGGTCTCGAATTCGATTCCCCTCCACAATTTTAAAAAAATATTAGTTATTAAAAATCCATTTTAGAAACAAAAATATAAGTAAAATAAAATCAAGAATGTTTAAAACACAATAAATTGTGCATTCTCATTACTTGTCATCTCATTCTTGGTCTATTAAGCATTTCTTTGGAGGTGATTTAAAGAAATTTAAAGAAAACCCCAAAAAAAATTATAGAACACTTTATTCAGCCTCCTTTCTAAAATGTCTATCTAGAGTCTAACAAGTACATCCAAAAGGAGAGCTAAAAGATTTCTTAATGGGTTACGAAAAGTTGCCTTATTACTTAAAATCTACACTAATAAAATAAACGAATCAGAAGAAAAGCAATTCATTTAATTTATCTTATACTTAGACCCCTTATGGTTTGGCTTAATTCCAAAAACCTCTCGTCTCGTTTGGAATTATACATTTACCTCCTCTATAGTTTAGGTTAAAAACGCATTGGCCAATTTCCGACAAAACCACAAGGGGTAAACATGCCGGAAATTAGTCTGCGCCTTTTTAACCCAAACCATAGGGGGGAAATGTATAATCCAAACGAGAGGGGAGGTTTTTGGAATTAAGTCAAACCACAGGGGCTCTAAGTGTAATTTTTCCTTTGTGCTTGTCCAATGAAAATTAGAGATAATAACGATATTCAATGCATGATTGCTTATATATATATATATATATATATATATATATATATATATATATATATATATATATATATATATATATATGCATGTATATACATATATGCATATATAACTGAATCTAAATGAAAGAAATATAAATTTTGTCCTTTTTATATTAAAGACGTTAATACGTATGTGTTTTATTAAGTGAATAGAACCGAACAGAAAATAAAGAGTATATATATGTGTGTGTCTATATATATATATATATATATATATATATATATATATATATATATATATATATATATATATATATATATATATATATATATATATGCATATAAAATTGAATAGAATTTAATGAAACATAAAATTTGCCACGTATGTGTTTTATTAAGTGAATATAACTGAATAGAAAATAAATAGTGTATATATATGTGTGTGTGTATCTCTCTCTCTCTCTCTTTCTCTCTCTCTCGCTCTCTCTCTCTCTCTCTCTCTCTATATATATATATATATATATATATATATATATATAATTGAATAGAATTTAATGAAACATAAAATTTGTCTTTTTTAGGAAAAATTACACTTAGACCCCCTGTGATTTGACTTAATTCCAAAAACCTCCTCTTATCGTATGAAATTATACATTTACCTCCTATATGGTTTGGGTTGAAAAGGCACCGGCTAATTTCCGTCATGTTTACCCCATGCAGTTTTGCCGGAAATTAGTCGGTGTGTTTTTAACTCAAACTATAGAAGAGGTAAATGTATAATTCCAAATGAGAGGGGAAGTGTTTAGAATTAAACCAAACCACAGGGGGTGTAAGTGTAATTTCCCCACATTTTTAAGACTTTGTTCATCCTTATTTGTCTTCTAACAACAAACGATGCAAGTGTCAAAATATCTGAACTCAGTTTATAACACATTTTTTCTAACTTATTCTCTAGAATGATGCAAGTTTACCCATCAAATATCTGTAAAACATATATGAAAATATTTTGCTGTAAATTTTAAAATATGCAAGAGGAAATAAATTAGAAGATTCGTCCCTAAAAGTGCATAAGATGTCTCAAGAATTTTTTTGTCTACTGATTATCAAGTTTGGTTGACACAATTTTTATTATGAATCATCAAGAAACAACCACTGTATATTTCTAACATATGAGTATAATTGCGTATATCCGACTCTCCATACCCCGCTATATGCGGAAGCCTCTAGCGTAATAGAAATGTTGTTGTATACTGGTGGAGAAGTAGATAAAACATGCCACTGCAATTGTGTCACATGACAAATCTACAAATACCACTAGAATATGGAAGATTCTAAACCTTCTATCGTTGCAAGTAACCACCCTATTGCTTATCGCTTTCCCCTTATGGAAGATCTATAATATTATACCATTAATTACTCTTAGTTGTTCTGAAAACAAGATAAAACCTCTAGTGCTGCATAATACCTTCTTCCTCTATGAGTTAAAAGAAAAAGGAAAGATCAAAATAACAACTCTTTCAAATGCCATATTGCTCACATCGTTAAAACTGGATGCAAAATTGGTGATTCTACAGATATGGAGGCCAAAAGGATGGCCAGAGGTCTCAGTCCTCTTTCCATTTGTGGGCACAGTTGCGACACTCGTAGAAGATGGTCATGGGTTCATCTGCTGATCTTGTCTGACGCTGTTCAAATGATGCTTTCTTGAAACTGCACTTGGGGCATGTTGCTGCAGAGAGTCATTTAACCATAATCCATCAGACGAGAGGAATACACACACATCCACATGCATACATACAACTAAAAGACCTGATTTACATCCTTCACGAAACTTATTCATGCGTTGAAAATACATAGAGATTGTTTCTGAACGACCGACTGCTGCTTCACAACACAAGAAGCGCAACTAATCTAGTGAGTCAGTTTGTTTTAATTCCATCATATTCCAAAGTTAAAGAATAGTGTGTCTTCAACCCTATTGGAAATGAAAACAAGTTGATTTATACAACTTATATAATATTTTTAAGCAGATATTACATCTATGACATGTAAAACATGAGCAACTCTATATCGGAATGAGCAGAAACAGAAGGGGAAAAAAACCTTCAGTTTCTGCGGCAAGTTTGGCTTCCTCTTGTTTGGAAATAATAGGATCAATTTCTTTCTTTGAGAGGCGTTGCTTCCTCTTTATTCTGACCTGCAAAATGTACCAAGCTAAACAATAACTAACTATGACAAGAGATATTCATCTGTGATCACAACATGGCTCAGCCGAAGAAATCACCTTGCTTTCAATGTTGCATACATATGGGCAAGTTGGACAGAAGAACCTGCCAGGCTGATCCATATATGGCAAAGCATACTGCAATAGCATCCCACATGTTGGGCAAAATTCCATTACAGAAAGCTATTTCCCTGTTCTGAAGTAGAACCCCCTATCTTCCTATTCTATAGGGTTATATACCTGCCAATTGAAAAGTTTTTGAAATGTACAATTACTTCAGAGAGCAAGCTCAATAAAGAGTTCAGGGTCAGACCTACGTCAGATTCAAGTTAAAGCATCGGATGTCAGGCTCTTCAATTTGAAAGAGAAAAGCGAACTAGACACTGAACAAATCAGAACTTCCCTAAATTTCCTAAAGTATTCTTTGCAACAATATAGAAATGCAATTCATACACATCCTCAATTTCAAATTTAAGCAGAGCCAAACCGAAAAATCCTAAGCCACTGATTAGAGCAGGATAAAGACTAATCTTTACATTGTAGAACCTTTTTTTTTTTTTTTTTGGGCTGATGAGTCTCAATAGAAGATGCATAGTTAGCCATCAACCAAATATATTTGGAAGTTTCGACTTTAACACAACATTTAATCTCAGTTTGGCACAATAATCAATCTCAGAGGAAGAAGATCGGCTAGTGCAGACCAAAGAATCGGTTATTATTGTCTCAAGCCGCTGTAAATTTTCCGAGAGAGACAAGCGCGAAAGCATCAGATGATAACCAATCAACGGAACTCCTAATGCTAATCCACCGGATTCACAAGAAACAGTTACACACATTCCAACAAGCAGCCACAATTAGGAGCTCACAATTCAAACGAATTGACGGAATGCTACAGAACCACTAATGAGCATACCGCAAAGACCAGCATTATAGGGGATAAAATTACAGGCAGAAAACTCAGTGGAGAATGAATAGGACTAGAAATACTCAGTCGAATATGAGAATAGAAAGGCACTACCTATAAGGAAAACAGAGCAGAAAACGATCAATTTAACTAAACACAATGAACGAATAGCAACAAAGAGACACTACAAGTCTTAAGAGAGCGAATTTGCCACTGCAAAAACTTGCAAATTGACAAAATTTCGCAAAAACACCCAGCACAAGGATATCTGAACGGCTAGTGATCATAGACTTACGGCAACAAAGTCAAGCAAAGGGGAATCAGAACACTAGGCATAGATCAACCTAAGTACGGCAACCCACACTTAAGAACTCAGACGACCCAGCAATTATCCATAATTGAAATCAACAGAAAACCTAGGTGAGTTCACAGACCCACTAGCCGACCCAAGAAGAAAGCAAAGAGATGGATAGTGAAACCTGTCTTCGTGGAAAATCGGCGGCGTATAGACCACAGATCGGTGGCGGATTGACGGCTGACAATTCTTTCTTACGCAGAATAGGGTCCTAGGAATTTACAGGGCCTTTGGGAAGAAAAAAGTGTTTTTACTTATATTAAAACAAAATTTAGCTTACAAAATTTTCTCAAAATAAAATTTTAGCTTATAAATGTTATGAATAATATAAAATTGTGGATGTCCAATGTATTCTTGAGAACAACAAGGATTATACCAATCCAAATGTGTCTTATAGAACGACAATGGTGTAATCAATTCAATGTATCATCATCCTCAAAGTCCTATAAATAGGACACTATGCTGGACATATTATACATATCTTTGAATCAGAAAAGAATACATTTTATTCTTATCCTCTCCTTTATTCCATATTTTTGTATTGAGTTACTTCACTTTATATTACGTTATCAGCACGAGTGTTTAAAGAAAGAAATACAAGAAAAGTGTTAGTGACACAAGAAAAAGAAGGAGAACAATATTGAATTTTCAGAGGTGCTAGATAGTCATGCGCAGGTCCATGGTAATTGTATTTACCAAGTCTTCCACCATTGGATCATCACCGAATTTTGTCAGATTGTTCTTAACAGATAGAGATACATTTTGAACAGTTGAGATGTGTTTTTAAGATCTCTAGGTTGGTCTAACAAGATCGTTTCCAGAACATTTTTTCCTATCAGGAAATTTTTCAGATTTGTGTTTTGTTCCTCTTTTGTATTTCTATTATTACATACTTCTATCTTATATTAAAAATACTCATAAAAGAAATAATCTAGCCTGAAGATAGATTTAGATAGAAAAGAATACTACGTGGCTTAAAGCCCTAAACATAAGCAGGTGATATGCCTGAAGCATAAACAGTTGATATGTCCAAAATATAAACAGTTGATATGCCCGAAGCATAAATGTTTGGCATGTCTGAATCGTGAGTAGTTAACATGCCTAAAGCATGGATGCTCGAAATGCCTGAAGCATGACATGCCATAAGTATATAATATAGACTCAAACTTGTAGTCTTGAGATTATATAATTTACTGCAATATTATTTGAGCACACTCAGATTCATGGCAAACATCACAAACTTGGAATTTGCTGCCCTTGACATTTCTGGAAAAAATTATATGGCATGGGTTCTTGATGCCGAGTTTCATTTGAAAGCTAGGAATCTTGGGCATACTATCAAGGACGGAGTTGAAGCAAGCAAACAAGATAAGGCAAATGTCATGATATTCATTCGTCATCGCCTCCATGATGGGTTGAAAACCGAATATCTTGGAATAAAAGATCCATATGTGTTATGGAAAAGTTTGGAGAAAAAGTATGGTCATCAAAAAAATGTTATCCTTCCATAGGCTCAATATGATTGGTTCCGCTTGAGGTTGCAAGATTATAAGACCGTAAATGAGTATAACTCTGTGATGTTCTCTATAATGTCACAGTTAAGATTGTGTGGAGACAATGTTATCGATGCTGATATGCTAGAAAAAACTTTCACTATTTTCCATGCATCTAACATGCTCCTGCAGCAGCAATATAAGGAAAGAAAGTTTGAAAAGTATTCTTAGCTTATTTTATGTCTACTAGTTGTTGAACATAATAATGATCTTTTGATGAAAAATCACAATTCTCACCTGACCGGGCCACAACCATTTTCTGAAGTGAGTAGAAGTTATTATAATAATCGATGTGGTTGCGGTCATGGTAGAGGTCATGGTCGTGTCAGAAGTTGCGACAATGGCAAAAATTTTACACCAAACCACATGAATTGGGAAAACAAGAAAAAGCCATAAGAAAATACAAAGGCCATGAAAATTGGTGCACGAGCTAATAACCACGAAGAAAGTTGTTATCGATGTAGAGCCCAAGGACATTGGTCTTGTACTTGCCACACTCCAAAGCATTTGGTTGAACTTTATCAAGCATCCCAGAAGGATAAAAGTAAGGAGAAACAATTTCATTTTGCAGACTTCGGTAACATAGCAGATGATGGTCAAATGAGTTCAAGGAATTTTACTCATTTTGATATTGAGGACTTTCTTACGGAGCCAAACATGGATGGAAATAGGATCTAGTTTGTGAATAAGAATAATCAAGAATGATTGAGGAAATTGTTTTGATGAATTTCATGTTCTATACAAATTGCTATAAATAAGTTATGTTTTTGTTTATTATGTGATAGCACGTATTTTTGTGAAATTTGCATTACCATATTTATCTAAATAATATTATTTAGAATTTTTTAGTCTATTTTTCCTGTATAATTCCAATTCACGTTTACAACCTGACTTGAAAAACAAATTTCATAAATTCTAATTGCCGTGTGAAGAGTTTTTCATCAAGAAACATAATTCACTATTTTTGAATTGATTATTTAAATTTAATAATGAAAATTGCATATGTTATGCTAGACATTTATTCAAGATGAATGGTGGAGACATATGTCTAGTTGACAGTGGAATGACACACACAATGCTTTGTGATCAAAAATATTTTTCAACGTTACGATTAGCAAAAGTAAAAGTACAATTTCTGGTACTACAAGATTGATTGAGGGCTCCGGAAGAGCAACCATTTATATTGCCAAGTCGTACCATGTCTTGGTTATTATGGTATTATTTTCTACCAAGTCAAAAAGAAACCTATTGAGTTTCAAAGATATACATCTTAATGGTTTTCACTTTGAAACCATGAATGAGGGAAATATGAAATTTTTATGTATTACATATTGTAATTCAAGCCAGAAGCTTGTTAAAGAAAAAATCCCAAATTTCTCATCAGGATTGTATTATGCGACTTTACATCCAGTAGAATCTATTATTGTGATGAATCAGAAGTTTGATGATCCAAATCTATTTATGTTATGGCATGATCGACTTGGTCATCCTAGTTCGGTAATGATGAGTAGAATTGTACAAAACTCACATGGACACCCTTTAAAGAACTAGAAGATTTTTTTACCTCGTGATTGTGTCTCTGTCGCTTGTTCACAAGGGAAACTAATCAAGAGGTCATCTCTCATGAAGGTTCATGTTGAATCACCTATATTTTTACAACGAATACAAGGGGATATTTGTGGACCTATCGATCCACCTTGTGGACCATTTCGTTATTTTATGGTCTTATTGGATGTCTCCTCACGATGGTCTCATGTGAGTTTGCTCTCAACAAGAACCGTAGCTTTGCTAAGCTTCTTGCTCAGATTATACGCTTCAGAGCACGATTTCTAGATTATCCAATTAAATCTATTCGTCTTGATAATGTTGGCGAATTTACTTCCGAAGCTTTTAATGATTATTGCATATTGCTTGGGATTGACGTTGAGCATTCAATGGCACATGTGCACACTCAAAATGATCTGACAGAGTCATTTATCAAATGTTTACAACTGATTGCTCGGCCTACGATTTTGAGGTCAAATTTACCCACATCGGCTTGGGGACATGAAATTCTGTATGCATCAGCTTTGGTCCAGCTTAGACCCAGTTTGTTTTAAGCATACTCGCTATTGTAGATGGTATCTTGCCAACAACTGATTTATGGTCCGATTGCTCCACCACAACGGACGAAACTGGATCGTCAAAGACGTTTAGGAATATATGTGGGTTTTGATTATCCTTCTATTGTAAGATATATTGAGCCCCTGACAGGTGATTTATTTTAAGGCCAGATATGCCGATTGCCATTTTGATGAGAAGTTTTCCCACCGTTAGAGGGAGAAAAAGTTATGTTTCCTAAATAACGATGTGAAACTACATGGAACATTCCTTCACTTTCTCATCTTGACCCACGAACAAATCAATGCGAGCAAGAAGTAAAAAGGATAATTCATTTACAAAATATTTCATATCAGTTGCTGACGCATTTACTAATAATAAAAAGGTGACAAAATCCCATGTACCAGCAATGAATACGCTGATTTGGCTTGATGCCTCTGTAAGACATAACGATGATATACCAAAATCAAGTTTGAAACATGGGCGTCCGGTCGGTGCAAAAGATAAAAACCATCGAAAGAAAAGAGTACAAGTCAATACTCCGGAAGAGAAAAGAAGTTCACAACTTGAAAACACTATAGAAATAGAAACTAATCAGTCTAAAATTGATGAACAAGTTGCTCCTGAAGAAGTAAGTGAACAAAATTTTGAAGAGATCTCTTTGAATTATGTAAATACAAGAGAAAATTGGGATAGACAAAAGGTTATTATTGATCATGTTTTTGCTTATGCGATTGCATGTGAAACTCTGAAGAGGATCTTAGACCGAGAACCATTGAAGAATGTCGACACAGAAATGATTGGTCAAAATGTAAAAATTCAATCCAAGCAGAACTAAAATTGTTCGGAAGAAGCAAAGTATTTGGACCCGTAGTTCAAATCCCTGAAGGGATAAAACCTATTGGATATAAATGGGTTTTTGTACAAAAACGCAACGAGAAAAATGAGGTTGTGCGATACAAAGCACATCTTGTTGCGTAAGGTTTTTCACAGAGACTTGGGCTTGATTATGATAAAACATATTCCTCGGTAATTGATGCCACAACATACGATATCTAATCAGTTTAACAGTCACTAAAAACCTTGATATGCGGTTGATGGATGTGGTTACTGCATACTTATATGGATCATTAGATAATGATATTTATATCCATTCTGTGATCTTCCTTTATGAGGGTAAGGTTGATATCCGGCATCAGCATGACCTACTAATTGTGACTTGGAATTTCTTTAGTAGTATAAACCCATATCTGGGCGCCACGAAGAGAACGTAAAATATGCTTGACACCATTCCAATGTCTTCTTGTTGGTGTTGAGCTATACATTGCCAATAAATTCACTGAGAATGCTATATCTGGTCTTTAGCAATTTCCAAGATACATTAATGCACCAACAACACTAAGATATAAAACCTTCTGGACCTAATAATTCTACATCATCTTCTGGTGGTCAAAATGGATCTTTCTTTACATCTAACCATCGTACAACCATAGGACTACTCAATGGATGACCTTTATCCATACAGAATTGTTTTAAGATTTTTTCCGTATATGTGGATTGATGGAGAAAAATTCCATTATACACATGTTTGATATGCAGGCCGAGACAAAATTTGGTCTTGCCAAGAATTTTCATCTCAAACTCTTCCATGAGATAATTAGCAAGTTTCACTAAGCTCTTCAGGAGTTCCGACAATATTTAAATCATCAACATATACCGTAATTATATATAATCAACTATCAAATCTATTGATAAATACACACGGACAAACTGGATTATTTATATACACTTTTTTAACAAGGTACTCACTAAGACGATTATACCACATCCTACAAGATTGTTTTAATCCATACAATGATCTATGAAATTTGATTGAGTATAATTCGTGCGTCCTTTGATTATATGCTTTAGGCAATTTAAGTCCTTCTGGGATTTTTATATAAATATTATTATCTAGTGATCTATATAAGTATGCGTAACCACATCCATTAACCACATATCAAGATTTTTAGTGACTGCTAGGCTGATTAGATATTGTGATGTTATGACATCAATTACCGAAAAATATGTTTCATCATAATCAAGCACATGTCTCTGTGAAAAACCTTAGGCAATAGGATTTAATGCTGCTTTGTGACTTCCTAACGATTTTAGTGCTGCTTGGATTGCATTTTTCCATTTTGGCCAATCATTTCTGTGTCAACATTCTTCAATAGTTCTCAGTTCAGGATTCTCATTCAGAATTTCACATGCAATCGCATAAGCAAATACATGATCAATAGTAACATTTTGTTTATCCCAATTTTCTCTTGTACTTACATAATTCAAAGAGATCTCTTCACAATTTTGTTCACTTGCTTCTTTAGGAGCAACTTGTTCATCAATTTTAGACTAATCAGTTTCTATTTCTATTGTGTTTTCAAGTTGTGAACTTCTTTTCTCTTCCGGAGTATTGACTTGTACTCTTTTCTTTCGATGGTTCTTATCTTTTGCACCGACCGAATGCCCACGTTTCAAACCTGATTTTGGTATATCATCGTTATGCCTTTCAGAGGCATCAAGCCAAATCGGCGTATTCATTGCTAGTATGTGGGATTTTGTCACCTTTTTACTATCAGTAAATGCGTCAGGCAACTGATTTGAAATATTATGTAAATGAATTATTCTTCTTACTTCTTGTTTGCATTGATTTGTTCGTAGATCAAGATGAGAAAGTGAAGGAACGTTCAATATAATTTCACGCCATTCTTCAGGAGACGGTACTTTTTCTCCCCCTAACGGTGGGAAAAGTTTCTCATCAAAATGGCAATCGACATATCTGGTCTTAAATAAATCACCCGCCGGGGCTCAATATATCTTACAATAAAAGAAGAATCAAAACCCACATATATTCTTAAATGTCTTTGATGACCCAATTTTGACCGTTGTGGTGGGGCAATCGAAACATAAATCGCACAACCAAAAAATCTTTAAATATGAAATATCAGGCTGCTGAACAGATACCATATGCAATGACGAGTATGGTTGAAAGGAACTAGGTCGAAGTCGGACCAAAGCAGATGCATGCAGAATTGCATGTCTCTAAGCCGATGTGGGTAAATTTGGCCCCAAAATCATAGGTCGAGCAATCAGTTGTAATCGTTTGATAAATGACTCTGCCAGGCCATTTTGAGTGTGCATGCTCAACGTCAATCCCAAACGACATGCAATAATCATTAAAAGCTTGAGAAGTAAATTCACTGGCATTATCAAGACGAATAGATCTAATCGGATAATCTGAAAATTGTGTTCTTAATCATATAATTTGAGCAAGAAGCTTGGCAAAAGCTATGGTTCTCGTTGAGAGCAAACTCACATGAGACCATCGTGATGAGGTATCCGATAAGACCATAAAATAACGAAATGGTCCACAAGGAGGATCAATAGGTCCACGAATATCCCCTTGTATTCGTTGTAACAACATAGGGGATTCAACATTAACCTTCATCAGGAATGACCTCTTCATTAGTTTTCCTTGTGAACAAGCGACAAAGACACAATCACGAGGTAAAAGAATCTTTTGGTCGTTTAAAGGGTGCCCATGTGAGTTTTGTACGATTCGACACATCATTATCGAACTCGAATGACCAAGTCGATCATGTCATAACATAAATAACTTTAGATCATTGAACTTTTGGTTCATCACAATATTAGATTCTACTGGATGTATAGTCGCATAATACAATCCAGATGAGAAAATTGAGAATTTTTCTTTAACAAGCTTCTGGCCTGAATCATTACATGTAATACGTAAAAATTCCATATTCCTCTCATTAATGGTTTCAAGATAAAACCATTGGACGTATATCCTTGAAACTCAATAGGTTGTTTTCGACTTGGTAGATAATAATGTCGTGGTAACCAAGATATGTGTACCATTTGGCAATATAATGGTTTCTCTTCTGGAGCCCTCAATCAATGTTGAAGTATTATAAATTGTACTAACATTTGCTTTTGTAAATTGTAACGTCGAAATATATTTTCGATCACGAAGAATTGTGTGTGTCATTATACTGTCAACCAGACAAATGCCTCCACCATTCATCTTGAATAAATGTCTACCATAACATCTACAATTTTTGTTATTAAATTTAATTTGAAATAATCAAGTTAAAAATAGTGAATTGTGTTGCTTGATGAAAAACTCTTTACACGTCAATTAGAATTTCTGAAAATTTTTTAAGGCATGCTCTAAATTGGAATTATACAAAAAAGACAGACAGAACAATTCTAAATAATTTTGTTTAGGCAAATATAATAATGTAAATTTTTACAAAAGTGCATGCTATCACATAATAAACGAAAACACAACTTATTTATAGCAATTTTTATAAAACATGAAATTCATCGAAACAATTTTCTCAATCATTCTTGATTATCCTCATTCACAAACTGGATCTTATTTCCATCCATGTTTGGCTCTGTAAGAAAATCTTCAACATCGAAATGAGTAAAATCACTTGAATCTATTTGACCATCATCTGCTATGTTACCGAAGTCTGCAAAATGAACTTGTTTTCCCTTGATTTTATCCTTTTGTGATGCTTGATAAAGTTCAACCAAATACTTTAGAGTGCGGCAAGTACAAGACCAATGCCCTTGGGCTCCACATCAATGACAAGTTTCTTCGTGGATCTTAGCTGGTGCACCAATTTTCATAGATTTTGTATTTTCTTGTGGTTTTTTCTTATTTTCCTACTTCGGGTGGTATGGTGCAAAATTTCTACCATGGTCGCAACCTCTACCACAACCACGTCGAATATTATAATGACTTACATTTGTTTGAGGGAATGGTTGTGACCTGGTCGGGTGAGAATTGGGGGTTTTTAATCAAAAGTTCATTATTCTATTCAGCAACTAGCAGACATGAAATAAGCTGAGAATACTTTTCAAACTTTCTTTTTCTATATTGCTGCTACAGGAGCATGTTAAATGCATGGAAATTGGTGAATGTTTTTTTAGCATATCAGCATCGATAACATTGTCTCCACACAATTTTAACTATGATACGATAGAGAACATCGCATAGTTATAGTTCTCTAAGAGTATAACTCATTTACCGTCTTATAATCTTGCAATCTCAGGTGCAACCAGTCATATCGAGCCTTTGGGAGGATAACATTTTTCTGATGATCATAACTTTCCACTAAATGTTTCCATAATGCATATGGATATTTCACTCTAAAATACTCGGTTTTCAGCCCGTCATGGAGGTGATGACGAATGAATATCATGGCCTTTGCTTTGTGTTATTCACTTGCCTCAACTACGTCTTTGATAGTATGTCAAAGATTCCTAGCTGTTAAATGAATGTCGGCATCAAAAACCCATGCCATATAATTTTTTCCATAAATCTCAAGGGCAGCGAATTCTAGGTTTGTGATGTTTGCCATGAATCTGAGTATGCACAAACAATATCTCAGAAAATTATACAATCTCAAAACTACAAGTTTGAGTCTATGTTATATGCTTATGGTATGTCATGCTTCAGGCATTTCGACTATCCATGCTTCAGGCATGTCCCTTATTCGTGCTTCGGGCATGTCAACCATCTATGCTTTGGGCATATCAACTGTTTATGCTTAGAGCTTCTAGCCACATACTATTCTTTTATGAGTATTTTGATATAATATAGAAGTATGTAATAATAGAAATGCAAAAGAGGAACAAAACACAAATCTGAAAAATTTTCCGGTAGGAAAAACTGTTTCGGATACGAACTCATTAGACTAACTTAGAGACCTCAAAAATACATCTCCACCATTCAAAACGTACCTCTATATGTTAGGAACCATCTGTCAAAATTCGACAATGATCCAACGGTGGAAGACTTGGCAAAAGCAATTCTTCTGAACCTGCACAGAACTGTCTAGCACATCCGAAAATTCAATATTGTTCTCTTTCTTTCTCTTGTTTCACTAACACTTTTCTTGTATTTGTTTTTTAGAACAATCGTGCTGATAACGTATTATAAATTGAAGTAATCCAATATAAGAAATATGGAATAAAGGAGACGATAAGAAGTAGAGAATAAAATGTATTCTTTTCTTATTCAAATGTGTGTATAAAATGTCCAACAAAGTGTCCTATTTATAGGATTTTGGGGATGAGGATACATTGAATGTGTTAATACCGTTTGTTGTTCTCTAGGACACTTTTGGATTGGTATAACCCCTATTGTTCTCAAGAATACATTAGACATCCACAATTGTATAATTTTCATAACAATTTGGCATTTTTTTAACTCCATTTGCTGAGACTGAACTATAAAATGTGGCAATTTGGCTGAATTGGTTTAATAGATCCATATACTTACGGGTAGGGTCAAATGATCCAAACTGATCCATACATAACTTATGAAATCAAACATTTTTAAATTTTTCATACTCGAGCTTGATCACAATCTTCATATGTGATTCAATCTCAAGTTCGAATGTTGTAACCGTAAAGTAAAAGAAAAAAATAATAATAAATTAAATAATTAATTTGTGTAATTAAATGAAAGTTAAAAAAAACTAACATTAACCGGCATGTTGACTACCGGTTGTATTTGTTACTCCAACCCTCTTTTTTTTTGAAAGTTCATCTCACTGTTATAAAAAGTTTTAAAATAAATGCATTTGATGTCATATTATACGCGCTTTTATTAATTTATTATAATTACATCTACAAATTTTAATACAAATACTAAGATAAATGGACACATTTGGAAATAAAAAAAAACAAGAATTAATATTTTTATCAATTGTTATTAAACTATATTCTGATAATGGTTTATGTTTTGGAACGGATAGGGTATTTGTTATGGAGAAGTGATATTAGATGGTGAAAATAAGTCCATTAGAACACATTTCATGTTGTAACCGTAAAGTAAAAGAAAAAATAATAATTAATTAAATAATTAATTTGTGTAATTAAATGAAAGTTAAAAAAAACTAACATTATCCTTTAAAAAAAAACTACCCATGATTCCCTCCCCACTCCCCCATGAATCCAGCCCCAACCCCCCCAATTAACTCCCAACCCCCTTTTTATCCCCAGCAGCTCGGCTGCAACAACAACAATTCAATAAAGAAAAAGACTACCGTGAGATGCAGGGAGGGAAGAAAGGAGAAAGGAAAGAGAAGAGAAAAAGGAGAAGAAGAAAAGTAGGCATACCGCGTCAAACCCAACATCCGTAATCAGTAAATTCTTCGTGTGGAAGGTAGGTTACCCTCTCCTCTGTCGGATTGCTTTGGATTCCCTCGCATTCTGTTTTGGGAATTATTTGATTATCACTGTATGTTTATCTTTTGCATGTCTATTATGAATTCTTTATGTTTTGGTGTGGAAAGTTCGTGTTTGGCCTTAGATATAGATCACATAGCACGGAAATAGGTTGGAATGGGTTCAGGTTGTTGAAAAACGTGCACAAAGGCGGCGCGTGTAGCATGCACGGCGGCCCACGCGCACTTCTGAGAGACGCGTATAGTTCAGGCGCTGCTTTTGTCAGTTGCGTTACAAAGAGCGCGTTAAACGGAGTCCAATAGAATTGGTTTGGGGTTAATCGGAGTTAAAACGAAAAAGTTATAGATTTTTGAAGAAAATTTAGAAGAAAAAAAGAAAAGAAAAGGCGGGGGCCGACAATGATATGAAAAAAAAAATTAATATAATTATTATTTAATAAATTGAGAATAAAACAATATAAAACAAAATAATAAAAAAAAGAATGTAGGCAGCCAACAATAAATAAATTTAATTAATAGAATAATGATAAATAAAGTAATATAATTATTTTTTAATAAATAATAAATTAGAAATACAGTAAATAAAAAAATATAAAAAAATATAAAAAACAAATTAGCGTTAACTTAGGAGAAATAATAAATAAATAATCTATGTATATTTATTTAATATGAAAATTAATAAATTTAGAAACTCATGAAATAAATTAAAATGAGCAAAAATAAAAGGAAAAAAAAGAGGAAAAAAAAGAGAGAAGAAAATGAAATTAAAGCAAGAAAAAAATTAGTAGGGGAAGATAAAATATTTAAATTAAAGATTAAAGTGCTTGAAAGCCTAGGAAAAATAAAATAAAGTGTAGAAACTTAAAATAAAGTCTAGAAAGATAAAATAACGGTAGAAGATAAAATACAGTAATGAACCCCACGTAACATAGGGTAACTACGCAATATAGGTAATACGCAACATAGAACGGAGCATGCAACATAGGTGAAACGGAAGTGTGAAAGCGTGACGCATTCATGGCACGAGCATTGCATTTGGCCTATGAGCCGTGTGGCCTGACGAGGCGTGTGATGGGTGTTGGTAATAATGGTTACCTTCATCCGATAGGACCCGGGACATGCATAGCATAACATGGAAAAGAATGAGCATAGCGTGTGATATTAATTGATTGCGTGTGACACGGAGATAGGAGTGCATGCATCATGAACTTGCGCATTGCATTTATTATTGTTATGATTATTTGTCTTGTTATTAAGTTGTTTCAGCGTTATGTTTTGGGATATGGATCGGGTCAGGTATGTGTTATTTTCTTATTTATGTTTTAGTTGCTTTATTGTTTATCTGTTTATGCTTTATTGCCTTATTTATATGCTCCATGCTCTACGTGCTTTATGTGTTACCCGACTCAGTATGTGACAGTCCCTTTTCGGGAGAGACGGGTAACCTACGAGTGACTCCCATCACTCACCCCCCCACCACCCCTCCACAGGTGAGCAAGACTACGAGTATATATGATTATCGAGGGTAGGACAGATTACGCGAGCTGAGACGAGTGAGCTGGACTCGAGAAGGGATCTTGTTGACCGGAAGCTTGTTTCTTGGGATAGTCAGATAGACCTCCACCTAAGTTTATTATTTGATTTTAGTATTTCATATTTGACTTAGCGGGTCTCGTCAACCCTTGTACTCGATTTTATTTTGATGGATTTTAATTTAATCAAGATGTTTATTTATTTAATTATCGTTTTCGCGAAAAATTTCTACGTCAGTTCTGACGTGCAAAAAAGTTTGAACGACGCTTTGTAGTCCTCTTAGTAGGCTACGGCGGGTGCACTGTTCCCGATGCTAGGGCTCGGGTGCGGGGCGCTACATCGAACCCGAACATCTTCAAAATCGAACCGAACTTGAGCATTAATCAAACATATTTTTAACAAATGTAAATACAATTTTTTATTATGAAACTTTTATGTACATGTAGAAACATGCATTTTTAGCACTGAAACACTACTAGTTTTATAAAAATAATCGGACGTTATTATATTTAGTCTATCGTTTGTACCAAAGATAATAATATAATATCAAATCATGCATAATTTACACATTATAAGTTCGAGCATGTTCATGACCAACGATTCAAGCAACAATATATTCAAGATTTGCTTACTAAATATTCGAAATCAAGTTGAACATGATCTCGAGTCTTATCTAAACCAAAATAATCGAACAAAAACTCAAAATCGGTTTACAAACTGTTTAGCTTATTTTTGCAGCTTCGCGTTGCTCTTGAGAAACGGTTGCACCTCCACTGTACTTCGTGTAGATCTTGAACCTCCACCGTACTAAATAAGACTCGCAAGTCCTCATCTGGAACATCATATCCTCCTTTCTGATTCTCTTATGATATGTGTCGTGCAACACGAAATACCAATTTTAAAGTATACAAGTTCAAGAGGAGATGACATGGTGGACGTATAATGGATAGACACAACATCTGTTGTGCTGAAATTTTCTGAATATCTCGTAGCCTAAAAAGATAATAAACTTATGGCTTCCATAAATAATAATTATACATGTTGAAAATAGCTCAATATTGATGAGGACAAAACTATCATATAAAATAACGACAAATGTTGCTATCTCGTTCCGTCACAGTCAATATCACAAATGTTGCTATGTCGTTCCGTCACAGCCAATATTACTTGATCAGTAAAGGCTTAGTTTGCCTGAGACTCGTCTCAGCTATACGAGTTCAATTACATGTTTTAAGCTGGGTGGCTTAGAGGACGCGGGGCGCTCCCTTGACGCCAGCTCAATCCTTGTGCCACCGTCATTATGATCTGCCCAGGCAGGGTGAAAGATGGTCAATTTTACCATCTGTCACCTTAGCACAGCACCAGCGCCCCACCACCAAGCATCTCAGCTCAGTCATACCGATCAAGACAAGCAAAGATCCGTCATGCACTCCCTTCCAGTTTAGTTCAGTTTAGTATTAGTTGTTTCCTCGACGCATGCACGCACCTTGACCATGGGACTCGATATCTCAACTTCACTGCTCAGCCACACCTCTAGGCTTTAAGACGTTCCTGCTCGGTCTCGTCAGCCAGGCACCTCCCAACAAGCAATCTAGCCATGGAACGTGACTCATGGCACCATATAACGATCATGCAGACGCAGCTTACTAGTGGGACACGACACGTTACATTGTCACATAGTTCCTCAACATGCATCGGTTACTTTGGACATAAAAAAGTGCAAAAATGAAAATCTTATAGAGGACCAAGCTTAATCCATTAAGCAAAAATCACA
Source organism: Eustoma russellianum (assembly GCA_036186865.1). Lineage (NCBI taxonomy): Eukaryota > Viridiplantae > Streptophyta > Magnoliopsida > Gentianales > Gentianaceae > Eustoma > Eustoma russellianum. The sequence goes on from AP025055.1 coordinate 29,929,727, forward strand.
GAATACAATACACAAAATGAGCCATGTTTCGCTATTTTTCTAGAATACAAACGTAATTACATCCGTAGCTGACTTGAACGCCAGAGGGTTTCTTTGGCACAATAGCTCCGGGACCTCAATGTTGTTCAAATTGAGCAGATTTCTGAAAACGTTGGTTCTGGCAGCATGCTACGTATGTGCAAGACCTTGGCGACCTTTCCCCTTTTTACATCATCTCTGATCTAAGAGAAGATTCGACTTTGCTAAATATATTTATTAGTTAAACATACATTAGTTGTACGTATCAAAATTTAAACTTATGTCTTTAGCAAGTGAAAAATATTCACATAAATCCTAAGACAAGAAAAATGTCGAACACAGAATTTAATGACAATTTTAAATTTATTTCTATTGCCAATTGAAGTGTTCAAAAGGTGTTGTCTCCCGGTAATTTTGAATACAAAGGGGGAAAAAGTGCTTGAGGAGCATTGAACAATACAATTCAAAATAAAAAAAAGTAATCTAATACGTTTGGAACACATTATAAGAGAATATTGACGTAAAAGAAAAAAATAGTCACATCACCGATATTAAAATACTGTATGAGAGAAATCCTAGAGGATCCATATTGTGCGTTAAAATTGCTCCCGACTTATTTTGTTTAGGAAAATACCAGTACATTCCTAGAAAGTCGCCTCCTTACCCCTCCACAACTAATTTTCGTCCAACTATATATTCTTGCACTTAAATTTCTGTGCAGGCTTTCAAATGTATTTCAAATTGTATTTGCAATGCACTATAGCCTTTTGCCCTTTTTCTTTATGAAAATACTTATTCTCCTTTTAACGACATGTAAAGTCAACGATCACAACAGAAAAGAACTGTTTTCTGGGAATCCAATGTTTCGTTTTTTGATCTTATTGGATTTGGGACCTATATGATGTAACGGTGAATATAACATAATAAATTTACTATTTCAATGGTTTGGTGGCAAGATCAAAGCAGTAATCCACATTGGCAAGAATGACCATTTTGTCGCATCTATACGCAAAGATCCAGGTGTGTATGACATCATATTGTGATGTACTTTACACCAGGTCCTCGTGTCTATGGCACCCTATCACAGTGTAATTATAGCGGATCTCAGTATGTAGTAAATTCGAGTTCAAATTTTGCTGAAAATTTAAGCTTGGATTAACTACATACTGAGATTACGGTGAGTATTGTTAGGAAAAATGAGAGAAGAATGGCAAACCAACAACACGATACGATCGTCGAGACGTAATGAGAATCACTGTCCTTAAAAGCAATTTCGCCTCTACCGGTGAGCAAGGTGAACTACGAGCGAATGCTTCCCAGGATTTAATGGCTTCCCTTGTTCGTTTGCTCTACGAGAAAGAGAATGAACTTGCAAACTAGAAGTGCTTAAATGCTGAGGAGAAGAAGGAAGAAGACTGCTGAAATTTTCTGCACAAAGTTTTTGCAAGAGTTTTTCTATCTCTTATAAAATAGTTAAGCCTTGTATATATAGGCTTTAGGATAGAAGAAGACATTGTTTCAAACATTTTTTAGCAGTTTTCAGACCTTCCAAGTTTGTTGTATAACGTTCACTTTTGAAGGGACATGATTCTTGGGCCAAAAAGATGCAACTCAGCTGAAAGGCTCTGTCCACTAGCACATCAATCGATCACATCGATCGATCGATGTCACTTCGATTGATCGATGTGATCGATCAAATTCGGACAGAAACATTTCTTTATTCATTCTGCCTCACATAGATCGATCCATGTATGGATCGATGTTACCTCGATCAATCGATGTGATTGATCTATGTTGGGCCAAAAGGTTTCAGCATTACATTGCACTACATCGATCGATCGAAGTACACATCGATCGATGTACCTTACATTGATCGATCCATGTCCTCCAGAACACTTAACTTTATTCCAGCTTTCATTTTGTTCGATCCAACTCATACTTGTATCGATCAAGTGATATTCTTCAAGTTAAAAGCGTTCAAATCAATAACCAAACTCCCAAACAACATTACACATGTTTTAAATAAGTTTGGAGCATATTTAAAGTATTTTAACATACTTTTTCCAACAATCTCCCACATGATCCAAACTTATATACAAACATTCTCGAACGTTGATAAACTAACCTCTCTACTATCAAACGAAGACAATGGCACATAATGGACAATAACATGCGTCTTGAATTGCCACTTAGTACAAAAGAAGTATATAAACGGAAATAAGATGAAATTGACGTCTTGAATCTTACTTCGCTATTGTTTATATAAACTCACATTTGACATTTCATTGACTAGCTTCAGGCAAGTTCTCAGTGTGGTGCAATATCGGCCATGCACCCATTCCCAGGTTTTCATAAGCGCTCTAATGAGTTGTTCCAAACTCTCATCGGAAGCGGCACCACCTCCACACTTATATAGGTGAAATTCATCAAGTATGTACTGCTCACACCACCATACAACATGGCTATGAATTTCATTAAGAGATTCTTATAGATCTCACCCTCTTTTACTTGCAGAAAGTACTATCTTCAACATCACCATAGGAAGAGACAAAATGATAGTACTAGTAGAACTTTTATATGACTTGTTTTTACCACATTGAACCTCGTTTGTAGGATCTCTATTAATAGTGGGTTGGGTTGCCGTCACACAAAGTTCACAACAATGGAACCAGTCACATTCCCCTCGATGCTTGTTGGACTAACTTCTTGTTCAGCCCTTTAGTTAAGGGGTCTGCCAGATTCAACTCGGTTCTTACATACTCTAAGTTGATCACCCCTGAACTAATTAAATCCCGCACAATATTGTGTCTCAATCTGATATGCTGGCTCTTTCCGTTGTAGATCTTATTCTTCGCTCGAGCGATTGCTACCTGTGAATCACATCGTATATAAAAAGAAGGCATAGGATTATACCATAAAGGAATATCAACTAACAAATTCCTTAACCATTCAGCTTCTGTTGTAGCAAGTTCTAAAGCAATAAATTCCGATTCCATAGCTGATTTTTCTATACACGTTTGTTTAGAAGATTTCCAAGATATGGCTCCACCACCCAAAGTGAATGCATAAGTATTTGTCGAATTAATCTCATCATTATCTGACACCCAATTAGCATCACAGAAACCTTCGAATACAGCCGAAAAACCACTAAACACAATACATAAATCCATAGTTCCTTTAATATATCTCATTAATCTTTTTAGAGTCATCCAATGTTCACTACTTGGATTATGTGTATATCTTGCTAGCCTATGTACGGCGCAAGCTATGTCAGGTCTTGTGCAATTCATTAGATACATTATACTTCTAATTATTCTAGCATATTCAACTTGTGAAACACTATTATTCATATTCTTCTTCAAGTGTACAGCAGAATCATATGGTGTGCTTACGGGTTTAACATCAAAGAAATTAAATATTTTCAACATTTTCTCAACATAATGAGACTGCGACAAAGCATGACCCCCATAATTCTTGACTAACTTTAAACCAAGTATCAAATCAGCCTTACCCATATCTTTCATGTCAAAGACAGAGGATAAGAACGATTTCGTACTATTCACAACATCCATATTGTTACCAAAAATCAACATATCGTCAACATATAAACACACAATAACACAACCAGAATTTTCAACTTTACTATAAATGCAACGGTCACTTTCATTCACAATATAACCGTTAGAAATCATGGCATTATCAAATTTTCCATGACATTGCTTTGGCGCTTGTTTAAGACCGTACAAGGACTTCTTAAGTCTACACACCTTATGTTCTTGTCCTTGGACAATCATACCTTCCGGTTGATGTATATATATCTCTTCATCTAGATCACCATTCAAGAAGGCCATTTTAACGTCCATTTGATGTATCACCAACTTACTGGAAGCTAGAGCCATTAAAACTCTAATAGATGTTATTCTTGCTACTGGTGAATACGTGTCAAAATAATCTATTCCCTCTTGTTGGGTAAATCCCTTGGCAACTAGTCTTGCCTTAAACTTATCGATAGTGCCATCAACCTTTAGTTTCTTCCTGAAAACACATTTACAACTAATATGCTTACATCCTCTAGATAATTCTACTAATTCTCAAGTATTATTACTAAGAATCGACTCAAGTTCACTATTTATAGCTTCCTTCCAAAATTTAACGTCTATGGAACTCATAGCCTCTTTATAAGTCTTAGGATCTTCTTCCAAAATAAAAGCAGTAGCAAAGTCGTCTCCAAACGATTTTTCAATCCTTTGTCTTTTGCTTCTTTTAGGTAAAGAAGCAATTTCATCACTAGGTTTATTACTAGACTCACCAAGTTCAAAACTAGTGCTGGCCACTTTCTCTTACTTCATTGGAAACTCAAGTTCAAAAAATTCAGCATCCTTAGATTCCATAATCACACCATTGTCTAAAGTAATAAACCTATATGCAGCACTATTCAAAGCATAACCGACAACACACAATCTCTTGTTTTAGAACCAATTTTACTCCGTTTGAATTTAGGAATTCCAACCTTGGCTAGGCACCCCCACACTTTCAAATAATTCAAGTTGGGTGCATAACCTTTCCAGAGTTCATATGGAGTTAAATTAGTTTTCTTATATGGTATTCTATTAAGAATATGACATGCTGAAAGTCTAGCCTCAACCCACATATTATTAGACAATCCAAAACTAAGAAGCATTGTATTCATCATATCCTTAAGCGTTCTATTTTTCATTTCATCAATGCCGTTGGATTGATGAGTATATGACGGTGTAAACTCATGTATAATACCATTATCTTCACACAATTTTTGTAAAGACAAGGTACTATACTCACCTCCTCTATCCGACCTTATCTTTTTAATCCTATTGTCTAGCTGGTTCTCAACCTCGTTCTTGTATTTAATGAACATACCTTCCGCTTCATCCTTGTTACTAAGTAAATAAACCTTAGTAAACTTGGAACAATCATCTATAAAGGTAATGTAATAACGTTTACCCCCTTTACTCATAATATTCTTAAAATCTCCTAAATCGCTGTGAATTAATTCTAATTTCTCTGTTACTCTATTTACCGACTTGAAGGGTTTCTTATGATGTTTCCCTTCAATGCAATAATGACATTTATTTAGTCTGTTCTCATTATTTAATTCAATTAGCTTGTTATTCTTTAACCTTCTAATTGCATCAGCATTAACATGACCTAGTTTAGCATGCCACAAATCAAAGGAGTCAACAATATACACTGAACTAGATGCATTTCTATTATTTAAGCAAACCGCGTCAAGATCAAATAATCCTCCCGAACAGAAACCTTTCCCAATAAACTCCCCACTCTTAGATAGAAAAAGTTTATCGAAATAAAAAACAAGCTTAATATTAGCCCTGTTCAGAAGTGCTCCAGAAATCAGGTTCTTCCGAATAGTAGGAGCATGTAGCACATTGCTCAACTCCAGCTTTTTCTCAGAAGTCAACTTGAGGAGCACTTTCCCCTTTCCGATCACTTGGGTCGCTCGTGCATCCCCTAGGAAGACCTGGTCTCCACTGTCTATCTCTTGATAATCAAGACATAGATCTCTGCTGATTGCAATATGTCTGGTGGCTCCAGTATCCACCACCCATTCTGTCGCACCTCCGATAAGGTTTACCTCATTGACGACGACTGCAGCAATTGTCTCATCTTCAACGTCTAAACGTCCTTCAACAGGGTTGGCTTGTCCGCTTGACTGACCTTTTCTCTTGTTGCAGAAGAACGCCTTGTGTCCCTGCTTTCCGCACACTCAACAAGCTCCCTTTGATTGTGCCTTAAATCGTCCATGTACTTGTGCTTTACCTTTGGGCTTGTTGGATTGGAATCTTGGCTTCTTGGCCGCATGTTCGACGACGTTGGCCTTGACACCATCTTCGTCACCACTTGCGTCTTCAAGCCCATTGCTTTCCTCTATACGGATGTGTTTGATTACACTATCCATAGAGATCTTGGTGTCATCACGCTTGCTTCTCTTCTTGTATTTATTCCAAGACGAAGGAAGCTTCTCGATCAATGGAGCGGCTTGGAAGGTTTCATCGATTTTGATCCCTTCCTGTTCTATGTTATCCACCAGTTGTTGAAACTGATGAATTTGATCATTGACAGATATGTGATCAACCATCTGAAATTTGAGGAATTCACTGGCCACATATTTTCTTTTCCCTGCATCCTCGGAACCATACTTGTTTTGAAGAGCTTCCCAGATTTCTTTCGCTGACTGAAACTTGACATAAATATCAAACAACAAATTTGAGAGGAAATGAAGAATATGTCATCTACAAGTAACATTGTCTGCTTCATACTTGAAAGCTTCTCCCTCTTCAGTAGGTTTCTCTTTTGTCGGCACGTAGGAGACAGACACAGCTCAAGAAAGAAAAGCACTTTCGCAGACCACCTCTTGAAGAATTTACCATCAAAAGGATCGAGTCTTGACATATCAGGAACAACAGGTTGTTTGGTTGGCATTGTAGTAAATTGCTTTTAAGAATGTTAGGAAAAACGAGAGAAGAATGACAAACCAACAACACGATATGATCGCCGAGACGTGATAAGAATCACTGTCCTTAAAAGCAATTTCGCCTCCACCGGTGAGCAAGGTGAACTGCGAGCGAATGCTTCCCAGGATTTAACTGCTTCCCTTGTTCATTTGTTCTACGAGAAAGGGAATGAACTTGCAAACTAGAAGTGCTTGAATGCTGAGGAGAAGAAGGAAGAAGACTGCTGAAATTTTCTGCACAAAGTTTTTGCAAGAGTTTTTCTAGCTCTTATAAAATAGTTAAGCCTTGTATATATAGGCTTTAGGATAGAAGAAGACATTGTTTCAAACATTTTTCAGCAGGTTTCAGACCTTCCAAGTTCGTTGTATAACGTTCACTTTTGAAGATAGATGATTCTTGGACCAAAAGATGCAACTCAACATGAAAGGTTATGTCTGTTGGTACATCGATCGATCACAACGATCGATCGATGTCACTTTGATCGATTGATGTGATCAATCGAAGTCGGACAGAAACATTTCTTCATTCATTCTGCCTCACATAGATCGATCCATGTATCAATCTATGTTACATCGATCAATAGATGTGATCGATCTACGTTTGTAGCGCCCCGCTCCCGAACCCTAACATCGGGAATGGTGCACCCGCCGTATCTCACTAAGGAGAATACAAGGCGTTGAATTAACTTTCTACATGTCCGAAAATACGTAGAAATTTTTTCTCGCGGAAACGAATTACCATAACATTAAATTACCCGAATAAAGAAATCATCAATAAAACACTAAATCCATAATGACAATAAAGTCATTGTGCCAACCTCTAACTGCTATCAGTCTAAACAGGGTAGTGTCCGATGAAACCCCAATAAAATAACGACAGACAGCCGCAAGGTCTCCTCGTATCCTAGGTGCGACCGTCAGTTTGCCCATACTACCGTGTCAGCCCCGTCCTCAGCAAAGAGATAGTCGTACGCTTCTTCGTTCTCACCTGGTGGGGGGGGAAGTAGGGGTGAGTGACGGGAAATCACCCAGTAGGCACCTGCCTCCAACTCGTACAAGACTAGCATACTAAAATGATATAACACATAACACATAAAACATGATATCACATAAGCATATGAAAGACTGCGGAAAGTAATTCACTCCTGATAAAGAATGCGCAACATCGTGATGCATGTCCTACTATACATGTCACACGCAACAAAGTCATGTCACACAGAATGCCGATATCTCCACCGTGCAATGCATGAACCCGGGTCCTACTGAGTGGCTGCAGGTCGTACACCCCACAGTCACCATACGAGTGTGCGTGGCCGCGCCACCGCACACCATCCTGAGTGTCGTGGCCCCGCCACCGTACACCATCCTGAGCGCCCGTGACCCGTACGTCACGACCTGCCATCATGCAATGCACGTGCCATGAATGCAAAAACACAAACGCCTGAGGCCCCTGGCCCATCCTCACCATCCTCCGGCACTCAATTCTAGGTTCACTTATTATCGAGTATTGATTCAGCGTTGTTCGGAGTCAACTCCATTTTCCCACTTTTCGTATACATTCATCGGGCTTTTTCCATATTTCTCCTTATTTTTCTCCTATTTATTTCTATTTATTTCCTAATTATCTAAATTAGATAAATTATCACAATTACCGAATTTTAATGAAGATAATCTAGTTTCATCAATTTATAATTTCTGGAATTTCTATATAATTTTCCGATTTTATTTACATTTTTCCTATAATTATTACTATTTAAAATTAATTAAATAACAATTATAGAATTTCTAGAAATTCAGATATATATATATATATATATATATATATATATATATATATATATATTCTGTTTAATTGGGCCAACCAATTGGGGCCTGGTCTGTTGGCCATTCGGCCCGGCCCGCGGTCGGCTCTGTAGATTATTTTATTTTATTGTATTTTATATATATTAAGTAAATGAGTCAGACCTACGCACAATCGGCCCGCTACACAGAAATTTGATGAAAATCATTTAATTTCAGTATTTTATAATTTCTAGAATTTATTTATGATTTTCTGATATTTACTTATATTTTTCCTATATTTAATACTATTTTTTATCAATTAAATAACATTAATAAAATAAATCCTAGAAATTCTTTTGATATCAAATTTATCCCTAACTTCAAATCTGCATGCATTGCATAGACGGAGCGTTCCACAGTCTCAAAACGCATGTGCAAAGGTTATACTATTTTGATTATCAAATTTTTCCCTAAAATCAAATCCAAGACAGTTTTACTATTTTGATTATCAAATCTTTTAGTTTTACTATTTTGATTATCAAATTTTTCCCTAAAATCAAATCCAGTCCACGCAAAACAGTATACGCATTCCACAGTCATCAAACACACTAATCAAACGCAGTCATCAAATGCAGTAATCAAACGCAGTAATCAAAACTCATGTTTTTCACAGATCAAGCAACATAGTATATATTTCAACAATTAAAAACAATAAACACATAATATATCACCAAAGCATGCTGGAATTTGTACCAATTGGAGGAGAAAAAGGGATCCTACCTCATTGCAAATAATTACGCAATTATATGTCATAGGTTGAAACGCTTGGATCTCTTTCTCCCCTTCCCTCTTTCTCTTTTCTCTCTCCCTTTCTTCTCTTTCCTCCTTCCTCTTCCCGTCGCCGCCTACTGCCCTTGCGTTCTCTCTTTTTTTTTTTTGTTTTTTTGCCCTTTTTCCATGGCGATCCCTGCCCCCCTTTAAATAATGAAAATGGTCTCTGATTATGGGGGAATCGGTTACCCCTGATTACCCACTTACTTTCTTTATTTTTTTTTATTTTTTTTATTTTTAAACATCCTATCCATTCAGTTAACTTTCTCTTTTTCTATTATTTTATTATTATTTTTTTTAACAACTTATCCATTCACGTTACTTCTTCTTTTTCTATTATCTTAATGTTTTTTTTCGTTACTTTTTCTTTAAGCTTCTTTATTGTTTTTATCATTTATTTATATATTTCCTTTTATCTATTCAATTATTTTCTATTTTGCTTTTCTTATCCTATATTACAACCTATACCCTTATATACATAACCCTCATGTGTAATTACAAAATCACTCGGACATAGTTACCACGTTACAACTAGTTTAATTTCGAGAGCGTCATTACGCCAACGCCTACCTAGTTTTAAATTAACATAAACTGATTAGTTAGAGAAATATTTCAGGCTGTAACATCCTACCCTCCTTACAAGAAGTTTCGTCCTCGAAACTTGTTGTACCTTATTTAGAGAGGTAGGGTAGCTCTCACGCATCTGATCTTCTAGCTCCCATGTTGTTTCGTTTTCCTTATGATTGCTCCATTGCACCTTGGCATATGGACGATTCTCCTCCTCAATTCTTGTTCCTTGCGGTCTATAATCCGGACAGGAGGTTCTTCATAGGACACATCCGGTCTGCTTCTCAACGTTGTGCGTCCAGTACATGACTCAAATCAGAAACGCGCCTTCTCACCTGAGAAACATGGAATACGTTGTGCACTTGGGTCAGCGTCGGAGGTATCGCCAAACGGTAAGCTAACGAACCGATCCTTTTGAGTCATAAGACCCAATGTGCTGCGGCCTTAGTTTACCCTTCAGACCCAAAACATGTCACACCTTCTATAGGTGACACCTTCAAGTAAACCTTGCCTCTGACAGCAAACTCCAAAGGACGCCTATTCGAATCTGCCCAACTCTTATTTCTGTCTTGGGCGACCTCCAACCTTTCTCGAATCAACTTTATCTTCTTCCTGGTCTGCTCAACCAGTTCTGGACCGATAATTGTACGCTCACCAACTTCGTCCCACTGGATAGGGGACCTACACTTCCGCCCATAGATCCCTCGAATGGTGTCATGCCGATGGCGTTATGGTAGCTATTATTGTAGGCAACCTTGATCAACTTGGTCATACCATCCCATTTTCTTCTCAAGTCCAGTGCGCAAGCCCTCAGCATGTCCTCAATAGTCTGCATCGTCCTCTCCGATTACTCATCGGGTTGGGGATGAAATGCAATGCTCAACGTGGCTCAGTCTACTATATATCAACATACATGAGTTTTAACGTGTGTTTTCGTTTTAATAGTTAAGTTGTTTGAACATGTTTGGTATAGACATATAGTATGTTATCCGCATGTATGACTAATGTATCATATGTAGTTCATGAACTCACAATCGTTGTCTGCAGTTTGTCACGTGTATTATGTTTATATTGTTTGTTAGTTGAGTTTTAAGCAGTACACACGCTATGCGCATTCATTTTAGACTTTGTTTATCGTGATTTACTCTTTTTTGTACTTATGTTAGTCGTTAATAATTTTCGCTACCCGTACTCTATATTTCTCGCACTAGCTTATCTTATTGTCGTATGAATATCGTTATATAAATTACTCCAACTGAAGTGCATAATTGCCTAGATTTTACTGTGATGTGTATATATATATATATATATATATATATTGCTATTAATTTATTTATACTTTAACCTATTACTATGATGTCATACAATAATATGTCATTCTTAACCCGTGATTAGCGTGCTTTGCTTCAGTTGTGTATGTTAATGATTTGTTTTAAAATAAGTGATTGTATGCCTATATCGCAACTCATGTCTTATGTGAGAAGTATTTGTGTTACTGTGTTCTTTGTAATTGTGTTGTTTCTTGTTGTTATATATTACGATGTTTATCATTGTTTTGATGTATTATATTGCGGTGTCATTGAAATAGCTGTGTATATACTTGTGCTATTTACTTAGCATCATTTAGTTACTTCTGTTTCGTGTATCTATTTGTATGTTTCCTTAAATCGACTTATTTACGTTATATTATTAATGTTGTAACAACTTGTGTATGTCTATATGTCTCCTTACTGTTGTAAGAGACAAGGTTTTTTTTGTAGGGGTCATTTAACACGTATACTCCTGTCTTATCGTATATCTTTTGTACGTTTGCTACTTCTACGTTATTATCTTATATGTATTATGAGCTTTTTATCTATTGCTTTGTAGTTTCATGTTGGTCACTTTGTATATATAGGTATATCTGTAAATATTTATTATTTGTCTTTCGCACTTTGTGGTGTTTATTGTTCATGTTGTACTTGAGTTAGTAAATTTTATTAAGCATGGAGTGGTGTATGTGTTGATGGGGCAAGCTGTTAGTTTTGCAGCTGTGACTGCAATTTGGCTATTAACAACTTAAGTTATTTTGTTTATATGATACGGTAGGTTATGTATTTGTTGTGTCGTGCATGAGTGGAGTGTGCATTAATTTGTGTTTGTGCACCTGATTGTTATGTGGTATATATATATATGTATGTATATGTATAATTTGCTGAATTACGTTGTTGTATATCCATAATTCATTATGTTATGTGATATCTTTTTTTATACCATGTTACGTTTCCTTGTGTAGTTATGTTGGATTTTGTATGGTCGATGTTCTAGTACATGTTTGATATGTGGTAATAAGTCGTTACGGTAAGTTGCGTTGATCAGTATGTATAGATATAGTTAATTAGAAAAAATTATGTATTATGATGTGGTGTTTAAGGTTTTATTATTTTTTTTGGGTTCAGCGAACCTTGTTGATCTCAACGGTCAACTCGAATTTCGCCTTATTCTGCTTTCGGCTGCTCCAGGACACCAATATTGACGAAAATCCTTCAACTACTTTCATGTAGTAGCTGGTCCAACCCAAGAAAACTCCTTACTTCAGTCACCTTGGTCGATCGGTGCTACTCAGCAGTATCCTTAATCTTCTTCGAATCCATTGAGGTTCACTCTTCTGAACTTACGTGACTCAAGAAAGCCACGCTTCTGCTGCGCAACTCTGATTATTTATTTCTGACTAACATCATCTGTACTGATGATGAGTTATTGAGACCTGGTCGTCGACAGTTAGACCCTGCCACTATGTCGCCAGCCTCTCTGATGTCCGCATCAATCATCACGTGGATCTGGATACTGATCCTTGCTTCCCTTTATGTTGTAACTGATTCTGTTGTGGTGGCGTCGGCCTCTACTCAGTGTCATCTTTCGTAAAACGTCCCGGTTGTCGCACTGATATTTGCATAGTCCCCCCACACTGACCATAGTGTGGCATCCACATTGAGCACTTGGTGACGGCAGCGGCCCTGCACTACTCCGCGACTGTACTTTCGTCGCGGCGGTCCTGTGATCGTTAGCAGCCATGTTGCATATTTCTGCCTCCTCGGTGAAGGGTGTTTCTAAACATCGAATTCCGTACGTCTTGCATTTCCATGTAGTAGGACCTCAGATCTGGTGGAGGCAATGGTGAGAGACGCTAGTTCAACTGCTATTGGCACTGCATAGTTTACAGTCGCCGTTGCGCCAAGTGGTGGCCATGGTGTAGGCCAATGCTTGGAGGATGACCCCTTGATCCTGGTGGTCGTTACCATAACCACCGTTGCCTCCTTTGCCATATTATTATTATTTTTTTCACGCTGTGACGGTATTTTCTTGGATTTTGCCTTGACGAGAATCCGGATTGAACGGAAGTGATCGAGGGATCTGAGCATTTATGGGGCTCATGCGAAAGTTCGGGGGTACAACGGTAATGAAATAAAGAAAGCTCAGCAACGGCACACACATCCCATAACCCGATCATAACTTAGGTCTACTTCATTTATTAGGGGTATATTTGTTATTTCTATGAAGTGATCATAGCTTACGTCTAGGTGATCTAGTTAATCCTGTGTTCCCGAGGCGGATCTGAAGCCTCGGCTCTGATACCACCTGTAGCGCCCCGCTCCCGAACCCTAACATCGGGAATGGTGCACCCGCCGTATCTCACTAAGGAGAATACAAGGCGTTGAATCAACTTTCTATATGTCCGAAAATACGTAGAATTTTTTTCTCGCGGAAACGAATTACCATAACATTAAATTACCCGAATAAAGAAATCATCAATAAAACACTAAATCCATAATGACAATAAAGTCACTGTGCCAACCTCTAACTGCTATCAGTCTAAACAGGGTAGTGTCCGATGAAACCCCAATAAAATAACGACAGACAGCCGCAAGGTCTCCTCGTATCCTAGGTGCGACCGTCAGTATGCCCATACTACCGTGTCAGCCCTGTCCTCAGCAAAGAGATAGTCGTACGCTTCTTCGTTCTCGCCTGGTGGGGGGGGGGAGTAGGGGTGAGTGACGGGAAATCACCCAGTAGGCACCTGCCTCCAACTCGTACAAGACTAGCATACTAAAATGATATAACACATAACACATAAAACATGATATCACATAAGCATATGAAAGACTGCGGAAAGTAATTCACTCCAGATAAAGAATGCGCAACATCGTGATGCATGTCCTACTATGCATGTCACACGCAACAAAGTCATGTCACACAGAATGCCGATATCTCCACCGTGCAATGCATGAACCCGGGTCCTACTGAGTGGCTGCAGGTCGTACACCCCACAGTCACCATACGAGTGTGCGTGGCCGCGCCACCGCACACCATCCTGAGTGTCGTGGCCCGCCACCGTACACCATCCTGAGCGCCCGTGACCCGTACGTCACGACCCGCCATCATGCAATGCACGTGCCATGAATGCAAAAACACAAACGCCTGAGGCCCCTGGCCCATCCTCACCATCCTCCGGCACTCAATTCTAGGTTCACTTATTATCGAGTATTGATTCAGCGTTGTTCGGAGTCAACTCCATTTTCCCACTTTTCGTATACATTCATCGGGCTTTTTCCATATTTCTCCTTATTTTTCTCCTATTTATTTCTATTTATTTCCTAATTATCTAAATTAGATAAATTATCACAATTACCGAATTTTAATGAAGATAATCTATTTTCATCAATTTATAATTTCTGGAATTTCTATATAATTTTCCGATTTTATTTACATTTTTCCTATAATTATTACTATTTAAAATTAATTAAATAACAATTATAGAATTTCCAGAAATTCAGAATTATATTATTTTTTGTATTATATATATATATATATATATATATATATTTTCCTGTTTTATTGGGCCAACCAACTGGGGCTCGGTCCGTTGGCCATTCGGCCCGGCCTGCGGTCGGCTCTGTAGATTATTTTATTTTATTGTATTTTATATATATTAAGTAAATGAGTCAGACCTACGCACAATCGGCCCGCTACACAGAAATTTGATAAAAATCATTTAATTTCAATATTTTATAATTTCTAGAATTTATTTATGATTTTCTGATATTTACTTATATTTTTCCTATATTTAATACTATTTTTTTATCAATTAAATAACATTAATAAAATAAATCCTAGAAATTCTTTTGATATCAAATTCATCCCTAACTTCAAATCTGCACGCATCGCATAGACCGCAGCGTTCCACAGTCTCAAAACGCATGTGCAAAGGTTATACTATTTTGATTATCAAATTTTTCCCTAAAATCAAATCCAAGACAGTTTTACTATTTTGATTATCAAATCTTTCCCTAAAATCAAAACCAAGACAGTTTTACTATTTTGATTATCAAATTTTTCCCTAAAATCAAACCAGCCCACGCAAAATAGTATACGCATTCCACAGTCATCAAACGCAGTAATCAAAACTCATGTTTTTCACAGATCAAGCAACATAGTATATATTTCAACAATTAAAAACAATAAACACATAATATATTACCAAAGCATGCTGGAATTTGTACCAATTGGAGGAGAAAAAGGGAACCTACCTCATTGCAAACAATTACGCAATTATATGTCATAGGTTGAAACGCTTGGATCTCTTTCTCCCCTTCCCTCTTTCTCTTTTCTCTCTCCCTTTCTTCTCTTTCCTCCTTCCTCTTCCTGTCGCCGCCTACTGCCCTTGCGTTCTCTCTTTTTTTTTTTGCCCCTTTTTCCATGGCGATCCCTGCCCCCCTTTAAATAACGAAAATGGTCTCTGATTATGGGGGAATCGGTTACCCCTGATTACCCACTTACTTTCTTTATTTTTTTAAATTTTTTTTTATTTTTAAACATCCTATCCATTCAGTTAACTTTTTCTTTTTCTATTATTTTATTATTATTTTTTTAACAACTTATCCATTCACGTTACTTCTTCTTTTTCTATTATTTTAATGTTTTTTTTTCGTTACTTTTTCTTTAAGCTTCTTTATTGTTTTTATCATTTATTTATATATTTCCTTTTATCTATTCAATTATTTTCTATTTTGCTTTTCTTATCCTATATTACTACCTATACCCTTATATACATAACCCTCATGTGTAATTACAAAATCAATCGGACATAGTTACCACGTTACAACTAGTTTAATTTCGAGAGCGTCATTACGCCAACGCCTACCTAGTTTTAAATTAACATAAACTGATTAGTTAGAGAAATATTTCGGGCTGTAACAACGTTGGACCGAAAGGTTTCAGCATTACATCGCACTACATCAATCGATCCAAATACACATCGATCGATCGATGTATCTTACATTGATCGATCCATGTCCTACAGAACACTTAACTTTATTCCAGCTTTTACTTGGATCGATCCAACTCATACTTGGATCGATCCAAGTGATATTCTTCAAGTTAAAAGCGTAATCAATAACCAAACTCTCAAACGACATTACACATGTTTTTATATATGTTTGGAGCATATTTAAAGTATTTTAACATACTTTTTCCAACAAGTATAACACCCGGATTATGGTGTAGATGGAGAAGCATCAATTTTCAAAGTTACAAGCACCACAAAAAAATTGTGGTTTGCCGACGAAAAAATCACCGACGAACAACGTATAGTCGTTGTTTCGTCGGTAATAGCGACGACTCTGCGACAAAAATAATGTAGTCGCTAATTGCGACGAAAGTACGATGAAATTCGTTGTCGCTAAAAGAAAAATAGTCAGTCATGTGAATTACGTCGGTGATTTGTCGGTGTCTCGTCGCTATTCTGCGTGTTTTTGTTCGTCGCTATTTAGTTTATAACGCTTCGTCGCTATGTCGTCGCAAATGTGTCGCTAAAAGTATAAAATAAATTCGTCGTTTACTAAGTTCTTGGAGTTGTGTATCGTCGTTTTTTTGTCAATGAAACCCGTATGTGGCAAATGTTTTGAATTACTTTCCGTTCGTAATTCGGTTTGTCGTTGTGTCGTCGCAGATACATCGAGAATTAAACACGTGTATTGATTAAGGAAAAAGAAAGCGGTAATTGGGAAAAATACTCATTCATTTAATAATAAGAAGTTACATTATCAAACGAAAAAATAAAAAAAAAATCTAAAAAGAGATGCGGAGATGGGCCGTTCACTCTTCGTCATCGGACGAAAGAGTGGCCGCGACATTCTCCGCAAACTCTTTGAGAAGGCGCTTGAGCTTGTAGTATCTAAATTTCATCTTCCGCAGCCTTCTAGTCATGTAGTGCAGTTGCCGCGACTGCTGATGCATGTTTGCCATCAGCATACGGAAGTCGGCGTCCTGCACCGGCATTTGTTCTTGATCATCCTGATGCGGTGGTGGGCCATAGACAGATACAGAACCCTCTCGCTCAACCGATGGTGGTTGAGGAGGAGGCCCTTCTGGAGGGGTACTGTTTGCCCGTCCACCACGCCTTGGGGTTCTTTTAAAACGACGCGGCATATTTTGATTATTTATAACGTTCTATGTGTGTATGTATAACAGCGGATGTTTGGGGTATAAATAGTGAAATGAGCGACGACATAGCGACGACATAGCGACGCATTTGTCAACCGTTGGGAATGTGCAGTGATGATCTTTCGGATGTTATAGCGACGACGTAGCGACGAATTAGCGACGTATGTTTATCGTACGATGCAACCGTTGGGAACTGAACTGACCTTTCGGATGTTATAGCGACGACGTAGCGACGAATTAGCGACGTATGTTTATCGTACGATGCAACCGTTGGGAACTGAACTGACACTGCCGAATAGCGACAACTTGGCGACGGAATAGCGACGAAACGCGTCGAATAATGTGAAGAGACGTTTTCCGTCGCTGTTTCGTCGGTAAAGCGTCGGTAAATTCAAAAAATGATAAAAACACGTGTTATAATTATTAATAAAACAAATACGATATTAAAAAAAACAAACTTCATTAATATAAAATTAAAAATTAAAAATTACAAAATATAATAAGAAATATTTAAAAAAAGCTAAATAGCGAAGAGTAGCCACTCACTGTTCGTCATCCGAACAGAGAGAAGCTATACTCTCCGCACACGCCTTCAGTTGGCGTCTCAACTGTGCAGATTTGGATTTAATCCGCATCTGCCTTTTATCTATGTAGTCGAGACGCTCTTCCTGAACCGTGACATGCGCCCTCACCTCATCTAACATGTTCCACAGATCTCGTACTTCTATTTGGAGATCGACAATTTGTCGATCCCGGCGAGGCTCAGAGGGCTCTGGTGGGGGAGGAGGTGGGGGAGGAACAGTTGAAGAAGAAGGCACTTCAGTTGGCGGTGTTGCCGCCCTACCACCACGTCCACCACGTCGTGCTTGCGCTTTAGTACGAACCATTTTGGATTATAAAATAGTTGTTTTATATGTTGTTGTGGGCACACGCTGACACTGTTTATATAGTGAAATCAGCGACGACATAGCGACGCAACACATCGTAAGTTGTAAGCATGGGGAACTGGACGGGCTGCCTTTTACCGACGACGTACCGACGACTTAGCGACGAAACACGTCGTACGGAATGAAGAGACGTTTTGCGTCGCAATGTAATCGGTACTTCGTCGGTAAAAGCATATCAAACGACGTGTTTCGTCGCTGGTCGTCGGTACGTCGTCGGTATATGTGTTTGTTTGTCTCCGGGATTTGTGTTTCTTGTTCGTCGCCGTTCGTCGCTAAGTCGTCATTATTGTGTTTGTTTGTTTCCGAGATTTGTGCTTGTTTGTGGTCGCTATCTCGTCGCTATTACGTCGGTAACGTACTGGGAACGATAAAACCATTGTCTTTCTTCTTCTCTTCTCCCATTGTTCTCTCATTTCAAACACATCAATCATCAATTTTGAACGAAAATACAGAAGTGTGGAATTTTGATTTTTTCTACAAACGAAAAAAGATAGCTGCTGTTAGTTTGAAGGTGTAGCGAGAAAATGGATCCGAGGAGAAGCGATAGAAAGTGGATGTACCAGAGAGTAAACAACGGGGAGTGGTGTTTTAGATTTGTTGAAGGTCTCGAAGAATTTATTGATTTTGCGACGAGTAATGAAAGTGGAACGCAGATTAGATGTCCGTGCAAGAAATGCAAGAACCGTAAATATAAGGATTCGGGTGACGTGAGGGTTCACATATTGAAACAAGGTTTCATCCATAATTACCATACATGGTACTGTCACGGCGAATATGAGGGGGCGTCTACATCTGCAACTGTACACGTCGAAGGGGGACCCGGTCAGGTTAATGCCGAAGAAATAGGCGAGGGATCTCACAACCCATACATGCAGATGGTGACAGACGCAGCCGCTGGCGCATTTACCGGAGAGCAGTTGTTACAAATGCAGGATCCGGATGAACAGCCGCGTACATTCATGGAGGAAGATCCGAACCCTCAGGCGAGACAGTTTTTTGAGATGCTGAACGCCGCCAACACGCCGCTGTATCCTGGTTGCAGTAGTCACACACAGATGTCCATGATCGGTCGGATGACGAGCATGAAGACGGAACACCGCATGACGGAGAGATTGTACGATGGGATGTGTCAGCTGATGAGGGAATCTCTTCCCGAAGGGAACACAATGGTCGACAGTTTTTATTCGACGAAGAAACAGCTGCAGGCGTTGGGACTGCCGGTTCAGAAAATCGATTGTTGTTCAGAGGGGTGCATCATATACTGGGGCATCAACGAGGATAAAGACATGTGCAGGGTCTGTGGGACAAGCAGGTGGAGAACGAACAAAAGAAACCGAAACGTGCCAAGAAAACAATTTTACTATTTACCTCTCGCCCCTAGACTGCAGAGGCTATACGCATCCGGTGCCACAGCTAGCCAGATGAGGTGGCACGCGGAGCACTACACGAAAGACGGTGAGATGTGCCATCCATCTGACGGCGAAGCTTGGAGGACGTTCGATGCGACGCATCCGGGTTTTTCGTCGGAGACAAGGAACGTTAGGTTGGGTTTATGCACCGACGGGTTCAACCCGTTTGGACAGTCGGGAGAGCAGTATTCGTCGTGGCCTGTAATCGTGACGCCGTACAATCTACCGCCCTGGATGTGCATGAAGAAGCCTTACATGTTCTTGACTGTGATCGCACCAGGTCCTAGGAATCCGAAACAGAAGATCGACCTATACCTGCAGCCGTTGATACAGGAGCTGAAGTGGTTATGGGAGTTTGGCGTGGAGACGTTCGATGTATCGACTAAACAAAACTTCCAGCTACGCGCCGCGCTGATGTGGACGATCAGTGACTTCCCGGCTTATTCTATGTTGTCGGGGTGGAGCACAGCGGGGAAATACGCTTGCCCTTGCTGCATGAAGCAAGCGAAGACGATGTCCTTGAAACATGGACGTAAGATAAGCTGGTTCGACAGCCATAGGAAGTTCCTGCCCAGACGTCATTTGTACAGAAGGAACGTGACGGCGTTCATGCCTGGCATTGTCGATAAGGACACAAAGCCCGAGCTCCTCACGGGTGCAGAGGTGCTGCAGGAGATAGACAGTTGTGGATTCGTGGGGGTCGCTGATGATCCGGACGGCAGTCACAACGCAGACCTGGCTCGTTACTGTATCGGGTGGAAGAAGAGAAGCATATTCTGGGAGCTTCCGTACTGGAAGAGCAATATGATCCGACATAACCTGGATGTCATGCATATTGAGAAGAACGTGTTTGACAACATTTTCAATACAGTGCTGAATGTGCCAGGAAAAACAAAAGACAATTTGAAGGCACGACTTGATATGCGCGACCTCAACATGCGACCGGAGCTGCATCCCGTTGGCACATCATACATGCCGAAGTCCTCGTACACGCTGAATGCGGAGCAGGTCAGTGCGTTGTTATCGTGGCTAGGGACGGCTAGATTTCCTGATGGCCATGTTTCGAACCTGTCGAAGAACATCGACGTGAATAAACGCGGTTTGCACGGGATGAAGAGCCACGACTGTCACGTGTTCATGCAACGGTTGATGCCCATTGCATTCCGCGAGCTGCTTCCAACCAATGTATGGGAAGCAATTACCGAGATGAGTCTGTTCTTCAGATGTCTTACAGCCACGAGACTCAGGGCGGATGATATGTCAAGGCTGGAGGGCGAAATCCCAGTGATCATATGCAAGCTGGAAACTATATTCCCTCCGGCCTTGTTTGATTCAATGGAACACCTGCCAGTTCATCTACCATACGAGGCACGTGTTGGTGGTCCTGTTCAGTACAGGTGGATGTATCCGTTCGAGAGGTACTCTTTTTTATGTGCATGACATTCTTATGTGTCTAAGCGATATGCATTTGAACATATATTCACTATATGAACAGATATCTCAGGCATTTGAAGCTGAACATCAAGAACAAGGCGAAAGTTGAAGCTGAACATTCTGACGCCAGTAGCCGAGGGTCCATTGAACAGAGTCACGCGACACGACATGTGTTTTGTCAACGGGTATAGATTCCACACAGTCTCCCATGCCAGCCGAAAATCGTCGGAGAACAGCGGAGTGTGTGTCAAGCGTTATGACAATAGCCCGGACGAGGATGACTTCTACGGCTACCTTACTGACATCATTGAGCTCGAATATCCCGCATTGCCTATAAAGCGGGTGGTCCTATTCAAGTGCGAATGGTACGATCCAACTCGAGAAGGTTATCGCGTTGGCACAAAGGTCCACGACCAATATAAGTTGGTAGACATACACCAAGGGCGACGGTACAGAAAATACGATCCATACGTTTTGGCTAGTCAAGCGTCCCAGGTGTACTATCTATCGTATCCAACAACGAGGGTGAATGCGAGCTCAAAAGACTGGCGAGCCGTGTGCAAAGTGAAATCGAGCAAGTTTGATGTGAGTATACAGACAGTTTCAGATGGTATGGACGCCGCATTTCAAGAAGAAAACCCGTCCGTTCTAGATACGACACATGTTCAACTGCACGACCTCCCTCTAAATGACCCCAACGGCGGTTTTATCGAAATTCATCTCAACATACAACCGCCTGACAATATTGAAGACGTAGTCGAAGACGAATACGAGGATGAAGAGGACGACGAGCATGTAGATGAAGATGAAGACGAAGATGAAGATGCGTATGAGGATGCAGATGACCAGGAAGATTGACGTTAGCCAAAATTTTTTATGTACCTCTTTATATGAAAGTGTGTATGTGTTGATGTACTTATATTCATGTATATACTACTTTATATTTTGTATTATTTTTTTTTTCAAAAATGATAACACCGACGAGTTACCGACGAAATGTTTCGTCGCTAAATTTGAAATAACGACGACCCATGAAAAATAGCGACGAAACTAAATAGCGACGGAACTTCCGTCGCTATGTCGTCGCAAAATATCGAATATAAGCTGAAATTCCCTTCTTCTTCCCCATTTCCCTCCCCCCGCGAAAACCTCCCCTCCCTCCGGCGAAAACCCCCCCTCGCGAAGAAATCCCCTCCGGCGAACCCCCCCGACGAGCTTCCTCTCCGTTGACCTCCCCTCTCCGGTTAGTTTTTCTTCCTATTTCGTTTTTATTGCAATTACCGTATATATATGTATATGTATATGTATATTTCGTTTTTATGTATATGTATGTATGTACCGTATGTATGTATGTACCGTATGTATGTAAATGTATATGTATATTTCGTTTTTATGTATATGTATGTATGTACCGTATGTATGTATGTACCGCATGTATGTATGTACCGTATGTATGTATATGTATATGTATATGTATATTTCGTTTTTATGTATATGTATGTATGTACCGTATGTATGTATATGTATATGTATGTATTTCGTTTTTATTGCAATTACCGTATGTATGTATATGTATATGTATGTATATGTATGTATATGTATTTAATAGATTTGTAAATGTATGTATATGTATATGTATATGTATGTATATGTTTTTAATACATATATACACGCACATATACATATATACGGTACACGCACATATACATATATACGGTATATGTATGTATATGTTTTTAATACATATATACACGCACAAATACATATATACGGTACATATATACGGTACATATATTTAATTTCGTATTTAAATATAGTTAAATTTGTAAAAACTGTTTTTAATAGATTTGTAATATATCTTTTGTAATTTTTGTATATAAATATATGTAAAATTATTAGAAACTGTTTTTTTTGGTAGAATTATGTATGTATATATATTTTTCCTATTTAAATATATTTATAATTATATAATCTATTTTTGGTACATATATGTATATGGTATATATATGTATATACGGTATATATATATATATATATATATATATATATATATATATATATATATGCATATACGGGTATATATATGTATATACGGGTATATATGTATATGGTATATATATGTATGTACGGGTATATACGGGTATATATGGTATATATGCACCAATATTGTTGTTAAGGTTGAATTAGTAGAAATGTGGTGTGCTTGGCCAATGAATGATGCATGTACAAACTGTTTTGTAAGAGGTTTGCATATGATTTTCGGTATGATTTGCATTTGTCTTTGGAGAGGCCATTAAGGCTGGGAAACCTCCGTTTAAAAATTATTAATATGTTCCTCTCAGATCTGATGGCTAGTGACGGTTTACCGACGAGATCCACATACCCACCATCTACACAGGACCTTCAAGGAGAGTTCGATGCGTTCATTTCTCAGCATGATACGTATGCCTCGGTTTCGACCGCCGCTCTGGCTGCGGACTCAGACCTTTTACGGTCTGCCGACATGTCCGCACCCCCCAGACATACGACGCCACCCACACCCAGCGTTTCAGCACCTCATCCGGCGTCTGATGCGGCATCGGACCAGGGTGTCATATCAGGGCGTCGTCTCCTCCCTTGGTCAAATGATACCCATACGTAAGTAATGATTAATTTATTTAACATGTTTTCAAATATATTTCACGCGTTATTTTTTCCTAACAACTTAAACTCTTTCAGGTTTGGATCGGACAATGGCGCGCTTTCCGGTTGCATCACCCGGTCCTTCCACCTGAGGCTTGACCCATCTGGATATACCTGGGGCCGTGTCACCCCGGAGACACGTAGGTTCTACTGGGATGAGTTTCAGGTATTCAAATTTGATGAATTTCACTTTTTGATGCGTAATCAATCATTACTTTTCTAACCACACTTTTATTATTCCTCCGTATGATAATTGCAGAAGTCGTACAGCTGGCCAGCCGACATCGCCCGCGACGTGGAGCAGGCCTGGCGGCATAGGGCCGCCAAACGCTACGGGGACTTCGTCAACTCCCTCAAGACCAAGTCGGAGCGTGACCCCACGTGGATAAGGCCTGCCTACGTATCCGAGGCCGTCTGGGCGGCGTGGGTAGAAGGGTGGAGGGACCCTGCTTACCAAGCCCGCAGCGCCCGGAACGCGGCGAACCGGCACAGCGGAAATGTAGAGGGCCCAGCACCTGCCACACACTCAGGTGGTTCGGTTTCCCACGCCACCACGATGCGTTCTATGGTGAGTATTTTAATATTGGATTATAACGACCTTCATTGATTTCATTGGATTATTTACATTCATCGACTTAAGTGGATTATTTACATTCAGTGAGTTAAGTGGATTATCTATATTCGTTGATTACTTATGTTGCGCTGTTGTTTTTTTGGTATTCGTATATGGTTACTTTAAGTGGTACATGTGATTTGACTTAGGAGAGGCCTTTAAGGCCGGGATACCTCCGATAAACGAATAGGTCATGCCGAAATTTTTAAAAATTCTGCATATCACTAACATATTTTATTTCATTCTTTCAGCAACAGGAGACGGGGGAGTGGCCAGCCTCCTACGATCTCTTCTACAAGACGCATCGGAAGAGAGCCTCCGACGGAACGGAGGACTGGATCACGACGAAGGCCCGCGACATCAGTGTAAGTAGACTACGATATCATTTGTTTTTTTTCCTTAGTTTGTTTTATTGCTAAACCATAACAATTCATATTCTCATTTCAGGACGAGTACAACAGATTAATCGCAGATAGGGGCGAACAGGCCGACAAGAACCGCGCTTATTGGGATGCGGTTCGGACCGTCGGCCCTCAGAATAAGAAGAAGAAGGAGGTGTACGGGGTTGGATCAGCAGCGCCGCGATTCTTTCCCGAAGTTCTGCATCCAGGTGCTTCCTCTGAGGCCAGCACCTCCGCGCCTTCTGTGACGCCAGAGGATATTTCGCGCCTGGAATCAGATAATGCGGCGCTGCAGCGTGAGATAGAGTCCATCAAGACGAGGCAAGAGGAGAGTTTACAGGCACTGCAGTCGCAGCAGTAGGCGATGCAGCAGGCGCTTCAGCAGGCGCTTCAGCAGGCGTTTGAGCATGCGCAGCATCAGACGATGCAGGTGCAGCAGGCAACGAACCAGCAAATCTTCCAGCTGTCGCAGGTCGTCATGACTTTCATTTCCAACTCCTCGCAGCCTCAGCCTCAGCCTCAGCCTCAGCCCCGCCCTCCTGATGGTCACTCTTCTCCGCATGATCCCCCTCCATCTTCCTCTGCATAGTTTTTTATTTTTTCATTGTTTGTACAATCTATTTCATTTGTTGTATTGACATTTTCTTTGTACTTTTATATATTCTATCTGACAATTTTACGGATTCTATTTCGTTTGTGTTGTTTAATTATACGAACTTGAATGCGCAAATACCGTATTACTGTATAATATTTGTACAAATGATTTAATATACAAAATAAAATATATTATAGAAATTAAATAATAATAATAAAAACTTTTTAATTAATAATGTATTAATATTATTAATAAATCAAAAAAAATTTAAAATTTAATATTAAATAATGTATTTAAAATAATTATTAGTAAATTTAATATTTTTAAAAATAACAAATACCGACGAACCGGCGACGAAATTGGTCTGTCGCAGATCGGAAATAAAAAAACAAAAATTTAAAATTAGCGACGAAAAGACATATTAACGACGACATTTTGCGACGAAATAAAACGGAAACAAAAAATAAAAAAATAATAAATAGCGACGGTAAAACATATACCGACGAAATTTTGCGACGAAATTCTTTGTCGCAGAACATTAATAAAAAAATAAAAAATACGAAATAGCGACGAAATAATTTACCGACGAAACAGCGACAACAGAAAAAAGGTCGCAGACCTGACAGTTTCTCGTCGCAGTTTTGCGACGATACACCGACGCAATTTTTTTCGTCACAATACAGCGACGCATTGCCGACGAAATTTGCTTTGCGACAAGCCGTATAACGACCTTCATTTTTCGTCGCTATTTCGTCGCTATATGCCTGTAGCGACGAAATAGCGACGTTTTTTGTCTGTCGCTATAGGCTTTTGTTTTTGTGGTGAAGGTGAAACGATTTCTTAGCAGAAATGTGACGGCCATCATCCGCTCCTTTTTATTGATTGATGAGTGATCATGCATCACTATAAAATTTGTCAGATTTTAAAACCATGTCAACGTTGACAGTATATAAAAATGTTTAGGCCACCGACTTTGGCATCATGTTATTTTATTTCTCATTAGTAAATTCTAAGTTGGGTTGTTGAATTTTCCAGTAGCATGCCGAGTCGAATTACTTACGGTCTAAATGGATTTTGTCTCTAAGTTTCATTTTATGGAGAAATAAGTCTGGTCTAGCAGTTTAAATGGATTATGAAAACGAGAGTTACCACCACACATGAACATGGAGGCAGCCTGCTTCAATTACATCTTCATTGCCCTATGGCGGAAGTCAAAAAAGTTGGAAAAATTAGAGGAAACAAATAAATACTACTCTTTGGGGACGTAAAAGGCATGAAAGCCTATATCCACAACAACAGCATTACTCCATTGCTTTAGAGGCTCTCGCATATGGCAAGGTAGAAAGGGCCGGATGTTCGTAACCATACTCATATGTTAATAACACACACAGGTTGTTTCCCGATTACGCATAATTAAAATTGCGTCAAACTGTGTCATTTTACTTTGTTCTATCATATTCCGAAGTCAAAGAATACAGTGTCATTCACTCTATTGGAAATAAAAATTATGCTATTACATGAAAGCCTAGATTTTTTATTTTGAGAGTATGAAAGCCTAGATTCAAGAAGCTAATTTCAGGCGGCCAATTAATGTCTCTGATAACATAGTTCCAATAATTTGCCCAAGAAATCAAGAAATTTGCTGCGTTTCCCAAAATTCCTAATAAATATGTGCTTTTTATTTTTTTCCTTTTGAAAGCCAGAAGATTTGTTCCCTGACCTTTAACCTGAGATATTTAGAAATAAATTGTCATGCTTATTTGATACAGAGCATGTTAAGCCAGTTGGTCATGCCTTGTTCATCAAACGATTCCATTTACTTGAATTATGTTAGTTTAGATAGCGTAAGTTCTGTATTTTTTATTTAACAACTTTGTCACCTTAGTATGCAGCACTTGCTTCTATGTTGTATACCCTTGATGAAGAATGAAGATACAATATTTGTTATTTTTTCTGTTGTTATGATTGGTCAGATGTTCCTGTTGACTTAAATATGTCATTTGGAGCAAAAGGTGAAATACATCCTGAGAAGCATGTGTGGAGAATACAAATCAGGACTCATCTGTCCCTAGATTGGATGAGATCTTACGCAATGACCCACACAAGGTGTCCTCTGCAAACCAGGCCTTCGGCCTAGCATCAGAGGAACACTCACACTGTGCGTGTTTCTAGAATCGAACTTTTGACTTCTTAAAGCAAATATCAACCCGAGTATCAAATGGACTATGCTCTGGAGGCCTGAAATATGTGACTTATCAATCTAAAGTAACTTTTTTTTTTTTGGGGGGGGGGGGGGGGTTCTTTTAGATATACTTGTATTTGCAGGTAAGAATTCCTTCACATGTTTTGGACCGATACCATCAGTTCTCATCATGAATCCTGATTGCATTAACGAATTCTTCATAAAGTTTTCTATGGCAAAAACAAATGGGTCCAAGAGTATTGAATATTATAATTACATTATTGTACTTCCTCTTCCTCGGAAAAGAATCGTTTACTTTTTTATTCTGGAGTCTCCTACAATTTTTGTCTATATCCTATAAATAATAAAAGAAAATTAGTCAAATGATTAAAGTATTCTTACTAGTTAAGTGCAATTTGAGAAACAATAATTGCTTTTAATGGCAATTTAGGAAAGTACAAGCATTAAGTTGTTTTCCAACTAGTTTTTTTAAATTGTGTAAGTTTAATATTAACAAATAAATTGAATGGATGAAGGAATAATTTGTATACTTTGAACTTTACTATAAGATAAACAACACGACCATACCCAGTATATCCCAACGACATCAAAAACTATCTTAAGATATACAGCTGCTTATTGGAGTATATGTTTGTAAAAGATATCATGACTACTTTTGAGAACAAGATTTATTTGACGTATTTTCACATGCTCTATTTGTTCATATTATACTTACCAAAGAATAAAAATACAAAATACAAAAATCCTATTGTTTCACAGGACCTAGCATAATTAGATGTCGCTCTTGGAAGGAAACTATTGTATACTTTCTTTTGCAAATTTTTCTGTGCAATATCATAATGGAGACGCTAAATAGACATATATGTTCATCAATAAATTAAATTACCATATGTTATACGAAGTCAGCATCATGTTCAAAGCCGCATTATATTTCTCTCTCAAATAAAGCTAAATTGGTCTTGAAGGTATTTCGTCACACCAATAGGGTTAAAAGGTAGTAATCCTTCATTTTCATTGGCAAAATCACCTGGCGTTATTTGATGTTTACAAATTTCTTTTTGTTTTTTTTATTTAAATGGACAAAAATACCCTGGATCATGCCTTAGAAACTAAAAGAAAAAAGAAGCGTGGTGATGAAAGTAAACTCTACGTATCAAAATTACTTTGATAATGATAATAATAATGATAATAATAATAATAATAATAATAATAACAACAACAACAACAACAACAATAACAATAACGACGACGACGACTATCTTGTGAAAGTAATAGAAAGCAACATGGAAGGCAAGAGAGCTGAAAGAGAGATTTTTGTTATACATGATTTTATTTTTATTTTTTTGAAAGATCATAATAAATAAATACTCTAATTTGATGAATACATACTGCTATTGATTTCACCCCATTATTCCTTATTAACAATTGATCAAATAAAAAAGTGTCTATTTATAAAGAAATTGCACGTTTATCATTGACCTTTTGAAACTAGTTTATTAAATAAATACAAGGATTGACTTTAAACAACTACATATGCAGCTATAGCCTGTAAATTTATAAACAGATATAAACTCCGCGAGCTAATACAATAGATACTTGACAAGTAGAATTGTATGCAACTACAACCAGTAGTTGAAGCACGCATGTGGAAGGACCATATTACAAGAATAATATATGTTTTGTTTATTAGACATTCACTAAGTCAATATTTATAACGCTCCCAAGTCAGGTTCAGATCTGATGAGGTTAAAGATGATCCAAAATATGAGGCATCCAATCACGCATCGACACGTGTAAAGAAAAAACAGTTTTTTAAAGAGGAAGTGCTGCTATTTTTTTTTAAAAAAAAACTGTTTTTTACACGTATCGATGCGTGATTTGAATCCTCATATTTTGCCTTACCTTTAGCATCCTCATATCTGAATCTCCTAGTTGGATATTCATATCACAATGAGTATGCATAGTTAAAACCTAGTGGAAGTAATTTAGTAAAAAGAATAAATTAAAATCAATTGTTCTTTGCAAATATTAAATTATATGTTTGATATGACTCGTCTGTGTGCTAGGTGAGAGAGAAAAATAGAACCGTTTCTTTATGTGAACAAAAGTCCAAATTCTTGCTCTAAAAAACCGCTTGTCTTGCGAAATAACCGCCAAACACTAGTACATCGCCGGTAACCGCTGGTAACAAACCTGTACGTTTGCCGGAAGTCTTTGCCTGGACTATTCTTCAGTCACGAATGGAGGAAGACGCTGTGGTTGGCTCGGTGGAGCGTTCCATGGAGGAAAATGATCAACTGGCAATAAGTGTCAAAAAGTATAAGCGTAAAGTAGACGGTGCGCCGGTAATAAATCCGCCGGGGTTATGGGGTATGAGATCGTTCACAGAGGTGGTAACTGGGATGTCTGAGGAGAAGGATATATATACTGGTGCAGGGGAGGATAGCGAAGGGGATGATGAGATCGACATATCCGGAGAGGACGAACATATTGTTGAAGATTGTGATCCCAAACTTGGCAGGGTGAAAGTTGTGACAACGGCGGAGGATCGTCGGGAAATGTATCAACCATGGCGGCGCGCTGTCATCATTAAGCTTTTGGGCCGGAATATCTCTTATCGTATGATTGAGCAGCGTTTACGGACCATGTGGAGCCTAGCGGATGGTTGTGCAATTGTTGATTTGGATGAGGGCTACTATGTTATCAGATTTTATTCTAGGTCGGATTACCTACATGTACTGGAAGGGGGTCCATGGCTTATCCAGGGGCATTACCTGACTGTAATGAAATGGAGACCATTCTTCAGGCCAGAAAAGAACGCGATCACTGCCACCATGGCATGGGTAAGGTTGCTGTCTATCCTTGTGGAGTATTATACAGAACATATGTTGCTCCGCATTGGCAATCTGTTGGGAAAAGCAGTTAAGGTGGACCACACTACACTGAAGGTGTCTCGGGACAAATTTGCCCGTATATGTGTACAAGTTGATCTGACAAAACCGTTGATTTCTGTTGTGGAATTAGATGGTGTGGAGTTTAGAGTTGAATATGAGGGACTACACCTCATATGTTTTACATGTGGTATGTATGGTCACCATCATGCGCAATGTGGCGGGCAAAAGGATACTGACAAAGGGAAAGAAATGGACATGGCGGCAGCTACGCAGGGTACGGCTAGGGATGAATCGGTGGGAAAAGAGCCATTTGGCCCGCGGATGATTTCATCTAAGAGTCGTCGGAGGCCAACTGTTGTAGCTGGACAAATGAGTGGTAGCGCGCCTAAGTATCGCGGGAAGAGTTTGAATGATGCAGCGAAAGCATATGGGGATTTTTCTGCCGGTATATCAACGGCAGATATGGGGAACCGGTTTCAGGCCATAGTAGTGGAGGAGTATGATGTTGATGAGGAGGAGGATTGAGTGTAGCGGAGTTGAACAAGCGGCTGAACTTAGCACCGAAAATAGCGCCCGATGTGCGCTTTACAACAACGACAAAAGCGAAGGAGGTGGATGGCAAGCTTAAGGGAAAGAGAGGAGTGGCGCTAAAACCTGCCATGAAGATTAAACCTATAGCTAAGGGTTCATCCCGCGGAGGGCAAGTGAATGAGCGGGTAAGTAGGGGGAAAAGTACAGGTCTGCAGGGTAGCGAGGGGCACGTTACCGTTCCCTTACAGGATGTCACTAACAAAGCTGGGCAGAATACTGAGAGTTTTTCGGCCCCATTACCTACTCGATGTGCAGACATTGGGGGAGTTGGATCTTTTATACCGAGGGGTACACTTATGTGAAGGAAAACCCACCTGATGTTGGAGTTTGCAGGGGGCGAAATGGAAGTGATGCAGGATGTGGAAACGGTTCGTGGTGAAACAATGATTATTTCATGTGAGGATGACATGAGGAGCGTGGGGGATGCTTTGAACCCCTTAGGTGATTCATAACTCAATGAAGCTTATGTCATGGAATTGTAGGGGCGCTTCGTCCCTAACTTTCTTTTGTGGTTTAAAGGATTTGCTACGGTCGTATACACTGGATGTTTTAGTCATTATGGAACCTAGAGTTCAAAGTGTGAGGGGTCGACGCATTTTGCAAAGCTTTTCATTCACGCATTTCATTGCGGTGGAAGCCGAAGGTTTCTCGGGAGGTTTATGGTGTTTTTGGGCAGATGACCGTGTCTCGTTTGAGGTGATTAAGGTCAGTGATCAATTTATTAATCTGGCTGTGCTTTATGAGGGAAGAGTTGATGGGGTGCTAACTCTAATCTATGCTTCCCCGAAGCCTTCTAAACGGCAATGGTTATGGCATTCATTGCTTTGCATGTCTAAGGTGTTTTCATGCCCATGGGCGTTGATTGGTGATTTTAATGATGTGCTGACACAAGATGATAAGTGGGGTGGTCGCAGGATTGGGAGGGAGACTGAGCTTAGCAGGGTGGTGCACAAGTGCCACCTCATGGATATGTCATTCTCGGGCCCAATATACACTTGGACAAATAGTTGGGAGGGAAGCGGTTACATTGCGGAGCGTCTCGATTATGTCTTTTGTAATGTGGCATGGAGTAGTAAGTTCAGGGCTGCTAACTTGCAACATTTGTTGAGGACTACTTCTGATCACCATCATTTATTGCTTATTCTTGATACACTGGTGAGTAGCCAGAAAAGAGATCGAGCATTTATGTTTCAGGCATGTTGGTTGGAGCATCGAGACTTTAGGCCGTTCTTGCAGTCTGTTTGGGTGGATGATGGCCAACCACTGTTTGCTAAGTTGCAACAATGCGCCACACAGTTGGGAAAATGGAGTGCAAATGTATTCGGTAGTATTCAGCGAAGGATCCGACGGTGTGCTGCAAGGTTGCTGGGGATCCAGAAATCACTTTATGCGCATCCATCTTATTATCTTGGAGCATTGGAGAAGGAACTACAGGTGGAGATGCAGGAGTTGTTGGCACAAGAGGAGGTATATTGGCTGCAACGATCTAAATTGAATTGAATAACCCAAGGTGAATGGAATACACGGTATTTCCATGCTACGGCTGTTATTAAGAAACGTAAGTCTGTGGTGCATAAATTGAGAGACAAATGTGATAGTTGGGTGGAGGACGCAAACTCGTTGCGGAGGTTGGTGTGGGAGTTTTATTCCGGATTATACGCAGCGGAGGACATCGTTTCTATGGCCCCAGTATCGTTCCATTTCCCGAGTCTCTCAGCTACCGATTTACAGGTTCTAAACCGGTCAGTGGTGGACAAGGAAGTCGAAGTAGCTATATTTCAGATGGGACCGTACAAAAGTCCCGGGCCCAATGGTTTTTCTCCTGTTTTCTTCCAGCAGAACTGGGATGTGGTTGGTCCTGATGTCATTCGTTTCGTCCTTACATCTTTTCAGCATGGTACGTTTCCTAAACATCTAAATGAATCTTATGTCACCTTAATACCTAAGGTTGGGCGGCCGGAGAAGATCAGTCAATTTCGCCCGATTTCCTTGACAAATGTGATAGCAAAAGTTATCTCAAAGGTGATTGCGAATACATTAAAATTGGTTGTTGGTAAGTTGGTTTCTCCATGCCAGTGCAGTTTCATCCCAGGTAGACAGGCCAGTGATAATATCATCGTGGTACAAGAGATTTTACATACCATGCGTAAGAAGGAGGGGAAACAAGGGTTAATGGCTATTAAGTTAGACTTGGAGAAAGCATATGACAGGGTTCGTTGGTCCTATTTGCGGCAGGTGCTGGAAGGAGTGGGGTTTGAGACACATATGGTAGATCTTATCATGCATATTGTGAATTCGGCGGATATGAGAATACTATGGAATGGTCAGCTGTTGGAACCCATCCGACCGAAACGAGGTATACGGCAGGGTGACCCATTAGCCCCGTATTTATTGGTATTATGTATGGACTGGCTCAGTCAGCAAATTCAGTTCGCTGTAGATTCTGGTCGTTGGAAACCGATCAAAGTCACTCGTACTGGTCCAGCTATCTCTCATTTGTTGTTTGCGGATGACTTATTATTATTTGGTGTGGCTGTGAACGTTCAGGGTGGTATTATGGCTTCTATTTTAGAAGAGTTTTACGTCGTTTCCGGACAAAAGGTGAGCACTTCTAAATCACAGTTGTATTTTTCTCCGAATACGCCACTTATCCAACGACAGGTTCTGGAGGCTCGGTTTGGCATTCCCGTGACTTATAACCTCAGAAATTATCTTGGTGTGCCCCTTTTACATGGCCGCGTGACTGGGAGTACTTATGTCGGGTTAGTAGAAAAGGTTAGGCGTCGGCTAGCATCTTGGAAGGGTAAGTTGCTATCTAAGGCTTCACGAAGTATTCTAGTTCAGTCAGTTGTGGCTACGATACCATATTATATGATGCAGACGTCCTTGTTGCCTTCTTCAACGACTGTAGCCTTAGAACGGATAAACAGATCATTCTTTTGGGGGGAGTTTGA
Organism: Eustoma russellianum; assembly: GCA_036186865.1. NCBI lineage: Eukaryota > Viridiplantae > Streptophyta > Magnoliopsida > Gentianales > Gentianaceae > Eustoma > Eustoma russellianum. The sequence goes on from AP025055.1 coordinate 29,963,638, forward strand.
TGGAGACCGAAAACTGCATATGGTGGCGTGGGATTCGGTTTGCTGTCCAAAGAGCATGGGGGAATGGGATTAAAACGACTTCGACAAATGAATCTAGCTCTTTTGGCGAAGTTACTGTGGCGTTTGTTGATGTGTCCGGATGTACTTTGGGTGAAGGTGTTGTTGGCAAAGTATGGTTCTCCATTATATGTCTCACCACCTAGACAAGCTACTAGCCACACGTGGCGAAGTATCCTAGCCGCGGTTCCTATGGTTTTGGCTGCAATCACGCTGGTGGAGCCGAGCCTGGACCGAAATGGGGATTCCCTAACGATTGCTTCTTAGAGGGGTATGCCTGTACAAACATTCTCAGTCTCTTCAGTATATGACTCTTTAGTTCCTGAAGGTGTGGGTGAGGAACGGCGGCGATGGTTTAATGTGTGGGCCTTGCGAGGACCCCAAAGGGGTAATTTGTTAATTTGGCAGGCGAGACATGATAGATTGCCAACAATGGTAGCTTTGTATCATCGACTTTCCGTCAACACCACATTATGCGGACTGTGTCATCGTGAAGAGGAGGATGGACTACATGCACTGCGTGACTGCCGGAGGGCTAGGCTTGTGTGGAATTATTTGGTTCCTCAGACTGCCCGTGTGCAATTCTTCAGTAATGCTGCTGGTCTACGTGATTGGATTGACCGAAATATAGACCCACGGTGCCATTTATACTCTAGAGGGGAGAAGTGGCCATATGTGTCTCGGGAGGCGGTAAGCTACATTTGAACAACCCGGAATAAATCATTGTTTGAGGAGGAGTTTGTGTGCATGGATGCAGATCAAATGGTTAAAGAGATTTTCAATAGAGTTAGGAATATCCGTATAGCTTGGCAAGTAGTTTCTACTCATTGATGTTCATTATATTATTTGTTTGTAGCAATAGTACAGTATTTGTACAGACAGTAGTTTATGTTTAATGCAAAGATCCCTTTTCTCCAAAAAAAATTATATGTTTGATCATATTCCAGTTACGTGACAAGTAGAATTACAAATGAGCGACGTACAAAGATTCCATCTTTCATATATTAAAATTTGCAAACAAGGGAATCTCATTTAGTAGACAAACTTTTGACACATTACTCAGTTAACAGTTAAACGTTGATAAAACTCACTTAACAGCCAGTCTTTGTGGATAATGGATCACTTACAACCGGCAACCGGCTGATGACCTGCTGGTGGCTGTAAATCTGGAAAAAAACATTTTTAATATTTTTTTGTTGTAATCTGTTTGACACGTCAGATTCTCTCCTTCTCCAACAAATCATTCCTCCCTCATTCAGTAAAAATCATGTCTTGGAAACTCCCAAGTGGTTGCACTAAATCTCAGACAACATCTGAAAATCAATTGTCTATTTTCCAAGACAAGATTTTTGATGAGTGGGGGAAAAAAGGTTTGTTGGAGAATGAGAGAATCCGACGTGTCAAAAGATTACAGTAAAAAAAATATTAAAAAAATGTTTTTTTTCAAGATTTACAACCACCAGCAGTCATCAGCCGGTTACCGACTGTAAGTGAGTCATTATCCACAACGACTAGTTGTTAAGTGAGTTTTATCAACGTTTAACTATTAACTGAGTAGTGTGTCAAACATTTGTCTACTAAGTGCGAACACCTTGTCTTGCAAACATCTTTGACTTTGAACTCTTCCTTTAATAAATTCACTGATTCTGAAGTCTCTTCAATGGATCCAATTATATTCCGGTCATCAATATGCATAGAGATAACCACACATTGTGTCCATATTATTTATGAAGACACATGAAAACATCGGATCATTTTTATATCTTCTTTTTAAAGCGTTTACTAAGACGATTGTATCATATTCTTTTTTATTTTAATATAATTTGATTGAATAAAACTCTCGAGTAATTGATTCATATGTTTAAGGGAATTTATATCCTATAGGGATTTTTTTTACAGATATCACTATTGTAGAGTCCCGACACGGACAGCGGATCCGAACCGGTGCATCCGTCGTAGCTTACTGAGAAGACTACAAGACGTCTCATCTCTCGAAAGCACATCATCAATGACGTAAGAGAAATAAGTGCGAAAACATGTATCACATAAATGTAAACCATCAAAGCGGTACACCAACAGATAAAGTGACTATCAATAATTGTTTATGGGCGCAGCCATCTAAGTCTTCAAATGAACTAAGAAAACTGAAATAACAAGAAGTAGTCTAGCACAATTCCCAAGGTGACTTCTAGACATCCCATTCAGCCCACTCACTGTCGTCTTCTATGAATATCATGTCGTAACTAACCTCATCTGCAAAACAAAAGTAGTACCCTTAGCGAAAAACGCTAGCAAGTAACCCGCTTATAAGACATAAGGGATCAACACATGGCAAGACATGAGCAATATATAATTCAAGGGATTGACGGGGCACATGTCTTGTATAACTTCAAAAAAATATAGACTAGTAGCATACCAGAACAAGAACCATAATTCATACGCATTTAACAGTTCAATGACAATCTAGTTACAAACCAAACATAACGTAACGACTCACGTGATGCATGACAAAATATGCACTACACTACACAGTCACAAATGCGTATGCAATTTCTTTTCAAAACAGTGCAATGCATGTCACAATGTCCGGTCACATAACTTTATACCCTGTGGTGGGTCACAGCTTGTCTTTATACCCTATGACACACCACAACTCAACTTTATACCCTGTAATGTGCCACAGCTTATATTTCCATCCCATGACACATTACAGCTCAACTTTATACCCTGTGATGGTTACAACTTGTCTTTCTATCCTGTAACGCATCACAGCTCATTTCACAAACTTTATACCCTATGCCGAGGCACAGCTCTTATCAAAACATTATGCAAATGCAAGTGCCATGATGCAAGAATGCAGAACTTCTCATATCAATCACGTTCTTCAAATCACATGCAAATGTCAATCCGTCACTCGAGACTCACCTCACTCACGCACTCGAGCTTATCCTTTCCGACAAGTCACATCACCTAAACATCCATTCTAGAACCCAAAGGATAATGTAGGAACCTTCACATTCCTCTTTTTGAACTCTGTAAAGCCTCATACGTTCATTCCTAACCCCATAAGTCAATCACGTTGAAGTCCGATTCGAACACCCTACGAAGTCTCCACCGTTGATTCGCCATCTTAAGTCATGTTCCCAAGACTTAGACTAACCTCAATCATGTCCTAAGAAGTCTCTAAGATCACCCAAAGGATCCCCTAACTTCCCTCTTTCTTCCCTTAAGTTTCCACAAAACAGGTGGAAGTCATACCCTGACGTCGATCGATCGACGTCCATCTGAGGCACGTCGATCTCTCACTCAACCTACGTCGATCGATCGATGTCCATCTGAGACACATCGATCTCTCACTCAGTCTACGTCGATCGATCGATGTCCATCTGAGAAACATCGATCCCTCACTCAGCTTACATTGATCGATCGATGTCCATCTGAGACACATCGATCTCTCCCTCTCTATACATCGATCGATCAATGTCCCCGTTTTCCAGAATTTTCACTGTGTTTTCTGTAGAAACTACAGATCCACATCCTCAATTCAACCCCAACTTCCTTCCAACCATTCCCAAGCCTATTCAACACTATCCATCCACCCTTAGTTCACCAAAACAAGATCCTTCACACGCACATCAAAGATTCAAGACTAAAACTCAAATCATTCATCCAACAAACCCCAAAGATCTCATCTTTTTCACTCTCCCTTCCCTTCAACCACAAACATCAACAAAGTAGGGTTCAAGGGATTGGGATTTACATGATCTCACATAAATAACAACAACAACGAACGATTTTTCAACATATAATGGCCAAACCTCAAAACCAAAACACATAAGTCACATATAGATTCACGGAAAGAAACTACTGCATGGTGATCCACTTTGATATCAAAAATAGGCCTTTTTCTTTCGCAAAACGTAGGAACTTATAAGTAGATTACTTGCCTATGATTACTCGAAGGAGAAACGAAGAACGGAAGAAGATTGGATTGAGGATCTTGAAGAACCTTCACCTAGGGTTGATGGGAGATGAAATATCGCCTAGGGGAGAGGGGGAGAGACTGGCGTCGGTTTCTCTTTTGGAATAAGGAGAAACGGACGTCTTGTCAGTTTTGATATGGGAAAGGGTGAAATTTGAGTTTCTAAATTATATCCTTTTATCTGATTTATCTTAAAGGATTAAATTCAAAATTTTAATTCTAAAATTAAATGGTACTTAATTCTAATATTTAATCTCTTCATAAATACTACCTAATCCAATATTTAATTTCTTAATTCATTACCTTTGACCGATCATCAATTCATTTAATTTCCCTTTTATCCTTTAATCACTCTACGGAGGGTGCGGGGCATAACATCCACCCCCTTACAAAAAGTTTCGTCCTCGAAACTGACGTACCTTATCGGAAGAGGTGTGGATACAGCTCTCTTATTTGCTCCTCAAGCTCCCACGTGGCTTCTCGCTCCGTGTGATTACTCCATTGAACTTTGACATACGCAATCACATGTTTGCGCAGGACTTGATCCTTACTATCCACAATCTTCATTGGATGTTCTTCATATGAGACATCTTCTTTAACATGCAATGGTTGAGCTTCAAGGATATGGCTCGGGTTCGATACATATTTCCTTAGTTGAGACACGTGGAATACGTTATGGATTTGTGACAAACTCGGAGGTAAGGCTAATCGATATGCTCTTTCACCAACTTTACCAAGCACCTCGTATGGACCAATATATCGAGGGCTTAGCTTACCTTTCATCCCAAATCTCGCAACTCCCTTAGTAGGTGAGACTCGTACATAGACCTTCTCGCCCTCCTCAAACTCCAAAGGTCACCTTTTAGTGTCGGTCCAACTCTTACTGTGATCTTGAGCCACCCTTAGCCTCTCTCTAATCATTTTCACTTTCTCAATTGTTTGTTCAACCAGCTCTGGTGCAGTTATCGTCCTTTCCCCAACTTCGTCCCAACAAACCGGGGACCTGCACTTGCGTCCGTATAATTCTTCAAACGGCGCCATGCCGATCGCACTGTGATAGCTATTATTGTATGAAAACTCCATCAACTTCAGCATGCTATCCTAGTTTCCTTTGAAATCCAAGGCGCATGCTCTCAACATGTCATCTAAGGTCTGGATTGTCCTCTCCGATTGTCTGTCCGTTTGAGGATGGTATGCGGTACTCATTCTTAACTCAGTACCCATCGCTTTCTGAAATGCCCTCCAAAACTTAGAAGTAAACTTGGGATCACGGTTCGACACAATACTGACGGGGACTCCATGCAAGCTCACAATGTTATCCACAATTAGGTTGGATTATTTCTCATAAGATGTACCATGTGGCATAGCTATGAAGTGAGATGTCTTTGTCAGACGGTCTACAATTACCCAAATCATCTCATTCCCATTTCTGGCTTTGGGTAATCCTATCACGAAGTCCATAGTCACGTGCTCCCACTTCCATTCTGGAATCTCTAGTGGCATCATCAAACCACCAGGTCGTTGATGTTCAGCTTTGACTTGTTGGCATACTAAACATCTCTCAACATACTCCGCTATGCTTCTCTTCATCCCTATCCACCAATAATTCCTTTTGAGGTCCTTATACATCTTTGTGCTGCCGGGGTGGATAGATAACCTTGAGTTATGAGCTTCGCATAGCAACTCCTTTCGAAGCCCATCATTATCAGGTACACATAACCGATTCTGGAGCCATAGACTTCCATCTTCCCTCAAATGGAAATCTTTTACTAGTCCTGTAGACAACTTGTCGCGGATTTCTTTCAGTGTTGCATCATCATACTACGCTCTTTTAATTCTGTCTACCAAGTCTGGGCTGATAGATAGAGCTGTGAGAACATTCGCTACCGAATCCACCACATCGAGACCAAACTCCTCGATCTCTCTTTCCAATGGGGACTGTCTAGCATGAATAGACTTTCTGCTCTGCGCGTCTGCCACTCTATTTTCTTTACCCGGATGATAGTTGATGGTTAAGTAATAATCCTTAAGACTCCAACCATCTTCTCTGTCGCATATTTAGCTCTTTATGCGAGAATAGGTACTTCAAGCTCTTATGATCAGTGAACACGGCACACTTTTCTCCATACAAATAGTGTCTCCAGATCTTAAGAGCAAATACCATAGCTGCGAGCTCCAAGTCATGCGTCGGGTAGTTCTGCTCATATGGTTTCAATTGTCTTGACGCGTACGAAATGACTCGTCCATTTTGCATCAAGACACAACCTATAAATAGAAAGTTAGTTCAAGACTAGAATATGTATATACAATGCATTAATTGTAATGATGTACATACCTAGTCCTTTCTTGGACGCGTCACTATAGATCACAAAACCGTCGGTGCCGGAGGGCTGTGCCAACACCGGGGCTGTGGTCAATCTCTTCTTGAGCTCAGAAAAGCTCTGTTCGCATTCAGCAGTCCATTCGAACTTAGTCTTCTTCTGCGTAAGTCGACTAAATGGAACTACTATGGTGGAGAATCCCTCGACAAACTTCCTATAATAGCCTGCCAAGCCTAGGAAGCTTCTGACTTCGGTCACATTTGTGGGTCTTGGCCATTCCGTGATGGCTTCTATCTTCTTAGGATCTACAGAAATCCCGTCCTCCGAAATCACATGACCGAGGAAAGCCACACTTCTTAACCAGAATTCACACTTGCTGAATTTGGCATAAAGTTTCTATTGTCTCAAAATTTCCAACAATCTAAAATGTTCCGCATGAGCTTGCTCGTCAGGGGAGTAGACCAAAATGTCATCGATGAACACCACTATGAATTGATCCAATTGTTCTCGGAACACGGTGTTCATCAAGTCCATAAAGGATGCTGGGGCATTTGTCAGTCCAAAAGGCATCACTAAGAATTCGTAATGCCTGTATCGAGTCCGAAAATCTGTTTTAGGTACATCTCCTACTTTCACAAGCAACTGATGATACCCCTGACGAAGGTCAATCTTTGAAAACCATCGGGCTTCCTTTAGTTGATCAAATAAATCCTCAATCCTTGGCAGAGGATATTTGTTCTTAATGGTGATCTTATTCAACTCTCGGTAATCAATACACAACCTCATGCTACCATCTTTCTTCTTCACAAACAATACTGGAGCTCCCCAAGGTGATACACTGGGACGAACCAACTTCTTATCTAACAGCTCCTGAAGTTGTCCCTTTAGCTCCTTAAGTTCAGCTGGAGCCATTCTGTAACGTGTCTTGGATATAGGTTCGGCTCCTGGGATCAAATTGATTTTGAACTCCACTTCTTTCGATGGCAGAACTCCCGGTAAATCATCCAGAAATACGTCCTTGAATTCACTGATTACCGGAACCTGATCTATGGAGGGAACTTCTTGCTTAGCATCTACAGCATACACCATAAATCCCTCTGCTCCTTTTTGCAAAGCCTTAAAAGCTTTAACTGCCGTCAAGTATATTTTCTTCGGGGCTTTGGTTAGCTTGATATTTCCTTATACCGTAATTTTATTCATCTCAGGGTCCTTAACAGTCACTTGCTTAAGTCTACAGTCAATATTGGCATGATTCTTGGTCAGCCAATCCATGCCCAATATCACATCAAAATCCTTCATTGGAATTGGAAATAATGTCACAGAAAACACCTTCCCATCCAACTCCAACTCACAGTCTTTGTACTGGTGGTGTGAAACCAACACTTGTTCGCCGGCTGCCTGCACCCTGAAGGGGGTTTCAAGCCATTCGGGTAGACAGTCGAGTCCTTTGACGAATCGCTTAGAGATGAACGAGTGACTCGCTCCACTATCAAATAATACGTTCGCAAGTACTTTATTAACTAGAATCACACCTAAACACAAAAAGTGTAGCACATAAAAGTTTTCACATAAAGCACATTTAATCTCCAACTTAAACTACTAAAATTCAACTTAAGCAACTAATATTTAACTTAAGTCGTGCCTGTCAAAACGTCCGTACCCTCCTGTACTTCGGCGTCCGTCATCGCATGGACTCTCGCGTTGGGCCTGCCCCTCTGCTGCTGTGCTGACCCTGCTTCTCCCTGTGGCTTTTGTTTCCACTCGGGGCAATCATTTATTCTATGGCCGGTCTTCCCACACTTGAAGCACGCTCTGGTCTTTTTCCAACATTCACCCACATGGCTTTTCTGGCAGTGTGGGCATACTACTGGTGCTTGGCGGTCGGGCTGATTCTGTTGCTGTGTCCTCTGAATTGGTCCTGTCTGCCCCTTTCTGGGAATTTTGACCCAACGTCTGGGTCTACCTCCACTTCTCTCTTCCCTCGGTCTCTTACTGGTTTCGTCACGAGCCTCTCTAGGCTGTGACCTGCGCATGTCACTCTCCATCCGGTAACATGCATCCAACATCTCTTTGAATGTTTTAAGACTAGACCCCGCTATAGTCGTCCGTATGCGAGGGTTCAAACCTTCCTCGAATTTCAGCATCTTCATCCTGTTGTTTTCCAACACCATGGGCGTGAATTTACCCAAGGCATGGAATCTATTGGCATAGTCGGAAACAGACATCCTCCCTTGTTCAAATTTATCGAACTGCCTTATCTTCTCCAAAATGGCAGTTTCAGGCACATAGTAATCCTTGTAGGCCTGTACGAACTGTCTCCATAGAATAGGGGGAGTCATCTTGTGCAGAATACCATTCCACCATGCGTTTGCTCTGCCGATCAGCAACGGTGTGGCCACATCCACTTTCAGTTCCTCAGGCACTTGCACTAGCCTGAAACATTTCTCAACCTCATCCAGCCAAAATCCTGCCACCTCTGGGTCAGTGGTCCCCTCGAAAGTTGGGGCGTGCATATTTCGCATCTCCCTAATATAATACCTGATACCGTGCTGAGGAGGTGGTGGTGGAGGTGGTTGTTGTTGCTGCTGGGCAACTCCTTGTGCTATCACTGTGATAGCGTCTATTAATGCCTGGGGTACTATCACTGGTGGTGGTGGTGGAGGGTTCTCGTTCCCGTTGCCACCGTTTCCTTAGTTATGTCTTCGGGGAGGCATTGTCTGCAAAATCAAAGCTTATTAGCATTCAGCAATTCCAAAAGTAAATACTGAAGGCCCATATGCGTTGTACAAGGCGGAATCCGTAATTAAAATAAAATAACATTCATCGATTAAAGTTTATCGCGCTCGCACACACCCATCCCAATCAAACTTATATCTAAGATCATGTACTTAGACCTAAAGATCAACTTAGGGTCAAAATCATAGCTTAAGACTCTACATGACATAACCTAGGTCTCTGAGGTAGATCTGAAGCCTAGGCTCTGATACCACCTGTAGCGCCCCGACCCGGACAACGGATCCGAACCGGTGCACCCGTCGTAGCTTACTGAGAAAACTACAAGACGTCTCATCTCTCGAAAACACATCATCAATGACGTAAGAGAAATAAGTGCGGAAACATGTATCACATAAATCTAAACCATCAAAGCCGTACACCAACAGATAAAGTGACTATCAATAATTGTTTATGGGCGCAGCCATCTAAGTCTTCAAATGAACTAAGAAAACTGAAATAACAAGAAGTAGTCTAGCACAATTCCCAAGGTGACTTCTAGACATCCCATTCAGCCCACTCACTATCGTCTTCTATGAATATCATGTCGTAACTAACCTCATCTGCAAAACAAAAGTAGTACCCTTAGCGAAAAACGCTAGCAAGTAACCCGCTTATAAGACATACGGGATCAACACATGGCAAGACATGAGTAATATATAATTCAAGGGATTGATGGGGCACATGTCTTGTATAACTTCAAAAAAATATAGACTAGTAGCATACCAAAACAAGAACCGTAATTCATACGCATTTAACAGTTCAATGACAATCCAGTTACAAAACAAACATAACGTAACGACTCGCGTGATGCATGACAAAATATGCACTACACTACACAGTCACAAATACGTATGCAATTTCTTTTCAAAACAGTGCAATGCACGTCACAATGTCCGGTCACATAACTTTATACCCTGTGGTGGGTCATAGCTTGTCTTTATACCCTATGACGCACCACAGCTCAACTTTATACCCTGTGATGGTTACAACTTGTCTTTATACCCTGTAACGCATCACAGCTCATTTCGCAAACTTTATACCCTTTGCCGAGGCACATCTCTTATCAAAAATTTTATGATGCAAGAATGCAGAACTTCTCATATCAATCACGTTCTTCAAATCACATACAAATGTCAATCCGTCACGCGAGACTCACCTCACTCACGCACTCGAGCTTATCCTTTCCGATAAGTCAACATCACCTAAACATCCATTCTAGAACTCAAAGGATAATGTAGGAACCTTCACATTCCTCTTTTTGAACTCTGTAAAGCCTCATACGTTTATTCCTAACCCCTTAAGTCAATCACGTTGAAGTGCGATTCGAACACCCTACGAAGTCTCCACCGTTGATTCACCATCTTAAGTCATGTTCCCAAGACTTACACTAACCTCAATCATGTCCTAAGAAGTCTCTAAGATCACCCAAAGGATCCCCTAGCTTCCCTCTTTCTTTCCTTAAGTTTCCACAAAACAGGTGGATGTCATACCCTGACGTCGATCGATCGACGTCCATCTGAGGCACGTCGATCCCTCACTCAACCTACGTCGATCGATCGATGTCCATCTGAGACACATCGATCTCTCACTGAGTCTACATCGATCGATCGATGTCCATCTGAGACACATCGATCCCTCACTCAGCTTACGTCGATCGATCGATGTCTATCTGAGACACATCGATCTCTCCCTCTCTATACATCGATCGATTGATGTCCCCGTTTTCCAGAATTTTCACTGCGTTTCCTGCAGAAACTACAGATCCACATCCTCAATTCTACCCCAAGTTCCTTCCAACCATTCCCAAGCCTATTCAACACTATCCATCCACCCTTAGTTCACCAAAACAAGATCCTTCACACGCACATCAAAGACTCAAGCCTAAAACTCAAATCATTCATCCAACAAACCCCAAAGATCTCATCTTTTTCACTCTCCCTTCCCTTCAACCACAAACATCAACAAAGTAGGGTTCAAGGGATTGGGATTTACATGATCTCACATAAATAACAACAACAACGAACGATTTTTCAACATATAATGGCCAAACCTCAAAACCAAAACACATAAGTCACATATAGATTCACGGAAAGAAACTACTGCATGGTGATCCACTTTGATATCAAAAATAGGCCTTTTTCTTTCGCAAAACGTAGGAACTTATAAAAAGATTACTTGCCTATGATTACTCGAAGGAGAAACGAAGAACGGAAGAATATTGGATTGAGGATCTTGAAGAACCTTCACCTAGGGTTGATGGGAGATGAAATATCGCCTAGGGGAGAGGGGGAGAGACTGGCGTCGGTTTCTCTTTTGAAATAAGGAGAAACCGACGTCTTGTCAGTTTTGATATGGGAAAGGGTGAAATTTGAGTTTCTAAATTATATCCTTTTATCTGATTTATTTAAAGGATTAAATTCAAATATTTAATTCTAAAATTAAATGCTACTTAATTCTAATATTTAATCTCTTCATAAATACCACCTAATCCAATATTTAATTTCTCAATTCATTACCTTTGACCGTCATCTATTCATTTAATTTCCCTTTTATCCTTTAATCACTCTACGGAGGGTGCGGGGCATAACAACTATCGCGTTGTCATCGTAAATATGTTGCGATAATATTCATCCCACGTTTGTCTAATTTTTCATGTACAATTAGGCTTACATGATACCAAAAAACACATCAACTACTGGTATATAAGTTTCATCAAAATCAAAATCAAGTCGGGTTTTATACCTTGAAGTTTTCTTTTTTTTTCATTTCTTTTGCGGAGAAACACCCATTTCTATGCCACAGGCTTTTTCCCTTCGAGGCCATCAACTACAATTTCCAACCATCATTCTAGCTAGTGATTTAAGTCTTACTAGATAGCGTCACCCTATTTTAGCCCATCATTTCTATTTATGGATTTACCCATTGACTTAGACTTATAGTCTTGAACGACGACAACATTATCTCATCGTCTTACACGCTCCCGCTTATTGCAGAATATAAGAGGGTCGGGTATATGCAAACATACCCATGTGTTAGAAGCACACAAATGTTGTTTTCCGATGACCCATAATAAAAATTGCGTCAAACTGTGTCGATCAACTACTACTTCACAATATAAGAAGAGTGTGTCCTTAACTTCCATCATATTCTAAAGTCAAAGAAGCGTGTCCTTGACTTCCATTAGAAATGTTGAATAATTATAGGGCAGGGAAGGACTCCCTTCAAATCTATGATCTGACTGTTAAGGCAAATAGTTTCCGTTAGGGGACACAAACTCTTAAAAGGATCTATAGTCAACTGGAAGCCGTATGGAAAGAAATCGACCGAAGACAGCCAAATCCGATGGAGTATCCTTCAGATATGACAAAATACAACCAGATACAACAACATAATCGCATGTATCAATTTTTACAAGCGGTAGATGAGGAGTATGACTCTGAGAAAAGAGATTCGCTGAAACAGAAACCCCTGCCGACAGTCGAAGAGGCTTACTTCTAGATTCGCCGAGAGGCTGCCAGAAGAGGGATAATGAAGGGAGACAGAGGTGGAGGCCCGTCATTGGGAGAAAATCCCTCAGTAATTAGGAGTGGCTTTGTTACATCCCGTAACTTTCTTCTTATGTGAGATACATGCACTTCATGCAATACACACATGCACACGTAACACAAATAAAACAAAATATGTCTTTTATATATATATATATATTACACACACGGCAAAAAGAGAAGGAAAAAGAAAATAAATAAAATAGATAAGTTTAAAACTTAGGATCCTAATATGATTAAGAAGTGGATAGTAGATAAAGTTTAATCAAATTATAAATTTAAATTTAATTAGAAGAAGGTAGAGTTTTAATTAAACACAAGTCCTAAGTATCCTAGGATTCTTCCTAACCTACAACATATGTATACACACATAACAAATAAACTCAACCCTACCCTTTTCTCCCTCTTTTTACCCACGGCAGCCCCCAATAAAAAAAAACCCTCCAGCACATCGGCAGCCATGCTGCCCTTCTACTTGCTGCCATCAAAAGAAAAAGAAAGGCAAAGTAAGATGCCACAATTTCTCCCAATCTTAAATTTCATCAATCTTCAATTTATAAACAACAGCAGCCTATTTTTTTTCAAACTCCAATTCTTCACCTTCATATTTTAACATTCGGACATCCTATATTCTCCAAAGAAGATTAACATTCTACCGCCAGCCCCTTAAGGTCAAGAACAAGTGATTTCTTCAATCGTTCAACCTATATCGCGTATAATCGAGATCGAGGCAAGTATCCTTGCTATATTTGCTATGCTTTTACAAAGTTATTATGCTATTATCATATCAAATTGGATCATGCATACGCAATTGTGATTTGTATAGATTGTTGTTTATACGTATGTATTTGTTGTATTTATGTATATATGATATATACGTGTATACACGAATTACATATGTATATTGTAATTAAAAAAAAACCAAAGATGAAGTACTATTTTGCAAGGGTTGGCATAATGGAATTTGAATATTTATCATGAAATTCAAGATTTCAGAAAGTGTTTCGAAAATAAAAGCTTGATTTGATTTTATAATAAAATCTACTTTTGTTCCATTTAAAAGAGAAAAGTATGAATTTGTAAAAAGGGTCGTGTGCATTGTGGAAGTTTAAAAAGAAAAAAAATGAGGTTGCGCAGCAACCAATTTTGATAATAAGGAGTATGCTGTTGCTTTTAGTATTTATATGTGAAAAAGGTATATATATATACACACACATATATATCCGCCTACTGTATTTGACTACTCACCGTTAGTTTTCTTTTAAGGTATATATATTTTGAAAGATGTAAATTAATTATGTCCTATATATATAGTGTGTGTGTGTGTATATATGTTGGTATGACAAATAGGAAAGGGAAAAAAAAAGTAAAGTTATGAACTATTTATTATAAGTAAGTGAAATTAACCTTTGTTATTAGGTATTGATCTTTATACTACAATTGTTTAGATTCGAGCCTAGAGGAGAAGGAAGTTAATTCGTCAAAAAGGTAGGTGCCTCTTCCCCCTCAAACGGGTATGATTCATGCATGCTTTGATGGTATACTAATTTTGTTTCGTTGTTTTATTTGTTTAAGTTGTGAATTTTGTTTCGTTGTTTTATTCGTTTAAGTTGTAAATTTTGTGTATGTTGGAAAGCATGAGATATATTGTTTATGGCTGCTATGTGCGTGTATGTGTGTGAAATTGGTGGTATGATTGAATCGAAAACAAAATACCCTTAAAGAATTGGGGAAAAGGGGGAACATTTATATTAGGAGCCTTTAAAAAGTTGTGTTTTGGCCTTAGAATAGGTTCCTATAGACTGGAAATAGGAGAAAATGGGGGTTGGGATCGAAAAACGAATCACAGCGCGCGTTGTCACTGGTGGAACAACCATTACATAAATAAATAGATAATTAAAATAAGACAGAGAACAGGCCGGCCAACGGACTGGGTCGACTGGCCAGCGGGTCGGACCGAAGGCGGCCCATTAACCACTCAAAAAAATGTATAGAAAAATATAATTAAATACCAGTAAAATTCAAATAAATTCCAGAAAATATAAAGGATTAAAATTAAATTATTTCTACTTAATTTCTAAAGTTTGGTAAATTTAAGAAATTAAAAATAAATAGTAATAAATAGAATTAAATAAGGGAGAAATAGGAAAAATTAGTAGAACATTTTAGAAAATTAATACAAGCTAAGGGAAAATTAAGGTTGATGATAAATAACAACTTTCTAATATTCGGAAAATTTACGAACCTAAATTTGAGTGCTGGAGAATGGTGAGGATGGGCCAGGGGCCTCAGGCGATTGTGTTGTTTGCATTCATGGCACGTGCATTGCATGATGGTGGGTCGTGACGAACGGGTCACGGGCGCTCAGGATGGTGTACGGTGGCGGGGCCAAGTACACTCAGGATGGTGACTGTGGGTGGGTACGACCCACAGCCACTCAGTTAGGACCCGGGTTCATGCATTGCATGGTGGAGATATCGGCATTTTGTGTGACATGACTTTGTTGCGTGTGACATGCATAGTAGGACATGCATCACGACGTTGCGCATTTTTATGTGGAGTGCTTTACTTACCGCATTTACTTTATCTTATGCATGTTATATCATATTCATGTGCTATGTGGTTATATCATTCGGTATGCATGTTTTGTATTGGTTTGAGGCGGGCATCTACTGGGTGATTTTCTGTCACTCACCCCTACTTCCCAGGTGAGGACTACGAGCATATCTTTGTTGAGGACGGGACGGATATAGCTGAGTGGGCTGGTTGATAGCTGCAGCTAGGATATGAGGGAAACTCTGCAGCTGATTTTTCGTAGTTATCTTTTGAGGATTTTCACAGACTTCTTTATTACTTTTATTGTCAGAATTTTTATTCAGTAATGTAATGACGATTATTGGAGATTAATTTAAGTTACGATTTACGTTTCCGCGAGAAAAATTTCTACGTCATTTTGACAAGTAAGAGATTGATTCGACGCTTTGTATTCTCCTTAGTGAGATACGACGGGTGCACCGTTCCCGATGTTAGAGCTCGGGAGCGGGGCGCTACAGGCTTAGCCACAACCATGGGTACTTCGCGACTGGGACAGAACACCCACAAATTGGACATCAGAACCGTGCGATTAGAACCATCATAGCAGGGAGGTGCTCTGATCCAGTCCTTTCACAGAGAAGAAGACAAATCGCATTTACGATGTACCTTCTACTGCAGGACAAGGCATGGATACTTCAAACGCATAGGCTAACCTGGCTAGTGGCCAGACAGCCAGAAAAGAGGAAGAAAATGAGCCGCTAGAGTCGTAGTGGGCAG
Source organism: Eustoma russellianum (assembly GCA_036186865.1). Lineage (NCBI taxonomy): Eukaryota > Viridiplantae > Streptophyta > Magnoliopsida > Gentianales > Gentianaceae > Eustoma > Eustoma russellianum. The sequence goes on from AP025055.1 coordinate 29,979,630, forward strand.
CCTAGAGGTCACCAGCACAGCAACAAAAGGTTTGCCACACCCCTTCGCAGCCATCGTAGAGGAGGCAACAAAAGGAAAGAACGAGACAGCGGAAGGAGGTATGTCAGAGAGAGAGAAAAAACGACGGCAGATGGAAGATCAGGGGGTGGTAAGGAAAAATAAATGTCTCCCCTCTCCACCTAACCCTAATAATAAACTAACCCCCACTGATAAAAAGGCTACTTCCAATATAACTTGTGCAGGTATTCGAACTCCTAATTTTACAGGAAAAAATCTATAGTGGTTGTTTGACTGTTGGGCCACGAATACAATGTCATTCGATCCATCGGGCTTCCAAAGTATGGTACACTCAAAAAAATCCTTAATTCAAACTGCTAATGGGGGCAGTCACCGGTTGAAGGGTTTGACACTATTAATATTTCACCATCTCTTCGACTCACCAACTGTCTCTATGTTCCCATTCTATCACATAAACTCCTATCCATAAGTCACGTTACCAAAGAATTACATTGTACTATACTAATGTACCCCTCCTTCTCTCTCTTGTAGGATATTCGGACGAGGAAGATTCCTAGGCATGGTTCTGAGCGTAATGGACTATACTTTGGGGATGAAATGGACCAACATGTTAATACCCAGATGTATTAATTCTTTCAAACACAAGGGTTAGTCCACCAAACCACATGCACATGAACTCCACAACAAAACGGAGTGGCTGATCAGAAAAGTCGATTTATCCTAGAAATTACCAGAGCCCTCATGCTCGAGTCTCACATTCCTAACTCTTACTGGCCCGAGGCTATCGCCACCACCAACTATTTCATGAATCGACTCTCTACCAAAATCCTTGGCCTTCATACACCTCTTGCCACACTTACCAAACATATACCTATACCAAGCATGCTCACACTTACCCCTCGCATCTTTGGTTGTAGAGTTTATGTTCATACTCATAAGTCCCACTGAAATAAACTTCAACCTTGTGACATCAGATGTGTTTTCCTCGGGTATGGTGTTAATAAAAAAGGATACATGTGTTACGACCTGGTCACCCGACGCATGTATACTACTATGGACTATGACTTCATGGAAACCGAATATTATTTCCATACACAATCTAGTGGTCAGGGGGAGAAACACAGAGATGACTCACAAGATTGGATCCTCAACCCTGTACTACTTGCAACTATCCCAATAAAGAAAGTAAGCCAAACCGCCGGTCTGCATTCAAAAAACAGAGGACAATTCAGCACCTCAGTCACACACTCAGACTTAACTCCATCCGAATCTCCTCCTGAGGTTAGTACCTTGTATCCCACTCAAGTTAATAATTCCCCTGCTACTACTGAGATTTCTAAACGACCAGTTGTAGATGAAGCACCCACTAGTAGATATGTTCTCCCACCAAGACAGAATCGTAGAGTCCCTCTGGTGCGATATGAGCCCGAGTATCAACCTTATAATTCCAGATATCCGGTGACTAACATGGCAAGGGGGAGACTAACCACGTCGGCAAGTGGCTTCACCGCGTCCATACATAATGCAGATATCATAGGGAATGTGGAAGACGCACAAAAATGTCCAAAATGGAGACACATCATGCAAGAGGAGATGGATGCATTAGAGAAAAGTGAAACTTGGGAGAAGTGCAAATTATAGCCAAGAAACAGACCTGTATGATGCCGGTGGGTGTTTACAGTAAAGTTCCGATCCGACGGAACAATTGAAAGATACAAAGCAAGACTTGTGGCCGAAGGGTATACTCAAATATATGGGGAGGATTACTCAAGGACGTTCTCTCCTGTGGCCATGATAGATACGATCTGAGTTTTGTTTTCAGTAGCAGCTAATCAGATTGGCCCTTATATCAGATCGATGTAAAAAATGTCTTTCTACACGGAGATCTGAAAGAAGAAATATATATGGAGGCTCCTTCGGTGTTTTCTTCAGTGTTTAAAAAAGGCAAGGGATGCAGGCTAAAAAGGGCACTATTTGGAAGCAATCCCCAAGAGCGTGGTTCGGCAGATTCACCAAAACTATAAAGAAAAATGGATACCGACAAAGCAACTCAGATCATACGTTGTTCCTCAAGAAGAGAGGAGGTTTGATTACTTGCCTTATTATTTACGTGGATGATATAATTATCACTGAAAATGATCACGAAGAAATGACTTAACTGCGAAACAAACTGTTCCGAAAATTTGAAATGAAAGACCTGGGTCAACTTAAATATTTTTTTGGGAATTAAGGTGTTCAGGTTGAAAAGGAGGATCTTCATTTGTCAGCGAAAATACATAACATACCTTTTGGTAGAAACATGACTAGTCGATTGCAAGCCTGTAGCGACTCCAATAATTATGAACTATGGGCTACAAGTTGTCAGAGGAGAGACGAGCATCGATCAAGGTCAGTATCAGAGGCTGGTAGGTGAACTCATCTACTTGTCACGTATCAGACCATATATAGCATACACAGTAGGGGTGGTGAGTCAGTTCATACACTGTCCGCAGAAGGCGCATATGGAGGATGCACTGAGGATAGTCAAATACCTGAAAGGGTCCGTCGGCCAAGGAGTACTTTTTCAGAAACATGGCCACTTAGAGATTCAGGCATACACTGGTGCTGATTGGGCTGGCAACCCAAATGACAGAAGATCCACAACATGCTACTTTACTCTGGTTGGTGGGAACCTTGTTACCTGGAAAAGCAATAAACAAAAGATGATAGCATTATCTAGTGCCGAGGCTGAATTTCGAGGGATTTCCTGAGCCTTGGTTGAGGTCCTCTGGATGAGGAAGCTGTTAGTAGAGATAGTTTTCTCGCCAAAAAGAGTATGTCAAATCAAGTGCGATAATAAGGCCGCTATCAGTATTTCTGAGAATCCCGTGCAACATGACCGCACAAAGCATGTGGAAGTGAATCGACACTTTATTAAAGAGAAGCTCGAGGAAGGAGTGATTGTATTTGTAAACACACGGTCAGAAAATCAGTTGGCCGACATTTTGACCAAAGCAGTTCCAGTAGGAGTCTTCCACTCAGTATTGGGCAAGTTAAGCAGTGGTGACCCACTGACTCAACTTGAGAGGAGAGTAAGGAAAGGGAGTAATAGTGATTAATAGAGAATCAATCAAGATAAATGTTGATTGATCTAATATAAATGATGATTGATATATCTTGATAGACTTTCCTAAAATAAGAGACTTTTGTACCTATATTAAGACATATACATGAATGAATAAAGATCATCAAAAAACCATTTGATCAATCGTTGTGTTAATCGTCAAAGAGATTTTTTTTCCCGGTTTTTCTCTCTTATGTTCTTGATATCAACTTTCTTAAGGTCCAGAAAACTGTCTCGTCAAAAATGACAGTTACCAAAAGGGGCGGTAAATTAATCACCCGCTAGGGATTCACGATATCATTGTATATCCCTAACTTCTTAGAGGTCTTATCTTAGTGCATTTTGATTCTGGCACTATCTTTATATACACTGCGCATGAAAAAGTCTAAGATGAGAACTGCTATGATTGTAACACCCCAGTTTTTAAAAGGGTAAAGCAGTTCGTTACTCCTTGAAAGATTGGTGTGTATTTACATAAATCTTAAATTATAGATACAAGTACCTAACAACAACGGCCTACAAGTGAAACCAACTAGAAGATTTCATAGAAAACTAATTACTTGAATAGTTTCTCCAATAAAAGCATTCTCTACCGACCATCTCAAAGACAAATCCCCAAGTCAAACGGATTCACCACTTTCCATGGACACTAACTTAGGATCTTCACCCATGGTCTCGTACTCCATCTGTCCAAATTATTGTAAAAAGGAAAGAGAAAAACAGAATAGAGAAGGGTGAGCTTTTGAGAGCCCGTGAGTTCATGTTATGGACACGCACATATAAACATGGCAGGGGAACTAGATGAACATTGTGACCATTGATTAAATGATAAGTATAGTTATTCAATAGTATTTATAGTTTTTAAATGAAACGTATGTTTCCTACATAGTGTATTACATATGTCTTAAAGAGCAAATATAGTCCCTAAACGATATATATAGCTACAAACTAAATAATGAGCATAACCTCATATGAATAGATCTACTCGTATATTCAAATCTGTAAGCTCATAAACTCATATAAATAGATCTACTCGTGTATTTAAATATGTAAGCTTAGTCATGTGGTCAAGTATGTATGCTAATGTCATGTCACGTGGGAGGTCAGAGAAACAAGCTATGTCATTTCCATGTTTGAGGGTAGTAGAATATATTCTTTCATTTGAGGTGGCGACGAGGGACTCGGGGAGTAACGTGCACTTTGTTCCGCACATCGAGTGAAGAACTTAAAGAATGGCCACACCGAAGAGTGCTACGGTTAAGCACTTTGCTCTATTCACTTAAATACTCTAATCTTTATTTTTTGAACATTCAAGAATTAATATAGTGATGGTAGGATGAACTGTTGAATACCGAAAGAATTTGCATTCATTCAAGTTAAGAATAATTTATGAGGTTGTTTCCCTTTTATAAGGGATGAACTCTGACTCTAACGGCTGTTTTTCACCACTTGGACTGTGGTCACTGTTTATCTAAAGTGAATTCTAATATTAATGGTAACGTATAGTTACCAGTGCAGCTCTGTTATGTAGAGTGAAATTATTCTAAGTTATAATATTTACATGCCTAAGTATGACAGATCGGCCTGTTGAGTTGCTGCCTTGATTGTGCTTCACCTCGTCACCTCGCTCGGCACTTCTTCACTTTGTCTTTGTCTTCTTTCCTTCCGCACGTCTGTTCTTCTTTAACTCACTTCGTCCTTCCGTCTTTACTTTCTCAGTTCAGCTCTTATCTTGTTCAGGTCAGCTCGGCTGACTCACTTAGTCACTTTCCAACTTCGTTCACACCTTCGTCCAGGCCAGCCTAGTTCAGCTCGACACTCCTTCGTCCAGATCTGCCTTCTTCAGTTTCAGCTCGACACACCTTTGTCCAGGTCTGCCTTCTTCAGTTCAGCTCTCCACACCTCAGCTGAACCTATTTCTACACTCCCCCTCAAGCTTAGTTGTATATATTCATATAATCAAGCTTAGACATTAAGTATTGAAAAACCTTTGTTCAGACTGGTTTGGTTGAGATTTCTGCTATCTGATTTATTGTTCGAATATATTGTATGTTGATCTCATTTTCTTCAATTTTTTCACGAATAAAATGTATATCTATTTTTATGTGTTTTGACTTATCGTGCTGAATTGGATTTTCTGCCATACTTATGGCAGAAACACTATCACAAAAAAATATTTATGGGTAGTCTTGTATGAATGTAGAGTGTTGGACCGTGCACCTACAATAAACACCACTAGAGGGGGGTGAATAGTGGTTAGCGGAAATTACACTAGTGCCCTTGATTAAAAACCCCTTTGAAAACAGAATCTGAAACTGCCACAGATTCAGAACCCGTTTTTGAAAAATTCACAAATAACTGTACACAACTTCAAAAATTATGAAACTTTCCAGAATTGAACTTCAATGAGTAACCAAGACTCTGTCCAAATATCTGACAAAAATAAGATCGTTTGACTATTCAAACAAATAAAAAGATTCAGATGGTCAATCTGGATAGAATTGGACACAATGTTGCTGATTTTGCAAAACGTGTTTCTCTTTGAATACTCAACCAAAAAGGTTGATCTTTATATCAAAACACTCCTTAGGATGTGTAGATAAAGTTTCCAAAAGGCCCTGACCTTAAAAAATTCTTGATAAATACAAAATTTAAGTTTTCTCAAAACTGGTCAGATTATAGCCAGATTGGAGCAGTTATCTTGCAAAGACCGAAAGACTAACTTTCCCTTACTCAAATCAAGTGATTCTTATTGCAAATGAAGGCTAACATCCTGAAGTATAACTCCACCAAAAATCACGAATTTTGAAAGTGTTTAGCTATTTTTTTAAATTATGAGAAATTTTGTGAAAACTGCAGTAAAAACGGGCAGAAAACAGAAATGAAGAAACAAGACAGGAACACCGAGAATTTATCCTGGTTCGATCAATGTGACCTACTCCAGTCCCAAAGAACACCTTTCCTTGGATTTCACTATCAAATGAAACACCTTACAATGAGAAACAAGCTTGATCCTTGGGTTATACACCAACCCTATTAAAGACTTAGATAATCACCTTCTAAGCAACACTTAGTTGCAACTCCTCTAACACCTATTGATGTAGCCTTATAAAGATGACTAGTCAATCTTACAAATGAAGCTCAAGAGGCTTGTAGCACAACAAAAACAAGAAGAACACCTTCGATACAAAGAATGGAACAAGAATAACAAGAAGAAGATTATAGCTAGACAATTCAACAAATGCTTGTGAGCTTCAAGTGTGTTTCATCTTCTTCACCATTGCATCTATTTATAGTGTGATTTGAGCCTTGGAGATAAGACTTCCAATGTCTCACCATATTCATCATCAATTCCAAATATCTTATCATCATTGGTTGGCCTTTGTACAACTTGGAAAAATGAGACAACATAATTGGCCCGACTTGGATACACCTTGTTGGCCGAAAATTCCACTTGGAATTGTCTTGAAAATGTGAAGATAATACCCAAAGATAATAGCCATAACAACTCCATTATCTTCTCAACTTTTTGACACAAGAATAGGCATGTGGGCATTTACATTTTCAAACCAAAAATCTGCTCAAAAATAGCCTAGTAGCCGTTTGGCTAATTTCAAATTTTCCAAGAATAACTTTGATTTTTTATTAATAAAATAAGAAAGGATAATGCCACCAAAATGTCTCCAATTTCAAGCACAATAATAGGGCATGTGAGAGTAGTAGAATTCAAACTCAAAAATAATCCCCAAGACTTTCTAAGTAGCCGTTGGCTACTAAGTCAAAATATCCAAGTTGGCACTTTTGCCAACTAGCTCCTTTTTGGTTGGTCCACTTGTCTCCAACTCACAAAATGAATTCCACATCATATCCAACTACATATGCACGTTTTTAAGGATACATATGTGTGTAGAAACTCAGATTTTTGAAGAAGAAATTAATAGATAATAGTTGACAAGATTATATCAACGTGTAACACCGAAATCCCCAATATTTCTTCTTATATGTCATGAACATTTTCACACCTTTGATACCTTTAATATCTCTGAATAATGATGATAAATGTGCTCTTATAACACATATAAGAGAGTCTTCAAGAAAGAATAGAATGTGACATCTCAAATCGTCACATATCCAGCTATCGTCAACAATATCATCATGTGAGAGAATATAATAAAGAATCACCATATTATCTTCAAGTTAATAATAAATCAGATCCAGAATGAAGATAATAATATGCTCAATAGATTCCTTGAGTGAAAATACAAAAAATACCCTCGGGGGTAAAATGACCAAAATACCCCTGGTATATGAAAACTCCAGAAATGACCCGGATGGTCATAAATACTCATGATATCACCTTTGTCATGATAAATATAATGAGAATAAATCCTTGAAATAGTTTCACCATGTGATGTTCCTACAAAACTCAAAATACCAATTTTGTCCTTTTTGGTAAGTTGTAGAAACTCCCGAGGCAAGTTAGTCACAATACATTTACAATCATCAAAATCACATAAGATTCACATAATGATCATGTATAAATCATATACAAATGAAAACAACCACTTTAACATATTTTAGAAAGATATTTCTAAAAACCCTAAACATTATGTGAGACATGGATCGATCCATGTGAGGGGCTGACATACGTCGATCGATCCACATGAGGGGCTGACGTACGTCGATCGATCCACGTGAGAGATCGACGTCTCAACATTCTCTTATAACACCATATGTGACATTTCTAAGTATTCACCACTTAAAATCATGACTTTGAAAATTATCCAAACATATTTCTCAACATTCTCCCCCTTTTGGATGATTTTCAAAATAACTTAACATGATTTTAATGCCACAACTCATAACTAATTGTTTAACATCATAAATCTTACCAATTGTTTTTCAAACTTGGTTTTCAACAGAATTTTAAATAGTTATGCTCTCCCTCAACTTATACTCTCCCCCTTAACCTATACTCAACTTATACCAATTGAAACTTATCATACCAAAGCATGACTTACCAACTAAAATCATGTTCTTATTCTGTCTCCCCCTTTATTTTGGAAATCATGCCAAAAATAGAAATATACAATGGTGTCGTAAGTCATCATACCTAACTTGGCTCGTAAGTTTTCAAACGTGGCTTGATTAAGAGGTTTGGTAAAGATATCAACGATTTGGTGATCAGTTCTTATATGGTTTATGACTATATCCTCATTTTGAACATGATCGCGAAGAAAGTGGTATCGCACCTCAATGTGTTTGGCCTTAGAATGAAGCACCGGATTCTGAGAAAGATTGATTGCACTTGTGCTATCGCAGAAAATTAGAATCTTATTCATTTTAATGCCAAAATCACTAAGTTGCTATTTAAGCCAAATTATTTAGGTAGTACATAGACTCAAAGCAATATACTCGGCTTCAGTGGTAGAAAGAGCTACACTAGCTTGCTTTTTAGAAAACCAAGAGATCAAGTTGGTTCCTATGAATTGACACGTACTGCTAGTGGATTTTCTATCTAATTTGCAACCACCATAATCAGCATCACGATATGCGTGTAATTCCAACTTTGGTTTCTATAATACCAAAGTCCTAAGTGAGGTGTATGCTTAAGATATCTAAAGATCTTTTTCACTGCATTGTTATGTGATACCTTAGGACAAGATTGAAACCTAGCACACATGCACACACTAAACATAATATCAGGTCTTGATGCACTTAAGGCCAATCATAGACCTATAAAGTATGTCATCAAAAGGTTTACCATTTTCATCCTTATCTAGTTTGGTGCTAACACTCATGGGTGTAGGTGTTGATTTCAAATCTTCAAAGCCAAACTTTTTAATCATATCATTGACATACTTAAGTTGGCTAATGTGAATTCCTTGAGGGGTTTGTTTGATTTGAAGTCCTAAGGAGTAGTTCAATTCTCCTACCATTGACATTACGAATTCTGACTTCATACACTCTTCGAAGTCTTTTACTAAGGTAGGGTTGGTTGAACCAAAGATTATATCATCTACGTATATTTGAACTATTAATAAATCATTATCTTTTCTTCTTAGGAATAATGTGTTGTCTATAGTTCCCTTTTGATAATTATTTGCAATAAGAAAGTTTGCAAATCTATCATACCAAGCTCTTGGAGCTTGTTTTAAGCCATATAAAGCTTTCTTAAGCTTGTACACATGGTTAGGATTCTTTGGATCTTCGAATCCATGGGGTTGTTTGACAAACACCTCTTCTTGGATGTATCCATTCAAGAACACACGCTTGACATCCATTTGGAAGAGTTTAATGTTGCTTAGACTTGCAATTGCAAGTAATAATCTAATTACTTCTAGTCGTGCAACGGGTGCAAAGGTTTCTTCATAATCTATTCCTTTTTGTTGATTATAACCTTGTGCGACTAGCCTAGCCTTATTCCTTGTGATATTTCCTTGTTTGTCCATTTTATTCCTAAAGACCCATTTAGTTCCTATGATAGACCTGTCTTCAGGTTTAAGTACTAAGTCCCACACGTTGTTCCTTGTGAATTGATTTAATTCCTCATGCATAGCATCTATACATGATATGTCACCTAAGGCTTCCTTAACATTCTTAGGTTCTATGTGTGAGACTAAGCTATGTCCTTCAAGTTGACTTATGTTTCCACGTATTCTAACACCAACACTTGGATCCCTAATGATTAATTCTCTAGGGTGCCACCAATTCCTATATTGACTAGGTTCACCCTCATCTTGTTCAAATGTTTCATTAGTGTGATCATTATCATATGTAATTGGATCATTAGTTGTATTATCTTCTAAATGCAGAGTTTCTTCATTTATTTCATCTAAGGCTTCATGCATGTCTTGTTCAGGGGGAGTTGGTTCTAGATGATCAAATACAGGCTCAAGTAATACATCATCATCAAACATATTTTCAACATTAGTTTCTTGTTTATGTTGATGTTTATCACTAACTTCAGAGCATGCATTTTCATTAAATTTTACATGTATGGATTCAATTATCTTTCTAGATGCAGGATTATAACACCTATATGCTCTTGAGTTAGTAGAATAACCAACAAATATGCATTCAATAGACTTTTGTTCAAATTTATCAAGATTATCCTTAGTGTTCAGCACAAAACGTTTACATCCAAATACTTTAAGATAATCTATCTTAGGTTGTCTATTGTTTAGCAATTCATAAGGTGTTTTATTTACTTTCTTTCTAATAGTAAGCCTATTTATTATATAGCATGCACAACTAACAGCTTCAGCCCATAAATATTTAGGTAATTTATTTTCACAAAGCATTGTCCTAGCAACTTCTTGAATTGTTCTATTTTTACGTTCAACAACTCCATTGAGTTCTGGTGTTCTAGGTGGTGAGAATTCATGTTTAATTCCATATAGTTCGCAAAATTTGATTACGTCTTTGTTTTTAAATTCTCCACCTTATCACTTCTAATACTTTTAACATTTTCTTCATAAATGTTCTCAAGTTGCTTAATAAGGGTTTCGATTGCTAATGGAGCATCGTCTTTGTGTGTTAAGAAAATTGTCCATGTGTAGCGTGAGTAATTATCTACTATGATACACACATAGTAGTGTCCACCTAGACTTCTTTTCCTACTTGGACCAAATAAGTCTAAGTGAAGCAATTCTAGTACATGACTAGTACTCACTTCATGTTTCGAATTTAAGGTTTCTTTAATGTGTTTTCCCTTAATTCATGTTTCACACATTTGAAAATTATCTAAGTCTAAATTAGGCATTCCTCTAATTAAATTCTTCTTAGACAATTTCATAATGGTTGAAATTCCTATATGGCCTAATCTTCTATGCCATAAATTTACATCTAAATCATGTGATATTAGACACTTAACCTTGGCATCTAACATATTATCTAAGGTAATAGTATAAATGTTACCATCTCTATTTCCTTTTAAAACTATTTCTCCTTTTTTTATTTATTATATCACATGAATTGGGAAGAAAAAGGACATTATAACCACAATCTATAAGTTGAGAAATACTAAGTAATTTATAAGAGAGATTGCTTACTAACAACACATTTCGTATTTGAAATGTGTTAGGTTCCCCAATTGTTCCTTTTCCAACAACTTGTCCTTTGTTGTTGTCACCGAATGTTACTTTTCCTCCATTCTTGATATGTTCCAACTCGATAAATAGTTTGGGGTTCCCTTTCATATGCCTCAACATCCACTATCTAAAAACAATTTGGTTTTCAAATTCTTTGACTTTGCCTCCTTCTTGCATTCCTTGCGTTTTTCCTACATTGGAGACAAAGTTTTAGGTACCCTTTGTTTGGGTCCTTGAATGTTAGGGGCACTATTCTTGTTTAGATATCCTTTAGGTATCCAAACTTGGACATGCCTTTTAGGCACATTTTTAGCATGATTATATTTTGAAAAATAAGAAAGATTAGCATATACATGATTATTCCACGTAAGTGAAGATGCACTGTTATACATGTTGCGCCATGGTTGATAATCATTATAAGATGGCCGATTTCTATAATGTGTATACGGCATGTGATTTTGTTTCTTGAAAGGCGCTATATAAGTGTGTTCATAGGCATTTCTATAATACTTATATGAGTGTTGCCTATGCTTAGGTTCATAATAAGTTGGATGCATTTTATTATGCCTAGTTGCATTTGTATACATATAGGCATATTTTCTAGGTTGTCTAGATGCAAAGTTTGGTCTAGATGTATGTTTATGCGTCTGTTCTTTTATGGGTGTATGTTTCATTTTTGCATTAGAATAAACAGAAGAAGGAGTAGAAGAAGATTTAGCAGGCAAAGCTGTTTTTATATCTTTATAAGGATGTTTAGTAGTTGAAGATACAAACTTAGTCTTTCTACCTACTTTGTCATCTTCTTCTTTATAGCCTAAGCCGGTTTTATCATTTCCATACTTTTGCAATGAGATTAGTGTATCTAACATATTAGCACCTGACTTAAATTGTTCTAACATTTTTTCTAAGTTAAGTTCAGAAGACTTAAGTTGTATTATTTCATGTTCACAACTTTCCAATTTGGACTTTAAAATATTATTTTCTGTTTTTATTTTTTGTTCATCTTTCCTATATGATTCAATTTTATTCTCTAAAGAATCAAGAGTATCAGTAGACTCTTGTTTAAGAGATTCTAATTGATCAGAAAATTCCAAGTTGGACGTCTTCAACTTGTTATTTTCTTCAATTAGTTTCTTCTTTTCTTTAGAGGGCCTCTTACAGTGAGCATGCATTCTTAAGAACTCTTCATACATTTCATCAAATATCATGTCACTATCAGAATCACTATCAGAAGAAGAACATACCTTGTTGGATACGAAGCAGACTTGAGCTTCCTCAGTTTCAGATTCTGAGCCGGATGAGTCGCTCTATGTGCTCACCTTCATTGCTCGTTTCCCTTTCCTTGCCTTTGACTCCTTTGTCTTTGTCATTTGTGCCTCCTTGTCCTTGGCTTGTTTATTATTGTTGTTATTATTATTATTTTTCTTCGTGGGACAATCATATGAAATATGTCCTTTTTGACCGCATTCATAACATTTTAATTCTTTATTATACCATTTGTTTGTGTTATTTTTCCTAGGTTGAGAAGAAAAAGAAGAAAAAGAATGTTGTCTATTCCTATTAGGACGTTTGAAAAACTTTCTAAGTTTTCTCGCTATTAATATCAAGTCATCATCTAATTCAGCATCACTATTACTGTCATCATTATTTGTATGTGTTTCAGTTGTTTTGAAAGCTATAGACTTACTTGATGATTTAGATGACTCAAACTTCCGTTGGTTTAGTTTTACCTCATAGACTTTAAGAGACCCGATCAATTCATCCATCTTAGTGATTGACTTTGTCTCCTCGATTGTAGTCAAATTTGGATCCCATTCAGCAGGAAGGCTTCGCAGCACCTTTTGAACCTTTTTATTGTTCGAAAATGACTTCCCTAAAGCTTCAAGGGCATTGAAAATATTAGTAATCCTCAAATCCATAGATGTTATGGATTCGTTCGGCAACATTTTGAAAGTCTCTAATTCAGTCATAAAAATGTTTATTTTTGACTCTTTAACACCACTAGTACCTTCATGCTTTAATACAAGTGATTTCCACATGTCGTGTGCGCTTGTGCAATTTGAAACACATCCTGCTTCAGACGTTGTAAGTCCATTCAAGAGTAATTGCATAGCTTTAGCATTCATTGACATTTTCTTTTTATCTTCCGATGTCCATTCACTTTTATATTTTTCTACTTCTTGAGTGACTCCACTAACTTGTACAACTTTCATTGGAATGTACGGCCCATCTTCAACTATAGACCATAAATCGATGTATATAGCCATTAAGAATAGTCTCATTCTTAGTTTCCAATAAACAAAATTATTGCCATCAAAAAGAGGAAGGCGTTGGGTGGACATACCTTTCAACTCACCTTTGTGAGATACTATTGCCATTGTAAATACCTTTGTTTTGAGACTAGCAGGCTACAAAGAATAATTATTTCTTGGATTTGTATTGATTGTACGGTGTTGAATCTTGCTTCTTTGAGTGGTGCAGACCTTGCTCTGATACCAATTGTTAGACCGTGTACCTACAATAAACACCACTAGAGGGGAGGTGAATAGTGGTTAGCGGAAATTACACTAGTACCCTTGATTAAAAACCCCTTTGAAAACAGAATCTGAAACTGCCTCAAATTCAGAACCCTTTTTGAAAAATTCACAAATAATTGTACACAACTCCAAAAATTATGAAACATTCCAGAATTTAACTTCAATGAGTTACCAAGACGCTGTCCAAAAATCAGACAAAATAAGATCGTTTGACTATTCAAACAAATAAAAAGATTCAGATGGTCAATATGGACAGAATTAGACAAAATGTTGCTGATTTTGCAAAACGTGTTTCTCTTTGAATACTGAACCAAAAAGGTTGATCTTTATATCCAAACACTCCTTAGGATGTGTAGATAAAGTTTCCAAAAGGTCCTGACCTTAAACAATTCCTGATAAATACATAATTTAAGTTTTCTCAAAACTGGTCAGATTGAAGCTAGATTGGAGCAGTTATCTTGCAAAGACCGAAAGACTAACTTTCTCTTACTCAAATCAAGTGATTCTTGTTGCAAATGAAAGCTAACAGCCTAAAGTATAACTCCACCAAAAATCGCGAATTTTGAAAGTGTTTAGATATTTTGTTAAATTATGAGAATTTTTTTGAAAACTGCAGTAAAAACGGGCAGAAAACAAAAATGAAGAAACAAGACAGGAACACCAAGAATTTATCCTAGTTCGATCAATGTGACCTACTCCAGTCCCAAGTAACACCTTTCCTTGGATTTCACTATCAAATGAATCACCTTACAATAAGAACCAAGCTTGATCCTTGGGTTATACACCAACCCTATTAAAGACTTGGATAATCACCTTCTAAGCAACACTTAGTTGCAACTCCTCTAACACCTATTGATGTAGCCTTATGAAGATGACTAGTCAATCTTACAAATGAAGCTCAAGAGGCTTGTAGCACAACAAAAACAAGAAGAACACCTTTGCTACAAAGAATGGAACAAGAATAACAAGAAGAAGATTATAGCTAGACAATTCAACAAATGCTTGTGAACTTCAAGTGTGTTTCATCTTCTTCACCGTTGCATCTATTTATAGTGTGATTTGAGCCTTGGAGATAAGACTTCCAATGTCTCACCATCTTCATCATCAATTCCAAATATCTTCTCATCATTGGTTGGCCTTTGTACAACTTGGAAAAATGAGACAACATAATTGGCCCGACTTGGATACACCTTGTTGGCCGAAAATTCCACTTGGAATTGTCTTGAAAATGTGAAGATAATACCCAAAGATAATAGCCATAACAACTCCATTATCTTCTCAACTTTTTGACACAAGAATAGGCATGTGGGCATTTACATTTTCAAACCAAAAATCTGCTCAAAAATAGCCTAGTAGCCGTTTGGCTACTTTCAAATTTTCCAAGAATAACTTTGATTTTTTCTTAATAAAATAAGAAAGGATAATGCCACCAAAATGTCCCCAATTTCAAGCACAATAATAGGGCATGTGAGAGTAGTAGAATTCAAACTCAAAAATAATCCCCAAGACTTTCTAAGTAGCTGTTGGCTACTAAGTCAAAATATCCAAGTTGGCACTTTTGCCAACTAGCTCCTTTTGGTTGGTCCACTTGTCTCCAACTCACAAAATGAATTCCACATCATATCCAACTACATATGCACGTTTTTAAGCATACATATGTGTGTAGAAACTCAGATTTTTGAAGAAGAAATTAATAGATAATAGTTGACAAGATTATGTCAACATGTAACACCGAATCCCTAGTATTTCTTCTTATATGTCATGAACATTTCCACACCTTTGACACATTTAATATCTCTGAATAATGATGATAAATGTGCTCTTATAACACATATAAGAGTGTCTTCAAGAAAGAATATCATGTGACATCTCAAATCGTCACATATCCAGCTATCGTCAACAATATCATCATGTGAGAGAATATAATAAAGAATCACCATATTATCTTCAAGTTAATAATAAATCAGATCCAGAATGAAGATAATAATATGCTCAAGAGATTCCTTGAGTAAAAATACCAAAAATACCCTCGGGGGTAAAATGACCAAAATACCCCTGTTATATGAAAACTCCAGAAATGACCAGGATGGTCATAAATACTCATGATATCACCTTTGTCATGATAAATATAATGAGAATACATCCTTGAAATATTTTCACCATGTGATGTTCCTACAAAACTCAAAATACCAATTTTGCCCTTTTTGGTAAGTTGTAGAAACTTCCGAGGCACGTTAGTCACAATACATTTACAATCATCAAAATCACATAAGATTCACATAATGAGCATGTATAAATCATATACAAATGAAAACAACCACTTTAACATATTTTAGAAAGATATTTCTAAAAACCCTAAACATTCTGTGAGACATGGATCGATCCATGTGAGGGGCTGACGCATGTCAATCGATCCACGTGAGGGGCTGACGTACGTCGATCAATCCACGTGAGAGATCGACGTCTCACAGTAAGTTTTGGTTCTTCTCAGTTCAACATGGATCGATCCACGTGAGGGGCTGATGTACATGGATCGATCCATGTGTCGCTGCCTGAGAGATCCACGTCATTTTTCTTCACTTTTTCATCCTTTAATCGCTTATAACACCATATGTGACATTTCTAAGTATTCACCACTTAAAATCATGACTTTGAAAATTATCCAAACATATTTCTCAATGTTATCTTCCAGAACTCTTCTAATCCAGATGCCTTCACAGATTCCTAGTGCAAGTGCTCTCAGCTCAGCTTCTGCACTGGTTCTTGACACGATTGGTTGTTTCTTGCTCCACCATGTAGCCATGTTTCCCCATAAGAAGGTTCCATAGCAAGTTGTTGATCGTAGTTCAGTTTCGCATCCAGCCCAGTCCGCGTCCGTATAAATCTTGATACCTCGATCTAAGTTCTTCTTGAAGCATAGTCCCTGCCATAGTGCATTTTTGAGGTACTTGAGGATTTTATATGCATCTTGGAGATGCTCATTAGTAGGACAGTGCACGAACTGTGACACAAAACTTACTGCGTAGCAAATATCAGGCCTAGTATGAGACAAGTAGATTAATTTTCCAGCTAGTTTTTGATAACTTAGTTTATTTGTTGGGGTGTTATCCTATTGATCTCTAGGCTTATATCCAGGTTCAACAGAGGTGTTGGATGGTCTGCATCCGAGCAGACCAGTTTCTTTGAGAAGATCCATTATATACTTTCTTTGAGATATATACAGTCCATCTTTATTTCTTGTTATTTTCATTCCTAGAAAATACCTTAATTTTCCTAGATCTTTCATTTCGAATTGTTGTGATAGTTTAATCTTTATATTCTCTATGCCCTGTTTATCGCTTCTATTTATTATAATATCGTCTACATACGCAATAATGACAGTCATCTACCTCTGAGCCGAAATTCTGGTGAATAAAGTGTGGTCGCTATGTTTTTGATTGAATCTTAGCTCAGGTACTATCTTAGTGAATGTTTTAAACCATGCCCGAGTTGACTGTTTTAGTCCATATAAAGACTTTCTCAACTTGGAGACTTGACATCTATTAGCTTCATTATTAAATCCTTGTGATATAATCATATAAACCTTTTCAGTTAGGTCGCTGTTTAAAATAACATTCTTCACATCCATTTGGTGCAGCTCCCAGTCAAGGTTAACTGCAATAGAAAAAATTTCTCTTATGTATTTAGCTTAGCAACTGGTGTAAATGTTTCTAAGTAATCTATTCCATAGGTCTGTGTGAATCCCTTAGCTACTAATCTAGTCTTATATTTATTCAATGTGCCCATCATTATTATATTTAATAGTGACTACCTATCTACATCCTACTGGTCTTATCATAGCTGAGCTGAGAATAAGTTCTCAGCTGTTGTTTTTTTCTAAGGCATCCATTTCTTCCTGAACAGCCCGTCCTTATTTAGGTCGGCTAAGTGCTTCCTCTATGTTCTTAGGAATAATTTTGTCATCAAATGAGCGCACAAATGTTCTAAAGCTTGGATTTAACTTATTATAGGATATATATTCTTCTATGGGGTACTTAGTGCAGGTCGGATTCTTAGTGCATTCCCGGGTTCCTTTTCTTAGTGCAATTGGTCTGTCGTCAGTTTGAGTTCTAAGGTCATATTTGGTGTTTTCTAAAGGATTTTTCTCTACTTCAGTCAGAGGTGATTCTTCATATGTATCAGGTCGGCTGCTGCATCCCAGATCTTCCTAGTCATTAGAAATAATAGGTGAATTGATTCTAGGTTGAGAATCAGTTGTGCCGGGCTGAGGTGCCCAATAGCCGAG
Organism: Eustoma russellianum; assembly: GCA_036186865.1. Taxonomy (NCBI): domain Eukaryota; kingdom Viridiplantae; phylum Streptophyta; class Magnoliopsida; order Gentianales; family Gentianaceae; genus Eustoma; species Eustoma russellianum. The sequence goes on from AP025055.1 coordinate 29,997,666, forward strand.
CTGTGGTGTGTAGCTCGGCTGATCAGTTGAGCTCGGTAAATTTGGTACTAGGAAACTGGGCTCATATTTATTACCCCTTGATTCTTCTGCTTCTTCTATAGATCTATAAAATGCCTGTTTTTCATCAAATGCAATATCTAGTGTTAAATACATTCGTTTATTAGATGGACAGTAACATCTGTATCCTTTCTGTGAATTAACATATCCTAGGAAAATGCATTTAACAGACCTAAAATCCATTTTACTCCTATGACTGGGCTGAACATGCACATATCTTGTGCATCCGAACAATCTAGGTGGTAGTTTTGTAAGTAGATTGGTATGCGGGTAGTGATTAATAAGTATTTCTCTAGGAGTTCTAAATGACAATGTCCGAGATGGCTTCCTGTCTATTAAGTAAGTGGCAGTAAGGAGGGCCTCACCCTAGTACTGCTTGGGTACATTCATTATTAGCATGATCGATCTAGTTACTTCAAGTAAATGTCTATTTTTCCTCTCAGCTACACCATTTTGTTGGGGGGATATAGGTACAAGATGTTTGGTGGTGTATGCCATTTTCTATTATAAAATTTTGAACTATTTTATCTAAGTACTCAGTTCCATTATCTGACCTCAAAGTTTTAATGGTGCAGCAGAATTGATTTTTAATGAATGACATGTACCTTATAACTGTTTGCCTTACATTACTTTTATTTTTTAATAAGTAGACACATGTTACTCTAGTGTGATCATCTAGGAATGTCATGAACTATTTAGCACCGTTAATGTTAGCTATTCTAGATGGTCCCCATATGTCAGAATGGAATAGATTAAATGGTGTTGATGACTTATATGCCTTTGCAGGATAATTATGTTTAGTATGTTTGGCTAATTGGCAAGGTTCACAAGTTTTTCAACATCAACTGAGCTGAATAATTTTGGCATTAAACGTTTAAGATACAAAAAATTGGGATGACCTAGTCTTTCATGCCATAACAGAATTTCCCCTATACATGAATTTCTATGGTGCAAAATACTAGAGTCTTAGTCAATTGACAGCTCGGCTTAGCTTATTAATGCTCTGTTTTCTGACTCCAGTATGTGTAGGTCTGCTATATTTCCAGCACTGCCAATCATCCTCTTCACTTTGTTTTCCTAGAAACAACATTATGTGGATGAGAAGCAAGCTAAACAGTTATTATCACTAGTGAGTTTACCAATAGACAACAGATTGAAACTTAGACTAGGGACATGCAGGACACCTCTCTGTGTGATTTATTGTTAATTATAGTAGAGCCTATTCCGACAACTTCTAAGGTAATAACATTTGCAATTTTTACCTTCTTAGGTATAGAAAGTTAATTGTAGGAGTTTAGAAGGGTACCATTATTGGCCATGTGATCAATAGCCCTGGAGTCAATGATCCATGAAGTGTTGGAGCTAGGCTAGATGCAGCCTGCCATAGTTGCCTGGTGTAGGTCAGCTCAGCCACCTTGCCTATTTAGCAGATTGATCAAAGTGGCAATCTGGTCCTTGGTTACGACCTCAGCGTCGACTATTTGAACTGAGATGAGGTGATTTATGTTAGGCCAAGCTGATCCAAGCTGAGTTGTGCTGCTTACCTAATGGGCAGTACTATGTCCAACAGTCAATGGTTTCTATTGTGGCCTCCAGGGTGCATGGTTGGTCTTCAGAGGTGGCTTTCCTTCTCGGACCAACTTTGCTTGTAGTTTCCAACAGTCGTCGACTGTATGACTTTTTTTTTTGTAGTATTTGCACACTTTACCTCCAGTAGAGGCCAAATGTCTTTTCAAAGCCAGCCCAGTGGCTTCTGCTGACTGTTCAGAGTGAAGAGCTGAGGACTCCGTGGATGAAGATCTTCCCATCATGACCTTTTGTGGCTTTCTTCGTACTTGATTTATGTGAATAAAGCCTTTAAGGTAGGTAATGGTTTAATACTCAGAATCCAACTTCGTGCAGTGTCGAACTCTGGGTTTAGTCCAGTCAAGAAGCGAAAGACCCGCTTCCTTTCTTTTATCTCCTTGTATAGTGCAGCATTAGTGATGTAGGACCACTGATGTGCTTCAAAAGAATCAATCTGCTGCCACGTTTTCGTCAGAAGTGTGTAGTATTTGTGGACAACTAGACTGCCTTGTTTCAGCTCATGAAGATGAGCTTCGATTTCGGACAACTCTGAGATATCATCCTGTTTGGAATACATATCCTTGACTGTAGTCCAGTCCTCTGCTACAGTATTATACATCACGAAGTCATGAGAAATGTATGGCTGCATAGAACGTATCAGTCAAGACATGATCATACTGTTCTCTGACTTCCACATACGGAAGTTTGCATCAGTTTCAGATGGGACATGGACTATCCCATATAAATATTCTTCGTTTCCTTTACCAGTGATACACATTTCTACTCCTTGAGACCATGAGAGGTAGTTGTCTCTGTTAAGTTTGTGGCTGGTAATGACTATGGATGAATCATCAGTAAGTTGAGGACCATGCAATGCTCCTGATGGTTGATCAGAAGCAGAAGTGACCTATGTGGATTCAGCAGGGCTGAAGGAAGTAGTCATTTTGAAGAAGTTTTAAGAATTGCAGAGAACAGAGTATAGAAAAATGAAGGCATTTTGAATCAGATACGCTCTGGTACCATGTTGAATATTGAAAGAATTTGCATTCATTCAAGTTAAGAATAATTTACAAGGTTGTTTCCCTTTTATAGGGGTTGAATTCTAACTCTAACTGCCGTTTTTCGCCACTTGGACTGTGGTTACTGTTTATATACAGTGAATTCTAACGTTAATGGTAACAGCTAGTTACCAGTGCAGCTCTGTTATGTACAGTGAAATTATTCTAAGTTACAATATTTACATGCCTAAATATGACAGCTTGGCCTGTTGAGTTGCTGCCTTGATTGTGCTTCACCTCGTCAGCTCGGCTCAGCACTTTTTTACTTTGTCCTCGTCTTCTTTCCTTTAGTACGTCTGTTCTTCTTTAGCTCACTTCGTTCTTCCGTCTTTACCTTCTCAGTTCAGCTCTTCTCTTGTTCAGATCAGCTCAGCTATCTGACTTGGCCACTTCCCAACTTCGTTCAGGCCTTCGTCCAGGTCAGCCTAGTTCAGCTCGGTACTTTTTCGTCCAGATCTGTCTTCTTTAGTTTCTGGTCAGCACATCTTTATCCAGGTCTGCCTTCTTCAGTTCAGCTTGGTACACCTTAGCTGAACTTATTTCTACTTGAACTCATAGGATGACCACACTGTAGAACGCTACGGTTAAGCATCGAAGTTCCACCTACCAGATGAAGGACCCATGGAGTAGTCACACCAGCCAGCCCTACAGTTGAACACTTAGTTCCTTTCACTTAAATGTCTTAATCTTTATTTCTGAACTTTAGAAGAGTTTAATATAATGCAGGTAAGATGGAATCAGGGGATGGTCACACTGCATAGCGCTACAGCAGAGCTCTTGTTTTTCTTACCAGGTGAAGAATTCAGAGAGGGATCACACCACATAGCGCTATAGTTGATCACTTTGTTCCGTCCACCCTAATGTCTTAGTCTTTAATATGAAGAGCTAAAAAAATGAGTGCAACAATATGCCATGACATGTACATATGCTTGTATGTACAATATCTGGATATATGCATGCGATATTGTGCAAACATGAGTATATACATACAAATTTACATATTTATATATATTAGTCATAAAATACAATTAACTGAAAGTATTACCTCTGGGTTGCTTTAACTGGGTAAAGTAAGAATTAGACTTAATTAAGCTTCCTATGAACAAACCAGCAGTTACAATAAGCATGCATGTCAACCTCAACGAGCTACTAGCTGGACTTGAGGAAAGCACAAGTGAACATGAATAAGATAGTATAATACCTTTTGGTTCTTTGAATTGAGATTCCGATTATACTTTCAAAAATCTTTTCTACTAGTAGATCTGGTGGTCAAGTCATTTAAACATCAAAATCTCGGTAAAAATACCATTATTTATAAAAGGAATCTCGCTTATCCTTTAAAAAATCTTTCCCATTGCAGACCCGGTTGTTAATTCATTTAAATACGAGATTCCAGTGATAATTTTAAAAATATTTCTCAATAGTAAATTTAGTGATCAACCTATTTAGACACCGGAATCTAGATGGTCTACAAAGACCCCATCGACAATATAAGAAACATACCGTCCAAAAACTTCGCTTTGGGGACCAGCCCCTAAAACCCTCTTACACCTTGGCAGAGTGTTTGGGCCCCTGCAACTAGTTTACTCAGTCAGCGAGTTGGATAGTCAGATTTGTTAAACCGAACACAGGGTTATGATGTACATATACATATACATATACATATACATATACATATACATATACATATACATATACATATATATATATATATATATATATATATATATATATTGGTGGCTAATTATCCTCGGAGCAACTTGACCCATATTATATACACGTACCACGTTGTCCCCTTCATATTACTATTACATTATTGGTGTAAAATCATTGAGTAAAGCTAAAGACAAGGTCCTTATCAATACGTGCGTTTCCATTCCGGTATCGGCTTTTTTTTTCTGCTTCTGCATTCACACCACCAATCTTATATATTTCCCTTCCAATACATCAGCATTTAGTAATTAGTAGTATAAATGGATTATGAAACCATTAATTAGCATCAGACATGAAAATGGAGACATCCCACTTCAACTACATCCTGATTGCCCTGTTCTGTGCCACTACTGCTCTAGCAGTAGGGGTATGGAAAGTGTTGAACTGGATATGGCTGGAGCCAAAGAAGTTGGAAAAATTACTCAGACAGCAAGGTCTCAGAGGAAACAAATACAGACTACTCTTTGGGGACCTGAAAGATCTGAAAGCCTTGATCCAAGAAGCTAACTGTAGACCAATTAGTGTCTCCGATAACATAGTTCCAAGAATCGTCCCTCAGTATGTTGAAGCTATCAAGAAATTCGGTATCTCTTTTGCTCTTTATTTTTCCTTTGTATAGCAAAAATATTCGCAGGTTCCCTCAACGTTTAGATACTTGGAAACACTTTCTTGTAGTTTATATTACAGCTATTTTAATGCCTACATCTTTAGATGATGTGATTTTTTTTTAATTAACATTAGAAAGACTCGAACCCAAGTCCAGGAATGAGAAAATGCTACTAAGCTACCTGTACTAAAGCACCTTGTCATCTTACAGCACCTTGTCATCTTATTGCTATCCACCGTCTCTTTTGTTGGATATGCTTTATAGAAGTTTAAGATGCAATATTTGTTATTTTATTCTACTGTTATGAATGACCAGAGGGCCTGATAAAGAGTGGGATATGTTCTGTATCATTCTAGAGCTGGCTCAAAAAAAAATACAGTTGAAAATTTTTTGTCCTTGCAGGTAAGAATTCCTTTATGTGGTTTGGGCCGAAACCATCAGTTCTCATAATGGATCCTGATTCCATTAGGGAAGTCGCACTCAAATTTAATTTATTCGAAAAGCCACATCTTATTCCCCTGACGGATTTGCTGGCGAAAGGACTAGTAAACTATGAAGGAGATAAGTGGGCAAAGCACAGAAAAATCATCAATCCAGCTTTCCATTTTGAGAAATTAAAGGTTGCTCCTAGCTTTTATATTCATAGAGCATGATTTTAACACCCCATTTACTGATGATGAGGCCTTTCTTTTTTGGCCCTTTTAATTGAAGGATATGCACCCTGCATTTTATACAAGTGCTCGTGAAATGATGGGGAAATGGGAGGAAGCTGCTTCTTTGGAGGGCTCGTGTGAATTGGATGTTTGGCCTTACCTTCAAGCATTGAGTGCTGATGCCATATCTCGGACAGCGTTTGGGAGTAACTATGAAGAAGGAGGAAAGATATTCGAACTTCAAAGTGAACAAGCAGAGCATTTGATCAAGGCTTTTCAGTCTGGATACTTCCCAGGATGGAGGTGATGTCAAATAGCTTTGAAGAAAAATCCAGGTTAGATGGTATAGGGAACTCTAGATATGTTGGTACTTAAGTCAAATATCTTTGTTGATAGGTTTTTGCCAACTGAGAGAAACAGAAGAATGAAGGAAATATTCAGAACTGTTAACAGATCAATCAGGACTATAATCAATGCTAGAATAGCAAAAGTGAAATCAGGAGAATCCTTTGGTGATGACCTGTTGGGGATTCTGCTTGAATCCAATGCCAAGGAAATCGACAAACACGGTAACAATGATTTCGGGTTATCTATTAAAGATGTCATAGAGGAGTGCAAGCTGTTCTACTTTGCTGGGCAAGAGACTACTTCAGTGTTGCTTGTGTGGACAATGGTTCTATTGAGTACTCATCCTCAATGGCAGAATCGCGCCAGAGAAGAAGTTCTAGAGCTGTTCGGTACCAATAAACCAGACTTTGATGGTCTAAATCGCCTCAAAATCGTATGTCCTTCTTTACACCTACATTCCTGCTTTGTTGGTAACTGTTCTTTGGTTAGTGAATGAAACTTTTTTTTATTGATTTTCAATGGTATACATCGGTCCTCCGTCTAGTACAAAATGATCGTTATCTATGATATGTGTAATAAATACAGTAAATATACGAATACTCTCCTTCCTTGATTTGCATGATTTGATTGGAACATCCTTGATTCAATCTTTGTTTGTATTTGTTAACACTCCTTTCAAGTTGAGCAGTGAGATTACTTAAGTCCAACTTGTCCAGTATTGAGTAGAACACCTTTTCAGTTATTGTCTTTGTGAGAATGTCGGTAAACTAATCTTCAGATTTCACAAATGAGAGTTCAACGATTTCCTCTTCGAGTTTCTCTTTTATCAATGGTCGGTCTACTTTTACATGTTTTGTCACGTCATGCTGTAATACGTTTTTAGAGATACTAATTGTCGTTTTGTTTTCGCATATTAAATGAGTCAGAATTTTTTGTGAGAACCCAGTCTCATTCATTAATTTTTTTTTCAATCACATAACCTCCATTCTTTCTGAACATAATGTCCCTGCCTGGTGTGCCTTTTAAGTACCACATTATTCTTACGGATGCTTCCATGTGTTTTTTTTAGGCTGATGCAAGAATCGACTTATTACTTTGACAGCAAGCGCAATATCATGTGTTGTGTGAGAAAGATATATAAACTTTCTCACTAGTCTTTGTACTATTCTTGATTTGCCGATAGAGCCCCTTCTTCTTTAGCTTGTGATTAGCCATCATCGGAGTATCACTACGTCTGCAGTCTATCATCCTAACTTCAGTCTCTGTTTCTCTTAAATAACAACGTATGATCAACATTGCTTTGTCCGTATCTATATTTTTTGATTGCTACCGTAGATCTTCCGGTGCTTTCATATATACCTCCTCCTTCAATTTTCCATGTAAGAAAGCTTCTTAACGCCAAACTGGTAGAGTGGCAAATCTTTATTTGATGCGATCGACAATAGTACCCTGATGGAACTGGAGAAAAAGTCTCTGAGCAGTCAATGCCGTATATCTGTGTGTATCCCTTGGCTACCAGCTTTACTTTATATCTCTCAATGATATCATCTGCCGCATACTTAATAGTGAAAACTCACATGCGTCCAACTGTTCTCTTTCCTTCAGGTAACATACATTTTCCATATGTTGCATTCCTTTTTAAGACATCCATCTCTGTTTCCATGGCTTTTCACCATTCAATGGCCTCATTTTGCTTCCTGTACTATCTTGAGAATGGATTCTAAGAGAAAAGTTACCGAAAAAGTAAATGCACTATCTGCAAAGTGTCTTCTTGGCTGTGTTGACTAGGTACCTAGAGTTTCACGACACATGTTTGGATGAGTAAGACCAGGAGGTACTCCTCTGTTCCTTCGTGGCGGTAGAACAAACGCATGCTATTCACTTAAATTCTCAACTTGCTGTTCACCTGCATTCTTAATATCAATAACACTTGCATCATATAAACCTTCATTAGGATACATGTCACCCACCTCTATCGAACATCTGACAAAGGAGGTTCACACCAGCTCATTGACCCCGCCTACTTTAAGAGAGGCAGAATCGGTTGCTCAATCTAACTTCTCTGTTGGAACAATCTCCAGACAGCTTAAGTTGTTTAACCAATCTGTGGTTCATTTATTGTATCCTCCTGAAAGCTGGACTGGTGGGTAAAGAAATATTTTGATTCAAGAAATATGCAATCTATGGTGACATGAACTTGACGAGTGACGAGGTTATAGCATCGATGCCCTTTCTTATATATGACAGTCAACGAAAATACATTTCTCTACTTATGGATAGGCTTAGATCATTCATGCTTGAGAATGTGTAAAAATATTAAGCACCCAAAGATCCGAGGTGAAAGGGTCAGAATACACAGGACGGTGGGTTAAGTAGCTAGGCTTTGTATCGAAGTTTTGTGATGAATGATTTTTATGGATAGATAATTTACGAGGTAAACAGAGGTTGCTAGGGCTTCAGGACAAAAAATTTTGCATAACTTAGGATTCAAACATCATAGCACGGGTCATGTCAAAAAGTATTTGATTGTTTGTTCTGCAATCCTATTTTTGTTAGGGTATGTTTGAGCACAAGGTTTGGTGGATCAACCTGTATTTTTCGAAGAAGGCTTGCATGCACTAATTGATAAAATCCCTATCATTATCAGAATGGAGAATTTGTATTTTGGTGTTAGAACTGAGTCTAAAACATTTGGAAAAATTGAAAAATTTCTCAGGCACCTCAAACTTATTTTTCCGAAAGTACATTCATGTCATGCGAGAGAAATTATCTATAAACGACACGAAATAGTGAAACAGACTATGAACAGAGACGAGGATTGCTCCCCATATGTCAGAATGTTCTAGAAAATAGAGTCAACTCATGTGTTATTTGGTCGGAATGCAGTTCTATGGCTTTTAGCATGATTTCTGTTTCACATGTCATGTGAGTGAGATTATTCATAAAAAGACTTAAAAACATGAGTTTGAGATATCCAAAGGATGGATGACCCAAACGTCTGTGACATAACCCAAGAAATCTGTTGACCATTCTGTGAGAAAATATGGCATGATCCTGCTGAGTCACCTTATCAATGTAGCAACAGCCTCCCTGCTCAATACTACGCACAATGATCTCTTTCGTGAGAATGTCATGCTAGAGGCAAAAATTGAGGATACATCTGCACCACATAATTAAGTTTCTTTGTCACTTGATTAATTGAGAGTAACTTGGATGATAATGTTGGGACATAAAGACAGTAAGTTCATCTGCGAACAAAAAATAATAGGGCTCTTGTCTCAAATGTTTATTATCTCTCCATTTGCTGTTTTGATATGCGATTAGAGGGTACAGATGTAGGTATGAAGTCTTTCGGATAATGGGTCATAGTATTTGTGGCTCCACAATCAAATATCCCTTCATTATAGTTGGCTGGGATTTTAGTGGGTGTCAAGCAGGTTCGATGGACTTTGACAAATGTTCACATTTTTCTAGCTCTAGGGGCAAATACGCAAATTTGAAATGTTATGGGGGAAAAATGCGAGACTCCAAACAATCTGGGGGTATATGCACAAGATTTAAAAACTTTTGGACATATTTGCGAAGTATGAAAAAGTGGGGGCAGAGTTTCAGATTTTAAATGACTTGGGTTAGGATATAACCTCCCAACCCTAATAACTCATTTTATTTCTTCTTTGTCGTCTTTCTCTCTCCTTTTTGTTTCGATGCCTTCGACTTGTTCTTCTTTCTTCTGGGTCGAGTCACTACTGCTCCTACATGCCACCGAGACGTTGTTGCTACTGCTGTTGGCCCTTAGGATGCCCACGGTGGTGGCTCCCTCTTCCTGCTATAATGATTTCCACTGTTTTCTAGTGGATTCTGAGTGGAGGTGTCCTCTTCTGTCAGATTTAGTCCGGGTTGCAACGTCATTTTGGAGCAACTTAGCGATCTTTAGTATTAATACGCCGAGGATATTTGTGTGCTAGTTTTTGTAGCACTTAACTCTTCTTCTGTCATTAATTGATGGTTGTGACTTTGTGTTGTCTGATTTGTGGTCGGATTTATGGCTTTTGTGTGTTCTCGATCTCGTTTAAATTGTGGATTGTTCGGGTCTGTTTGTGGTTTGGAGTTGTTGACTGTGTCTGTTTGGCTGAACTGACAACATTTTCGTTGGAGCTGTTTTGGGTTACTTGGCAGAGGAAGGTAAATGAGATAATGATGATTTTGTTCATAATCCCAAGTGTTTTGATGAATTTTGTGGCGTTTGTTTGAGCTGTTTTGGATGGTGACTTGTGGTGAGGTTGGTTCTGTGTTTGGCTTTGTTGCTAGGTGGCTGTTTTTATATGTGTGGCTCTGTTGTTGTGATGGCTTTTACTGCTTTATGGTTTGTGGTGTGGCCACTTGGATTTGTTTGATTAGCTGAGAAAAGTTTGGACAATGATGTACTCGTTTTTTGAGTCGTTCGGATCACAAAACACGTTCTGATACCATGTTTAGTTTGTGGATTACACTTTTTTTCATTGGTTTTTAATTGTATACATCGGTTATACATTATTGCTATTTGTAATATGTAATAAATACAATAAATGCACAAATATTCTCTTTTCTGATTATCACGATTTCACTGGATTCTTCTTAATTAAAATTTTGACTGTACTTGTTAATTGTGTTTTACTCAGTGTTGTTTTAGGCTCCAAGAGTGCATGCCAAATAAAAATGTTTCTTGTCAAACATCCGAAAACAAATAATAAATCATCAAGCCTGCAATTTGTAGGTGGTCATCCATGATATTAATAGCAATGTTGTGTTTAATATTGTCACACAATGTTGTGATTCGACAGAAATATTCTGTTTCATCTAGTTACACTATGTTGTGATATAGACAGCAATATTTTGTCTAATCTAGCTCAGACACTTCATTAAGTTACACAATTTTCCCCCTTAAAATTCTGACAAACTCGGCATCTTTACAGGTGAACATGATATTGTATGAGGTCTTACGACTGTACCCACCGCTAGCTCTGCTCACTCGAATAACCACTGAAGAAACGACCTTAGGCAGTTTACGTTTGCCTGCTGGAGTGTTAATTCAACTTCCAGCAATCTTAGTCCATCATGAGCCTGCAATATGGGGTGATGATGCAAACGAATTCAACCCTGAAAGATTTGCCGAAGGAGTATCAAACGCGACAAAGGGCCAAGTGACATTCTTCCCATTTGGTTGGGGACCTCGTATTTGCATTGGCCAAAACTTTGCGATGTTGGAATCAAAAATGGTGCTTGCTATGATTCTTCAGCGTTTCTCTTTTGAACTTTCGCCTTCCTACGCGCATGCTCCTCGTTCTATTGTTACAATTCAGCCTCAGTATGGTGCTCACTTGATACTGCATAGGCTTTAGCCATATATGTTTGTTGTTCTGAAAATAAATAGCTTTTCTATGTGATGCCTTTCATATAGAAATTTCACAGTGCATTTTCTCTTGAATCTATTGTTGGATTTAATTTAATAAACCTCTGAATAGGACCGTTTAATCGAATCAATAGACAAAGTCACAAAATGCGGAAAATATACCTTGCTCCATTGTTGTTGTTAATCTGAACACGTACACTGCAACTGCTCCGGCTGATGAAGAATCTGGCGTGATCCAAGGATTCACGACCTCCCACCAATTGCTGATATACCCTTTGAATGGAATCGACAATTCACTGCTTTACCCGATGGAGAGGCTAGGCAGTGTGGACTTTATAGAAAACTTGGCAGACCTTCCCTCTAATATACTGTAATGGACGCTCTTTATTTTGATACTGTATGCGTCTATTCTAATTTGATGATATGAGGAGGTGAAGCCTCCTCCTTTATATAGAGGGGTGGAAGTATCTGATAGGTTAGGATTTAAATTTAAATTTAAATTCAAATTTAAATCTGAATTCAAATTTAACGTCATCTCCACGCCATGAAGGGCTTTCCTGAGCGTAGTGATGGTCTATCAATCGGTCCCCGCTGTCTGCTCTGTTGTGATGGTGCTTGCACCTCTAGTTCTTGACCAATCCCCTGTGATGATCTCAAATCTGAGGGGTGGCCCACCAGAACACCCTTCTACACCTCTGCCCATTTAAATTCATTATATGCTGCCTCCACTGTGGGCCGAGAATCACGTTTCAATATTTCCTTCTTGACATCCGAAAATTGTTCATCAACTTAGCAGTAGTTGATAAAGTCGTTGTTCTTGCACCTTTTTTGTATAAGTTGCAATGTCATTTGCAGACTCTATTGGATTTGGGTCCAACGAGTCAATACTTATCCATAATCCTTGAAGTTGATCCCAGAGATCCTCTAGAGACCTATTCCCTTGTCTTGCTGTGTAGCACTGTTTATGCAGATCAAAGATCTGTAGTGGGTCGCTGCCAGAGCCATATGTGATTGCTAGCCCATCCCAAAAGGCCTTTGCAATCATATACTTGGACACATTGTTTACTAGGATATCTTCAATATTGTCAATCAGCAAAGTGAAGACTAACTGATTATTCCGTTCCTAATTCTGGTACGACTGGTCAGTTGGTGAGGGGGGTGGGCGGTGTAGGAACCCCGGTTATGTGGGAGCTCCTCTCCTACCTCCGATGGCTATACTCATCAGTCTCCTCCATAAACTGTAATTGGTACTGTTGAGTTTAACCTTCAGTACTAGGCTTGCAGGAGGAGGTGATGGTTGTAAATTCAAACTCTGATGCATGAATTTAGCAAATTGCTCAGAGATATCAAAGTTACCAGAGAGATTATTCTTATTTTCGTTATTTTCTGGCTTAGTTCCGGCGGTTTCTGATGTTTGTGCCATGGTGGTTGGTATTTTTCAGGAAAAAAAATTGGTATGGTCAGGACTGTCTTGATTGGGCTATGGCTAAGATGAGTAAGCTGGCAATGAGGAGATCAACTCTAAGCCTGGGAATTTTTTCTCGGACACAGTAAGTGTTGATAGTATAGGTATGATACTTGATCAGGGTTAAGGTAAAAGGTAATGAAAAGACTCAAATCTGAGCCACTCCTTATTCAAACACAACAGTTTTGATTAAGATAATTCTTGCTGTGATACCATGTAATTTGATGAAGCCGGATCTTCACCAAGGGTCTAGTTGACCTCAAATAAGCTTCATCAGTTAACGTGAAGAACTGTTAAACGGAATTGAAATGATTACGTAGCTGAAATAGCACCAAATATCCTGCACAAAGAAGCATAGGTCAGAGGTCCCGGGGGGTTGGCCCCGGGAAAATCTTCTGACGCTCAAGTCAGTTTGGGTCGTATCTCACTGAGATTATAATTTGAAGGGCGAGTTAAGAATTTCTCACAGTATTTGCCGAGGAGCAGAGTGTATGAATTGGCTTTAGGGTATGGAAGATTGAATTCCCGATCTGGGGTCCCCTTTCTTTGTCTTGGTTGGCTTGCCTTTATAGATCTTTTTCCAGCTTTAAGACCCTAATAGTAGCTTAGAGAAGATGTTTTGTTTAGGGCAGAGAGCCTAAGGCGTAATAGGTCTACTGATGTGATCAATAGACTGACTGATGTGATCAATTAGCCGGCTGTTGTGACCTTGGCGTGTTCAGGAAGAATACCCAGCTGTAGTCACTATATTTGAATCGCATCTCTGTCCGAGGTTCCCGCAAAGTATTATCGTAATGGGTTCATTTGCTGTGGTACACAGCTGAACCCTGCCGAAGTGCGTGACTTGCTGTGGTACACAGCTGAACTCTGCCGAAGTGTGTGAATAGGCCTCTTCGAAGTGCATGATTAGGCAGTGCCTAAATGAAGTGGTCCGAAGCACAGCATTTGAACATATACCAAAGTTGATGCTGAGGTGCAACCCTTGGCATATTTCATAAAGGCGTTGTGTTGTCCTGCTGAGGTGCAACCAAGGATGATCAGATGCTTGGGTACTGAACCACTGAACTGCGGTACTTGCTGAACTGCAGTACTTTGAGTGCTGAGCTACTGAAGTCGAACCGTTAACTATTGCTGGCTAACGGACGATTAATTATGATTTATCACTTGCCCCCAGATTTTGTGTGGCTGAGCTGAACTGCGAAGGCAGACAAATCTTGTTCCTGTGATGTGGCAGTCCTTCATTGATTGCATAGTTATCCTTTTACACGCTCAGTAATTCCAACTTTCAATGTAAGCGCTATTTTCGATACCTTATTATTGCTTTTTCGGCGGTTTCATTCCCCGAGGGAGGGAAATACGTGAACCTTTTCGAATTTTAAATTTCAAACGAAAAGGAGCGCCTTTTCGTCCTCCCCTGCTTATAAATAGAGATGATTTCTCCCCCTCATTCTGCATTATCCATTTAACTTCCTCTTCTTTGATGCCTGTCTTGGTTTTCCACAGCGTTCCTCCTTACAATCCAGTCCTTCATTTTTATGTAATCATTTCTAAAACATGTATACTTCCTCTTACCCAGAGATTCTGGAAGGTGACCGTGAAGTTCAGTCCTTTCATGAAGAATTTGATTTTAATGGGGATGATCTTCCTTCAAGGAGGTTGCGCCTTTCTAACAGACCTTTTTTGGTTATTGTCATATCTTCCGTTTTAGCGCCCCTGTCATTTCTTTATAGGGATTCACCTTTAACACGTCCCTTTCCAGCAAAGGATTCACTTTGCTGCACTTCAAGGATGGATAGGATAGATAAATCAGTCCTCTTTTCACTTTCTGCAAAACAAGCATCCCCCTCTATGGTTACATGGCAGAGAAAAACTTTGCTGCTTCCATATCTTGAAGATGGCCTGCGAAGAATGTAATCGCAATTGTTTCTTGCTTCACTGGAAGAATATGGATTTGTGTGACTGATGCTTGTCAAGGAATCTGTCCAGATCTGGATAAGGAGCATTCTGAACTTGCTGACCTCCATAGTCTTAAGACTGAAGCTGTAGTTGAAAAACCGAAGTGCTTAGTCCCAAAATGGAATTGATCTCAGAGAAGATGAAGAAGTTGTAACGTAGAATAAGATTTTCTGTAGTTGTAATAGATTTTGTATTTCACTGAAAATCCATTTTTTCCAACTTTTTGCTCTTCAGCTTCCTTCAGCTTCTTTAACTGTCTTTGTCTTCTGCATGCGAAGTTGTATTTGCTTCGTCTCAATAGTGAATGCAAATATTTGTATTCGGCTCTGCAAAGTTTAACTTGCTCTCTTTCTCGTAGTTGCAAGTGTTTGTCTTCAGCACTGCGAAGTTTGCTTTATGCAAATATTTGTCTTCAACTTGCTATATGTTAATAGTTTGCAAACATCTCTCTTCAGCAGGCAATGCGAAGTTTTGTTTGCTCTATTCCAATAGTTATGCAAGTATTTGTCTTCGGCACTGCCAAAAGAATATCTTTCGTATGATGGCTTTTAGCTTGACTCTTCAGCTCTGCTGTGCCTTGATGAATTTCAACATGTGGGAAAACTTTCATCCCTTTCATCGATCCTTTAGGCAAACTTGTCTTATTGTTGAGACTTGCTGAACTCCTCAGTTCTGCTGGGGTTAAGATATAGGGAAATCTGTCCCCAGATGTTTGAGATTTGCTCAACCTCTCAGTTCTGCTGAGGTGAAAATATAGGGAACTTATCCCGCTGTTGAGTCCTGCTCGACCTCTCAGACCTGCTGAGGTGAAAATATAGTGAATTTATCCCGCTGTTGAGTCCTGCTCAACCTCTCAGACCTGCTGAGGTGAAAATATAGGGAACTTATCCCGTTGTTGAGACCTGCTCAACCTCTCAGACCTGCTGAGGTGAATATATGGGAACTTATTCCGTTGTTGAGACCTGCTCAACCTCCCAGACCTGCTGGGGTAAGAATATCGGGAAACCTGTCACATCCTGCTGAGACCTGCTCAGCCTCCCAGACCTGCTGGGGTAAAGATAATGTTGAGACCTGCTCAACCTCCCAGACCTGCTGGGGTAAAGATAATGTTGAGACCTGCTCAACCTCCCAGACCTGCTGGGGTAAAGATAATGTTGAGATCTGCTCAACTTCCCAGACCTGCTGGGGTAAAGATAATGTTGAGACTTGCTCAACCTCCCAGACCTGCTGGGGTAAGAATATCGGGAAACCTGTCCCATCCTGCTGAGACCTGCTCAGCCTCCCAGACCTACTGGGGTAAAGATAATATTGAGACCTGCTCAGCCTCCCAGACCTGCTAGGGTAAAGATAATGTTGAGACCTGCTCAACCTCCCAGACCTGCTGGGGTAAGAATATCGGGAAACCTGTCCTATCCTGCTGAGACCTGCTCAGCCTCCCAGACCTGCTGGGGTAAAGATAATGTTGAGACCTGCTCAACCTTCCAGACCTGCTGGGGTAAAGATAATGTTGAGATCTGCTCAACCTCCCATACATGCTGGGTTAAGAATATCGGGAAACCTGTCCCATCCTGCTGAGACCGGCTCAGCCTCCCAGACCTGCTGGGGTAAAGATAATGTTGAGACCTGCTCAACCTCCCAGACCTGCTAGGGTAAAGATAATGTTGAGACCTGCTCAACCTCACAGACCTGCTGGGGTAAAGAATACATATGCCGCCACTTTCGCCGTGGGTGATATATAGGCATATTATTGATCCATGCACCATAGGGTGACTTAACTTTCCTGGCTGAATGCCAAATAAGAATATCCAGTTGAATAGTAGAAACTGGCCCCCTTGATAACATAAGGCTGAGCCAGAAGATACCAGATGAGCGCACGAAGAGATAAACCATGATTTGATTGAATCAGGGACTATTGCCGTTGTATCAGCCTTATATGCTCAAGAACCTGTATCCCCCTTTCATCAGAATCTGAATCCTCGTCACTTAGGAGACCTTGATGAGACCCAGGTTTACAACTTTCATCTGTAGGGGGTTTTCCAAAGTCTAGTCTGTTGTGGACCCTAGACCTTGGGTTATAAAAACGTTGCAGGTGACCTAACTCAATAATACGCCCAATCTCTTGCCGAGCTGTCTATAATCTTCTGTATCATGACCAATATCATGATGATAAAGGCAGTACAGTTGATGGTTTCTTTTATGGACTGGTCCAGCAAGGGGCTGGGGCTCTTTTGCCAGAGATTTTTTCCTCATGTAGGAAAGGATATGAGCTTTTGAAGCCAGCAGAGAATTCCTTTCCTTTCCTCGGCCTCCTAACCGAATCTTGACAGAGCACCTTTCTTGCAATGGTGCTTTGCCTTTATTGTCACCTTTTCTGCCATGTTTAAATGGCAAGGAGGCCTTTTGGGTACACCTTAGGCTCTGATAGCTAAACCTTCGTTCTGGCCGTCTCGCCTCGGCCATAAATTCGGTCTGACGCCTGGGTGAATAACCAGGTCGAGTGGGAGAGTACTCCAGATGTTCCAGTGGGTGAGAGTTACCAGAATGGGACCCACTAGACTTTGCTGCAGAGGCCTTTTCCTTCATTTCCCATTACTACAGCTTGGAAGACCTCTGGGTTTTGAGCCACATATCGAATGGCTCGCACGTGCTCTTCATATGTGAAGGCAATGGGAGTTGATGATTCTCCCGGCTCAATAGAGCATTGATCAATTTGTTGCTGAGAAGACCTTTGGCTCCTCCTGGATGTCATAGGTTGCTTGGACCCTTGACTATCTTTTTTACTCATCTTTCTCTCAATAGCTTCCAGGGGCAATTAGAAAGGCTATGAGTAATCGTTAGAAAAGCTTTGAGTAGCCGTTTTCTAGGTTAAGGGACTAAGGGCCCTCATTCTAGCACCAAATGACTAGATGACCTCAAATAAGCTTCGTCAGTTAACGTGAAGAACTGTTAACCGGAATTGAAATGATTGTGTAGCTGGAATAGCGCCAAATATCCTGCACAAAGAAGCACAGGTCAGAGGTCCCGGGGGGTTGGCCCCGGGAAAAACCCTCCGACGCTCAAGTCAGTTTGGGCCATATATCACTGAGATTATAATTTGAAGGGCGAGTTAAGAATTTCTCACAGTATTTGCCGAGGAGCAGAGTGTATGAATTGGCTTTAGGGTGTGGAAGATTGAATTCCTGATCTGGGGTCTCTTTTCTTTGTCTTGGTTGGCTTGCCTTTATAGATCTTTTTCCAGCTTTAAGACCCTGATAGTAGCTTGGAGAAGACGCTTTGATTAGGGCAGAGAGCCTAAGACGTAATAGGTCTACTGATGTGATCAATAGACTGACTGATGTGATCAATAGGCCAGCTGTTGTGACCTTGGCGTGTTCAGGAAGAATACCCAGCTGTAGTCACTATATTTGAATTGCATTTCTGTCAGAGGGTCCCGCAAAGTATTATCGTAATGGCTTCATTTGCCGTGGTACACAGCTGAACCCTGCCGAAGTGCGTGACTTGCTGTGGTACACAGCTGAACTCTGCCGAAGTGTGTGAATAGGCCTCTACGAAGTGCATGATTTGGCAGTGCCTAAATGAAGTGGTCCGAAGCACAGCATTTGAACATATACCGAAGTTGATGCTGAGGTGCAACCCTTGGCATATTTCATAAAGGCGTTGTGTTGTTCTGCTGAGGTGCAACCAAGGATGATCAGCCATGCTTGGGTACTGAACCACTGAACTGCGGTACTTGCTGAACTGCAGTACTTTGAGTGCTGAGCTACTGAAGTCGAACCGTTAACTATTGCTGGCTAACGGACGATTAATTTTCGGTATATTTATTCTAATACACACGCGTCTTGATCTTATAGTACGATAGGAGTATCTTTTTTTTCGGAAAGGGATCATTTTATTCACATCAAGAATACTTACATGTGTACACCAATACAAAGACCGACTATTCTAGGCTACATCACTATTACCCTCTAAACACCATGCAAGGCGTATGTTTCGGGCTCGCTCATATATTGTTTGCACTATGACACTACTTACGGGCATTACAAACGTATCATCTAACAAATACTTATTTCGCAGCGTCCAAATCATATGCACCCCCTCCCGAAAGAGATACATCCATTCTTCAGCTCGGCGGTCATCTCCAAACTTTTCCCTTAGATTCATATCAATTACAAATCAATTTCTATTCTAATTACACTTTCTTTCTAATTTCTCTGATTACAAATCAATTTCTATTCTAATTACACCTTGTTTCTAATTTCCCTGATTTTCTGGGATTTGTTCACAATATATTCTATATGAGTAAAGGTATTTTTGAAAGGAAAAAAAACACAAAAAACGGGTGTAGTATGTACCAATTTGTCCAAGATATTGGAGTATATTCTATATGAGTAACGATGAGGCAGAATTGATTAGAGATATACAAATATTTCACCATAAATGGCAGGAGTATAAATTGTGGCCGGCTAAAATGTCGGTAGGCAAACTAAAAGTGTCGGGAGGAAAAGCCTTTAAAGGTGTTCAGTGGAACTACTATGCAAAATCATAATATTAAGTACTATTTTCCGAATTACTTGCATAAAGTAGTACGTAATATAAAATTCACACACGTATCTGTTTCTATTTCCGGAAAAACTCCTTATATCTTGTATTAAAAGATATTAAAATTTTAACGCATTATTAAGTATTTACTAAAATATCAAGTGCGTGGTTAGCTTTAAGAAGTAGACATGAGAAGAATGCACACTCATTTTATACGCATGACTTTGACTTGAGTTTTTCATATAAATCTGAAGTCAAATTGAAAGCTTTTTGAATTTCATACGCACATAAGTATAGAAATATAAATATTCTATATAAAATAAAAATGGACAATAGCCAAGAACACAAGTAAATCAGTAACGGAGTACATACGTCCCAAGGGAATAGTTCAAGAAAATGTTTATAAAGCATTGATGTCCCACATAGACGCATATAATCTGATATTAATTACGTTGTTTCGTGTAATACAATGCATGTACCGTTCATTTCCATCTCCGCCTTGGCATATATCATGTTTTATAATATTTACATACGTTGATCTCTATATCTTTGTTCACGGCAAAATTGCTTCAATTTGCAAGACACTGCTGTTTCTTATCATCAACTTACAAACAGCGTTTCCGGTACACTAGGCTTTCACGTTTGCGCAGGGTCCGGAGAGGGGTTGGATTGCTTTGCGATCTTATATACGCAGCTTTACATTACACTTTGTGCAAGAAGCTGTTTCTGCAGCTCGAAAATGACTATATAGGAATTAAAATGTATAATCAAATAGTAAAGAGGACAAACAAGTTTCTTTGATAACTCAATCCAAAAGCTCAATAACAAGATCAAAATCCTCCCCTCTAAGCCACGTTCCTGTATTGAACATTAACCTTCAAAATAAATCAGCAGAAATGGAATTACAGAGATTATTCCCTTTAATTGCAGGTTCATGTTTTGTTGCCTTTTCTGTTATAGCATGGAAAATAATAAACTTTGCATTGTTGAAACCAAAAAAGTTGGAGAAATTCCTAAGAGCACAAGGCCATCATTGAAATTCTTACAAACCAATCCTCGAAGACTTGTATGAACTTGAAAGGTCGGTCGAAGAAGGCATCTCCAAGCCTATCAGCATATCTGATGATCCCTTACCCCGGATTATACCCTTCTTCCTCGAAATCATCAAGAAATACGGTGACCTTTTTATTATTTGTTTATCATTTATTTTAAATTTTCTTGATTATTACTTTTAAATATTATTTCACTGAGATAGTTGTGTTTCAAATGTACTGTTTCCAACTCAAGTAAATAGTACATACTCCTAGATAATTTTAAAAGATTTTGTACTTTTCATTAATCTTGTTTGAGGGAGGATGAGATCGGATGTGTCTAAGTCCTGTGTGTCATATCTGCGTCATAGGCACAAATAGGTGATGGGGCAAAATTTTTTTTGGCATCACTCACTCTTTGACTCTATGTCACACATGTATCACACGGGAAGTATGCACACCAAATCTCATTTGGTTTTATGTCAAATTATACGAGAAATAAGAACATTATTGGATGGTTCCATAATACAAAAATATGATCATATTTATAGGCTAACAAAGGAAACGATACAACGAACCAAAACAAATTAAAGAAAACGCATAGCTAAATTCTTAATTTATTCTAACATAAATTTAAGTACCTTAAGTTATCTTAGAATATCACCTAAAATGTCCTAATATTTCATAGCGCAATTAATATGTAGGGAACATAATATCAGAATCATAGTTTTCATTAATCATGATTGTAATTTGAATTGTAGGTGATACTTGTTTGTTCTGGTTTGGACTAAAACTGTGATAACCGTAAAAAAAAAAGAATTTAATTAAATTAAACCTAATAACTACCCATTCCCCATGATTTCCCCACTTCCCCCAATCCCTCCCCAAAACTGCCCCACCCCCTAAATTCTAGCCTTCCCCTAATTAAATTCCCCTCCACAATTGCCCTGCAGCCATGGTATGCAACAACAACGATTAAAAAAAATGCAAGTGTGAGGAGGTAGAGAGAAGGAAGGAAGAGAGATAGGAAGAGAAGCTAGCCAACCCACATAAACTCCAACTACTGCGTATAGAGAATTCTTCGAATAAGAGGTAGGTTATCCTCCCCTCTGTCGGATTGCTTTGGATTCCCTCGCATTCTGTATTAGGATTATTTGATTATCACTGTATGTCTATCCTTTATATGTTTATTATGAATTCTTTATGTTTTGGTATGGAAATTGCATGAATGGCCTTAGATGTAGATTACATAGCACGAAAATAGGTTGGAATAGGTTCAGTACATCGAAAAACGCGCCTAAGGAAGGCGCGTGTATCAAACGCATGGCTGCAGAAAGCGGCGTGTAATCACGCGTGTTCAGCGTCAGTGTGTCCGGGGAGTTAAACGGAGTCCAATGGAATTGGTTTGGGGTTAACCGGAGTTAAAACGAAGAAGTTATAGATTTTTAAAGAAATTAATGAAAACAAATAAAATATAAAAAAAGGTAAGGGGTCTAGCAGCCGCATGCCAGCTTGCTAGCCCTAGCGGGCCTGCAGCCGGCCCAGACCAGAAGCATGTCAAAAAGATACAATAAAGGGAAAACGGTCTAGGAGGACTTCGGTCCAAATCTGTGGAAATGTAAAAAAAAAATGGAGAAGGACGGCGGGCTACAGGCCAGCGAGCCAGCCACTTCTAGCAGACCGGCCCAAGAAGTGATCTGAATAAAAAAAGGTATTCAGTGCCTGGCAGGCCAGGGGGCCAATGAACTGCGCTGCCAGGGGGCCTGCTAGAATAAAAGGCCGAACTGGAGAGGGGAAAAGGGCCAGGAGGAAACAAAAAGGGATGTTACTGTAATTAGATTAAATAAAGAATGTAATGTATTAATTGATTAAACTCAGTAAAAAAGTAATATTAAATAAATACGAAAAATAGTATATATTTATAATAGAGGCTGCGGCAAAAAAAACATACTTATAAACATTAATGAAATAATAGTGATAATGTATAGATAAATATATATAATTGATTTAATCAACATTAATAATGTTTTATAAATGGAAAAATTTAGAAACCCATTAAATAAACTAAAATAAAAGGAAAAATAGGGGAAGATAAAAGTATTTAAATTAAGGATTTAAGTATTTGAGAGCCTAGAAAAAATAAACTAAAGTGTAGAAACCTAAAATAAAGTCTAGAACGATAAAATAACGGTAGAAGATAAAATATAGTAATGAACCCCACGCAATCTAGGATAACTATGCAATATAGGCAATACGCAACATAAAACGGAACATGCAGCATAGGAGAAACGGAAGTGTGAAAGTGTGACATATTCATGGCACGGGCATTGCATTTGGCCTATGAGCCGTATAGTCCTACGGGGCGTGTGGCCTGACGATGCGTGTGATGGATGTTGATAATAATGGTTACCTTCACCTAATAGGACCTAGGACATGCATAGCATATCATGGAAAACAAAGAACATAACGTGTGATATTAAATGACTGCGTGTGACACGGAGATAGAAGTGCATGCATCATGAAGTTGCGCATTGCATTTGTTATTGTTGTGATTATCGTTTATCTTGTTGTTAAGTTGTTTCAGTGCTACATTTTGGGATATAGATTGGATCGGGTATGTGCTATATCTCTATGTATGTTTTATTGATTTATTTATATGTTCCTGCGTTACATGCTCTATTTGTTTACCCGACTCAGTATGTGACAGTCCCTTTTCGAGAGAGATGGGTAACCTATGAGTGACTCTCATCACTCACCCCCACCTCCCCTCCACAGATGAGCAGAATTATGAGTATATATGTATATCGAGGATGGGACATATTAAGTTTTCTCAAAACTGGTCAGATTACAGCCAGATTAGAGCAGTTATCTCGCAGAGATTGACAGACTAACTTTCTCTTGCTCAAATCAAGTGATTCTTGTTGCAAATGAAAGTTAACAGTCTGAAGTATAACTCCACCAAAAATCACGAATTTTAAAAGTGTTTAGCTATTTTTTCAAATTGTGAGAATTTGTGTAAAAACTGCATTAAAAACAGGCAGAAAATAGAAATGTAGAAACAAGACAAGAACACCGAGGATTTATCCTGGTTCAGTCAATATGACCTACTGGACCGAGGATTTATCCTGTTTCAGTCAATGTGACCTACTCCAGTCCCATGGAACACCTTTCCTTGGATTTCACTTTGGTATGAATCAACTTACAACAATAACCAAGCTTGACCCTTGGGTTATACACCAACCCTATTCAAGATTTGGATGAACACCTTCTATGCAATACTTAGTTGCAACACCTCTACCACCTATTGATGTAGCCTTATATAATTGGCTAATCAATCTTATAAATGAAGCTCAAGAGGCTTGTAGCTCAATAAATACAACAAGAACACCTTTGCCAAGAACAACAACAAGAAGATGATAGCTAGACAATTCAACAAATGCTTTCAAGTGAGCTTCAAGTGTGTTTCATCTTCTTCACCATCGCCTCCTATTTATAGTGTTAAGTGAGCCTTGGAGATGAGAATGCACATGTGTCACCATATTCATCATCAAGCTCAAGTTGTCTTCACATCATTGGTTGGCTTTGTACACTTGGCAACATAAAGCAAAATGATTGGTCCACCTTGGCACAATAATGTTGGCCGATTTTTTCACCTAGAATAGTCTTGATTATCATTTGCAAAATGAAGATAATAAAAGAGGATAATGCCAGCAAAATAACCTCAACTCCTTGGACAAGAATAGGCATGTGAGGCTTTGACAATTTCAAATCAAAAGCAGCTCCAAAGATAGCAAGTAGCCATTGGCTACTAAGTAAATTTTTCAAGTTGGCAATTTTGCCAACTAGCTCCTTTTTGATTGGTCACTTGTCACCAACTTATAAAATGAATTACACATTATTTCCACCTTTTTATACACTTTTGTAGGCTTGCATATATGTGTATGAACTCAGATTTGTGAAGAAGAAATCACCAAATAATAATTGACAAAATTATGTCAACATGTAACACCAAAATTCCCAATATTTCTTCTTCTATGTTATGATCATTTCCACACCTTTAACACATTTGATATTTCTGTATAATGATTATAAATATGCTCCCATAACATAGATAAGAGGGTCTTCAAGAAAGAAATAGAATGTGACATCACAACTCGTCACATATCCCGCTATAGTCAATAATATCATCATGTGAGAGAAATAATATAAGACCACCATATAATCTTCAAAATAATCACATCTCAGCTCCAGAATGTAATAATAAAATACTCAAGAGATTTATTGAGTGAAAATACCAAAAATACCCTTAGGGGTGAAATGACCAAAATGCCCCTAGTGAGAGAAAACTCTAGAAATGACCCCGATGGTCAGAAATAGTCATAATATCACCTTTTTCATGATAAATAAGATATGAATATGTCCTTGAAGTATTTCCACCATACCATGTTCCTACAAAACTCAAAATACCAAATGCCCTTTTTGGTAAGTTGTAGAAACTTCCGAGGCACATTAGTCACAATATATTTATAAACATCAAAAACACATAATATTCACATAATGGACATGTATAAATCATGTACAAATGTAAATAAACACTTATCACATTTTAGAAAAATATTTCTAAAAACCCTAGACATCGATCGATCGAAGTGCCTCAGCTCGAAAAATCGATGTCTCAGTAAGTTTCAGAGTTTGCCTCTCACCTACATCGATCGATCGAAGTGAGGGTTCGATGTACATCGATCGATTGATGTGTCTCAGGTTTAGAGATTGATGTCTCACAGTAAGGTCTTGAACTTTCATTGCCTTACATAGATTGATCGATGTGAGAGATCGAAGTACATCGATCGATCGAAGCGCAACAACCTGAGAGATCGATGTCAACTTTTTCAACTTTTAATCACATATAACACCATGTATGATATTTTTAAGTATTCACCGCTTAAAATCATTACTTTGAAAATTATCCAAACATATTTTTCAACGTTATCCCCCTTTTGGATGATTTTCAAAATAACCTAACATGATTTTAATGTCACAACTATTTACCCATTGTTTATCTAAATCTACCAATTTGATTTGTTTTGAAAACCTCACCAATTACTAATTGTTTCACCGAATTTGTACCAGTTGTTTCAAAAACCAATTACCAACTAATTACCAATTGTTTTCATCAATTCTCATGTATTCATGTGCTCCCCCTCAAATTATACTCTCCCCCTTAACCTATGCCCGAACACTTTATACCAATTGAAACTTAGCATTTTATTCAGCCAACCAAATCATGACTTACCAACTAAAATCATGTTCTTATTCTATCTCCCCCTTTATTTTGCAAATCATGCAAAAGACAGAACTATGCAATGGTATCGTAAGTCATCATACCTAACTTGGTTCGTAAGTTTTCAAAATTGGCTTGATTAAGGGGTTTGGTAAAGATATCAGCTATTTGATGATCAGTTCTTACATGGTTTATAACTATATCCTCATTTTGAACATGATCTCGAAGGAAGTGGTATCTTACCTCAATGTGTTTGGACTTAGAATGAAGTACCGGATTCCGAGAAAGATTGGTCGCACTTGTGCTAAAGCAGAAAATTGGAATCTTATTCATTTTAATGCCAAAATCACTAAGTTGTTACTTAAGCCAAATTATTTGGGTAGTGCATAAACTCAAGGCTATATACTCGGCTTCAGTGGTAGAAAGAGCTACGCTAGATTGTTTTTTAGAAAACCAAGAGATCAAGTTAGTTCCTATGAATTGACATGTACCGCTAGTGAATTTTCTATCCAATTTGCAACCACCATAATCAGCATCACTATATACATAATTCAAACTTAGCGTTTCTATCATACCAAAGTCCTAAGTGAGGTGTGTGTTTAAGATATCTAAAGATCTTTTTCACCGCATTGTAATGTGATACCTTAGGACAAGATTGAAACCTAGCACACATACACACATTAAACATGATGTCAGGTCTTGATGCAATTAAGTATAACAGTGATCCAAACATAGACCTATAAAGTGTGTCATCAAAAGGTTTTCCATTTTCATCCTTATCTAGTTTGGTGCTAACACTCATGGGGGTAGGTGTTGGTTCCAACTCCAACTCTTCAAAGCCAAACTTCTTAATCATATCATTGTTATACTTAAGTTGGCTAATGTGAATTCTGTGAGGGGTTTGTTTGATTTGAAGCCCTAAGAAGTAATTCAACTCTCCTACCATTGACATTTCAGATTCTGACTTCATACACTCTACGAAGTCTTTTACTAAGATAGGGTTGGTTGAACCAAAGATTATATCATCTATGTATATTTGTACTATTAATAAATCATTATCTTTTCTTCTTAAGAATAATGTGTTATCTATGGTTCTCCTTTAATAATTATTTTCAATAAGAAAGTCTGCAAATCTATCATACCAAGCTCTTGGAGCTTGTTTCAAACCATATAAAGCTTTCTTAAGCTTGTACACATGGTTAGGATTCTTTGGATCTTCGAATACAGGGGGTTGTTTAACAAACACCTCTTCATGGATGTATCCATTCAAGAACACACTCTTGACATCCATTTGGAAGAGTTTGATGTTGCTTAGACTTGCAATAGCAAGTAACAATCTCATTGCTTCTAGTCGTGCAACGGGTGCAAAGGTTTTTTCATAATCTATTCCTTCTTGTTGATTATAACCTTATGCGACTAGTCTAGCCTTATTCTGTGTGATGTTTCCTTGTTCATCCATTTTATTCCTAAATACCCATTTCGCTCCTATTATAGACTTGTTTTTGGGTTTAGGAACTAAGTCCCGAATGTTGTTCCTTGTGAATTGATTCAATTCCTCATGCATGGCGTTTATCCATGATATATCACCTAAGGCTTCCTTTACATTCTTAGGTTCTAAGTGTGAGATTAAACTATGTCCTTTAGGTTGACTTATATTTCTACGTGTTCTAACCCCAACACTTGGATCCCCAATGATCAATTCTTTAGGATGCCACCACTTCCTAGGTTGATTTGTATGAACATTATCGTATGTAATTGGATCATTAGTTGTATTATCTTCTAATTGCAAAGTTTCTTCATTCATTTGATCTCAGGGTTTATGCATGTCTTGTTCAGGGGGAGTTGGTTCTAGATGATCAATTACAGGCTTAAGTAATACATCATCGTAAAACATATTTTCAACATTATTCTCATGTTGAGTTTTATCACTAACTTCAAAGCATGTATTTTCATTGAATTTCACATTTATATATTCAATTATTTTTCTAGATGCAGGATTATAACACTTATATGCTCCTGAATTAGTTGAATAACCAACAAATATGCATTCAATAGATTTTTGTTCAAACTTGTCTAGATTATCTTTAGTGTTCAACACAAAACACTTACATCCAAATACTCTAAGATAATCTATCTTATGTTGTCTATTGTTTAACAATTCATAAGGTGTTTTATTTAATTTCTTTCTAATAGAAAGCCTATTTATTATATAACAAGCACAACTTACACCTTCAGACCATAAATATCTTAATAATTTATTTTCACATAACATTGTTCTAGCAACTTCTTGAATTGTTCTATTTTTATATTGAACAACTCCATTGAGTTGTGGTATTCTAGGTGGTGAGAATTCGTGTTTAGTTCCATGTAATTCACAAAACTTGATTACATCTTTCTTTTTAAATTCTCCACCTCTATCACTTCTAATTCTTTTAACATTTTCTTTGTATATATTTTCAAGTTGCTTAATAAGAGTTTCGATTGCTAATGGAGCATCGTCTTTGTGTGTTAATAACAATGTCTATGTGTAGCGTGAGTAATCATCTACTATGACACACACATAGTAGTGTCTACCTAGACTTCCTGTCCTACTTGGACCAAATAAGTCTAAATGAAGCAATTCTAGTACATGACTTGTACTCACTTCATGTTTCGGTTTTAATGTTTCTTTATGTGTTTTCCTTTAATACATGTTTCACACATTTGAAAATTATCTAAGTCTAACTTAGGCATTCCTCTAATTAAATTCTTCATAGATAATTTCTTAATGGTTGAAATTCCTATATGACCTAATCTTCTATGCCATAAATTCACATCTAAGTCATGTGATATTAAACACTTAACCTTAGCATCTAACATGTTATCTAAGGTAAGAGTATAAATATTGCCATCCCTATTTCCTTTTAAAACAATTTCTCCTTTTTCATTTATTATATTACAAGAATTGGGAAGAAAAGAAACATTATATCCACCATCTATATGTTGAGAAATACTTAATAAATTATAAGAAAGATTACTTACTAACAACACATTTCGTATTTGAAATGTGTTAGGGTCTCCAATTGTTCCTTTTCCAACAACTTGTAATTTGTTGTTGTCACCGAATGTTACCTTTCCTCCATTCTTTATATGTTCCAACTCGGTGAATAGTTTGGGGTTGCCCGTCATATGCCGTCAACATCCACTGTCTAAAACCATTTAGTTTTTAGATTCTTTGACTTTGCCTCCTTGCATTCCTTGCGACTTTCCTACAATAGAGACAAAGTTTTAGGTACCCTTTACTTGAGTCCTTGAATGTTAGGGACATCATCCTTATTTATATACTCTTTGGGTATTCAAACTTGGATGTACCTTTTCATTGTTCGTGAATAATTTGCCTAAAGCTTCAAGGGCATTGAAAATATTAGTAATCCTCAAATCCATAGATGTTATGGATTTGTTTGGCAACATTTTAAAAGATTCAAGTTCAGTCATAAGCATGTTTATTTTCGACTCTTTTACACGGCTTGTACCTTCATGCTTTAATACTAAAGATTTCCACATATCATATGCACTTGTGCAATTTGAAACACATCCTGCTCACTCTCCCAAGCTCGCACAGTCGGCCCCATCCTCTACAAAGATATATTCGAAATTCTGCTCTCCTGTGGAGGGGAGGTGGGGGGTGAGTGATGAGAGTCACTCGTAGGTTACATGTCTCTCCCAAAAAAGGACTGTCACATACTGAGTCGGGTAAATAAATAAAGCACGTATAGAATAAACATATAAATAAATAAAACAAATAGAGCATAAATAAAGAAATAGCACATACCTGACCTGATCCGCATCCCAACATTTAGCACTGAAACAACTTAATAACGAGGTCATCAATAATCAAAACAGTATCAAATGCAATGTGCAACCTCATGATGCATGCACTCCTATATCTATGTCATACGCAGTCATTTGGTATCACACGTTATGCTCTTTCTTTTCCATGATATGCTATGCATGTCCCGGGTCCTATTAGGTCAAGGTAACCATTATTACCAACACCCATCACACGCCTCGTCAGGCCACACGTCCGTAGGACCACACGCCTCGTCAGGCCACACGTCCGTAGGACCAAATGCAATGCTCGTGCCATGAATGCGTCACACTTTCACACTTCCGTTTCTCCTATGTTGCATGCTCCTTTCTATGTTGCATATTACCTATATTGCGTAGTTACCCTATGTTGCATGGGTCCATTAGTATATTTTATCTTCTATTTTTATTTTATCTTTTTAGACTTTATTTTAGGTTTCTACACTTTATTTTATTTTTCCTAGGCTTTCAAGCACTTAAATATTTTCATTAAATATTTTTTATCTTCTCCTACTATTTTTATCTTTAATTTTAATTTATTTAATGGGTTTCTAAATTTTATTATTTATGAAACACTATTAATGTTAAACTAATTGATTATAAATATTTATCCATATTTTATTATTAGGATTAATATTATCATTCTTTCATTATTATTATTTTTTTCCCTCTTTATGCGACACACAATAACTTTTTTTTGTTTTTATATTATTATACATATATATTTTTATCATTATTATTATGGTTGGTATTATTATTATTATTATTATTATTATTATTATTATTATTATTATTATTATTATTATTATTATTATTATTATTATTATTATTATTATTATTATTATTATTATTATTATTATTATTTACTAAACCTTAATTTATTTTAACATTATTTAACAACCCTTTTTTGTTTTTGTTTTTATGTGGTCAGGCCCTAAACAAACTGGCCCCTTTAAACCTTGTAACCCAGCCTGCTAGGTAATTGGCCCGCTCCACCCCTTTCTTTTTTTATGTTCCTACGAATTGGGCCGGCCTGCTGAGATAGCAGCTGTCCGCTGAGGCTGGCCTGCTGTACAGCGGCCCGCACCTCTTAACTTTTTTTTTATCTCAGCGCAGTTATGGCCCGTAATTTCTAGCCTGCTGCAGTTAGGGGCTGGCCTGCCATGGCTGAGGCAGGCTGGCTTACGGTTTTTTATTTTATTTCATTACTTTTCTTAATTAATTTCTATTATATTCAAAACTCCATAACTTTTTCATTTTAACTCGGATTAACCGCAAACCAATTCCATTGGACTCCATCTAACGCCCTCTTGAATACCAATTCACTGATCAAAAGCTCAGGGGCGCGCATGGCCACCGCGCGTGTGTACATGCACCGCCTCCAGACGCATTTTTCGATGAACTGAACCCATTCCGGCATATTTTTTGTGCTATATGATCTATATCTAAGGCAAATCACGCAATTTCCATACCAAAACATCAGGAATTCAGGATAAACATATAAAGGATAACCATATAGTGATATCCAAATAATCCCAATACTGAATGCGAGAGAATCCAAAGAAATCCGACAGAGGGTAGGGTAACCTACCTCTTGAATACCAATTCACTGATCAAAAGAAAAATTGGATTTGATGTGGGTGACCAATTCTCCTTCTCCTTTTTCTTTCCCCCCTCCCTTTTCTCTTTTTCTTTTCTTTTCCTTTCTTCTGCTCTTCCTGGCGCCAGTCTCCTTGCTGCCTCAGAGTGTAACCCCCTTTTTTTTAACCTTGTTGATTGTGCAAGTGGGGTGGGGAAAAGGGACTTTAAATGAAAAGGGGGAATGAGGGCGACATCTGGGGGAGTGGGGAGTGATTTGGAGAGAGGTTATGAGTAGTTTAGGATAAAGTAAGATTTAATTTAGATTTTAAAATTATATAATTAATTAAATCTTTTTCTTCTTTTTTTGAAAAAATTCGATTTTTAAATTTTAACTTAATTTAATTTAATTATTATTTTATCCATTCTTCTTTTTTTTCCTTTTTAATTTTTTTTTTACTTTACAACATCCTACCCCCTTTACAAAAAATTTCGTCTTCGAAACTTGCGTATGGTGTAATCAATGACATAGTATGGTTCTACTTGTTTAATCCACCTAGATAATGATCAACCTATACATCCATTGCATATGTTGATATGTTCACATTACACTTTCTCGACATAGGAATAAATCTTCAAAATAATTCCTTGTATACATACAAGTAATTTCTAATTCATTGCCCTTTTTGCTTATCATTACATAATTTATCTATGATTATTGAATCAACCTTAAGGGTATTGTCATCATACTAAGGGTCCTATAATCCAATCATCATCTATAACTTATATCTGCGGTCATCAGCAGTTCTCGTAAATCATTTCTTAGGTGTATTACAATCTTTAACTTAACGCGTTGTTCACAAGACTCATCTCTTGAATCGTATGTATTTCGGAATATGTTTTACTCTAGTATGACTCAATTTAGTCATTGCTAGAATCCCACGAGATGATCTAGTCTTTATAGGGTTTAATCCTTAACTTAATTCTCTATAATTAGTATGTATATACTTCCACTTATACTACTTGACGTGTATCATTCCACTTATCGCAGTCTACAATTTTGGATTCTTAAACTCGTTATATATAATTCATCCTTCTAGATAATTAGCCAAACTAATATCCTTGATGTACGCCAATATGGTACTTATTACGCAAAACCAAGTCCTCAAAATCAATTCTTATATAGTTACGAACTAACTATGTGATCATGCCCTTTACTTCTTTGAAAATATCATCAACCTAATATACAAAATATGTGTATGTAAAGTACTTTTCTCCTAGTAAAAACATGACCGACGTGGCTATAATTTGAAACATAAATTTAGTTGTTTTAAAATAATATCATCCCTTTTTTTCTTGTAAACAAGTTTTGAGATAATATACTCGTTTTCGCAAAGTGGTGTTTCAAATGACCTCTTATAAAAACGATGATATAACTTGTTCGCAAATTTTTCAGTGAAATGGCATCAAGACAGTTGAAAACATAATGGTGTAAGATCTTATAAAGAGATTAGAATGTGGTACCTTTCGTTTTCTAAAAGAAAATATATATTTTGAAAGCTACTATTTTTTTGGCTTCACAAAAGTTAAGTTTATCACAAGCGGGTAAATAACTTCGAAAACACTTTAGTAAATAAACTGCTTGCGATATCGATAGTCGTCAATTAATTTCGACTTACAAAAATAGATGTCACAAAATTAGAAATTTGAAATATGATGTAAGAAATTAAACACATCATTTTTTTTGGAAGCACATCAACATTTTAAGAGCTTGCCCTTCTTTAAGGTCGTCAAAAGATCTAAAAATTTTATGTTGATATATAAATACGGAAATGAATTTGCCTTGTAAATGTTGTAGGCTATATTAACAAAAATGAGGCTCAATAAGGTATTTCCGAAACAAACATTTTTAAAGTACTTGTTAAAATATGGTTATACGTTGGTGTATGTGCTTATATAAAATATTTATATGTTTGAAAAATATATCAGTCTACTATTTCGTATAATTCTATAGGTCATCCTTTTTTTGGATAAGGTCTCCTATGTACAGTTTCTTATAAGTATAACGTTTGTCTACCCATGATAAAAGCTTTAACTTAAATTGGTCCAATCCTAGCATGGCACACTAATTATTGATCGACTTAAGGCATGCTAATTCATCATGCTTCCGTGCGCCACACTGATCCACTGTACTTCTTCATTTGGTTATTTCAACCGCTAATACTATTTTAGTTAGATTTCACCTGAAAAGCAACCACTGTTTGTTCATACTTACTCTATTTCATTTCATGCCTATTTGATTCATCATTAATTAGGTGTTCCTAGGAATCAACACTTAACTCAAATTTGTAATAATTTGTCATTCAGTGTACTTATTTTAGTAGTACTCACTTATCACTATCAATCAATATCTCTAATCATACTAATCTCTTCGGCCTATTTGATTCTCTACAATTCAACACCTTAATCATAACTATAAACCCCTTTGTACGATATTCTTTGCTAAATTGTACTGATTATAACGTTAATAAATACTCTCCTTAGTAATTCATTTCACTATCAACCATCTCTAGTGAACTACAACCCCAAATTAAACCTAGTCGCGTTCCGACACT
Organism: Eustoma russellianum; assembly: GCA_036186865.1. Taxonomy (NCBI): domain Eukaryota; kingdom Viridiplantae; phylum Streptophyta; class Magnoliopsida; order Gentianales; family Gentianaceae; genus Eustoma; species Eustoma russellianum. Next base: position 30,031,368 of record AP025055.1, read on the forward strand.
ATTGTTGAGGTAGAGGCGTGAACCCGCTTCATTCACCATAATGGTAACGGGTTGCAAGGGTCGGATCTGAGGAATTATATAAATGGTTATAATTAATCCCCAGGTAAGGCAAATAATACGGATATGGAGTGCCCTAGGTATACGTGGGCATATCCCTTATCTGATCATCATTTAGGTCTAATGTCATGAATTGTTTTCAGAATCGATACTTGATATCATCATTCCTTCCGTCTAAAATCATTACTTATTTATAAGTTCAATGCTTAGAATATAATCACAGCTTATGACTAAGGTTAGTGCTTTTCTTCAAATCATCACCTCATGTTCATATCATGTCTAAGGTCACTTCTTATTTTCAAATAATACTTAGTATACAAACAGCGTTTATGACTAAAATCAATGCTTAAGTTAAAGATCAACTCTTAATCAAGATCGTCGTTTATGTCTAAAGTCGTGACTTACGGATATGATTATCCCTTAACCTCTAAGGTCACGTTTATTTCTAATAACATGCTTAATGTATAATTAATGCTTACAACTAAAAGTTCAGTACATATGTCTAAGATCATGACTTAGGGGCAAATCATAACTTAATTTCTAAGATCATAGCCTAAATCTACATTTCTACTGTGGATCTAGAGCCATGCTTTGGAGATCATACTCTCGGCATGTAATATCTCTTGAACTCGTTCTGAAATTAGGTCCAAGTGATTGGCGGTGTTAGTTGTGTCGCGAAACCATTCCTCTGCATCTCCTTGTAGAAGAACCTCATGTCCGAGTGCGGAGGTGGTGGAGGCGGTGTCTGCTAGTTCAATAGCTGGTGTTACCGTGCTAAAGTGTTGGTCATGGTAACTATGGCGTCTTCAAGTCCTTGGGGATGATCCCTTGATTCTGGTGGTTCTCACCACCATTTCTTCTATTACCGACTTGTTCACGCCTTGACGGATTTTTTTTGCACTTTAGAATGGTCGAAAATATATTCATTTAAATACGGGGTAAGTTAGGGGGTATTTTGGGAATTTCTAACAGCTTAGGGGTTGTAAGTAGAGGTTCAGGGGTAAAATAGTAAATAAAAAAAGCAAACGAAAGAACGCTCAAGCTCCCCTTAACCTGATCACAACTTAAGTCTAAGATCATCACTTAACCCTATTTTGTTGCTTAAGGGTAAAATCGTCATTTTAAGAAAAAGATCGTAACTTAAGTCTAAGTGATCTAGTTAATCCTACATTTCCAAGGCAGATCTGGAGCCTCGTCTCTGATACCACCTGTAGCGCCCCGTGTTAGTGTATATACCCTAGGACATGATTTGGATGTTTTATGTTATACATTTATAATTAATAAAAGAGGTTTTATTATCATTATTGTTGGTTAGTATGTTACACAATTTTGATATATGTCCCTGGTTCATTATTGTTATAGAGATAAGATAATTTATAATCAGTATGAGTATTGATTTGATAATCATGAGATGATTATGTGTATGGTGAACAAAATCAATCTCATAGATACTTGTTAGAGAACAGTGTATTGGATAGACCCATCATGAGATTACTACATGGATTAGCGTCATAAGTAAATCTCATGACAGTCATGTTTTAATCCTTTGGCTTGAGATTGTCATAGTTTCCAACATAAGGACTATTATATTTTGACATGATCAAACGCTATCCGTAACTGGATAATAATAAAGGTCATGATTGAATGTGATAGAAGTTATGTAGAGGATATTGAACAATCAAGATAGAATTTGTCCCTCTCTTTTGAGAGAGTTATCTTTGGCCCCTCGATTAGTGAGATCGTGAAATGTATGGCCGTGCTCAAATAAATTGATAGTGTGATAAATATCATTTGTTTTATCAGTCGACTTAGAGATCGAGTAATCATATGTTTGAACCATATAAGTATGACGTTGACCATGACTTATGTTCAAACTAGATATCGTGTGACAAAGGGATTAATGCATGTGCTATTATTAGGCTAGTTGGACTGTACTCGTATTAATTGGGTAGTCGTAATGCCTTGCTAGAGGCCAATTACGACTTGTTGGTTTAATAGTGATTTAACTGACTGCCAATTGATATGGGCCTATCGGGTCACACACAAGAATGTGTATGGGCTGATATTAATAATATTAATAATATTAATATTAGATATTAATTATTATTATTATTATTATTATTATTATTATTATTATTATTATTATTATTATTATTATTATTATTATTATTATTATTATAATTATTTTCGTTTTATATATATATATATATATATTTATATCATCGGATAAGAACAATAGAATCCATATCTGATATGGATTTTGATTGGTTTTATCTAATCCTAACATAATCCGTATTTGATACGGATTATGATTGGCATTAGCCAATCCGATTTGGAATCGGATTTTGATATCTAATATATGTATATATCCTGGTGTGTCTTACACACTACAGAATACAGAAAAAAACAAAACCCTAGAATCGAATTTGAGAAAAGCCGAGTTCTTCAGCTGCACCGTTTCAAGAGCTAGCACTCCGGGCGGAAGCATTCATGTGGATACCGACAGAGGGTGATCGTACCATCGCACCTCCAACGTTCGCACATTCTACGTCTGCAGATTTCGAATCTATAGAGGTATGATTTTTGATTTCTTTCATCGAATTAAAAGAACAACATGGATCCTTGGTAAGAAATCGGAGATTAAGTTTTTGTTTTCTGCTGCGCGTTTTGCAGTGATCTTGTCGGATTTCCTAACACCCCGATCTCAAACCCTAGTCTCGAGAATGGTGCACCTGCCGTATCCTGCTACGAGGACTACAAGGCGTCGATCAAACTTCTTTACACATTAGAAATGACGTGTAATTTTTTTGCAGAAACTATAATAAAAATAAACATCTCCATTAAATTAATCCATCAAAAATAAAACAAATACCACAGCTATCGAGATCCACTACATCAAGTATGAACAACTGAAATAATCCGAGGATAAGTAAAAGTCTAGGAAAAAAGTAGTCATCTAACTATCCCACTGCAACATCTGGTCACGTGATCTCATTATGAGCCCTGAACCTGCTCACTTTCCCCAGCTCCCACTGTCGGCCCCATCCTCTATAAAGATATACTCGAAATTCTGCTCACCTGTGGAGAGGAGGTTGGGGGTGAGTGATGGGAGTCACTCGTAGGTTACCCGTCTCTCTCGAAAAGGGACTGTCACATACTGAGTCGGGTAAACAAATAAAGCACATATAACATAAACAGATAAATAAATAAAACTAATAGAGCATAAATAAAGAAGTAGCACATACCCGAATCGATCCGTATCCCAACATTTAGCACTGAAACAACTTAATAACGAGGTCATCAATAACCACAACGGTATCAAATGTAATGGCAACCTCATGATGTATGCACTCATATCTCTGTGTCATGCACAGTCATTTAGTATCACACGTTATGCTCTTTCTTTTCTATGATATGCTATGCACTTCCCGGGTCCTATTAGGTTAAGGTAACTATTATTACCAACACCCATCACATGCCTCGTCAGGCCACACGTCTCATAGGACCACACGGCTCATAGACCAAATGCAATGCTTGTGCCATGAATGCGTCATACTTTCATACTTCCGTTTCTCCTTTTTTGCATGCTCCGTTCTATGTTGCATATTACCTATATTGCGTAGTTACCCTACGTTGCGTGGGGTTCATTACTGTATTTTATCTTCTACCGTTGTTTTATATTTCTAGATTTTATTTTAGGTTTCTACACTTTATTTTATTTTTCCTAGGCTTTCAAACAATTAAATATTTTAATTAAATATTTTTTATCTTCCTCTACTATTTTTATTTTTTAATTTTAATTTATTTAATGGGTTTCTAAATTTCATTATTTATAAAACACTATTAATGTTAAACTAATTGATTATATATATTTATCCATATTTTGTTATTATCATTACTATTATCATTCTTTTATCATTCTTTCATTATTATTATTTTTCCCTCTTTATGCGACACATAGTACCCTTTTTTTGTTTTTTATTATTATTCATATATATTTTTATTATTATTATTATTATTATTATTATTATTATTATTATTATTATTATTATTATAATTTACTAAATCTTAATTTATTTTAACATTATTTAACACCTTTTTTGTTTTGTTTTTATATGTTAAGGCCCTAAACAAACTGGCCCCTTCAAACCTTGCAACCCAGTCTGCTAGGTAAATGGCCCACCTACCAATTGGCCCGCTCCAACCCTTTCTCTTTTTCTTATGTTCCTGCGAATTGGACCGGCCTGCTGAGATAGCAGCTAGCCGCTGAGACCGGCCTGCTGTACAGCGGCCCGCGTCTCTTAACTTTTTTTTTTATCTCAGCACAGTTATGGGCCGCAATTTCAGGCCTGCTGCGGTTGGAGGCCGGCCTGCTATGGCTGAGGCAGGCAGGCCTACGATTTTTTTTATTTTATTACCTTTCTTAATTAATTTCTATATTTATTCAAAAATCCATAACTTTTTCATTTTAACTCAGATTAACCTCAAACCAATTCCATTGGACTCCATTTAACACCCTCTTCGTAACACAAGCCGCTCAGGGGCGCACGTGGCTGGCGCATTTGAAGCGCCCTGCTCTGGAGCTCCATCCTTGGTAACGGTGCACCCGCCATATCTCACTCAGGAGAACACAAGGCGTCACATCAACCTGTACACGTCAGCGCTGTCATAGAAAAGTTTTCCTTTTCTTTCTGCGGAAACGATAAATGACATCGAAAAGTTTGAATTTAACGAACTTCAAGAAAATAACGACATTATTTGTAGGCTGACCAGGCCTTACAAGTTAAGGTCAAATATCGGAAGTTTCAAAGCATGAAATTTTTTTCAAAAGTAATACTGAATATTAAAATGTCTGTGTCATCCCAATATAATCATAAGAATCCCGTCTCCATCCTCGCTGCAGCCATCCCTACGAGTCACTCAGCCCATTCCACGGTATCGGACCCATCCTCAACGAAGATATAATAATACCCCGTCTCGGCTTCACATGGAATAGTAGGGGTGAGTGATGGTAATCACCTAGTAGGTGCCTCTCAAAACAATACAAAACTTACATACTCAAAATGATACCAGAACGTAGCACATAAAACAGCGTGACATGACCTATACAAAAAAATAAACATTCCACAGAAGATGCACGTGTAAGTACGTGATGCATGCTCAAATAACGTGTCACGCGCAATGAGAATCATGTCACACAATATGTCCCTAGACCTATATGCAATGTATGCTCCCGGGTCCTAAATCCAGCATCTTGGTCTTTAGCCACCAGTTGCTGTTTCGACACCCACGCCCTATAGATGCAGTATGTCTCATGACCCCAGTGCCCTATAGACACGGTAAGTCATCCCGTACCCACGCCCTATAGACGTAGTATACCTCATGCAAACCCCGGCATCATGGTCACTAGCCACCACTTACCGTTTGGACACCCACGCCCTTTAGACGCAGTATGTCTCATGACGCTGGTGCCCTATAGACACGGTAAGTCATCCCGATACCCATGCCCTATAGACGCAGTATACCTCATGCAAATTCAAGTGCCATGAATGCAAGAGAAAGGGAAAGAAAAACAGTTGGATGTCATCCCCTGACGTCGATCGATCGACGTCCAACTGAGACACATCGAACCCTCACTCAGTTGATGTCGATCGATCGATGTACTTCTGAGGTACATCGAACCCTCACCTTTTGGACATCGATCGATCGATGTCTATCTGAGGCATATCGAACCCTCAGCCACTGGACATCGATCGATCGATGTCCCCGTAATTCAGATTGTCCATTCTGAGATTCCTGCAATCCATTCAACAGTCCCATTCAACCATTCTCACCCTCTCATACACCCAAATCAATATCCTATCACCACAACGAAAGATACATCAACAAGATCACGTTGAAATCAAGAAACAGATGACAGAAAATAGACACGTTGGAGCACATCATCAAGATCACGATTGTACAATAATTAAACAACAACAACACGTAAAAATACCATTTTGACTATGCAAATCTTCATACCGTTTTGAGGGAATAAATAGTATGCACCTACCTCGATTCCTAGCGAGAGTTGATCGGTATATCTACGAGATGATGATCCCGTTAGGGTTGTGGTTCCCTCTTCTCAACCTTGGATCAAAGATCTCCCCCTTTTTCTCTTCTTGTTGTGGCCGAAATTTTGATTGGGAGAGGGGAAGGAGTGGCTTCCGTGTTAAAAAAGGAGGGAGGGATTAGGGTTAATGAGGGTTAAAAGAGAGAGAGATTTGGGGAATTAAAAGGTTAATTAAGGAGAAGGGATAAGGTTTGACTATTTTAAATATTTGTTTTCTCTCTTTTTTTAAACGATGTGGGTATAACATCCTACCCCCCTTACAAAAAGTTTCGACCCCGAAACTTGCCGTAGCTTACTCAAAAAGATGGGGATAGCGGTCGCGCATTTGGTCCTCTAGCTCCCATGTTGCTTCATTCTGTCGATGGTTGCTCCATTGGACTTTCACGTAGGGTATGATTCTCCTTCTGAGTTCTTGGTCCTTGTGATCCAGAATTCTGATCGGTACCTCTTCATATGATGCATCAGGCCTGATCTTAAGCGGTTGCGTATCTAGAACGTGACTTGGGTCAGGGACATACTTTCTCAATTGGGAGACGTGGAATACGTTGTACACTTGAGCCAGCATCGGAGGTAGTGCCAATTTGTAAGCTAGATCTCCTACCCTTTCGAGTATCTCATACGGTCCAATATAACGTGGCTTTAATTTCCCTTTAACTCGAAACCGTGTCACACTCTTCATGGGTGACACCTTAAGATAGACTTTTTCTCTCCATTGTAAGCCCGGTAGGTATGGGTAAGAAGTGAGCAGACTTAGTCAATCAATCCACGATTACCCATATCACATCATTTCCATTTCTTGTCTTCGGAAGTCCAACTACGAAGTCCATTGTCACATGCTCCCACTTCCATTCGGGTATCTCTAGAGGTCGCATCAGTCCACCCAGTCTCTGATGTTCTGCCTTAACTTGCTGGCAAACAATGCATCTTTCCACAAACTCAGCAATGTGCCTCTTCATGCCATTCCACCAATACTGCCTCTTCAGATCATTGTACATTGTCGTAGCACCAGGGTGAATAGACAGTCTCGAATTATGTGCCTCCTTCAACAACTCCCTCCTGAGTTCCTCAACATCCAGTACGCACAACCTTCCTTGGTACCACATACTGCCATCATCGTGAACTTGAAACCCATCTACTTGACTGGTTAGCATTCGTTCTCGTGCTTCCCTAAGTGCCACATCATTCTTCTGGGCTTCCTCAATCTCATCTACCAAGGTTGGAGTGATAATTAGCGCGGCCAGGATATCTGCGGTAGAATCCACAAGGTCCAAATCAAACTCCGCCATCTCCTTTTTTAGAGTAGCCTGCCGTGCATGGCTCGACTTCCTACTTAAGGCATCAGCAACTCGATTGGCCTTCCCTGGATGATAACTGATGGTCAAGTCGTAATCTTTCAACAGCTCTAACCATCTCCTTTGGCGCATGTTCAGCTCCTTTTGCGTGAACAGATACTTAAGTCTTTTATGATCAGTGAACACCTCGCACTTCACTCCAAATAGATAGTGGCGCCAGATTTTCAGTGCGAACACCACCGCTGCTAACTCCAGATCATGCGTCGGGTAGTTCTGCTCATAGGGGTTTAACTGTCTCAAAGCATATGCAATGACCTTGTTGTTTTGCATCAACACGCATCCTAAAATACACAAGTTAGACTACCTCCTTAATTGTATACCAAATCAATTGAAATTATATACATTTACCTAGACCGTTCTTAGAAGCGTCACTATAAATGACAAACCCTTCTGACGCGGAGGGCTGGGCAAGAACAGGAGCTGTGGTCAGTCTCCTTTTTAGTTCGGCGAAGCTCTGCTCGCACTCAGCAGTCCATTCAAACTTTGACTTTTTCTGCGTCAATCGGCTCAAAGGCACTGCAATGGATGAGAAGCCCTCGACAAACTTCCTATAGTATCCAGCCAGTCCGAGAAAACTCTTTACTTCCGTCACGTTAGTGGGTCTAGGCCATTCGGTGATCGCCTCTACTTTCTTCAGATCCACAGAAATTCCTTCCTCGGAGACCACATCACCCAAAAAGGCTACGCTTTTCAACAAAAACTCACATTTACTAAACTTGGCGTACAATTTGCTTCTCCGACGGGTCTCTAGAGCCTCCCTCAGATGCTCCGCATGAGTCTTTTCGTCAGGGGAGTATATAAGGATATCGTCGATGAACACAACTACGAACGTATCCAGCTGTTTCTGAAATACTGTGTTCATTAGGTCCATAAAGGCAGCTGGGGCGTTGGTTAATCCAAAAGGCATGACCAAGAATTCGTTGTGGCCATAACGTGTTCGGAAAGCGGTCTTGGCTGTATCTCCAGATTTGATCCTCAACTGGTGATAACCGGATCGCAGATCGATTTTGGAAAATACTCTAGCCCCCTGGAAGAAATTTCGTTAGGGGTGAAATTTATCGAATAATCGAAAAGTTCAAATTATAATTCTAACTTATCATTACCCGTAGTTGATCAAAGAGATCCTCAATTCTAGGTAATGGATACTTTTTCTTGATGGTGATTTTGTTGAAATCCCGGTAGTCTATGCACAATCTCATGCTCCCATCCTTCTTCTTCACAAACAGGACTGGAGCACCCCAGGGTGATACACTGGGTCAAATAAACTTACGGTCCAGCAGTTCTTGTAACTGCTCCTTCAACTCCTTGAGCTCTGCTGGAGCCATGCGGTAGGGTGCCCTTGATATAGGTTCAGCACCAGGTATGAGATTAATCTCGAACTCTACCTCTCTTTCTGGTGGTAGTCCTGGTAACTCCTCGGGGAAAACATCTGTAAACTCCTTTACAACCGGAATTTGGTCGATCTGCAGAACCTCCTGTTCGGCTCCCACTGAGAAGACCAAAAATCCTTCTCTTCCTTTCTTTAGTGCTCGAAAAGCCTGAGCCGTAGTCAAATAAAGCTTCTGGGGTGCCTTGTTAAATTTAGGGTTCCCTTGAAAAATAGTTTCCCCCAGCTCTGGTGTCTTCATGCTGACTTGGAGTTGCCGGCAATCAATGTTTGCATGATACCTTGATAAGAAGTCCATGCCTAAAATGACATCGAAATCGTACATTTGAATCGGTATCAAGGTCGCAGAGAACTGTAGACCGTTAATCTCCGATCCACATTCCTTGTAACGGTGATGTGACACGAGTACTTGGCCGCCAGCGGCTTGTACGCGATAGCGAGTCTCAAGCCATTCGGGGAGAACATCCAGCTTCTTGGCAAACCTCTTCGCCACAAACGAGTGACTCGCCCCACTATCGAACAGAACATTGGCTGGCACTTTGTTAATTAAAATTACACCTACCACATTTCAAGGTTTAGCACACAATATACCATGATAACACATAAAGTTTAATCCAACTTCGAAATTAAATACTTAAATAAATGTACCCGTCACCACGTCGCCCGACTCCTCGACTTCTGCATCCGTCATCGCATGTACCTGAGCATTGGTCCGACCTCGTCCCCCTTGCTGCGCTTGGGTCTGCGGATTTACCTGAGCAGGTGCAGTGCATTCTCTAGATATATGTCCCGGCTTCCCATAATTGTAACACACCCGCTGAGCTTTCCAACACTGTCCCGGGTGAGAACGTCTGCACAGTGTACACTGGGAAACAGCTGCCACAGCTCTCACTGGCTGTGCATCAGTCGGTTCCGGTCCTTCAATCATTGGGGCCTGACTCCCTGCACTCTGCTGTCGTTCTGGTAGGAAAGGTTGCCAGGACTGAAGGCGTCGAGGAACCTTCAGGGATGTCCCAGATCCACCAGCATGCAAATCCTCACGGGGTCTCTTAAGTCTATCCAATGCAGTAGCCCTGTCCAAGTTCCTCTCCACCCGTCTGCACATCTCTAGTAGCCCCTCAAATGTCGTGGGCTCTGGACACACAATAGCCTGCTGGATGCGAAAACTCAAACCGGTATAAAACTTTAGCATCTTGGCCTCCTCATTACCCATGATACATGACATGTACTGGCCCAACTCGTGAAACTTCTCAGAATACTGATCAATTGACATGGACCCTTGTGTTAGCATCTGGAATTCTGCCATCCTCCTCTGAATAGCACTACCTGGAACGTAGTGATTCCTATACTCCTCCACAAACTGCTCCCATGTCACTGGTGGAGTCAGTCTATGCTTCACCCCATTCCACCATCTTTCCGCTTCCCCTTCCAGGAACGGGGTCATGGTTTCTACCTTCAGATTTGCGGGCACCTGAATGAGCCTTATCTGTTCAGTCACATTTTTGAGCCAGATCTTGGCTTCCTCAGGCCGAGTGGTACCCCTGAACATCGGTATTCGGGAGTTCTGCATCTCCCTGTAATAGAACCTCAAGCCTTGCTGTGGTGGCGGTGGTAGCGGTGGTTGTTGTTGCTGTTGCTGCTGAGTGTGCTGGAGTATCTGGGCAATCTGTGCCCATTGCTGGGCCATCTGAGTATATTGTTACGCCATCTGAGTCTACTGATGGGCTATTAAGGCCGTCAGATTTGCCAGTGTATCCGCAATGTTTTGGGGAATCGCCCCTTGCCCCTGACGTTCGTCTCCGTCATTTCCACTATTCCCTGATGGTTCACGTTATGGAGGCATTGTCTGTGGACGATTTAAAACACGTTAGCCAAATTGACTTAAGAGTATTGTAGAGAGGTGCAAGAGTGGAGGGCAATAAGGGGTAACCTATCCCGTATACTTACTAACAGCACTCACCGCCCGAAACCCCAGTCATAGCTTATGTCTACTTTGTTTTATTTAAGTTAAGAAGATCATTTGAAAACAGATGACCACTTATCCTAGGGGTGATTAACTAGCTTTCACATTCCCGAGGCGTATCTGAAGCCTGGGCTCTGATACCACCTGAAGCGCCTCGCTCTCAAGCTCCATCCTCGGTAACGGTGCACCCGCCGTATCTCACTCAGGAGAATACAAGGCGTCACATCAACCTGTACATGTCAGCGCTGTCATAGAAAAGTTTTCCTTTTCTTTCTGCGGAAACGATAGATCACATCAAAAAGTTTGAATTTAACGAACTTTAAGAAAATAACGACATTATTTCTAGGCTGACCAGGCCTTACAAGTCAAGGTCAAATATGGGAAGTTTCAAAGCATGAAAATGTTTTCAAAAGTAATGCTGAATATTAAAATGTCTGTGTCATCCCAATAACATCATAAGAATCCCGTCTCCATCCTCGCTGCAGCCATCCCTACGAGTCACTCAGCCCATTCCACAGTATCGGATCCATCCTCAACGAAGATATATTCATACCCCGTCTCGGCTTCACCTGGAATAGTAGGGGTGAGTGATGGTAATCACCTAGTAGGTGCCTCTCAAAACAATACAAAACTTACATACTCAAAATGATACCAGCACGTAGCACATAAAACAGCGTGACATGACCTATACAAAAAAAATAAACATTCCACAGAAGATGCACGCGCAAGTACGTGATGCATGCTCAAATAACGTGTCACGCGCAACGAGAATCATGTCACGCAGTATGTCCCTAGACCTATATGCAATGCATGCTCTCGGGTCCTAAATCCAGGATCTTGGTCTCTAGCCACCACTTGCTGTTTCGACACCCACGCCCTATAGACGCAGTATGTCTCATGACCCCGGTGCCCTATAGACACGGTAAGTCATCCCGTACCCATGCCCTATAGACGCAGTATACCTCATGCAAACCCCGGCATAATGGTCACTAGCCACCACTTACCGTTTGGACACCCACGCCCTGTAGACGCAGTATGTCTCATGATCCCGCTGCCCTATAGACACGGTAAGTCATCCCGATACCCATGTCCTATAGACGCAGTATACCTCATGCAAATGCAAGTGCCATGAATGCAAGAGAAAGGGAAAGAAAAACAGTTGGATGTCATCCCCTGACGTCGATCGATCGACGTCCAACTGAGACACATCGAACCCTCACTCAGTTGACGTCGATCGATCGATGTACTTCTGAGGTACATTGAACCCTCACCTTCTAGACGTCGATCGATCGACGTCCATCTGAGGCACATCGAACCCTCAACCACTGGACATCGATCGATCGATGCCCCCGTAATTCAGATTCTCCATTCTGAGATTCCTGCAATCCATTCAACAATCCCATTCAACCGTTCTCACCCTCCCATACACCCAAATCAATATCCTATCACCACAACGAAAGATACATCGACAAGATCACGTTGTCATCAAGAAACAGATGACGTTAAATAGACACGTTGGAGCACATCATCAAGATCACGATTGTACAATAATTAAATAACAACAACACGTAAAAATACCATTTTGACTATGCAAATCTTCATACCGCTTTGAGAGAATAAATAGTATGCACCTACCTCGATTCCTAGCGAGAGTTGATCGGTATATCTACGAGATGATGATCCCGTTAGGGTTGTGGTTCCCTCTTCTTAACCTTGGATCAAAGATCTCCCCCTTTTTCTCTTCTTGTTGTGGCCGAAATTTTGATTGGGAGAGGGGAAGGAGTGGTTGCTGTGTGAAAAAAGGAGGAAGGGATTAGGGTTAATGAGGGTTAAAAGAGAGAGAGATTTGGGGAATTAAAAGGTTAATTAAGGAGAAGGGATAAGGTTTGACTATTTTAAATATTTGTTTTCTCTCTTTTCTTTTTTTAACGATGCGGGTATAACATCGTGTGTGCTACATGCGCCGCCTCCAGATGCATTTTTCGAGGAACTGAACCCATTCTGGCCTATTTACTTGCTATGTGATCTATATCTAAGGCCAATCACGCAATTTCCATAACAAAACATCAAGAATTTAGGGTAAACATATAAAGGATAACTATACAGTGATAACCAAATAATCCCAATACAGAATGCGAGGGAATCCAAAGCAATCCGACAGAGTAAAGGGTAACCTACCTCATGAATAACAATTCACTGCTCAAAACCGAAATTGGATTTGATGTGGGTGGCCAATTCTCCTTCTCCTTTCTCTTTTTCTTTGCTTTTCTTTTCTTCTACTCTTCCTGTCGCCAGTCTCCTTGCTGCCTCAGAGTGTAACCCCCTTTCTTTTTAACGTTGTTGTTGATTGTGCGTGTGGGGTGGGGAAAAGGGACCCAAAGGTCACAGAAATTGAAGAAACAAAATCGATCACAAAAATGGAAGAATTGATAGGCTCACTAAGAGTATACGAGGTAAAATTAAACCAACGGAAGTCCGAGTCATCTAAATCATCTAGTAAGTCAATAGCTTTCAAATCAACCGAATCACATACAAATAATGATGATAGTAATAGTGATACTGAATTAGACGATGACTTGATATTGATAGCTAGAAAACTTAGAAAGGTTTTTAAACGTCCTAATAAGAATAGACAACGATCTTCTTTTTCTTCTTCTCAACCTAGGAAAAACAACGCTAATAACAACAAATGGTATAATAAAGAGTTAAAGTGTTATGAATGTGGTAAAAAAGGACACATCTCTTATGATTGTCCGACAAAGAAAAACGCCAACAAAAACAATAATACTAACAACAAACAAGAAAAGGAGATGCAAAAATCAAAGGCAAAGGAGACCAAGCCAAGGAAAGACAAACGAGCAATGAAGGTGAGCACATGGAGCGACTCATCCGACTCAGAAACTAACACTGAGGAAGCTCAAGTCTGCTTCGTATCTAACGAGGTAAGTTCCTTTTCTGATGATGATTCTGATAGTGACATGACATTTGATAAAATATATGAAGAATTGTTTAAGAATTCATGCTCACTGTAAGAGGCTATCTAAAGAAAAGAAAAAACTAATTGAAGAAAATGACAAGTTGAAGACGTCCAACTTGGAGCCTTCCGATCAATTAAAATCTTTTAAACAAGAGTCTACTAATACTCTTGATTCTTTAGAAGTTAAAAGTGAATTATATAGGAAAAATGAACATACACTAAAAACTGAAAATAGCATGTTGAAATCTAAGGTAGAAAGTTGTGAAAATGAAATAGTGCAACTTATATCTTCCAAACTAACCTTAGAAAAAATGTTAGAACAATTTAAATCTGGTGCAAATATGTTAGATACACTTATATCATGACAAAAATATGGAAAATGATAAAACCTGGTTAGGATATAAAGAAGAAAATGCCAAAGTAGATAAAAAGACTAAGTTTGTCTCATCTAGTACAAAAATGCCTTATAATACAACGAAATCAACTTTGCGTGCCACATCTTCTTTTACTCTTTCTTCTGTTTATTCTAAGGCAAAAATACAACACGCACCCACAAATATACACACGTATAAATGTGCAACTAGGCAAAACTTTTCATTTAGACAACCTAGAAATTATGCCTCCATGTATATAAATGCAACTAGACATAATAACATGCATCCAAATTATTATGAACCTAAGTATAGACAATACTCATACAAGTTGTATAGAAATGCATATGAACATACATACATATCACCATTCAAGAAACAAAATCACATACCTTATACACACTATCAAAATCGGCCATCCTATAATAATTATAAACCAAGGTACAACATGTATAAAAATGCATCTTCATGGAATGTATATGCTAATTCTCCTTATTTTTTCAATTTTAACTATGCTAAAAATTTGCCAAAAAGATAAATCCAAGTTTGGATACCCAAAGGGTATATAAACAAGGATGATGTCCATAACATTCAAGGACCCAAGTAAAGGGTACCTAAAACTTTGTCTCCATTGTAGGAAAATCACAAGAATGCAAGAGGGAGGCAAAGTCAAAGAATTTAAAAACTAAATGGTTTTTAGATAGTGGATGTTCACGGCATATGATGGGCAATCCTAAACTATTCACCGAGTTGGAACATATAAAGAATGGAGGAAAGGTAACATTCGGTGACAACAACAAATGACAGTTTGTTGGAAAAGGAAAAAATAGGGACCCTAACACATTTCGAATACGAAATGTGTTGTTAGTAAGTAATCTTTCTTATAATTTGTTTAGTATTTCTCAAATTATAGGTTGCGAGTATAATGTTTCTTTTCTTCCCAATTCTTGTGATATAATAAATGAAAAAAGAGAAATTGTTTTAAAAGGAAATAGGGATGGTAACATTTACATTCTTACCTTAGATAACATGTTAGTTGCTAATGTTAAGTGTTTAATATCACATGACTTAGATGTGAATTTATGGCATAGAAGATTAGGCCATATAGGAATTTCAACCATTAAGAAATTATCTAAGAAGAATTTAATTAGAGGAATGCCTAAGTTAGACCTAGATAATTTTCAAATGTGTGAAACATGTATTAAAGGAAAACACATTAAAGAAACATTAAAACCAAAACATGAAGTGAGTACTAGTCATGTACTAGAATTGCTTCACTTAGACTTATTTGGTCCATGGAATTAAACACGAATTCTCACCACCTAGAACACCACAACTCAATGGAGTTGTTGAACATAAAAATAGAAAAATTCAAGAAGTTTCTAGAACAATGTTATGTGAAAATAAATTATCAAGATATTTATGGGCTGAAGGTGTGAGTTGTGCTTGTTATATAATAAATAGGCTTTCTATTAGAAACAAATTAAATAAAACACCTTATGAATTGTTAAACAACAGACAACCTAAGATAGATTATCTTAGAGTATTTGGATGTAAGTGTTTTGTGTTGAACACTAAGGATAATCTAGACAAGTTTGAATAAAAATCTATTGAATGCATATTTGTTGGTTATTCAACTAATTCAGGAGCATATAAGTGTTATAATTCTGCATCTAGAAAAATAATTGAATCTATACATGTGAAATTCAGTGAAAATACATGCTTTGAATTTAGTGATAAAAATCAACGTAATCATGAGAATAATGTTGAAAATATGTTTGACGATGATGTATTACTTGAGCATGTAATTGATCATCTAGAACTAACTCCCCCTGAACAAGACATGCATAAACCCTTAGATGAAATGAATGAAGAAACTTTGCAATTGGAAGATAATACAACTAATGATCCAATTACATACGATAATGTTCATACAAATCAACCTAGAAAGTGGTGGCATCTTAAATAATTAATCATTGGGGATCCAAGTGTTGGGGTTGGAACTCATATAAATATAAGTCAATCTGAAGGACATAGTTTAATCTCACACTTAGAACCTAAGAATGTAAAGGAAGCCTTAGGTGATATATCATGGATAAACGACATGCATGAGGAATTAAATCAATTTACAAGGAACAACGTTCGGGACTTGGCACCTAAACCCGAAAACAAGTCTATAATGGGAACGAAATGGGTATTTAGGAATAAAATAGATGAACAAGAAAACATCACACATAATAAGGCTAGAATAGTGGCACAAGGTCATAATCAACAAGAAGGAATAGATTATGAAGAAACCTTTGCACCCGTTGCACGACTAGAAGCAATGATATTGTTACTTGCTATTGAAAGTCTAAGAAACATCAAACTCTTCCAGATGGATGTCAAGAGTGCCTTCTTGAATGGATACATCCAAGAAGAGGTGTTTGTCAAAAAATCCCCTGGATTTGAAGATCCAAAGAATCCTAACCATGTGTACAAGCTTAAGAAAGCTTTATATGGTTTGAAACAAGCTCCAAGAGCTTGGTATGATAGGTTTGCAAACTTTCTTATGGAAAATAATTATTAAAGGGGAACCATAGATAACACATTATTCCTAAGAAGAAAAGACAATGATTTATTAATAGTTCAAATATACATAGATGATATAATCTTTGGTTCAACCAACCCTACCTTAGTAAAAGACTTCGAAGAGTGTATGAAGTCAGAATCTGAAATTTCAATGGTAGGAGAGTTGAATTACTTCTTAAGGCTTCAAATCAAACAAACCCATCACGGAATTCACATTAGCCAACTTAAGTATAACAATGATATGATTAAGAAGTTTGGCTTTGAAGAGTTGAAACCAACACCTACCCCCATGAGTGTTAGCACCAAACTAGATAAGGATGAAAATGGAAAACCTTTTGATGACACAATTTATAGGTCTATGATTGGATCACTGTTATACTTAACTGCATCAAGACCTGACATCATGTTTAATGTGTGTATGTGTGCTAGGTTTCAATCTTGTCCTAAGGTATCACATTACAATACGATGAAAAAGATCTTTAGATATCTTAAACCCACACCTCACTTATGACTTTGGTATGATAGAAACGCTAAGTTGGAATATGCATATAGTGATGCTGATTATGGTGGTTGTAAATTAGATAGAAAATCCACTAGCGGTACATGTCAATTCATTGGAACTAACTTGATCTCTTGGTTTCCTAGAAAGAAAGTTAGTGTAGCTCTTTCTACCACTGAAGTCGAGTATATAGCCTTGAGTTTATGCACTACCCAAATACTTTGGCTTAAGCAACAATTTAGTGATTTCGGCATTAAAATAAATAAGATTCCAATTTTCTGCGATAGCACAAGTACGATCAATCTTTCTAGGAATCTGATACTTCATTCTAAGGACAAACACATTGAGGTAAGATACCATTTCCTTCGAGATCACGTTCAAAATGAGGATATAGTTATACACCATGTAAGAACTGATCATCAAATAGCTGATATCTTTACCAAACCCCTTAATCAAGCCAATTTTGAAAACTTACGAGCCAAGTTAGGTATGATTACTTACGATACCATTGCATACTTCTATCTTTTGCATGATTTGCAAAATAAAGGGGAGATAGAATCAGAATATGATTTTTATGATTTTAGTTGGTAGTCATAATTTGGTTGGCTGAATAGTATGCTAAGTTTCAATTGGTATATGTTAAGTTTCAATTGGTATGAAGTTTTGAGGTAGGTTAAGGGGGAGAATATAATTTGAGGTGGAGCACATGAATACATGTGAATTGAGAATTCGAAAACAATTGGTAATTGGTTTTAAAATACAGATTTGGTGAAACGATTGGTGAGGTTTTCAAAAACAATTCAATTGTTTTAAAATTTGTAGATTTATGATAAACAATTGGTAAAGAGTGAGTTGTGACATTAAAATCATGTTATGTTATTTTGAAAATCATCCAAAAGGGGGAGAATGATGAGAAATATGTTTGGATAATTTTCAAAGTCATGATTTTAAGTGGTAAATGCATAAAAATGTCACATATGGTGTTATATGTAATTAAAAGTTAAAAAATTTGAAAAAGTTGATATCGATTTCTCAGGTTATTTCACTTTGATTGATCGATGTACTTCGATCTCTCACATCGATCGATCTATGTAAGGCAGTGAAAGTTCAACACCTTACTGTGAGACATCGATCTCTAAACCTGAGACACATCAATCGATCGATATACATCGAACTTTCAATTCGATCGATTGATGTAGGTCAGAGGTAAACTTTGAAACTTACTGTGAGACATCGATCTCCGGAGCTGAGACACTTCGATCGATCAATGTCTAGGGTTTTTAGAAATATTTTTCTAAAATGTGACAAAGTGGTTGTTTACATTTGTACATGATTTATACATGTTCATTATGTGAATATTATGTGTTTTTGATGTTTATAAATATATTGTGACTAATGTGCCTTGGAGCTTTCTACAACTTACCAAAAAGGGCAAAATTGGTATTTTGAGTTTTATAGGAACATGGTATGGTGGAAATACTTTAAGGACATATTCTTATCTTATTTATCATGACAAAGGTGATATTATGACTATTCCTGACCATCGGAGTCATTTCTGGAGTTTTCTCTCACCAGGGGCATTTTGGTCATTTCACCCTTAAGGGTATTTTTGGTATTTTTGCTCAAGGAATCTCTTGAGTATATTCTTATTATCATTTTGGAGCTGAAATGTGATTATTTTGAAGATTATATGGTGGTCTTATATTATTTCTCTCACATGATGATATTATTGACTATAGCGGGATATGTGACGAGTTGTGACGTCACACTCTATTTCTTTCTTGAAGACCCTCTTATATGAATTCCGTAAACGACAGAATTTCCCAAATTACCCCTGAACATTTGCATGCAACCCCTAAGTTGTTGGAAATTCCCAAAATACGTTAACTTATCCTATATTTAAATAAATATATTTTTGACCATTCTAAATCCAAAAAAAAATGTCAGCAAGATGCGAACAAGCGGGTGATAGAGGAAATGGTGGTGAGAACAACTAGAAATAGGGGATCATCCCCAAGCACTTGAAGATGCCATAGTCACCATGACCAACACTTTAGCATAGTAACGCCAGCTGTTGAACTAGAAGACATTGCCTCCACCACCACACCCGGATCGGAGATTCTTCGACAATGAGATGCGGAGAAGTGGTGGCACAACACAACTGACACCACCAATCTCCTAGATCTAATTTCGGAATGAGTCCAAGAGGTATTACATGCTGAGAATGTGATCTTCAAAGAATGACTCTAGATCCACGATGGGAATGTAGATTTAGACTATGATATTAGAAATTAAGTTACGATTTTGCCCCTAAGCCACAATCTTAGACATAAGTGATGATTTGAACATAAGCGATGATCATGAACATAGGTACTGATCTCAGTTATAAGTGATGATCCTGAACATAAATCACAATCTTAAAGATAATAACGATTCCTATTAGGAGTTGACCTTGAACATAAGTACTGAAGGTAGTCATAAGCGTCGATTATACACTAAGCATGATTTTAGAAATAAGACATGATCTTATACTGAAGAAATGATGATACTAAGAACAATTCTAAAAGTAAGTTATGACCTTAGATTTAGGGAGTCGATCGGTTACGAAACATGTATACTCAGGGTATCACATACAATTCTACCTTATCTAAATTGATCATAACTCTTTAAGCCGTAATCTTAGTAACCCTAGTTGAATACTATATAATTAATTTGAATAAATTAAAATGATAACCAGGACACCCTATAGCAAACGCTAGTGATATACTAATATGTCAACTTGGGCTGCTTCACCGAAACAGCAGCATGGTACCTGGTACCAATAGGGTTAAAGTGAAGCAGCCTCATATCCATACTCGGAAGGTAGCATTAGAGCAAGCTTAGGTCTAAGTTGAGACAATAGCTACTAAGAAATGAATTATTATAGTATGATGGATACCAAGAGATGATTTATAGAAAAAATAATAGAAACTAAGTAATGAGTCATAAGCATTATAATCAGTAGCGTTTAGTAAGAGAATCATATGAAGGAATTTATAGTCCAGGGTTAAGATGTTTAAATTTAGAGTTATTAAGTAGGGCGACGATATTAGCCTCGTTATAGATATTGATTGGTAGCAAAAGGCATGAATCGGCTATAACAAGTACATGAGAATAATGAATCTTTACAAACTTCTAGTTAAGTGTTGATTTATAGAAACGTCGAATTACTTGACTTGAATTTAGTGGGCTTGAATTAAAATAGAGCGGGCATGAACAAGTAGTGGTTGTTTTCATATTAACTAGAATAAAATTAGTGGTACAAATAACCAAGTAACGAGGTATACTGGATCATTGTGGTGCGCGGAAGCATGGTGAATTAGAATTTTCTAAGTCAATTAATAATTAGTGTGTCATACTAGGGCTGGACAAATTAAGTGAAAGATTTATAGGAAATGGTACATAGGTGGATTTTTCACTAACATTAAGGGGCGATTTCGAAAAAGTATACAAAGTAATGGACTGTTATTTATCAAGTAGTTAAACATTTTCGTACAAGTTCGTACACCAAGACATATTTTATACTCCAAATGTATTTCAAAGATTTTTGCTATTAAACATTTCAACTACTTCTAATTTTTAGTATATTCCTTTACAAGGCTATATTCCCCTCCGAATTTGTATATCAACATAATGAAATTTCAACTACTTTGACAACTCTGGAGGATAGATATAATTTCAAAACATCTATGTTTTCAAAGAACGATATGTTTACATATTTCTTATATTTCTCAATTTTTGTTTAGCCATATTGATTTTGCTAAAATAATTTTATTTGTCAACTATCGACATTGCAAGTATTGTATCATTAAATGCTTTTGAATAGATTTATCTGCTTACGATGAATATATTTAATTTAGTGAAGCGGAATATATACTTTTTTTTTTGAAAAAAGAAGCAGCATCTTATCCAAATTATTTTATGAAACTTTATAATTGTTGAGTTTTCAATGGTTTCACTTTGCGAAACAAAACATAGCTGTCAGAGCACATAACACTCCAATGGAAGGAAATGAACACAGAGATATGCTATACTGTGGTTTATGCAAAACACACAGTAGTAGAAAGAAGGGAACTATGGAAAGATCTCAAGGAAAAAAGCCAAGCCCAAACAAAACCATGGATAATAGGAGGGGACTTCAATACATTCCTAAGCCTAGAAGAACATAAAGGAAACTCAACGCCAGCACTAGTGACATTAGAAGACTTTCAAGACTGCCTACATCAAAGCCAACTGGTGGAAATACCATACCAGGGATCAAAGTATACATGGACAGATAACAGACAAAGTGGAAGAGTATGGAGAAGACTAGACAGATACTTGATAAATGGGAAAATGCAAGAGACCCTAACACAAGTAATAGAGAAACATCTAAACAGAACAACCTCCGATCATGCTCCGATAATACTAGAAGGCAACACAACCACGAAAAAAAGACCATACACATTCAGATTTCTGAATGCATGGACATTGCACCCAGACTTTCTACATTTTGTCAACACAACATGGAAATCATATGAAACAGTGGGAGGAATGAGGGGCATATACTCAAAACTCCACAGACTAAAAAAAGAGCTAGAAAAATGGAACAAAGACATATATGGAAACATCTTTGATCAAGTTGCAAAGGCAGAGGAGCAAACAACAAGAGCCGAAAAAGCATATGAAACAACCCCCACAGAGGAAACAAGAGAAGACTATCATAGAGCAATGGCAGAGCTAAATATAGCCAACAAAAAAGCAGACAGCTACTGGAGACAAAAAGCTAATGTAAAATGGCTTCAAGAGGGAGAAGGAAACACGGCCTATTTTCACAGCAAAGTCAAGGAAAAAAGAAACAGGCAAATGATCAGAAGCATCAAAAAACAAGATGGAACTATATGCAATAATTCAGAAGAGCTCAGGGAGGCAGCAAAAGAATTTTACCAGAAGCTATTTACCAAGGAAGAAACAAAAGACCACCAAAAAGTATTGCAAGAAATACCAACTACAGTAACCAATGAAGACAATCAAATGCTAACCAAGCAACCAACAATAGAAGAAGTAAAGAAGGCAGTGTGGGACCTAAATCCAAATAGCTCAGCAGGGCCAGATGGATACAATGGGCATTTTTTCAGAAAATGCTGGGACATAATAAAGCATGACGTGCTCATGGCAATCCAAGAATTTTTCCTAGGATTCCTACCCACATCAGCAATGGCAAGTACAACCATTACACTGATTCCAAAAAGTGAAAACCCAAAGACATACTCAGATTACAGACCAATTAGTCTATCCAATTTCCTCAGCAAAGTAAACACAAGAATCCTTGCAACAAGGCTAAGCAGCATATTACCAAAGATCATATCAGAGGAACAAGCCGGGTTTATGAAAGGAAAAGAAATAGCAGATCAGGTACTCCTAGCAAGTGAACTGATGAACAATCTGGACAAAAAATGCAGAGGCTCAAATATAGTCATCAAGCTAGACATGACCAAGGCCTTTGACAGAGTAGACTGGACATACCTAGGAAGGATACTAACCAAGTTTGGATTCTCAACAGAATTTAAGAAGCTGATATTCAACCACCTGGAAACTACAAAGCTATCCGTCCTAGTGAATGGAATACAAACAGAATATTTTAGGCCAACTAGGGGAGTAAAACAAGGAGACCCCTTATCTCCTCTACTATTCATAATAGCAGCAGAAGGCTTCGCTAGAGGGATTAAAAACCTGACAAAGAAAGGGATCATTACTGGATACAATGGAGGCAGAAAGACACAAGCTCCATCACACTTGGCATACGCAGATGACCTCCTAATATTCACAAATGGAGCTAGCAAGAATCTACAAAATCTCAAAGGTTTTCTAAGGCAATATGAAGAAGCATCAGGTCAGAAAATAAACTGTGCAAAAAGTCAATTCATAACCAGCACAAAGATGACACCCAAACGAAGAGAAGGGATCCAAAAAATTTTGGAAATGCAATCAGAACACTTGCCAATGAAATATTTGGGATGCTACATATACAAAGGAATAAACAGAGCAAAATACTGCCAGACGCTATTGAACCACATAGACAACAAAATAAACTCATGGAGCAACAGATTGCTGAACCAACACTCAAAGCTCATCCTGATAAAACACATACTATCCACGATCCCACTACACATCATAGCAGTGGCAAAACTGCCAAAAGGAGTAATCAAAGACATGGAAAAGAAGATGGCAAGATTCTTCTGGGGGGAGAAACATCACTGGCAGGAATGGAAAAGTCTCACAAGGCCAACAATGGAAGGAGGGCTAGGCATAAAAGACATCCAAACACTGCAAAAGGCCTACACATGCAAACTATGGAGCAGACTGCGAAGCAAAAAAAGCCTATGGAGCAAATACATGAATCAAAAATATGAAGCAAGACAAGAAAACACATATAAACCAACAGATACACCATCATGGAAAAGGATATGCCAAATATGGGAATTCTGCGACAAGGAATTTCAAAGAGAAGAAGAAATAAAGATAAAACAAGCATATGAAAAATGCAGGCAGCACAAAAACACCATGATATCCCACAAATTTATATGGCATAAATATCAGCAAGGGAACATAAAAATGTTTTTATGGAAACTACTACACAAATCTCTACCAATCAAAGACAATTTGCAAAAGTTTATGAGTATCTCACCAACTATATGCCCTTTTTGCAGGAAAGACGAAGCATCACAGTCACACATATTCATACACTGCAAGGAGGTGAAGGGAATATGGGAGAAATATGCATGCATACTAGATGGACCTATAAAACCCCAACAAGACATCCGTCAACACCTACTGGCATGGTGGCTACGAGGAGAAGAAAAGAGAATAGAAGGAGCACTAAGAATCATCACCCCAGGAATAATCATGTGGCATATATGGAAAGCATACAACAAGATTATCCGCGAAGACATCACATGGAACTCACAAGCTGTAGAAGAACAAATACGGACAAACATACACAATTGGAGCATATCAAAAAACAAGACCAAACTAGCGCAGAACAATGAAAAACTACAAAAAGCAGGAATCATCCCAAAAATGCAACCAAAGCCAGCGGTAAGACTAAAATGGCAAGCACCACCAAAAGGGAAACTAAAGCTAAATACAGACACAGCAATCGGGAAAACAAGAGCATCTGGAGGAGCAATAATCCGAGATGAGGAGGGGAATTTCAAGCATGCAATAAGCTACCCACTGCCAGTAACAAACCCAATGCAGGCAGAAATACAAGCAATCCTCATCGCCATATGCTATTATGCAATAAACGGCATAAAACTAGGCATGCAACTGGAAGGCCTAGAAATCGAAACAGACTGCCGAAAAATCGAAGATCTACAACAACAGAGTGAAACTGAGCACATAAGGGCAAGAAAAGGAAAGCCAATAGAGTGGATAAAGGATATGTCAAAGGGGTACAACATGAAAATCGGATATAGGCCAAGAGAGACAAACACTGCTGCCCACAACCTAGCACAGCATGGGATGATGAAGCAAAAACTCAAGGAATTCACAAAATTAGATGAGCTGCCGCCATATGTAAAAGGAAGTCTAAAGACAGACATCAACACAGAGCATATAAGAGTGTAAGGAAGAAAAGGCAGAGAAAAAAAGATGAAGAAAAGAAGAGGACGGCGAAGCAAGCAAACCCAGAAGCAGAGCAACAGAATGAAAAGCAAAGGCGGAAGAGCAAAAAGAAGATACAATAAATTAGGGCACCGAAAAAGAAAAGAACAATTAGAATAAATCAAGGGTGTATAGAAAGCGGTGAACAGAAAAAGGAAAGCAGGCACCACGTGGCTTGCTGCATGTACATAAAGCAATAGAAAATCAATAAAAATTTCGGTTTTAAAAAAAAAACAAAACATAGCTGTCAGAATTTGTATTTCTTTGAAAAAAAAGATACAATGCTCAAATCGTTTTGTAAAAAAAGCAGATTTATGATTGTTGTGTTTCAACTATTTTAATGCAATTTCAGCAAAATAATTTTGTAAAGTAAGCTGTACCATTATTTTATGAACGGTCATTTGAGACACCGTTTTGCGAAAATAACTATATGATACCATAGGTCTTGTGTTTACAAAAAAATTTAGAATGTATATTATATCCAACTGTTAGAGCTATATTTACGTAAACTACTTTAAATTGAAGGAAATATGTTCATGCACATACTTCATATACTAGGTTGTTGATGATATATCTTAGAAAAGTAAGGACGTGATCATAGAACTGGCTCGTAAGTATATAAGAATTGATTTTGAAACTTGGTTCTATATCTACGAAGCGTAGTGAGTAATAAATCGGAGGACTTGATGGATATTTTGGGACATTTAACTAGAAGATGAATCATATATGACGAGTTTAAAAATGCGGAATTGTAGACTACAATAAGTTGAATGATACACGTCAAATGGTATAAGTAGAAGTATGTACATACTAATTATAGTGAGTTAAGCTAAGGATTGAGCCCTATAAGGACTAGATCATCCCGCGGGATGCTAGCGATGACTAGATTGAATCATACTAGAGTAAAACGTATTCTGAAAATACGTATGAATCAAGAGATGAGACTTGTGAACAAGGCATTAAGTTAAAGATTGTGGTACACCTAAGAACTGATTTACGAGGACTGCTGATGACTATAGCTAAATGTAAGTTATAGACCGATGATTGGGTTGTAGAACCTTTAGTATAATGACAATACTCTCAAGGTTGATTCGAAAATCATAGATATATTATGTAATGATTTTAATAGGTAAAATGACAAGGGATCAAAAAAATTTTTTTTTACCTTGTTGGTGTACAAAAGAATGATTTTGAGGTTGTAACATGTGATAAAGAAGTGAAGTGGTTAGCATGAGGGCAAACGCAAGGAATATTTAGGTTAATCATTATCTAGGTGAATGAATAAAGTAGAACCATACTAAGTCATTAATTACACCAAACGCAAATTTCGAGGACGAAACTTTTTGTAAGGGGGTAGGATGTCATAATCGTAAAAAAAGAATTTAATTAAATTAAACCTAATAACTACCCATTCCCCCACTTCCCCAATCCCTCCCAAAAACCGCCCACCCCCTAAATTCTAGCCTTCCCCTAATTAAATTCCCCTCCCCAATTGCCATGCAGCCATCGGCTGCAACAACAACGATTAGGAAAAAAATGCAAGTGTGAGGAGGAAGAGAGAAGGAAGAAAGAGAGATAGGAAGAGAAGCTAGCCAACCCACATCAAATCCAACCACTGCGTACAGAGAATTCTTTGAATAAGAGGTAGGTTACTCTCCCCTCTGTCAGATTACTTTGGATTCCCTCGTATTTTATATTGGGATTATTTGATTATCACTGTATGTCTATCCTTTATATGTTTATTATGAATTCTTTATGTTTTGGTATGGAAATTGCATAAATGGCCTTAGATGTTGATCACATAGCACAGAAATAGGTTGGAATGGATTCAGTATGTCGAAAAACACACCTGAGGAAGGCGTGTGTATCAAATGCACGGTTGTAGAAGGCGGCGCGTGTGGCCACGCGCGCCTTTGACTGATGCGTGTAAGTCATGTGCTGACGTGTTCAGTGTCATTGTGTTCAGGGCATTAAACAAAGTCCAATGGAATTGGTTTAGGGTGAATCGGAGTTAAAACGACGAAGTTATAGATTTTTAAAGAAATTAATGAAAATATATAAAATAGAAAAAAAGGGAAAGGGGTCTGGCGGCCGCAAGCCAGCCTGCTAGCCCTAGCGCGCCAGAGGGCCAGCTCTGCAACCGGCCCTGACCAGAAGCATGCCAAAAAAATACAATAAAGGGAAAACGGGTTAGGAGGACTCCGACCCAAATCTGCGAAAATGTAAAAATAATGGAGAAGGGGACAGGCTGCAGGCCAACGTACCAGCTCTTAACGGGCCAGCCATTTCCAGCAGACCGTCCCAAGAAGTGATCTGAACAAAAAAAGGTATTCAGCGCCTGGCAGGCCAGAAGGGCGGTGGACTGCGCTGCCAGCGAGGAAAAAAAGGATGTTACTGTAATTAGATTAAATAAAGAATGTAATGTATTAATTGATTAAACTCAGTAAAAAAAGTAATATTAAATAAATAAAAAAATGCGAAAAAAGTATATATTTATAATGGAGGCTGCGGCCGGGAAAATACATAATTATAAACATTAATAAAATATTAATGATAATGTATAGATAAATATATATAATTGATTTAATAAACATTAATAATGTTTTATAAATAGAAAAATTTAGAAACCCATTAAATAAACTAAAATAAAAGCAAACAAATAGGGGAAGATAAAAGTATTTAAATTAAGGATTTAAGTGTTTGAAAGCATAGGAAAAATAAAATAAAGTGTAGAAAAATAAAAATAAAGTCTAGAAAGATAAAATAATGGTAGAAGATGAAATATAGTAATGAACCCCATGCAACATAGGGTAACTATGCAATATAGGTAATACGCAACATAAAACGGAGCATGCAACATAGGAGAAATGGAAGTGTGAAAGTGTGACGCATTCATGCACGAGCATTGCATTTGGCCTATGAGCTATGTGGTCCTACAGGACGTGTGGCCTGACGAGACGTGTGATGGGTGTTGGTAATGATGGTTACCTTCACCTAATAGGACCGGGGACATGCATAGCATACCATGGAAAAGAAAGAGCATAACGTGTGATAATAAATGACTGCGTGTGACACGGAGAAAGAAGTGCATGCATCATGAAGTTGCGCATTGCATTTGTTATTTTTGTGATTATCATTTATCTTGTTGTTAAGTTGTTTCAGTGCTACATTTTAGGATACGAATCGGGTCGGGTATGTTCTATATCTCTATGTATGTTTTATTGCTTTATTTATATGTTCCCGCGTTACACGCTCTATCTGTTTACCTGACTCAGTATGTGACAATCCCTTTTCGGGAGAGACGGGTAACCTACGAGTGACTCACATCACTCACCCCCACCTCCCCTCCACAGATGAGCAGGATTGCAAGCATATATGTGTATCGAGGATGAGTCAGATTACGCGAGCTAGGGAGAGTGAGCTGGGCTCGAGACGGGATCTTGTGATCGGGATCTTGTTTTTTGGGATAGATAGATGGACCTCCACCTGGGCTTATTATTTGATTTTAGTATTTCATACTTGACTTAGTGGGTTTCATCAACCCTTGTACTCAAATTTATTTCTGATGGATTTAATTTAATCGAGACGTTTATTTCTTTTATTATCGTTTCTGCGAAAAATTTCTACGTCAGTTCTGGCGTGTAAAGAAGTTTGAACGACGCATTGTAGTCCTCGTAGTAGGCTACGGCGGATGCACTATTGCCGATGTTAGGGATCGGGAGCGGGGCGCTACAAAAGCCTTCAATGATGATCTCGGACAATGAACTTATGAAGGAGATCATGCTTAAGCATAAGATCTTTCAAAAGCCTCCTGGAAATCACTCAACAAATTTCTTGTACAAGGGTTGGTCACCTATGAGGGAGCCAAATGGACCAAATGTTATGACCGACGCCCAGGTAAAAGAAAAAAAAAAGAACAAAAAAAGGAAAAGTTATAAAAAAATAAAATTATAGGTGATAATTATCTTAAGTATAGGGTTGGTGTAGAAAACATGTGATAGAGTTGGACTTTAAGTGTGATTAAACTCATATAGATATTTCCTAAACCTACTAGGAAATTACATATATATCTATATATACACACATTAACCAAAAATCAAACCCTACACACCCCAATCTTTTCCCCACCAACCGGTCACCCTAAAGTTATCCAACAAAGTATGGCCAACGTCAAATTCAGCTATGTGAAGGCATTCCAGCGGCAGCCTTTCTCCAGAGGAGAAAAAAAGAAAAATAAATAAAAACAAAAGCAATCCAAAGCTTTTTTATATATAAATACACACACACAAATAAACCCCCAAACATAGCCATAAATCAGCCAACCATACAACACCAAAGGAATTCGGTCAGCATAGGAGAAAGAAAGAGAATCGCGTGTAGGATTAATTCGCAAAAAAAGGTAGGTTACTTTCGACTCTTCTCGGATTTTCCGCACTTGCAATAAATTTCTATGTGTTATATTATATGTTTTCGTATGCATGCTTTATATATTGTTGGTATGTACGTTTATATGTGCGTGAATTGTTGATGATTGTGCGGTTTGAAATTAATTGAAAAGAATTGATTTTTATTCTAATAAATGAAGAATTCCTTGAATAGCCTTATAAATAGGTCACATAGCCCGGAAATCAGATGGAAAATAAACTGGAAACTGAAAAACAGCCCTGGTAGGTGGCGTGTGTGGCTCATGATGTGTAATTCGTCACCTACAAGCAAGTATACTAGGTCCGAATATAGAAATGGTAGGTTGTCGATCCCTCGAGGACTAGTTTTTAAGTACCCAAATTATTTTTTTGCCTCAATTTAAACCTTTCAAAAATTGAAATAAAATAAGAACGAAAATGAAAATGAAAATAATAAATAACGTAATCATACCACACACGACACAAAAACCCGATACTTACTTTTCTTTAAGGAATTCCTGACTAGTTATGCTCTGGTTGAGTTCCTTTTCTAAAGTTTTGGCAAGTTTTTACTATCTAATCAACATGTGCATTTGATTCCAATTGTTAAGGATGAAATTCTCAATTTTAGCTGCTACGCAATCCCTTGGCGTGGAAACCTAACTCGGTGTGACAAACTCCATATCCCTACGGAAATTTTAATCCATCGAGTCCCATTCAATTTCCTTAGAATTTTGTAATTATCCACTCGAAGAAACACAATCTATCCCTAGTCAGTTTTACTACAAGTTCGTTGTTGACAAGTTCATAGATAAATTTTTCTTCTTCCGGTTCTTCAAATTTAATTACATATTCTATCAGGAGGTAGCTAATCTACTGATGCAATAAACACACCAAGAACGATTAAGAGTGGGAAAAATAATGAACACTTAAATGAGATAAGAAAAATACAAATGTTGTAGCACAGAAAACTCAACCATAGCGATAACTAGTCAAGAAAATAGAAATTTATCCACAAATTAAAACCATAATATCCATCCTATCCATGTATAATTGTATAAAAGAGTAGTAGAAAAAGAAATCGTGTATAAAATTTCACCCAAAATAGCCTCATAAATTGCGTGTGCAACTGCTCGCAACGGCCTGACACGCCAACAGAAAGGTGCTGGGACTGACAGCTAACTGGACCGTTGACTTTTGTTGATGCTGACGGGCCTGCAGCTTACTGGACAGAGAGAAAGCACTAGGCTCCAAGACTGGCCAGCTCTTTGTTACGGTGGGACTGAATTGCACAGGGAACTGCAGGCTTTTCTTCTCCTTTTTGCCTGGCCTCCTGAACGGCTAACCTTTTTTTATTTCTGACGGATGAAAAGATGGAGAGAAGAAAAGATGGGTTCGGGAACCATGTTGGAGGAAGGTGTCCTGCCTGGCAATGTGACTTGGACAGAGGGCTTCCAGTTTTTTCCTTTTTCCTGTCACTGGCCAGCCGAATTGTTGTTGCCTTACTTTTCTTCTTCTGATTTTTTTTTCTGATGGTGGCAGAAAAGGTTACTTGGGAAGAATATCAGACTATGTTCCGTGCTTTTGGGATAAAATTGCCTGGTGGTATTTTTATGCTCTCTGCTCCTGTGATATATATATATATAGTGAAATGAACATAAATAGGTGTTCAGCTGCATTGTTTTTCTCAATTGGCGTCGGTCAGCAACAACCACATCTGATATGATTTGATTCAATAGCTTTGTTGCAATCTTTTTTCTGAATTTTATCTTTTTTTTCCAACTGCTCTGCCTTGGAAACCGCATCTGATGGTAAAGTCTACATTTCCTTTTTTCCTGCAATATTAAAAGAAATGTGTAGTCCACAACTAAAATAAATAAATATCACATTTAGCCAAATAACATAGACTTTAACATCATTTAAATGGTAACTCAGTTAAGCTCAGAAATAAAATTAATTTAGCTAACAAAATTAATATTTTCTATGTAATCACATGAACACTTTCATTATTCTATTTGATTATTATTATTACTTTTAAGTGTCGATTGAGCCAAATATTGCTTGACATAAATGGTAGAATGTACAAAAAAATGTATAAAAGTTGATTATATCAACTACGCTCCACTTAACCTTTTATCGTCCTCGAGCAAATAAAGTGACTTTAAAGAAAATATGATTAATCTTTCTTCTAAAGAACATGCATCATTGATGATTTCACATAAATAGTCATAAAGTACAACCAAAATAATCAATTGAATAACTTTATAAATCAAATATCAACTATACTTATCTCATGTAATCGAGGTGTGTGTGTAAATAGCCAATCTCAAGCTTTCCGTAGACAATCAATTGAAATTATGCAAATTATGACTCATGAACATCCCGTAGGCTTACTTTTCTTACTTGCTCTCCACTAATATAGATGATTCAAGTCAATGAAGATCAAGTAGAACTTTTAAGCTTGTAGTGTTAGGCCAGGGACTTTGTTTCACAAAGGAAAAGGGATTCAAAGGAAAAAAAAATCTAAGAGAGCCTACAACAAAATGGAATGCACATGCAACCAACTCGTTTTTGAATTCAAAAGTTCCACCTTCACTCGTGAACAAGTCATCATCACCCCAATGCACTTCATGCATTTCATAATATGCCATATTTTTTTTTCCTGGTCACTTTTTTTCCCGGATTTTTTCTCTGTTCGTTTTTTTAACTCAACTTTTTTGACTTTTGTCCCGACTTTCTTTGAATTTTTTTAAACGCTCTTACGCCTTCTTGGAGACATACTTGTATCCCCCTACAACCCCATCTCATCATCGTAACTCACTATCTTCATCCCAAAAGTAATGATAATACCATATAAGCTCGCTTAAATAGGAAAATATAAGGATATACATTTTTATCAAGTAGGCTAAAATGAGAAATTAATGAGGTTTAACAACAAAGAAAATTGAATGGGTCTCACCATTCTTAATAATTAGGCTCAAAAGGGGTACTAACGATAACATGAATATAGGGATGGCTTGAAAGGCTCAAACGATCCAAAGAACGTCTATGACTGTCATCTCCAAGTCAACTTGAACTCATCTGATAATTTTGCCTTGAGAAGTGATGAAGTAAGTTCTAGATAACACAAGATGCATGATAAACATAATTCTTCACTACCATCACAAATCACAAGATCATGGCTATACGTGCGCAACGAATCTCAAATTACAAGGAATAAAATATATTCAACATTGAACCAATCCATTATGCGAAAGGTATTTCTCATGTATTTTGTAACTATGTATGCAAAATAATCCTCATCCACATTATTCCTAGAAGATCAAAAATTTTAAAATTAATGCGCATTTAAGCATTTTTTCTTTCAGACACATAAAAATCAGCTTTAAAAACAATCATGCATTTCTCAATAAGTCTAAACCCCGTACCCTCCACTTAGACATTAACATTGTCTTCAATGTTAAGAAAATGAAAAAAATAAGAATCATACGGGCAAGAAACTCAGTTGATTTGATGCACACATCGTCTTCCAATATTGCACTGAGCTACATACATGCCATATGCAAACTATCTTGGGCCAACTTCTTTTCCAACGATCTCGCAATTTTTTTGAGAAATATGTTTGGATAATTTTCAAGGTCATGATTTTAAGTGGTGAATGCTTAAAAATGTCACATATGGTGTTATAAATGATCAAAAGTTGAAAAGTGAAGAAAAATAACGTCGATCTCTCAGGCAGAGACACATGGATCGATCGATGTACATCATCCCCTAACATGGATCGATCGGTGTTGGATAGAATAGAAACAAAAACTTACTGTGAGACGTTGATCTCTCACATGGATTGATCAACGTACATCAGCTCCTCACATGGATCGATCGATGTCTCACAGAAACTCACTGTGAGACATCGATCTTTGAAGCAGAAGCACTTCGATCGATCGATGTCTAGGGTTTTTAGAAATATTTTTCTGAAATGTGATAAAATCATTGTTTCCATTTGTAAATGATTTATATATGTCGATATTATGTGTTTTTGATGATTATAAATGTCGTGTGACTAATGTTCCTTGGAAGATTCTACAACTTACCAAAAAGGGCAAAATTGGTATTTTGAGTTTTGTAGGAACATGACATGGTGAAAATATTTCAAGGAATTATTCTCATCTTATTAATCATGATAAAGTTGTTATTATATCTATTTCTGACCATCCGGGTCATTTTTGTATTTTTTTCTCATCAGGGGCATTTTGGTCATTTTACCCTTAAGGGCAATTTTGGTATTTTAACTCAAGGAATCTCTTGAGTATATTATTATCTTCATTCTGGAGTTGATTTATGATTTATTTGGTGGTTTTCTATTATTTCTCTCAATTGATGATATTATCGACTGTAGCGGGATATGTGACGAGTTGTGATGTCACATTCTATTTTTTTCTTGAAGAACTTATTTCCATATGTTATTGGAGGATATTAATCATCATTTTGCAGAGAATTTAAAGGTGTTAAAGGTGTGAAATTGATCACAACATACAAGGAGAAAAAGTGGGAATTTTGATGTTATATGTTGACATAATCTTTTCAACTATTATTTATTGATTTCTTCTTCAAAACTCTGAGTTGATACACATATATGCAGCCTACAAAAGTGTATATACAAGTGGAAATGTTGGTGTACTCATTTTATGACTTGGTGACAAGTGGACCAACCAAAAAGAAGCTAGTTGGCAAAAGTTGCCAACTTGGATTTTTCAAATTGTAGCCAACAGCTACAAGGCTGTTTTGGAGCAGATTTTTTAAGTCAAAAGGAGCTCTCACATGCCTTATTATCTTGCCAAGGAGTTGAGGTTTTGTTGGTGATATTATTCCTTGGTATTATCTCTACTTTTCAAGCAATTCCAGGTCATTTTTGTAGACAAAAAATTCGGCGAATATGTGTACAAAGGTGGAACAATTATGTTGTTTCATTTTTCCAAGTGTACAAGATGTTTATGTAGTCAACCAATGGTGTGAAGGCACTTAAGCATTGATGATGAAGAGAGTGACACATTGGATATCTTATCTTCAAGTCGTATTTCACCTTATAAATAGAAGGAAAAGGTGAAGAAGAAGAACACACAATTTTCAAGCAAACTTGACGATCATTCTTGCTATTCTCTTCTTCTTGATTCTTTTTTTTGTGTAGCTAAGATGTTTCATTTCTTGTGGTTGTTGAGCTACACTACAAACGCCTTCTTCTGTCTCATTTGTAAGATTGATTAGCCAAATCTATAAGGCTTCATCGATAGGTGATAGAGGTGTTGCAACCAAGAGTTGCATAAAGGTGTTCATCCAAGTCTTGAATAGGTTTGGTGTTTAATCCAATGATCAAGCTTGGTTTTTGCTATAATTTGGTTCATACCATAGTGAAACCAAGGAAAGTTGTTCCTTGGGACTGGAATAGGTCACATTGACCGAAGCAGGATAAATCTTTGGAGTTCTTGTCTTCTTTAGATTTTTCTGTTTTCTTCCTCTTTTTCACCGCAGATTTCACACAATTTCTCACGTTTTGATAAAATATCAAAACACTTTCAAAATTTTTGATTTTTGGTGGAGTTTAACAAGAATCACTTGATTTGAGCAAGGGAAAGTTAGTCTTTCATTCGTTGCACGATAATTGCTCCAATCTGACTGCAATCTGACCAATTTTGAGAAAACTTGAATTCTGTTTTAATCCAGAATTGTTTAAGGTCAGGGCCTTTTGAAAACATAACTAGATATACTAGGGAGTGTTTTGACATAAAGATCCACCTTTTTAGTTGAGTATTCAAAGAGAAACACATTTGCATAGTTCAACGACATTCTGTCCAATTCTGTCCAGATTGACCATCTGAATTGTTTTATTTGTTTGAAGGGCCAAAAAATCTTATTGTTGTCTCCTTTTTGGACCGAGTCTAGTCAAGACATTGAAGTTAATTTCTGGAAAGTTTCATAATTTTTGGAGTTGTGTACAAAGAGTTTTAAATTTTTCAAAAATAGGTACTGAGTCTAATGAGCTCTCATATTCTGTTTTCAAATGGGATTTTAATCAATGGTAGTATTGTAATATCCACTAAACACTATTCATCCCCCTCTAGTGGTGTTTACTGCAGGTGATCGGTCCAACAATTGGTATCAGCGCAAGGGCAACACCACTCTAAGAAGCAAGATTCTACACCATACGAACAAGACAAGGTCAAAAAACAACAATTCAAAGTAGCATGCTAATCTCAAATCAAATGTACATACAATGGCTATTGTTTCTCTCAAAGATGAGTTGGAAGGTATGTTTACACAACGTCCTCCTCTTTTCGCTGAAAATAATTTCGTTCATTGGAAACTTAGAATGAGGCTATTCTTAATGGCTGTAGACATCGATTTGTGGTCTATAGTTAAAGATGGGCTGTACATTCCAATGAAAGTTGTACAAGTTAGTAGAGTCACACAAGAAGTAGAAAAATATAAAAGTGAATGGTCTTCCGAAGATAAAAAGAAAATATCCATGAATGCTATGTATGCAATTATTGTTAAACAGCAAATGACTTCTGAAGCAGGATATGTCACGAATTGCACAAGTGCACACGGCATGTGAAAATCTTTAGATTTAAAGCGTGAAGATACTAGCGGTGTAATAGAGTCAAAAATAAACATGCTTATGTCCGAGCTAGAATCTTTCAAAATGTTGCCAAACAAATCCATAACATCTTTGGATTTGAGGATTACTAGCATTTTCAATGCCCTTGAAACTTTAGAAAAATCATTTATCAACAACGAGAAGGTTCAAAAGGTGCTGCGAAGCCTTCTCGCTAAATGGGATCCTAAAGTCACGGAAATTGAAGAAACAAAATCAATCACTTGAATAGATGAATTGATCGGTTCACATAGAGTTTACCAGGTAAAACTGAATCAACAAAAGTCCGAATCATCTAAATCATCCGGTAAGTCAATTGCTTTCAAACCAACTGAGTTACATACAAATAATGATGATAGTAATAATGATAATGAATTAGACGATGATATAATATTAATAGCTAAAAAACTTAGAAAGTTTTTCAAACGGCCAAATAGAAATGGAAAACAATGTTCTTCTACTTCTTCTCAACCTAAGAAAAACTCTAATAACAAGTAAAGAGTTACAATGCTACAAATGCGATCAAAAAGGGCATATTTCATATGATTGCCCAACAAAGAAAAATTATAATAACAACAACAATAATAAACAAGCTAAGGACAAGGATGCGCAAAAGACTAAGACAAAGGAGTCCAAGTCAAGAAAAGACAAACGAGAAATGAATGCAAGCACGTGGAGCGACTCGTCCGACTCAGAATCCGACGTTGAGGAAGCTCAAGTCTGCTTCGTATGCAACGAGGTAAGTTCTTAAACTGATGAAGATTCTGATAATGAAATGTCATTTGATGAAATGTATGAAGAATTTCTAAGGATGCATGCTCATTGTAAAAGGCTCTCTATAGGAATGATAAAACTAATTGAAGAAAATGACAAGTTGAAGACATCCAACTTGGAATTTTTTGATCAATTAGAATAATTTAAACAAGAGTCTAATAATACTCTTGATTTTTTAGAGATTAAAATTGAATCATATAGGAAATATGAACATGCATTAAAAACTGAAAATAGTATGTTGAAATGTAAGTTACAAAGTTGTGAAAATGAGATAGTTCAACTTAAATCTTCTAAATTAAACTTAGAAAAAATGTTAAAACAATTTAAATCAGGTATGAACATGCTTGACGCACTTATATCATCACAACAAATATGGAAATGATAAAAAGGGCTTAGGGTATATAGAAGAAAATGACAAGTTAGGTAAAAAGATTAACTTTGTATCATCTAAGTCTAAGTTGTCGTATAATACAACAAAATCAACTTTGCCTGCTACATCTTCTTCTACTCATTCTTCTGATATTCTAAGGTAAAAATGCAACATGCACCCACAAAACCACACACAAATAAACATCCAACTAGGCAAAAATTTGCATCTAAACAACCTAGAAATTATGCCTATATGTATACAAATGTGACTAGACATAATGAAATGCAACCAACTCATTATAATGCATATAGACCTAAATATGGACAACATTCATATAAGACTAGAAATGCATATGAACACACATACAAGTAACATATATGAAACAAAATCATATGCCTTATACACTCTATCAAAATCGTCCACTCAATAATAATTATCAACCAAGGTATAGCATGTATAAACATGCATCATCTTTTAAATGGAATGGACAAGTACATGAAAATCCTTCGCATTATTCAACTTACAACAATGTCAAATATGTGCCCAGAAGGTACATCCAGGTTTGGATACCAAAAGGGTATTTAAACAAGGATGGTGCCTCTAACATTCAAGAACCCAAGTAAAGGGTACCTAAAACTTTGTCTTCGTTGTTGGAAAATCGCAAGGAATGCAAGAAGGAGGCAAAGTCAAAGAATCTAAAAACCAAATGGTTTTTAGATAGTGGATACTCAAGGCATATGACGGGCAACCCAACTATTCACCGAGTTGGAACATATCGAGAATGGAGGAAAGGTGACATTCGGTAACAACAACAAAGGAAAAGTTGTTAGAAAAGGAACAATCGGGGACCCTAACACATTTCAAATACGAAATCTGTTGTTAGTAAGAAATCTCTCTTATAATTTATTAAGCATTTCGCAACTTATAGATTCTAGTTATTATATTTCTTTTCTCTCTGACTCTTGTGATATAACAAATGAAAAAGGAGAAATTGTTTTAAAAGGAAATAGGGATGGTAACATTTACACACTATCACTAAATAACACGTTAGATGCTAAGGTTAAGTGTTTAATATCACTTGACTTAGATGTAAATTTATGACATAGACGAATAGGCCATATAGGAATTTCAACTATTGAGAAGTTATCTAAGAAGAACTTAATTACAGGCATGCCTAAGTTAGACTTAGATAATTTTCAAATGTGTGAAACGTGTATTAAAGGAAAAAATATTAAAGAAACATTAAAACAAAAACATGAATTGAGTACTAGTCATGTACTATGATTGCTTCACTTAGACTTATTTGGTCCAAGAAGGACAAGAAGTCTAGGTGGACATTACTAAGTGTGTGTCATAGTAGATGATTATTCACGATACACATGGACATTTGTTAAGACCATTGGCAATCGAAACTCTTATCAAGCAACCTGAAAATCTTTATGAAGAAAATGTTAATAGAATTAGAAGTGATAGAGGTGGAGATTTTTTTAAAAAAAAGATGTAGTCAAGTTTTGTGAATTGCATAGTATTAAACATGAATTCTCACCACCTAGAACACCACAACTCAATGGAGTTTTTGAACGTAAAAATAGAACTATACAAGAAATTGCAAGGACAATGTTGTGTGAAAACAAAGTACCTAAATATTTATAGGCTGAAGCTGTAAGTTGTGCTTATTATATTAGAAATAGGCTTTCCATTAGAAAGAAGTTAAACAAAACATCTTATGAATTATTAAACAATAGACAACCTAAGGTAGATTATCTTAGAGTATTTGAATGTAAGTGTTTTGTGTTGGACACTAAGGATAATCTAGAAAAATTTGAACAAAAGTCTATTGAATGCATATTTGTTGGTTATTCAACTAATTCTAGAACATATAGGTTTTATAATCTTGCATCTAGAAAGATAATTGAATCCATACATGTGAAATTTAATGAGAATGCATATTTTGAAGTTGGTGATAAAACTCAACATAACAAGAAAATAATGTTGAAAATATGTTTGACGATGATGATGTATTACTTGAGTCTATACTTGATCATCTAGAACCAACTCCCCCTGAACAAAACATGCATGAACCCTTAGATGAAATAAATGAAGAAATTTTGCAATTGAAAGATAATACAAGTAACTTGCAAGATGATCCAATTGTATACGATAATGTTCCCAAAAATGAAACATTTGAACAAGATGAAGGTGAACCTAGTAAGCCTAGGAATTGGTGGCTTATAAAAGATAAACATAAACACCCTAAAGAGTTAATCATTTGGGATCCAAGTGTTGGAGTTAGAACACGTAGAAACATAAGTCAACCTGAAGGACATAGCTTAATCTCACACTTAGAAAATAATAATGTTAAGGAAGCCTTAGGTGATATATCATGGATAGATGCCATGTATGAGGAGTTAAACCAATTCACCAGGAACAACGTGTGGGACTTAGTACCTAAACCCGAAAATAAGTCTATAATAGGGAAGAAATGGGTATTTAGGAATAAAATGGATGAACAAGAAAACATTGCGCGGAATAAGGCTAGGCTAGTCGCACATAGTTAAAATCAACAAGAAGGAATAGATTATGAAGAAACTTTAGCACCCGTTGCACGACTAGAAGAAATTAGATTGTTACTTGCTATTGCATGTCTAAGCAACATAAAACTCTTCCAAATAGATGTCAAGAGTGCATTTTTGAATGGATATATCCAAGAAGAGGTGTTTGTAAAACAACCCCCTGGATTCGAAGATCCAAAGAATCCCAACCATGTATACAAGCTTAAGGAAGCTTTATATGGTTTGAAACAAGCTCCAAGAGCTTGGTAGGATAGATTTGCAAACTTTATTATTGCAAATAATTATCATAGGGGGACCATAGACAACACATTATTCCTAAGAAGAAAAGATAACAACTTGTTAATAATTCAAATATATGTAGATGACATAATCATTGAATCAACCAACCCTACCTTAGTAAAGGACTTCAAAGAATGTATGATCAGAATTTGAAATGTCAATGTTAGGAGAATTGAACTACTTCTTAGGGATTCAAATCAAACAAACCCCTCAAGGAATCCACATTAGTCAACTTAAGTATATCAATAATATGATTAAGAAGTTTGGATTTGAAGTTCTGAAACCAACACCTATCCCCATGAGTGTTAGCGCCAAACTAGATAAGGATGAAAATGGTAAACCTTTTGATGACACACTATATACGTCTATGATAGGATCACTATTATATTTAA
Organism: Eustoma russellianum; assembly: GCA_036186865.1. Lineage (NCBI taxonomy): Eukaryota > Viridiplantae > Streptophyta > Magnoliopsida > Gentianales > Gentianaceae > Eustoma > Eustoma russellianum. The sequence continues at coordinate 30,071,780 of AP025055.1, forward strand.
CCCTATCAAGACCTGATATAATGTTTAATGCTTATATGTGTGCTAGGTTTCAATCTTGTCCTAAGGTATCTCATTACAATGCATTGAAAAAGATCTTTAGATATCTTAAACGCACACCTCACTTAGGACTTTGGTATGATAGAAACGCTAAGTTGCAACCGTGTGCATTTAGTGATGTTGATTATGGTGGTTGCAAACTAGATAGAAAATCCACTAATGGTACATGTCAATTCATAGGAATCAACTTGATCTCTTGGTTTTTGAAAAAGTAAGCTAGTGTAGCACTCTCTACTACTGAAGCCGAGTATATAGCCTTGAGTTTATGCACTGCCCAAATACTTTAGCTTAAATAACAACTTAGTGATTTTGACAATAAAATGAATACGATTCCAACTTTCTGCAATAGCACAAGTGCAATCAGTCTTTCTCACAATCCGGTACTTCATTCTAAGGCCAAACACATTCAAGTAAGATACCATTTCCTTTGAGATCATGTTCAAAATAGGGACATAACCATAGATCATGTAAGAACTAATCATCAAATAGCTGACATCTTCACCAAACCCCTTAATTGAGCCACTTTTGAAAACTTACGAGCCAAGTTAGGTATGATGACTTACGATACAGTTGTGTAGTTATATCTTTTGCATGATTTGCAAAATAAAAGGGAGATAGAATAAGAACATGATTTTAGTTGTTATGTCATGATTTGGATTTGAGATGAATAATATGTTAAGTTTCAATTGGTATAATTTTTGAGCATATATTAAGGGGGAGAGTATAAGTTGAGGGGGAGCACAAGAACAGATATGTTAAAAACATGAAATTCGTGAGTTTGAAAACAATTGGTATAGAATTGGTGACACAATTGGTAATCGGTGAGGTTTTCAAAACAATTACATTGGGATAAAATTGAAAGATATGTGATAAATAATTGATAAAGATGTGTGACATTAAAGTCATGTTAAGTTATTTTGAAAATCATCCAAAAGGGGGAGAAAATTAAGAAATATGTTTGGATAATTTTCAAGGTCATGATTTTAAGTGGTGAATGCTTAAAAATGTCACATATGGTGTTATAAATGATTAAAAGTTGAAAAAGTAAAGAAAAATGATGTCTATCTCTCAGGTCGAGACACATGGATCGATTGATGTACATCATCTCCTAACATGGATCGACCGATGTTGGATAGAATATAACCAAAAACTTATTGTGAGACTTCGATCTCCCACGTGGATTGATCGACGTACGTCAGCCCCTCACATGGATCGATCCATGTCTCACAGAAACTCACTGTGAGACATCGATCTCTGAAGCAGAGGCACTTCGATCGATCGATGTCTATGGTTTTTAGAAATTTTTTTCTAAAATGTGATAAAATGGTTGTTTTCATTTGTACATGATTCATATATGTTGATATTATGTGTTTTTGATGATTATAAATGTCTTGTGACTAATGTGCCTTAGAAGTTCCTACAACTTACCAAAAAGGGCGAAATTAGTATTTCGAGCTTTGCAGAAACATGACAACGTGAAAATATTTGAAGGACTTGTTCTCATCTTATTTATCATGATAAAGATGTTATTTTATCTATTTCTGACCATCCGGGTCATTTTTGTATTTTCTCTCATCAGGGGCATTTTGGTCATTTTACTCCTAAGAGCAATTTTGGTATTTTTACTCAAGGAATCTCTTGAGTATATTATGATCTTCATTTTGGAGTTGATTTATGATTATATTGAAGATTATTCGGTGGTTTTCTATTCTTTCTCTCAATTGATGATATTATCGACTGTAGCGGGATATGTGACGAGTTGTGTGTCACATTCTATTTTTTTCTTGAAGACCTTCTTCTATATGTTATTGGAGCATATTAATCATCATTTTATAGATAATTTAAAGGTGTTAAAGGTGTGAAATTGATCGCAACATACAAGGAGAAAAGTGAAAATTTTGGTGTTACATGTTGACAGAATCTTGTCAACTATTATTTGTTGATTTCTTATTCAAAAATCTGAGTTGATATACATATATGCAGCCTCAAAAACGTGTATATACAGGTGAAAATGATGGTGTACTCATTTTATGACTTGATGACAAGTGGACCAACCAAAAAGAAGCTAGTTGGCAAAAGTTACCAACTTGGATTTTTCAAATTGTAGCCAACGGCTACAAGGCTGTTTTGGAGTAGATTTTTTTAAGCCAAAAGAAGCTCTCACATGCCCTATTATCTTTCCAAGGAGTTGAGGTTTTGTTGATGATATTTTTCCTTTGTATTATCTCTACTTTTCAATCAATTCCTGGTCATTTTTGTAGAAAAAAAATTCGGCCAATATGTATACAAAGGTGGAACAATTATGTTGTTTTATTTTGTCAAGTGTACAAGATGCTTATGTAGTCAACCAATGGTCTGAAGACACTTAAGCATTAATGATGAAGATAGTGACACGTTGGAGATCTTATCTTCAAGGCTCATTTCACCCTATAAATAGAAGGTAAAGGTGAAGAAGAACACACAACTTTCAAGCAAACTTGAAGATCATTCTTGCTATTATCTTCTTCTTGATTCTTTTTTTGTGTAGCTAAGGTGTTTTATTTCTTGTTGTTGTTGAGCTACAATACACACGCCTTCTTGTGTCTCATTTGTAAGATTGATTAGCCAAATCTATAAGGCTTCATCGATAGGTGATAGAGGTGTTGCAACCAAGAGTTGCATAGAGGTGTCCATCCAAATCTTGAATAGGGTTGGTGTTTAACCCAATTCAAGCTTGGTTCTTGTTGTAATTTGATTCATACCATAGTGAAATACAAGGAAAGGTATTCCTTGGGACCGGAGTATGTCACATTGACCAAACCAAAATAAATCTTTGGTGTTCTTGTCTTCTTTAAATTTTTCTTTTTTCTGCCTGGTTTTCACTGCACATTTCACACAACTTCTCACGTTTTGATAAAATAGCAAAACACTTTCAAAATTTGTGATTTTGGTTTTATCATATTTCCGACTGTTAGCTTTCATTTGCAACAAGAATCACTTGATTTGAACAAGAGAAGGTTAGTCTTTCAGTCGCTATAAGATAACTGCTCCAATCTGGCTGCAACCTGACCAGTTTTGAGAAAACTTGAGTTTTATTTTAATCAAAAAAAATTTAAGGTCAGAGCCTTTTGGAAACAAAAACTAGACATCCTAAGTAGTGTTTTGACATAAAGATCAACCTTTTTGGTTGAGTATTCAAAGAGAATCATGTTTTCAAAATTCAGCAACATTCTGTCTAATTCTGTCCAGATTGACCATCTGAATCTTTTTATTTGTTTTAAGGGCCAACGATATTATTTGTGCCTTATTTTTGAATAGAGTCTAGTCAAGAAACTGAAAATAATATCTGGAAAGTTTCATAATTTTTGGAGTTATGTACACTGAGTTTTGAATTTTTCAAAAACAGGTAATGAATCTGAGGAGGTCTCAGATTCTGTTTTCAGAGGTGATTTTAATCAAGGGTAGTAGTATAATTTCCACTAATCACTATTCACTCCCCTCTAGTGGTGTATACTGCAGATGCACGGTCCAAAAAATTTTTATTCCTACAAAACAAAACCAAAAGAAAAGTGCATAACACGGAAAAAATGACTCTAAACAATAACCATGGGTAAAGCTTGCAAGAAAAAAATTTAAACATTCATTGCTTAATAGCCTATGAACGTATTCAATGAAAAAAACTTGCAAACATTCAATACTAACACAACAACATATCAAAAACAATAAAAATGGCAAAGCAACTAGTAGTAGTTCTTAATTTATAGTCTACAGCTCGACTCTCAACAATTTAGTTTTGATTGGGGGTAATATCTTGAAGCGACCAAACCTCGTTCACAAATTTTGTAGGATCCATCTTATCAAAATAATGCTTCAACCTCTGTCCGTTGACCACAAACGTTCTCTGATCATCACCTTGAATCTCAATTGCTCAAGAGGAAAATACCTTTGTGACTATGAAAGGGCCAGACCATCTCGATCTCAATTTACCAGGGAACAACTTCAAACGAGAATTATATAACAAGACCTTTTGACCTATAGAGAACTCTCGATCCAAGATGTTCTTATTATGCAATTGCTTAGTCCTCTCCTTATACATAACAACATTCTCATAAGCTTGTAACCTAAACTCCTCTATCTCATTCAATTGAAGCAACCTTTTCTCTTGAGCAGATTTCACATTAAAATTTAAGAACTTGATAGCCCAATATGCTCTATTCTCCAATTCAATAGGCATGTGACAAGCTTTCCCAAACACAAGCTTATAGGGTGATGTACCTATAGGAGTCTTAACTGCAGTTCTATATGCCCACAATGAATCATCTAACTTTATCGCCCAGTCGTTCCTATAAGCATTCACCGTCTTTTCTAAAATCATTTTCAATTCCCTATTGGATACCTCAACTTGGCCACTAGTCTAAGGATGGTATGGGGTGGCAATTTTGTGGTGCACATTGTATTCAGCTAACAAAGCTCTTAGTTCTTTATGTCTAAAATGAGTGCCCTCATCACTGATCAATGCCCTAGAGATGCCGAATCGTGAGAAAATATTTTTCTTTAAGAACTTCGTAACCAACTTAGTGTCATTAATAAGAGAAGCAATCGCTTCAACCCACTTCGACACATAGTTTATAGCCACAAGAATGTATTTGTTGTTATAAGATGACGGAAAGTGTCCTATAAAATCTATGCCCCAAAGGTCAAAAATCTCACATTCAACTATGTTGTTCAATAGCATCTCATGTCTCTTTGATATGTTTCCCACCCTTTGGCATCTATCACACTGCTTCACATAATTTTGTGAATCTTTAAAAGGCATGGGCCAATAGAAACCATATTCTAAGACTTTACTTGCAGTTCTGTAAGCACCAAAGTGCACGCCTACTTGTCCATTATGCCAATGAGACAGGATGTCCATTTGGTCTCACTCGGGTACACATCTCCTTATAACATTGTCACTGCATATCCTGAACAAGTAAGGACCTCCCCAGTAATAATGTCTCAGTTTATGGAAAAATATCTTCTTTTGCTGGTAAGTGAATCCAGCAGGGATATACTTGCTTGCCAGATAATTTGCAAAAGGAGCAAACCAAGGAGCTTTACCTGCTAGGGAATATGTAACTGTAGGCTATTTGAGATAGAATTCACTATGACTCTCCCTGGGAAGTTTGAAATGCTTGATCATTCAATGGATAAATCTCGTCTAAAAATAACAACTTCTCAGTAGAAAATTCTTCATTAATCTTTATTTCAAGTGTGTTTTTTCCTTGCATTGTAGTCTAGACAGGTGGTCAGCTATCACATTTTCAGAACCTTTTTTGTCCTTGATGATCATGTCGAATTCCTGAACAAGCAGAATCCACCGAATTAGTCTTGACTTTGGTTCTTTCTTACTCTGCAGGTACTTAAGTGTAGAATGATCAGTGCAGACTATCACTTTAGTACCAATCAAATACACTCTAAACTTGTCAAATGCAAAGACAATAGCTAACAGCTCTTTTTCAGTAGTTGCGTAGTTCACTTGAGTTGAATTCAATGTGCGACTCGCATAATAGATAGGGCAAAAAATCTTATTTTTCATTTGTTCTAAAACAGCCCCTATAATAGTGTCACTTTCATCACACATTAGCTCAAAAGGTAGATTCCAATCAGGTTCAGCTAATATCGGTGCAGTTATCAATTTTTCCTTTAAAATTTTAAAAGCTTCATGACATTCACTCAAAAAGTTAAAGGGAACGTCTTTCACAAGCAACTGTCTTAGTGGTTTATCAGTTTTCAAAAAGTATTTTATAAATCTTCTATAAAAACTAGCATGAGCTAGAAATCCTTTTAACGTTTTCAAGTTAGTGGGTGCCGCTAACTTGGAAATCACATCAACTTTTTCCCTATCAACCTCCATTCCAATATGAGATATCTTATGTCCTAACACAATTCCTTCTTGAACCATTAGATGACATTTTTTCCAATTTAGGACCAAGTTTGTATCTTCATAATGTTGTAAAAGATGCACATTCTTCAACTAGTAACTAGTCAAAAGATGATCCAAACACATAGAAATCATCCACAAATACTTCCATGAATTTCTCTACCATGTTAGAGAAAATAGACATCATGCATCTCTAGAATGTTGATGGGTCATTGCAGAGACCAAATGGCATTCTTCAATATGCAAAAGTTCCATATGGGAATGTAAAAGTTGTTTTCTCTTGATCTTCTGGGGCTATCGCAATTTGAAAATACCATGAATACCTATCAAGAAAACAATAATCTGCATGCCCACAAAGTCTCTCAAGCATTTGGCCTATGAATGGTAGTGGAAAATGATCTTTTTTAGTTACTTCGTTTAGTTTTCTATAATCGATGCACATTCTTCAACTAGTAACTAGTCGAGTAGGAATCAATTCATTGTTTTCATTTTCCACAACAGTAACCCCGCCTTTTTTAGGGACAACTTGAACTTGGTTAACCCATTCACTATCTAAGATAGGAAAGATAATTCCCATGTCCATCAATTTGATTATTTCTTTTTTAACCACTTCTTGCATTATCGAGTTCAATATCCTCTGAGGTTGAACCGCATATTTAAAGTCTTCTTCCAACAATATTTTATGCATGCAAATAGTTGGACTTAATCCCTTAATATCTGCCATTTGTCAGCCAAAATCTTTCTTACTTTCTCTCAACACCCTGAGCAATTTCTCTTCTTCTAGCTCACTTAGTGTGGACGAAATAATCAAGGGCAAAGTTTTATCCTCATTCAGAAAGATGCACTCTAAATTGGAAGGTAAATGCTTTAATTATAAGTCAATGGGTGGTTCTTCAATGCCCGATTTTGATTTGGGCCCTTTCAATTCAAGTTCTAAGAATTTTAATTTTCTGTTAGGTCCAATTTGATTAGCTTCAAGAAGACATATTTCCTCATTCATTTCATCATTACGCTTGTCAGATGTAGTAGAAGTAACAATGCAATTCTCAACAGGATCATCAGATGCATTATCTTGCTAGAAATTAGCTACTACATTATTCATTACATCAATAGAGTAACATGATTTCTTATCATTTGGATACTTTATTGCTTTAAACATATTAAAAGTTACACATTCATCCCTTACTCTCGATATTAGCTCACTCTTCAGGACATCTATCAAGGTTCTTCCAGTGGCTAAGAATGGTCGACCAAGTACTAAAGGCATATCATTTTCCTCCTCCATATCCAAGACAACAAAGTCAATGAAAAAAATGAATTTATCAAATTTGATCAAAACGTCTTCAATGATTCCCCTAGGATATTTAATGGATCGATCGGCCAATTGAAGAGTGATATTGATTGCTTTTACCTCACCCAGTCTTAACTTTTTGAAGATAGAGTAAGACATCAAATTTATGATAGCTCCCAAATCACATAGTACATTGTTGAAACGGAAATCTCCAATAAAATAAGGAATCTTAAAGCTCCCAAGATCTTTAAGTTTATTAGGCAATTTTTTTGTAGAATAGCTGAGGATTCTTCATTTAGTAGTATTTTTTCTTATTCTTGCAATTTCTTCTTACTGAATAGAATATCCTTTAAGAATTTGGCATATTTAGGCATTTGTGACATCACCTCAACAAATGATACATTCACCTCTAATTTCTTAAAAGGTTCCAAAAACTTTTTAAATTGAGGATTATCATTTGAAGATTCAACAATTTGAGGACTTGTAATCAACTTCATCATTATTGTACATCGACTTTTTACCACTTCTTTTAATGTTTTCATTCCTAGATGATAAGCTCAGATCTTTCTCTTCAACTTTTTAAGGCGTTGTGTCTACTGGATCAATCAAGTACTGAGTTTGAGATTGTTTTTAGAAGTTTTTCAACAATTTTAGATGAAGGATAAACCGGTTCACTCAACTCTCTTCCATTTCTGAGAATGATTGCATTCAATTCTTTTGTATTTACTTCAGTATTGCTAGAAAGGTTCCCTTGAATTATATTTGACAACATATTTGCCATTTGACCTACTTGGTTTTTCAAATTTTCGATTGATGATTCTTGACCCTTTATCAAGGCTTCTTGATTTAGGAATATTGCTTCAGGGCTTGATATAAATTTTGCCAAGATTTTCTTGACATTTATCTTTTTCTCTTTGAGTGTTTGGAAAACCAGGAGGATGACCTAGATTATGAGGTCGACTCCAAGAATTTGTATTATTTCTCCACGGATTATTGTAGGTATTAGGGTATGGATTTGTAAATCTTTGAGGTTGGCCTATAAAATTTGCTTCATCTGGGTAGAAATTTTCACTTGTGCCCTCTAATTGATTTTGTGGGCACCGATTTGACACATGATTGCAGCCAGAATTCACAAGTTATTTTGCTGCCAATGCCTAAGCTTTTTGAAATTAGAGAAAGTTGTGCCAAGATGGCGGAGTTCATGTCAAGCTCTAACACGAAAGCTCTCTTAGGATTGTTCGTTCATTTGGCCACTGACACCCCGTCGAGGCCATCTCTTCAAAGAGATTCCATGTCTCATTGGGTGGTTTTCTCATTATGCTACCCCCACTGGCAGCAGCTACCATTGCTCTGTCACCACTTTCTATACCGTTATAAAAGATTTGAACTTGCATCTATTTTGGTAGCTCATGATGTGGACACATTTTTAAATAATATTTAAATCTTTCCTAAGCTTCATACAATGATTCCCCACTATCTTGAACAAAATTTGTTATATCATTTCTTAATTTCATGGTTTTAAATGGTGGAAAATATTTATTTAAGAAAGTAGAAGCTAATTGGTCCCATGTAGTATAGAATCTGGGGGAAGAGAATTCAACCATGCTTTATCTTTATCGTTTAGGGTAAAGGAAAAAAGTCTTAATCTTATATCATCATCACTTACCCCATTTTGCTTAAAGGTGCCATATATTTTGAAAAAAATTAGAAATATGGGCATTAGGGTATTCGCTCGATGAACCATAAAATCGAACGGATTGTTGAATCATTTGTATTATTGCTGGTTTAATTTCAAAATTATTTGCAACTATAGTAGGCCTACGTGTAGCAGAGTAAGCTCCCTGTACTTTAGGTTTGCGTAGTCTCTAAGACACATAGGCGCTTCATCATTATAACCCGCCATTTTTTGTCTTGACGATTTTTAATTTGTCTTTAATAAAATTTTCTTCGCTTCTCTTTGTTTCGATTTTTTCTAGCAGTACCTTCAATATTAGGATCAAATAGCAATTGTCCACAAGAACTACGGGTCATAAACTATTAAACAAAATAATAAAATAAAATAAAACAAAAAATAAATTAAGAAAACAAAAGTGGCCAGTGAAACAATTTACGAAAATAATACATATATAAAACTACTTACAAAAATGACTCAAACATAAAACTAATTACGAAACTAACACATGACTCAAACAAATACTGAAACTAAATAAAATGTCAAACTAATTACAAATATAAATGCAAACAGAAAAAACTGAAAAGCAAAAAAAAATTGATAAACAAAAAGAAAGAAAAAATGTAAACAGTAAAATATTTTATTATATATAAGAAAACGTAAAAACAATATTCTGTTGAAACTTTGTTTATATATATATATATATATATATATATATATATTATTATTATTAAAGAAAATTTTAATAAAAAGAAGCCTCACGTATGGCGGAGGAAAACCATATTACAAAAGTCAGAGTATGCAAATAAATGAAATAACGAACTAATGATGACATATCTCCAGTCGTATATGATATGCCGCATTAAAACCTTGCCAAGTAAAACCACCATTGTGGATAAAACCTTGGCAAAGGAAAAAGAGTACATATTTATACGGCTGTCATTGATACCAAAAGTATATAAAAATGAGTACAATGATGTGATTGCTGATGAGGAGAAAGCACTACTGGTCCGAGTTGGCAGTGTATCACGGAATGCGTCGTATGGGCCGCTGCTTGATCTTGAATTATCCATTATGATTTGCACCTCGTTTGATTGCAAGGAAGAAGTTATACTGATGGCAATAATATAGTAATAAGAGGAAACATAAAAGTCGAACGCATACCCAAGTCGCCTTGGCTAAGCTGGAGCCAAGGCGAGGGTGTCATGTTATTGGTTCCAAATAGTCGGGCCTTGATGTTCCAGCTGTTGGTGCATGAGATGAAAGTGGTTCGCGTGAATGACTCGTATATGGCATGAATATGACTCGCTAGTTGAGCCACAGTCGTGGAGTCCGTGCATGCAAGATGGATTCGTTGTATTGCTGTAAGCAATGGCAACGCCACGATTGTAAAAGCATCCCATGCCCAGTGAAATAAAATGACCAAGTTATCAATGAGTATGAAGCAGAGTAAAAACCCGGCTAGTAGATAACAAAATATACCGAGCCTGCCTGGATCCCATGGGATACAGGTAGAAAGATGATAAAAACGCCAATTCATGTGGAAGACTTTAGAATGTCAAGTGATGCGCAATTGTACGGAGGAGAGATCCAATGAGATAGAAGCACACACTAACGAAGGAAGAGTATGAGAAGTATAATATTGTGTGCTAGGATTCAGCATGGCATGTTGAGCTAGGTAATGCGCCGTCATATTTGCCTCTCGATAAATGTGATCAAAGCCAAGGCGATGAAGATGTACTAAGGTGTGAAGTAACCGAAGATAATAGTTCCCATGGACCAACTGTGGGCGTGACAAACGAGATATCATCTGAGCACAATCAGACTCCAGTATAATTGTGCAATACAGGGGAAGAAAATATAAGAGTCCAAATACAGTGTCCTGAATCTCTGCATTGAGTGGTGTACTTGGAGGCAGTCAGTAGGAAATGGCTCCCACACATGAACCCAGGTGATTACGCAATATCGCACTCCCTGCTGCATAATGTCTGCCAACTGCAGCATCTATGTTTAATTTTAACCATCCAGGAGGCAGAGTAAGCCAACGAATCAGATGAGCCCGCGGAGGCTGCAGTGACGGCAGCAGAGAGAAATACCGTTGATGTCCAGCTGCTAGTTTGGGTCCTTCTCTTTTTTTGCACCACATAGTAATGTCATATCGTATAGAGGCCCGAAGTGATGTAAGTGTAATATTACTGTGCTCCCCATAGACTAAGGAGGCATAACCGCGCCATATGTTATACACTATAATCGCTGGAATAACGATTTTAAAAACCCCAAGAAGAGATGAAAACAAGGAGCGATAACACCAAGAGAGAAGATACTGGCGAAGATGCAGCGAGGATGGATGAGGACACTGTAGCTCACTAGCGAAATAATGCCAAAGGGGACGTACGTGGGAACAATATATAAAAACATGATCCACTGTGGCCGACGCATGTTTACAGAATGGACATTACGTAGGGAGAGATGCAGAGTACTTACCAATATAGTCCTCAAATGGCACCGCAGAATGGAAGAGTCGCCATAAAAGTAACTGAACAACAGGTGAATGGCGCTTAAACCAAATAAACTTCGTTGAAAGAAATTAAGGACTAGATGTGCGGCAGTTATCATAAGCGCTGCGTAAAGAAAATTCTCCTGTGGGCGTGTGAAGCCATGTGAGGTGGTCGCCTTGGCCTTCTGTCTGAGAAATGCAGAAAGTATGGATTTTACAAATAATCTTCTAGATGTGTGAGTCTGGTAATCGAGGCAGATAATCTCTGCGGTGACCGTATTTGGCATGCATATACTTGCTCCAAAGTGTAGAATGCTGCTGATACGACCACAAAATACGGCAATGATAAGCTTGCTGTAACATGCTAAGGTCTCGGAGACCCAAGCCTCCTTCTTCATGAGGCGTACAAATATTATGCCATGACACCCAATGATGTCTGCGCCCCCAATAAAATGATGTCATTTTCCGATTTATTACCTTAATCACTGATTTTGGTAGTCCTCCAGTCGCGAGGATATGTAATGGTAAGGCCGCTATCACAGAGCGTAATAAAACTAGACGACCAGCAGAGGAAAGTAAACGAGAGTGCCATCCATGAAGCCTGTCATCAATATGCTGCAATAGAGAGACACAGTATCTGGCCCGGGCGATGCCCCTTATGCAAATAAGAACCAAGGTATCGGAAGGGTAAGCTGGAACACCGCATGCCTATGATGCCCTCTAATCCACGTCGCTGCTGCGGAGGTATATTTGTAGAAGGAATAATGGTACTTTTCTAAAAACTAACCTTCTGAGATGATGTAGTTTCATATTGAGTAAGGAAGGTGTGAAAACGATGAAGGTTTCTCTGTGCACCTCGCAAGAATATCAGCAAATCATCTGCATATGCCAAATGCGTTATAGTAAAAGGAATGCACCCCAATCGAAAAGGCTGCAAAACTCCAGAAGCTGTTAAAGCTTTCAACCCTCTGCTGAAACCCTCAGAAGAAAGAATAAACTGTAATAGATATAATGGATCCCCCTGCTTTACTCCTCTGTATGGCCGAAAAGTATATGAAGGCTGGCTATTGATCAAAACTGCTAAAGTGGTGGCACGCAAGTGATTTAAGATAATGCGAATGAAGAAATCAGAGAAACCAAAAGTGCGCAGTAACAATTCCAAGTATTCCTAGCTGAATCTATCAAATGCTTTCATCATATCTAGCTTCAAACAAAGCTGTGAACCACCCTTATCCATCATATGTATCATCTCTCGAGCCAAAAGTACTTGGGTGGATATATCTGAACCAGGCAGGAAGCCCGTTTGTTCTGGAGATATTAATCGAGGTAGCAATGTATTAAGGCGACTAGCAATGATTCTTGTACAGACTTCGCTTAAAAAATTAGTGAGACAGATTGGGCGAAAGTTGCTGAAGGTAGCAGGGGAAGACTTTTTCGGAATCAATGTTATCAATGCACTTGCCATCACAGTAGGCTGAGGAATACCAAGGAAAAATTCTTGCAGCGCTTTGACCACATCAGTATGAATAATTGACCAGCAGGATCGATAAAACTTACCATTAAAGCCATCAGAGCGTGCTGAACTTTGAGGGTCCAGGTGCCAAACCGTCTCTTCAATCTCCCGCTCCATTGGTAATTGAGTAAGTAGAGAGTTATCATCCGAAGTGACCAAGCTCAGAATGTGACGAAGAATATCTTCATAGTTATGAGTTGGCTCATGAGCAAATAAACACGTGTAAAAAGATACAGCTTCGGCCATAATAGCATCGATCATAGTACATGGCACGCCTGCGCTCGTATGTATTTGCTGGATACGTAATTGCAACTGTCTACCTTTGACAATAGAATGAAAGTAGCGCATGTTCGCGTCGCCTTCTTTTAACCATCGAACACGTGCTTTTTGTTTCCAAAAGTGCAGCTCATATGAGGAGGCTTGAAGGTATTCAGCCTTTGCTCGGTGATACTCCGCACGATTCACATCAGTTGGGTGTGCGTCCCAGATGTTTTCAGCACGAGAGAGATTAGTTTCCGCTTGTTTGACGTTGGAGAATATGTTACCAAAGATTTCCTTGTTCCACCTATGTATATCTTTTTTTATTCGGAATAGCTTGGAGTAAAAGCCATACATGTCTCCAGTAGTAGGACAAGATGCCCAAGCATTTTGCATATACTGATGGAAATCCAGATGAAGCAACCAAGAGTCTAGAAAACGGAAAGAGCGACGGGCCTCAGACGGACATAACCGACATAAAAACAACAAGGGTGTGTGATCAGAAGTAATGCGAGGGAGATGCGTAAGCTGTAAATCATCAAACATGTCTTGAACAGCAATGTTGATAAATAACCAATCCAATCTCCGACGGACTCTTCCTAGGCCTCTGCCATCAGTCCAAGTGAACCTTGGGCTGTGAAACTGCGGCGACATCAAACAACAGGATTCTATACATTCATTAAAATCATGTAATGCAGAGAGAGAGGGCTGCGATCAGCCTTCATGATCAGATAGAGATCGAAAAATACTGAAATCTCCTCCTAACATCCAAGGCAAAGTAGATGTTTCCGAAAATGCACATAAAGAATGCCATAATGAGCGGCGTAGAGAAGTCGTGTGCTTGCCATAAACCACCGATAATATGAAAGTAAACTGTAAGGGCCGAAATAATAGTGTAAGATGTACCACTTGGTCATGATCCTGCACTGATACGAAGTGAAAGTCTGAATCACGCCAGAAGAACCAAATGCGTTCTGACTGAGATGAATAATGATTAGAATGACCAAATTCTAAAGTATAACGAGCAATACTAGAAGATGAATGTTTAGGTTCTATCAAAGCAAAGAAATTTAAATGATTATCACCTATCAACTGATGCATCCTGGGCAAAGAGGCACGCATGCCTCTTATATTTCATATCATAACATTCATTGAGAAAAAGTAGTGTCACTTCCCTGAATGGCATGAGAAGCACTACGCGCAAGAATAGTAGATGGCGGCAATGGAGGTAAAACTTTTCTTGCCCGATGCTTTCTACGAGGAACTACTGAGATAAATTATGTTGAGTCTGTTGGTTCCTGCAGTCTCGATATAAGAATATCCGTATCCGGTGAAAGAGGGATTAGTTGCATGCGACGGACCACCTCCTCCGGAATGGTTGACATGTCTAAATGACATTCCTCCATAGTTAGATCATTATCCGAAGAATGTCCCTGCTTGCAATTATCCGAAATGTCCTATAACGGCGGGTCGACAGTCTCATAAATTAGATCATCGTCTTGGGTAGGCGGAGGAGGAGCCTGTTCAGTTGGGGGCGCAACATCATCTTGGGGATTATTTACCGATGACGGGCCAGGATGTGCGGACGGTTTCTTTTTAATTGGTGTCCAGCGTTGTGTCGGTGGGCGAGGCGGTGGGGGTGGCGGCGGAGGCGGCATTGTTGGTGGTTTTTTCGGAGCGCATGAGGTCACTGCATGACCTAGTCGTCTACATGATGTGCAAAATAACGGCAAATCTTCATACACTACAGACTGCAAGATGAATACGTTCTTAGCCTGTAAATAGATCTTTTGAGGCAATTCCTGGGAAACATCAACTTCAACACACACTCTAGCAACTGAGGGCCGCAGTCCATTTGCTGTGGCTACGTCAAGTTTGAGGGGGGATCCAATTGGCCGAACTATTTCAAATAACGCCTCCTTACGATGAAGATGAATAGGGAGACCAGGGAAAGCTATCCAAACTGGAACAATAGGAACATCAGTGGTAGGATCAAAATCTACTGTCCATTTCGTTATTCGCATATGACAACCCGAGATGTGCCATAAATGACGATAGAGGCAACGCAAGTAATCAGCCTCATTCCAAAAATTCAGCAAGATGTGTGTCGGATCGATTAGGATAATGTGGATATCATGGTGAAAACCTATTTTTTCAAATACCTCCCGAATGACTTTCAAAGGAGGGCGACCATACCAGAATGTACCCACCAATGAGTATTTGAATGGTGCAGCAAGCTCATCAATTTCCGAATCCAAAAAGGAGATTAAGGGGATACCATTGTATCGAGAAAGTGTCTTTGGCGAAATGTTGATTTTTTGCGATGATGATTCACCGGAAACTACCGTCGAAAATGATGGCGACGGTGCTGACTCCATGATGATGATCGACGGTAGGGGAGCGCTGGAATAACACCAATTGAGGATGTAGCGATTGGAAATTCTTCAAAGAATGTTGAGAGAGGAGCAGTATGGCGTTGGTAATGGCATAAGCGAGCAGACTGGCGCAAAATCAAACGACGGCGGCGGGTGCCGCACAATTGCCGTTAATTGCCAGAGGCATCCCCGATTCTCCAATTATCATATTATATATATATATATAAAATATTTTTGTTTCATCTTAAAACTAAAAATAATCACATGATATTAAAATATAGTCCCCGGCAACGGCGTGAAAAACTTGATGTGTAATTCGTCACCTACTAGCAAGTATACTAGGTCCGAATCTAGAAACGATATGTGAGTAGGTTGTCGATCCCTCGAGGACTAGTTTTAAGTACCAAAATTATATTTTGCCTCAATTTAAACCTTTCAAAAATTGGAATAAAAAAGAACAAAAATGAAAATAAAAATAATAAATAATGCAATCATACTGTGTTGAGAAAAAGGGGTTTGAGTGATTTCAAAATGCATGATTTAAATAAACGTGTTACAAAAATGCATGACATATTTTATGACATGACACGTTGTTGCATAAAACTTGCCTTATATAGTTCATATATAATGCTAGCGTCCTAACGTGCCATGAAGCTTTAAAGCTTACATCAAATGGCAAACATTTGTTGTGTTTGAACTATTTTCAGGTTCCATAATTAATGAACTAAACTAGTTCATTAAGTGAAATACTTAGTTAATTAAACTAAGTAGTTCATTAAAGGAAGCAATATTCGAAAAAGGCACAAAGACAACAAGTTGAAGAAAGAAAAGTTCTCCCTCTCCTCTCCACACATATATTACACGCCATCATATATATATATATATATATATATATATATATATATATATATATATTCAGATTTTTTGAAAAAGGCACATACACATTTATTCCAACGTACTACCGACACGTTATATATTTTACGTACGTACATTAACGTCACACCACTATACTTAACTCATATTTATGAGTATATTCAGGTCTTATATCATATGATATAAGTCATGGTGATGACAAATTTAATACGACGCGTTAAAAGGTTTTAAACCGAAAATCGTCGTATCAGGCGAATACCGAAACTTCACAAACGTGTCACGTACTTGCCATAAGTAGATGGCCAGCCCCTACACTTCAAAAATAGCCACAAATTTTGTGGCTTACATGGTATGTGCAGCCATAAAATCATTCCATGTTGGCACACACAAATCACCCTACATTAAGGCCAAATTGTAGAGATTCCAATTTCAATTTTGTCACATGGTTTGGGTGCCACATTAATATCAGCCTAAGTAATGAATATTAAATTTTAATTTATGTGTATTATGTGTAACATAATATACATAACATGTGCAAAAAGTTGGAATTTAAATAGAGAAAAATATGGTAATCAATAAACGTCGAAACTTCGGTTTTCTACGTACACGACACATGGAACATTTTTGGCATATCATATAACATGTATCTAGACATTTTTTACATATTTCATACATCTCAAAGTATTCTAGAAAATTCAATTAAGGGATGATTGGAAAATACCATATGTGTATTATTAAATATGCACTATTTTACAAAGTTTGCAAAAATAAAATTCAGCACATGCCCAAGTCATTATACATGCCTATAACAGCCATGTTGGAGCATATGTGGAGCCTTGTTGGCATATTGATTGGTCAAGAATGAAGCATACAATGTTGATGACATAAAGGAAGGAGATACACAAGGTAACAATTCAAACTTATGTCACATTTGTAACACATGCTGAAAATTTCAGCATGTGCATTAGAGCTGGCCTATTTTTATCCATTTATGAGGCATATTTTACTTCTTGAATTAAGTGAATATATTGGGAGATTATATGGAAGTGTTTTGAATATTTTATGGAATAAAGAAAGTGATATTTTCAAATATCACACATGCTAAAAATTTCAGCATGTGTGTAATGTATTGTGGCCAATTTCTAGGCCTTATTGGTGACCAATGTTTATTTCAAACATGATGAAAATGTCTTGTACTAAATGGTGATTGATTTCTTGGATTAAATCAAAGTAAACTTGGCAATATTTTGAATGAAATGAGAGTGTTACACATGCTGAAATTTCAGCATGTGCAAAAGGTTGTTATGGCCGAATTTATGATATAAGAATGGAATTATTTGTCTTGCCAATTTTGTGTAATGATCTTGTAAATTATGGTAACCATTTTATGATGATTTTGTCACATGTTTTAAGTGTTATTCTCAGATTTGTCTAGTCATCAAGTGATGACAACATCCAACCAATCAATGAGTGCCAAGTAAACAAGAGCTTAATGATCATCCAATGAGAACATGCCAAGTAAGCAAAGACATGTCACAATGATGCCATATATTCTTCCAAGGACTTAGAAGATAATTTTCAAGAGGAAGAAATTGCTAAGGGGGGCGGCACACATTGATAAAAAGAAGAAGGAGAGCAAGCAAAACATAAGACAAGCCTCACAAGTTCAAAAGTACAAAAAGAGTCTTCCATCTCTTCTTCTACATTTTCTTTCTTTCTTCTCTCTAAAAGCCTTGTTGAGAAAAAGGGGTTTGAGTGATTTCAAAATGCATGATTTAAATAACATAAACTAAAGAAATGCATGACTTGATTTATGACATGACACGTGTTTGCGTAAAAGTTGCCTTATATAGTTCATATATATTGTTGTCGTACTAACGAGACATGAAGCTTTGAATCTTATGTCAAATAGAAAACATTTGTTGTTTTTGAACTATTTTCAGGTGCCACCATTAATGAACTAAACTAGTTCATTAAGCGAAGTACTTAGTTAATTAAAGTAAGTAGTTCATTAAAGGAAGCAACATTTGGACAAGGCACAAAAGCAACAAGGTGAAGAAAGGAAAGTCTTCCACTCTCCTCTCCACACATATACACGCCATTTATATATATGTATATATATATTTTCAAATTTTTTGAAAAAGGCACATACATATTTATTCCAACGTACTACCGACACGTTATATATTTTACGTACGTACGTTAACGTCACACCACCATACTTAACTCATATATATGAGTATATTCAGGTCTTATATCATATGATATAAGTCATAGTGATGACAAATTAAATACGACACGTTAAAAGGTTCTAAACCGAAAATTACCGTATCAGGCGGATACTGAAACTTTGCCAACGTGTCACGTACTTGCCATAAATAGATGGCCAGTCCCTACACTTCAAAATTAGCCATAAATTTCGTGGCTTAAATGGTATGTGCAGCCATAAAATCATTCCATGTTGGCACACACAAATCACCCCACATTGAGGCCAAATTGTGGAGATTCCAATTTCAATTTTGTCACATGGCTAGGCGCCACTTTAATCAGCCTTATGAGCTGAATATTAAATTTAATTATGAGCTGAATATTAAATTTAATTTATGTTTATTATTTGTAACATAATATATACATATAACATGTGCAAAAGTTGGAATTTAATTAGAGAAAAATCGGGTAATCGATAAACATCGAAAATTCGGTTTTCTATGTACACGACACATGGAACGTTTTTGGCATATCATATGACATGTATCTAGACACTTTTTACATATTTCATACATCTCAAAGTGTTATAGAAAATTCAATTAAGGGCTGATTAGAATATACCATGTGTGTATTATTAAATGTGCACTATTTTACAAAGTTTGCAAAAATAAAATTCAGCACATGCACAAATCTATTCCAACACCTAGATCACCTGAGATGGAGCATATGTGGAGCCTTGTTGGCATATTGATTGGTCAAGAATAAATCATACAATGTTGATAACATAAAGGAAGAAGCTGCACAAGGTAACAATTCAAATTCTGTCACAATTGTGACACATGCTGAAAATTCAACATGTGTGCTAATGTATGGCCGATTTTATCATCATTATGGGGGATATTTTACTTCTTCATTAAGGTGGATTAATTGGAAGACAATTTGGAAGTATTTGAATAAGTTATGGAATTAAAATTGTTATATTTTGAATATCACACATGCTGAAAATTTCTGCATGTGTGGGAATGCATATGGCCAAATTTTTGGCCTTATTGTTGTCTAATTTTTATTCCAAAATTTGATAAAGATGTCTTGCACTAAATGATGATTGAATTGTTGGATTAAATCAATACAAAATAGGCAATATTATGAATAAGATGTGGATGTTACACATGCTGAAATTTCAGAATGTGCAAGACATGTAATGGCCGAATTTTACATGCCTTTTGGAAGAAAATTATCTTGCTTAATTTATGTGATGATCTTGGAAGTTATGGTAACTATTTTATGATGATTTTGGCACATGTTTTAAGTGGTATTCTCAGATTTTCCTAGTCATCAAGTGATGACAACATCCAACCAATCAATGAGTGCCAAGTAAGCAAAAGCTTAATGATCATCCAATGAGAAGATGCCAAGTAAGAAAAGACATGTCACAATGATGCCATATACTCTTCCAAGGACTTAGAAGATAATTTTCAAGAGGGGAAGAGCATTCCAAGGGGGCGGCATATATTGATAAAAAGAAGGAGAGCAAGCAAAATACAAGACAAGCCTCACAAGTTCAAAAGTGCAAAAAGAGTCTTCCATCTATTCTTCTACATTTTTCTTTCTTTCTTTTCTTTTAAATCCTATTTGTATTCATATTCATACATCTTGAATAGGCTTCTTATATACCACCATATTCTCTTTAGTGTTGTAAAAGATTGATCAAGGTGTGATCAATCTTGAACTTTCAAGGTGGTGGTGTTTGTGTGTATTGTATTCTCATACAAGGTTTGTAAAGGGTTGGAGTTGGTGTGTAACTCCATCAACCCTGTGGTAAGGTGTTTTTATGTTGTGTGATTAGTGTGAACCGAGGAAGGTGTCTTCGAAGACTGGAGTAGGTTGTTTATAACCGAACCAGTATAAAATTCTTGGTGTCATTTACTTTCAGCACTTACTTTCTGGTTCAGCACTGTTTATCGTTGTTTATTACGTTCGTAAAAATAGTAAACAAATTTCAAAAATCACAGAACTTTCAGGAAACATAGACACACATCTTAGGGTTCTTTTGGCACAAGTGTCAACCCTTTTGGATAATTATAAGTCACCCAAACGTCCAATGTTCTGAGACTAGTACAGTCTGATTTTCAGGCTTGGAAAGGTTGAGACTTTGATTGTATTTGTCTAACTTCCTAAAAGAATTTTTCAAAAGTGTTTCAACCCATTTAAATACAACTTATAAGGGGTTAGTCTTTAAATTTTTAGAGCATTTGGAGTTACGTACAAATAGAAATTAATTTTTCAAATCAGTCTACCGTTTTTGGCAGATTTGCGCAATCTGACCACCAACGAATTTTCAAGGGGTTAGAGGTTCAATTTAAATCTAAAATTTTAGGAGACACTCATAACATCTGATGCTAAGTTCTTTCAAAATTTCAGAATTTTTGAAGACCTACAACCTAGTTTTAAAAACGTTTTAAAACTGGTCCTGAAAACAGAAACGGTTTTCAGAAGTTGAGTTTTTGGTTTAAAACTATTTTAAAAACCACACTTTCCGCACCAACTATTCAATCCCCCCTTCTAGTGGTGCCTTGCAGATCCTACAAGCCTATTGTACTTACATTCATATACTTGAATAGGCTTCATCTAGACCACCACATATTCTTTTCATTGTTGTAAAAAGATTGATCAAGGTGTGATCAATCTTGGACTTACGAGGTGGTGGTGTTCCTGTGCATTGTATTCTCATACAAGGTTTTTAAAGGGTTGGAGTTGGTGTATAACTCCATCAACCCTGTGGTAAGGTGTTTTTGTGTTGTGTGATTAGTGTGAACCGAGGAAGGTGTCCTCGAAGACTGGAGTAGGTTGTTGATAACTGAACCAGTATGAAATTCTTTGTGTTATTTACTTTCAGCACTTACTTTCAGTTTCAGCACTGTTTATCGTTTTTGATCACATTCGTAAAAATAGTAAACGGATTTCAAAACTCATGAAACTTTCAGGAAACATAGCCACACGTTTTAAGATTCTTTTGGTGCAAGTTTCAACCCTTTTGGACAAGTATAAGTCATTCAACCATCCAAAGTTCTGAGAGTAGTGCAGTCTGATTTTTAGGCTTACAAAGGTTGAGACTTTGATCATATTTGACTAACTTTCCAAAATATTTTTTTAAAACTGTTTCAATCCATTTAAACAAATATAAGGGGTTAGTTTTTAAATTTTCAGAGCATTTGGAGTTACGTACAAATAGGAATTAATTTTTCAAATCACACTACAGTTTCTGGCAGATTTGCGCAATCTGACCACCAAAGAATTTTCAAGGGGTTATAGGTTGAATTTAAATATGAAATTTTTAGGAGACACTCATAACATCTGAAGCTAAGTTTTTTCCAAAATTCAGAATTTTTGAAGGCCTGCAACCTAGTTTTCAAAACTTTTCAAAATGGATCCTGAAAACAGAAAGTGTTTTCAGAAGTTGGGTTTTTGGTTTAAAATTATTTTCAAAACCATATTTTCCGCACCCACTATTCAACCCCCCCTTCCCCTTCTAGTGGTGCCTTGCAGATTCTACATACTGCACATGATACAAATAACTTGATACTTACTTTTCTTTAAGGAATTCCTAACTAGTTATCCTCTAGTTGAGTTTCTTTTCTAAAGTTTTAGCAATTTTTACTATCTAATCAACATGTGCTTTTGATTCCAATTGCTAAGGATGAAATTCTCAATTTTAGCTGCTACTCAATCCCTTGGTGTAGAAACCTAACTCGGTGTGACAAACTCCATATCCCTACGGAAATTTTAATCCATCGAGTCGCATTCAATTTCCTTAGAATTTTCTAATTATCCATTCAAAGAAACCGAATCTATCCCTAGTCATTTTTACTACAAGTTCGTTGTTGACACATTCATAAATAAAATTTTCACCTCCCGGTTCTTCAAATTTAATTACATGTTCTATCAGGAGGTAGCTAATATACTGATGCAATGAAGACACCAACAACGATTAAGAGTGGGAAAATAATGAATATTTAAATGAGATAAGAAAAATACGAATGTTGTAGCACAAAAAACTCAACCATAGCGATAGTCAAGAAAATAGAAATTTAGCCACAAGTTAAATCCATAATATCCATCATATCCATGTATAATTGTATAAAAGAGTAGTAGAAAAAGAAACCGTGTATAAAATTGCACCCAAAATAGCCTCAGAAATCGCATGTGCAACTGCTGGCAACGGCCTGACGCGGCAATAGGAAGGCACTGGGACTGACAGCTGACTAGATTGCTGACTTCTATTGATCCTGACACGCCTACTGCTGACTAGACAGAGATAAGGCGCTGAGCTCCAAGACTGGCCAGCTCTTTGACACGGTGGGACTAAACTACACAGGGAACTGTAGCCATTTTTGTCCTTTTTGCTTGGCCTTCTAAACGGATAATCTCTTTTTTTTATTTCTAGCGGATGAAAAGATGGAGAGAAGAAAAGCTGGCTTCGAGAACCATGTTGGAGGAAGGTGTCTCGCCTGGCGATGTGACTGGAGAGAGGGCTTCTAGTTTTTTTCTCTTTCCTATCGCTTGTTAGCCGAATTGCTGTTGCCTTGCTTTTCTTCTTCTTATTTTTTTTTGACGGTGGCAGAAAAGGTTACTTGGGAAGAATATCAGACTGTGTTCCGAGCTCTTAGGATAAAATTGCCTGGTGGTATTTTTATGCTCTCTGCTCCTGCGATATTTATATAGTAAAATGAACAGAAGGAGCTGCTTAGCTGCCTTGTTTTTCTCAACTGGCGTCAGTTAGCAACAACCACATCTGATATGATTTGATTCAACAGCTGTGTTGCAACCTTTTTCTGAATTTTATCTTTTTTCCACTCTTTTCCTCGGAAACCGCGTCTGATGGGTCTACATTTCCTTTTTTCCTGTAATATTAAAAGAAATGTGTAGTGTCCAACAAAAATTAAATAAACAGCACATTTAGCTAAATATCAACGACTTTAACATCATTTAAGTGGTAACTCATTTAAGCTCAGAAAATAATGTTAATTTAGCTAACAAAATTAATATTTTCTATTTAATCACATGAATACTTTCATTATTCTATTTGATTATTATTATTACTTTTAAGTGTCGATGTTGATTATATCAACCCATGCGTGGCCCTGACGGCGCGTACCAGACACGCGCTGATGTGTCCAGTACCATTGTGTTCGTCGCGATATATGGAGTCAAATGCAACTGGTTTGAGGCAACTTGGAGTTAAAATGAAGATTTTATGAAGGTTTGAATAAAAATAGAATTTAACAATTAAAGAAAAAGGAAAAAATAGGAGGGGAGGCCTAGCGGGCTGCAGGAAAACTGCCACTTTAGCAAGGTGGGCCTGCTAGAACAAAAAGGGTCAGGCTAGAATTAAAAACAGGAACAGACCGTAAATTATAAAAAAAGGAGGGATGGTTGTGTTGCAGGGCGAAGGCCAACAGCCAGCAGGATTTCTTTTGGGGTCGGGGCTGCTAGAAAGGAATGAAGGGGCCAGGAAATTAGATGGGCCTGATTTGGTTTTCTAAGTCATAACAATAATATTGATAAATAAATAAAGTAATATAATTATTATTTAATAAATAGAAAATTAGAAATTCAGTAAATAAACTAAAATAAATAAAAGAAAGTAAAATAAAAATAAAACACAAATAAGGTCAGCCACGGAAGGAAAAAAGAAAGAGAAAAAAATATGTTTAATTAATATAATATTAATATCATTTAGAAACCCATTAAATAAATTCAAATAAAAAAGGAAAAAAAGAAAAAGGAGAGAGAAGAAAAGCAAATTAAAATAAGAGGAAAAAATAGTAGGGCAAGATAAAAATAAATAAATAAAAGAATAAAGTGCTTGAAGGCCTAGGAAAAACAAAATAAAGTGTAGAAACCTAAAATAAAGTCTAGAAAGATAAAATAACGATAGAAGATAAAATATAGAAGTGAACCCCACGCAATATAAGGTAACTACACAATATAGAACGGAGCATGCAACATAGGAGAAAAGAAAGTGTGAAAGTGTGCAGCATTCATGGCACGTGCATCCCTTCGGAACGAATGACTCCACGGTATGTAGCGGGATCTGCGTTGACTCCACGTTACGAGCGTGTGCGCTGACTCTATGTTACGGAGCATGTGATTGGACCTTAGGACATACGTTGCATGACATGGATAGGAGGAACATGACGTGTGATATGATGTGGTTGGGTGTGTGACACGGTAGCGAGAAGGAGCATGCACCATGAAGTTGGGAATTGCATTTGATTAGATGAGTGTGTGTTTATCTTATGATTCTTTTGACGATCTTATCAAAAGGAGAAAACTTTTAAAATATTAACATTCTTCCAAAAACGATATGTATATATACATTTTTTACACAATATTTTAAATTTTTTGTTACATCTATTTTATTCAAAATTAATTTTACTTGACGACTATCGACATCGCAAGCACTTTGTCCATTATAGCATTTTAGGAGTTGTTTATTCGCTCACGATGAACTTATTTAACTTTTTGCAAAGCCAAAAATAAAAAATAAAATAAAAAAATAAATAAGAACTAATAAAATAGCTTTACAAAATATACTTCTTTTAGAGAACGAAAGGTACCGTATTCAAATCGATTTATAAAACCTTACATTAATAAATTTTCAACTGTTTTAATGCAATTTCACCGAATACTTTGCAAACAAGTTATGTCATTATTTTGAGGTCATTTGAGACGCCGCTTGCTAAAACAAGTCTATATATTGTTTTGGTTCTTTTGTTTACAAAAATAGAATGATAGTATTTTAAACAATTAAAGTTATATTTCAAATTATGGCCACCTAAGTTACATTTTTTATATGAAGAATAGTATGTCCATACACATATTTCGCATAATAGACTGTTGACGATATCTCTGAAAAAGTAAGGGTATGATCATAGAGCTAGGTGGTAAGTATATAAGGATTGAATTTCGATGACTTAGACTTGTGACGTGGAGGTATAACGGTTACCATCTTGGCTACTCAATGGATATTACTTTGGTTAATTATCTAGGGGATGAATCGTATGTCACGAGTTTAAGAATTTGAAATTGTAGATTAAAATAAGTTGAATGATACACGTTAAGTAGTATAAGTGGAAGTTTGTAAGTACGAATTATAGAGAATTAAGTTATTAATTGAATCCTATAAGGACTGGAACATCTTATGGGATGCTAATAATGACTAAGTTGAATCATACCAGAGTAAAACGTACTGCAAAAATACATACGGTTTAAGGGATGAGTCTTGTGAACAAGACATTAAGTTGAAATTGTGGTACACCTAAGACCTGATTTTAGAGGCCACTAATGACCGCAGATATAATTGCGTTATAGACTGACGATTGGGGTATGGAACTCCCAGTAGGGTGACAATACCCTTAAGCTGATTAGGTTATGATTTTATTAAGCGGAGACCAATAAACTTAAAAATTACCTTGTTGGTATACAAGGAATGATTATGAAGATTTAGTCCTATGCTGAGGATGTAAAATGGGTAACATATTGGAATACGTAATGGATATTAGTACAATCAATATATAGGTGAATGGATTAAATAGAACTATAATAACTTGTTGATTACTTAGTACACAAGTTTCGAGGACAAAACTTATTGTAAGGGGGAGGAATGTTGTGACCCATGCCCAGGTAAAAGAAAAAACAAAAAAAGAAAAGTTATAAAAAAAATAAAATTAATGGTGATAATTATCATAAGTATAAGATTGGTATAGAAAACATGTGATAGAGTTGGACTTTAAGTGTGATTAAACTCATATAGCTATTTCCTAAACCTACTAGAAAATTACACATATACCTATTTATATACACACATTAACCAAAAAATCAAACCCTGCACACCCCAATCTTTTCCCCACCAACTGGTCACCCTAAATCCATCCAACAAAGTATGGCCGGCATCAAATTCAGCCATGTGAAGGCATTCCAACGGCAGCCTTTCTCCAGAGGAGAAAAAGAAGAAAAATAAATAAAAACAAAAGGAATCCAAAGCTTTATATATATGTATACACATATATATACCTATACACACACACAAATAAACCCCCACACATAGCCATAAATCAGCCAACCATACAACACCAAAGGAATTCGGCCAGCATAGGAGAAAGAAAGAGAAGCGCGCGTAGGATTAATTCACAAAAAAGGTAGGTTACCTTCCCTTCTTCTCGGATTGCCTGCACTTGAAATAAATTTCTATGTGTTATGTTATATGTTTTCATATGCATGACTTATATGTTGTTGGTATGTACGTTTATTTGTGCGTGAATTGGTGTTGATTGTGCGGTTTGAAATTAATTGAAAAGAATTGATTTTTATTCAAATAAATGAAGAATTGCTTCAATATCCTTAGAAATATGTCACATAGCCTAGATATTAGGTGGAAAATAAACTGGAAACTGGAAAACAGTCCTGGAAGACGACGCGTGTGGCTCACACGCATGTTTTAGGGGCGGCACGTAGGGCCCACACGCGGCCCTAACGGCACGTGCCAGATATACGCTGACGTGTCTAGTACCATTGTGTTCATCGCATTATATGGAGTCAAATGCAACTGGTTTGAGGCAATTCAGAGTTAAAATGAAGATTTTATGGAGGTTTGAATAAAATTAGAATTTAAGGAATTAAAGAAAAAACGGAAGAGAGGCTTGGCGGACCACAGGCCAGATGCCACTTTAGCGGGCCAGGCCTGTTGGAACAAAAAGGGCCAGGCTGGAAGTAAAAACGAGGCCCATTTCATTTTCTAAATAATAATAATAATATTGATAAATGAATAAAGTAATATAATTATTATTTAATAAATAAAAAATTAGAAATTCAGTAAATAAACTAAAATAAGATAAAAATAAAACCAAAATAAGGTCATCCACGGAAGGAAAAAAAGAAAGAGAAAAAATATGTTTAATTGAGATAATATTAATATCATTTAGAAACACATTAAATAAATTAAAATAAATTAATATAAAAAAGGAAAAAAAAAGGAGAGAGAAGAAAAGCAAATCAAAATAAGAGTTAGGGCAAGATAAAAATAAATAAATAAAAGAATAAAGTGCTTGAAAGCCTAGGAAATAAAATAAAGTGTAGAAACCTAAAATAAAGTCTAGAAATATAAAATAACGGTAGAAGATAAAATACAGTAATGGACCCCACGCTATATAGGGTAACTACGCAATATAGCTAATATGCAACATTGAAGAAACAGAAATATGAAAATGTGCAGCATTTATGGCACGTGCATCCTTTTGGGACGAGTGACTTCACGATACGAAGCGTGTGCTTTGACCATGTTACGAAGCGTGTGATAGGACCCCAGGACATACATTGCATACATGGATAGAAAGAGCATGACGTGTGATTTGATGCGATTGGGTGTGTGACTCGGTATTGTGAAGGAGAATGCATCATGAAGTTGCACATTGCATTTGGATATGTGATGATGTTATATTTGTTTACTGTATACGTACTTTGCAAGTCAGATCAGATATATGTTATTTGCTTAATGTTATGTTTACTGTGCGATCGAATCAAGTATGTTTTATTTGCTTTATTTATTTGTACATTTATTGTAAGTATTGTTCCTTTTTGGGATTAGACGGGTAACCTACAGGTGATTTTCAAATCACTTACCCCTACTTATCCTTCCACAGGTGAGTCCGAGTATGTGTATATCATCGTAGAGAATGATTCAGACTGCGCGAGCTGGGGTGAGTGCGCTTGGAGATATTTTTTTGGGATACTAGATGGTTTTGGTATTTATTCCATTTTTATTAGACCTTTAGAATTTCATTCGATACATTGGGTTTTCGTCAACCCTAAACGTTTCTGTTACTTTTGCATTAGGATTATTTATAAATTGAATTTGATTTTTAATTATCGTTTCTGCGAAAAAAATTTCTACGTCATTTTTGACGTGTAAGAAGTTTGAACGACGCCATGTAGTTTTCATAGTAGACTACGACAGATGCACTGTTTCCGATACTAAGGTTTGGGAGCGGAGCGCTACACCAAACACCAGAAACTTATAAATCCAGCTTTCCATGTAGAGAAGCTCAAGGTTTGATTTATCCAATGGCAACTCCAATTTTGAATTCCAGTATCTTACTCATATTAAATCTTTTACGTGGATTAGCCACTTGAGACTCGTATCTTCTTGGTGTTGTACCATATGATCCGCCCAGTTGGATCATGTCACACATATTAGTTGAGTATGTATGATACTCCTTTCACTTCAAAAGTATTCAGCAGCATCAACAAAAACGACTCACTTATGGCGCGATACGAGAGAATCAGATATATGTAACCGTACTCATGTGTTAAAAACACATAGAGATTGTTTCCCGATTACCCATAATAAAGATTACGTCAAGTTGTGTAAATCAACTGCTACTTCACAATATAAAAAACGCATACGATTTAATGAATTATTTTGTTTTATTTTGTCATATTCCAAGATTTAGGAATAGAAGCTCAAGGTTTGATTTATCCAATGGCAACTCCAATATTTAATTCCAGTATCTTACTCATATTAAATCTTTTACGTGGATTAGCCACTTGAGACTCTTACCTTCTGTGATGTTGTAGCATATGATCTGTCAAGTGGGTCATACATATTAGTTGAGTATATATGGTACTCCTTTCAGTTCAAAGGTATTATGCAGCAACAACAACATTAATCCATTATTTTAGAGGCTCTCATTTATGGCGGGATACGAGGGAGTCGGCAATACGCAACCATACCCATGTGTTAGAAACACACATAGGTTGTTTCTCGCTGACCTATAATAAAGATTGCGTCAAGTTGTGTCGATCAACTGCTACTTCACAATATAAGAAGCATATACTGAATAATTTTGATTTATTCCATCATATTTCAAAGTCAAGGAAGAGTGTGTCATCGACTCCATTGGAGATGGAAAAAGTTCAAAAGTATTATGGTAGTTTCTATTTTGGTATGTTCCAAGAATATTGTCTAATTTCTGAAAACTGAAAAATGTTAGAAGTCAGTTTTCATAATACCTTCTCAAATAGCAATTAGATCATTTATATAGTTTACACCAGTTAACTAAGGGTAGGATATAAATGGTAATCAAAATAAAGAAGACTTTCTTAATTTATGTTGAAGTAAAACAATGAGAATATTTGTGGGATGAAAGGAGTATGAATTTAGTTAACAAATTAAAAGATGGTACAACATTGTCATCATATGAAATAGAAATAGAAATCCTGTGCGGGATTGGTCTAACACCACAAAAAAAAAAGCCATATAGCGACAGACAGATTTCATCGCAATTTCGTCGCTAACGGAATATAGCGACGAAATTGCGACGAAATTTGTAGGTCGTTAT
Organism: Eustoma russellianum; assembly: GCA_036186865.1. NCBI lineage: Eukaryota > Viridiplantae > Streptophyta > Magnoliopsida > Gentianales > Gentianaceae > Eustoma > Eustoma russellianum. Next base: position 30,101,825 of record AP025055.1, read on the forward strand.
ACGGCTTGTCGCAAAGTGATTTTCGTCTGTGCAGCGTCGTTATATTGCGACGAGAGAAGGGTCGTCGGCGGTTCGTCGCAACATTGTGATGCAAATCTGTCAGGTCTGCGACCTGTTATTTCCGTCGTCGTTTCGTCGGTCTGTCTTTTGTCGTCGCTATTTTAAAATTTTTGATTTTTTTAAATGCTCGAGTATGCGACATTTTTGTTTCGTCGTAGGTTCGTTACTATTATTTAAATTAATATTAAATATTAAATATTTATAATTTATTAATAATATCAATAAATTATTAATTAAATAGTTTTATTATTATTTAATTTTTATAATATATTTTATTTTGTATATAAAATCATTTCTACGAATATTATACAGAAATACGGTATTTGCGTATTGAAATTCGTATAATTAAACAACACAAATGAAATGGAAACCGTATAAATGTAAGATAAAATATAAAAGAACAAAGAATATGTCAATACAATAAATGAAATAGTCAGTACGAAAAATCAAAAAATAAAATACTATGCAGAGGAAGTTGGAGGGAGATCATGCGGAGAAGGGTGACCATCATGAGGGCGAGGCTGAGGCTGTGAGGAACTGGAAATGAAATAGATGAGGATCTGCGATAGCTGCGAGATTTGCTGGTTCGTCTCCTGCTGCGCCTGCATCGTCCTCTGCTGCGTCTGCTGAAGCGCCTGCTCAACCGCCTGCTGAACCAAGTGCTGCAGCGCCTGCTGGGTCTGAGTGAGCTGCGACCGTAGTGCCTGTACACTATCCTCATGCTGCGCCCTGATGGTCTCCACCTCATGCTGCAGCGCCGCATGATCTGATTCCAGGAGTGAAATATCCTTTGGCGTCGCAGAAGGCGCAGAGGTGCTGGCCTCGGAGGAAGCACTTGGATGCAGAACTTCGGGGAAGAATCGCGGCGCTGCTGATCCAACCCCGTACACCTCCCTCTTCTTCTTATTCTGAGGGCCGATGGTCCGAACCGCATCCCAATAAGCACGGTTCTTGTCGGCCTCTTCTCCCCTCTCTACGAGTAATCTATTGTACTCGTCCTGAAATGAGAATAAGAATTGTTAGGGTTTATGGTTTAGAAATAAAACAAACTAAGGAAAAAACAAATGATATCGTAGTCTACTTACACTGATGCCGCGGGCCTTTGCCGTGATCCAGTCCTCCGTCCCGTCGTAAATTTTCTTCCGATGCGTCTTGTAGAAGAGATCGTAGGAGGCTGGCCACTCCCCCGTCTCCGTGTGCTGAAAGAATGAAATAAAATATGTTAGTGAAATCCAGAATTTTAAAAAATTTCGGCATGACCTATTCGTTTATCGGAGGTATCCCGGCTTTAAAGGCCTCTCCCAAGTCAAATCAAAAATAAAAAGCAAAAGGCAAATGAACACATATACTACTTACATTAACCATATACGAATACCAAAAAAAACAACAACGGAACATAAGAAGTCAATGAATCTAAATAATCCACTTAAGTCAATGAATCTAAATAATCCAATGAAATCAATGAATCTAAATAATCGAATATTAAAATACTTACCATAGTACGCATCGTGGTGGCATGGGAAACCGAACCACCTGAGTGTGTGGCAGGTGCTGGGGCCTGTAGATTGCCGCTGCGCCGGTTCGCCGCGTTCCGGGCGCTGCGGGCTTGGTTAGCAGGGTCCGTCCACCCTTCTATCCACCCCGCCCAGGTGGCCTCAGATAAGTAGGAAGGCCTCGCAGAAATGGGGTCACGCTCCCACTTGGTCTTGTGCGAGTTGACGAAGTCCCTATAGCGTTTGGCGGTCCTCTGGCGCCAGGCCTGCTCCACGTCGTGGGCGATGTTGGCTGGCCAGTTGTACGTCTTCTGTAATTATTATACGGAGGAAAAATAAAAATGTGGTTAGAAAAATAATGATTGATTACGCATCAAAAAAGTGAAATTCATCAAATTTGAATACCTGAAACTCATCCCAGTAGAACCTACGTATCTGTGGGGTGACACGGGACCAGGCATATCCAGCAGGGTCCTGCCTCAGGTGGAAGGACCGAGTGATGCAACCGGAAATCTGGTCCGAGTCCGATGCAAACCTGAAAGAGGTGAAGTTGTTTGGAAAAAATAACTCGTGAAATATATTTGAAAACGTGTTAAAAAAATAAATCATTACTTACGTATGGGTATCATGTGACCAAGGAAGGGCACGACGCCCTGGTATGATACCATCGTCCGATGCCGCATCAGACGCCGGATGATGTGCTGAACTGGTGGGTGTAGGTGGCGTCATAGATCTGGGGGTGCGGACCTATCAGCAGACCCTAAAAGGTCTGCGTCCGCAGCCAGAGCGGCGGTCGACATCGAACCAAGCAGCTCATGCTGAGAGACGAACAGATCGAACTCTCCTGAGAGGGACTGTCTGGCTGGTGGGTAGGTGGATCGAGTAGGTAAACCCTCACTAGCCATCAGATCGGCAATGGTGAAAAATTCAAAGGGCACATTCAACAAGTTTAGGGTTGGTTGGCCAAACAAATAAGATTTCCAAAAAATGACACGTGTTTACATACGTTTAATGCAAGATATTAATAATTCCAAAAATTTCGGCATGACCTATTCGTTTATCGGAGGTTTCCCGGCCTTAATGACCTCTCCCAAGACAAATCCAAATCCAAACAATATGACATTATTAACCAAACTACATAATCAAACTTCATCATCAAATTACACTTCAAAGTATACATCACTTGAACTTGATACTTAAAGCATAAATATGCATCACCTCTAAACAAATTACACTTCAAAATATACATCACCTCTACATACTTATGATACATAACTTGTAACATGAATTATGCATAAAAATGGTAAATTAAAGAGAATTATGGGCTGCCCAAAGTAAACACAATTCAGTTTAACAACAAACAGGTTTCAACCATAAACTAGCTAAACAAAATACATGCCTTTAATAATATACATCATTTGAGCTTCAAACTTGAAAAATAAATAAAAGCTACTTAATACATCAATTGTAACATAAAATATGCATAAAAAATTGGGAATTTAAGAGCATTACGGGCTGCCCAAACATACCTTAGCCACATGATCACCAACCTGCACCACGCCAGCCCCACCCACATCCACTCCCAACCACCACTACCGTGCCATTCACCACCCCAACCACCCCACCCCACCGGAACCCGCACCATCCAGCCCCACCCAGCACCAACCAGCACCACGTCAGCCCCACCCACAGCCACCCCCATCCACCACTGCCCCGCCATTAACCACCCCAACCGCCCCACCCTGCCTCAACCCGCCACCATCCAGCCGCACCCCGCCCCACCCAGCCCCACTCAGCACCAACCTGCACCACGCCAGCCCCACCCACAGCCACCCCTATCAACCACTGCCCCGCCATTCACCATCTCAACCGCCCCACCCCGCCCCAACCCGTACCATCCAGCCGCACCCTGCCCCACCCAGCACCAACCTACACCACGCCAGCCCCACCCACAGCCACCCCCAACCACCACTTTCCCGCCATTCACCACCCCAACCGGCCCCATCCGCACCATCCAGCACTGCCCCGCCCACAGCCACCCCCAAACCACCACTGCCCCTCCCCACATCCATCCCCATAGTCCCCAACCCACCACCAACACCCACAACCCAAACCCAAAACAAAGAATTGAATATATATAACTAATTAAAAGCATTAAAACGAAATAGGAAGAAAAACTAAAAAGGGAAGGAGGTCACCAGAGAATGGAGGAAGATGGAGGAGTGGCGGTGGAGAGATTTTGCAGGGGAGGGAGAAGTCGCCGGGGAGGGAGAATTTGCGGGGGGAGGGATTCGCGGGGGAGGGAGAATTCGCGGGGGCTGAAATGGAAAAGAAGAAGGGGGATTTCTGTTTTAATTTTGAATTTTTGCGACGAAATAGCGACGGGTGTTCATCGCTATTTACTGTGTCGTTGCTATTTCTTATGTCGTCGTTATTTCAAACTTGCGACGACATGTTTTGTCGGTAAATCGTCGACGCTCTTTAGTATTATAAAAAAAATAATACAAAAATATAAAGTACTTACAGGCACACATTATGTATATACATGTGTATAAGTACATCAACACATACACACTTTCACATAAAGAGGTACATAAAAATTTTGACTAGCGTAAATCTTCATTTTCATCCGCATCCTCATACGCATCTTCATTTTCATCTTCATTTTCATCTTCATCTACATGCTCGTCGTCCTCTTCATCCTCGTATTCGTCTTCGCCTGCATCTTCAATATTGTCAGCCGGTTGTATGTTGAGATGAATTTCGATGAAACCGCTGTTGGGGTCATTTAGAGGGAGATTGTGCAATTCAACATGTGTTGTATCCACAATGCGCGGGTTTTCTTCTTGAAATGCGGCATCCATGCCATCTGACCCTGGCTGGATTCTGACATCAAACTTGCTCGATTTCACTTTGCACACGGCTCGTCAGTCTTTTGAGCTCGAATTCATCCTCGTCGTCGGATACGATAGATAGTACACTTGGGGCGCTTGACTAGCAAAACGAATAGATCGTACTTTCTGTACCGTCGCCCTTGGTGTATGTCTACCAACTTATATCGGTCGTGAACCTTTGTGCCAACACGATAACCTTCCCGAGTTGGATCGTACCATTCGCATTTGAATAGCACCACCCGCTTTATAGGCAATGCAGGATATTCGAGCTCAATGATGTCATTAAGGTAGCCGTAGAAGTTATCCTCCTCTGGGCTATTGTCATACCGGTTGACACACACTCCGCTGTTCTCCGACGATTTTCGGCTGGCATGGGAGACTGTGTGGAATCTATAACCGTTCACAAAACACATGTCATAGCGCGTGACTCTGTTCAATGGACCCTCGGCTACTGGTGTCAGAATGTAACCGTACTCTTCATCAGCCAGATGACCTTTGCTCGCCTGTACAACGACAAGTAAGTATACATCAGTGGGTCAATAAATGCGTATCACATGACATACACGTGACTAGCAAATATGTAAACTTACATGCCACCTGAACCAATCAGCAAACTTGGCATCTAACTCATTGTTTATTGCATCGCTCGATATACCCGATGAATGTTCTTGCAATAAATCAACGAACAAGCTGAAGCAAATTACGAATGAGTACCCTGTATACCTTTGTAATATTATGGATAGAGTAGCGCAAGGTATTTACAAATTAAAATTTGATATCGTTTATACCTCTGGAAATGGTCGACTTGACGGCAGTTGCGCAGAACATAAGAATGAGCAATCTTCAGATCGATGTCCCCCAATATCACTTCCTTTCCCTGTCCGTGAAATCTGATCGAATGTGTGAATATCGAGAGGACACCGAATCTGGAAATGCTGTCGTCGTTCTGGGGAACATCTCTGCACTTCGACGGGACATCTGGCTCAAAGTAATGAGACATGAAGGTCGAGGCTTCCTCCGTCAGGTAGGCATTGTACATCAAGGCCTCGACTTTCGCCTTGTTCCTGATGTTCAGCTTCAAATGCCTGAGATATCTGTTCATATATTGAATACTCCAACATCACATGATAAGACAAATTGGTAAGCATGCTCTCGCTTAGACAAATAAGAACGTGACGTAATAAATAAAAGTGCCTCTCCACCTGTACTGAACAGGACCACCAACGCGTGCCGCGTATGGTAGATGAACTGGCAGGTGTTCCATTGAATCAAAGAAGGCAGGAGGGAATATAGTGTCCAGCTTGCATAGGATCACTGGGATTTCGCCCTCCAGCCTTGACATATCATCCGCCCTGAGTCTCGTGGATGTAAGTGTAGAGAAAAGGGGGTTTGAGTGATTTCAAAATAAGTGACTTAAATGCATGATATATACACACACGTGCATGAGATATACATGTATGCATGATACATTACTATTACTTACCTTATTTAGCTTATATATAATGTTGCCGGACTAACGAGCCATGAAGCGTTAAAGCTTACATCATATGGCAAACATTTGTTGTGTTTGTACTATTTTCAGGTACCACTATTAATGAACTAAACTAGTTCATTAAGTGAAGTACTTAGTTTATTAAACTAAGTAGTTCATTAAAGGAAGCCACATTTGGAAAAGGCACAAAGGCAACAAGGCTAAGGAAGGAAAGTTTTCTCCTCCTCCCTCCTTAAATATATACACGCATATATATATATATATATATATATATATATATATATATATATTAAATACATATATTTTCAGATTTTTTGAAAAAAGCACATACACATGTATTCCAACGTACTACCGACACGTTATATATTTTACGTACGTACGTTAACGTCACACCACTATGCTTAACTCATATTTATGAGTATATTTAGGTCTTATATCATATGATATAATTCATGGTGATGAAAAATTAAATACGACACGATAAAAGGTTCTAAACCAAAAATTGTCATATCGGCGAATACCGAAACTTCGCCAACGTGTCACGTACTTGCCATAAATAGATGGCCAGCCCATATACTGCAAAATTCAATAAAACTTTCGTGCACATGACTGTATATTAAGCCAAAAATACTTTCCATGTTGGCACACACAAATCACCTCACATTAAGGCCAAAATGTGAAGATTCCAATTTTAATTTTAACACATGATGAATGGCGCCACTTTAGACCAGCCAAGTGCTGAGTTTTAAAGTATATATTATATATATATTATGTGTAACATAATATATATAACATGTGCAAAAGTTGGAATTTAATTAGAGAAAAATCGGGTAATCAATAAATATCGAAAATTCGATTTTCTACGCACACAACATGTGGAACGTTTTTGGTACATCATGTGACACGTATTTAGACACTTTTTACATATCTTTTACATCTTAAAGTGTTCTAGAAAATTAAATTAAGGGCTGATTGGAATATAACATGTGTGTATTATTAAATGTGCAATATTTTACAAAGTTAGCAAAATTAATTTTCAGCATATGTATATACATCATACACGCACATTGCAGCTGAGATGGAGCTTATTTGGAGCCTTGTTGGCATATTGATTGGTCAATGATCAATCATACAATGTTGGTGAACTAAAGAGAGAAGCTACAAATGGTAAGAATTCAAACTTTGTCTCACTTATAACACATGTTGAAAATTTCAGCATGTATTAGCATGGCTGGCCGATTTTTTGACTTTAATATGACATATTTTATCATCTCAATTTATGTGATTGATTGGGAGAAGAAATGGAAGTAATTTGAATATTATTCATAAAGTGTGATATTTTATATATCACACATGCTGAAAATATTTCAGCATGTGTGTGACTTGTGATGGCCGAATTCATGGTCTTGAATGTGTCCAAGTTCATTCTCAATGTGATAAATATATTTACCATAAATTGGTGATTTATTTCAAAAAGAAAAATCAAAGAAAAATGGTAATATTTTGAATTGTACAACCATGTAATACATGCTGAAAATTCAGCATGGTAAACCACTTAATGGGCGATTCTCATACTTGGTAGGGAAGGAATTTGGTCTTGCAACGCTTATGTGATTATCTTGAGCATTATGGAAATGATTTTGTGATTGATATTGGCACATGTTTTAAGTGTTATTCTCATATTTTTCCAAGTCATCAATGATGACAACATCCAACCAATCATAAAGTGCCAAGTAAGCAAAGCTTAAGTGATCATCCAATGAGAAGGTGACAAGTAAGCAAGACCATGTCACAATGATGTCTTACATTCTCCTAAGGACTTAGAAGATAATTTTCAAGAGGGGGATAGCATCATAGGGAACGGCCACTCAAGCTTAAAAGGAAAGAAGTTGAGCAAAAACAAGACAAGCACAAGCATTGCAAAACAAGTGATCAAAAACGCCTAGCTCTTCTTCTTCTACATTCTCCTTCTTTCTTTCTTCTTGAAAAGCATATTGTATTCATATCTTTCAATCTTGAATAGGCTTGATATAGACCACCACATATTCCATATCGTTGTAAAAGATTGATCAAGGTGTGATCAATCTTCATTCTTGCGAGGTGGTGGTGTTCGTGTATATTGTATTGAACGTACAAGGTTTGTAAAGGGTTGGACTTGGTGTGTAACTCCATCAACCCTGTGGTAAGGTGTATTGCGTGTGTGTGATTAGCGTGAACCAAGGAAGGTGTTCCTTGAAGACTGGAGTAGGTTGTTTATAACCGAACCAGTATAAAATTCTTGGTGCCATTTACTTTCAGCATTTACTTTCTGTTACTGCATAGTTTATTCTTTTTGTTCACGTCCTTAAAAATAGTAAACGACTTTCAAAAATCACAAATATTTCCAGAGATATATCCACACGTTCTAGGGTTGATTTGGCACAGGTTTCAACCCTTTTGAACAAGTATAAGTCGATCAAACGTCAAAAGTTCTGAGACTAGTGTAGTCTGATTCTCAGACTTGCAAAGGTTGAGACTTTGGCAGTAATTGACCTACTTTCCAAAATAATTTTGCAAAACTGTTTCAAACCACTTAAATTTAGTATATAAGGAGTTAGTGGTTAAATTTGCAGAGCATTTTGACTTACACACAATTAGCAATAAATTTTGCAAAACCGTCTACCGTTTCTGGCAGATTGGCGCAATTTGATCACCAGCGGTTTTTGAAGTGGTTAAAGGTTGAATTTTAATTTGAAATTTTTAGGGGACCCTCATAACATCTGAGGCTAAGTTCTCTTAAAATTTCAGAATTTTTGGAGACCTGTAACTAGGTTTTAAAAACGTTTTAAAACTGGTCCTGGAAACAGAATCTGTTTTCAGAAGTTGAGTATTTTGGTTTTAAATAAATTTTAAAAAACACACTTTCCGCACCATCTATTCAACCCTCCCCCCTTCTAGTGGTGCCTTGCAGATCCTACAAGTGGTCTCAGAGAACAGGAACACTCACTTCAAGGAATCCAACGATTTAGTAAGATAGCAACCACAAATCTCAAAACCTAGCAAGAAGGTATGTCGAGCCAAAGGCCATCACTTTTGGACGATGATTCGTTTATTCAGTGGAAAATTAGAATGAAGCTTTTTCTTATGGCTATAGATATAGATCTTTGGTCAATCATTGAAGATGGTCCTTTTTTCCCATCTAAGTTATCTACTGTAGACGGAGTCACATTAGAAGTTGTTAAACCGAGACAAGAATATACGAGTGACGATAAAAAGAAACTTAGTATGAATGCTAGGGCTATGCAATTGCTCCTAAACGGATTAAGTAAAAGTGAGTCTAGTTATGTTTCAAACTGTTCGAGTGCACAAGAAATGTGGAGGATACTAGAAATGAAACACAAAGGCACGAGTCAAGTAAAAGAGTCAAAAATAAACATGCTTATGTCCACACTAGAGTCGTTTAAATTATTGCCGAATGAGTCTATTGTTGATATGGATCTTCGTTTGACTAACATCTACAATTCACTTGAGTCTCTTGGTAAAGATTTTACCACGCAGGAAAAGGTACAGAAAGTCCTACGAAGCCTTCCATCTGAATGGGATCCTAAAGTGACCGCAATAGAAGAAAGCAAGGAAACTAAGTCAATAAAGATGGAAGAATTAATCGGATCACTTAAAGTTTATGAGAATAAACTCACCATACGGAAATCGGAGTCATCCAAACAAGGTAAAGCTATTGCTTTTAAATCAAATGAATACGTCTCCCCTCCCTCCGATCACCTAGATGATAGTGATTCTGAATCGGATAACGATGACCTAATTCTATTGGCTAAAGGCTTAAGGAAATTTATGAGAAGGTCATTTAGAAACAAAAATAAGGGTACTACATCCAAGAGAAATAAGAACAAGTCAAATGATAAAGACGTTAAATGTTATGAATGTGGCAAACTCGGACACTTATCATATGACTGCCCCAATAAACAAAAGCAAACAAATAAATACCCTGACAAGGAGCGGAACAAAAATAGACTTGTCTCAGAACCCAAACAAAGGAAACGTGCTCTAAAGGCCTCGACCTGGAGTGATTCATTGGATGCTGAAACTGAGACCGAAGAAGAGACTGCACAAGTATGCTTTGCATCCAAAGCATCTAATGAGGTAACATCTGATTCTGACTCTGACTCTGAACCCTCTTATGAAGATCTTTTTAGTCAGTATTTAGAATTGCATAAATTCACTAAGACTCTCGCTAAGGAAAAGAAGCGATTAATTGAAGACAAGAAACTGTTAGAATCTTCTAACGAGAATTTTGTCGCTCAATTAAGCGATTCAAAGAAAGAGTCATCATGTGTCATCACTGCATTAAAGACAGAGATTTCATCATTGAACACTAAAAATAATGAAATGAAATCTGAGATTTCAAGTTTGAAATCAAGGAATACCGATTTAGAGAAAATGATGAAACAGTTTGATACAGGGTCCAACATGCGGCATCGCATTATATTATCTCAAAAGCATGACAGTGACAAAACGGGTTTGAGATACGTTGATACTAATGAAGTATCAATCAAACCAACCAAGTTTGTTGTGCCTAAGAAAGTAGACACCCCTAAGCCTCAAGTGGCGTCTAAGATGACGCAAAACCCACCCCTTTCCTCACCATGCCCCACTTCTTCTTCATATCATGTGAAATATAACTTTGTACCATATAGATATGAAAATAAAAGAATAATGCATACACGAAATTCATATCATCCAAGCACTACGCACACACACACAAGGACATATCAAAAGCGTCCTTCATTTAATGAGTATAAAGGAGTCCTTGGGCAAAAACCCAAAGTGTATGCACCACATGTCTACTATAACGCATCTTCATCTACATTCTTGCCATTTGATAGACCGAGAAGGATCACCCAAGTATGGGTACCGAAAGGTACTTTTACCAGGAGGTGATTAGCTAACTCGAAAGGACCCAAAGTTAAAAGGGTACCTAAATCACCTTTGCACATTGCAGGGAGCCCACACATCGAAAGATACAACTATTAAGTGGTTCCTTGACAGTGGTTGCTCGAGGCACATGACGGGTGACCCGAGCTTGTTCACCAAATTAAAGAAGGTCACAAAAGGCGGATCCGTGACCTTTGGAGACAACAACGAAGGCAAGATCATCGGAAAAGGTACGATTGGAGATCCAAGTACTATCCAAATCTCCAACGTCTTTTTGGTAAGCAACTTATCTTACAATCTTCTTAGAATTTCTCAATTTGTTGACAATGGTTTTAATGTGTGTTTCACTCACCCTTATTGCAATATAATGAATAAAAATGGAGAAACCGTTTTAAAAGGAAAACGAGAAGGTAATATTTTTACGCTTTCTATGGATGATGTGGTAGACGCTAGAGTTAAATGCTTTATGTCAAATGAACCAAATGTGAATCTGTGGCATAGACGTTTAGGACATATTGGTATCTCCACACTAGATAAACTTCAACGAAAGAACCTAGTACGAGGACTGCCCAAGCTTGATTTAGACAACTTTCAGTTGTGTGAATATTGCATAAAAGGCAAACAAACACGTGAGTCACTTAAGCCTAAGAATGAAATAAGGACGACTAGAGTCTTAGAACTATTACATATTGATTTGTTTGGTCCTAGTCGCACTACGAGCCTTGGTGGGCACCACTATTACATATTGATTTGTCTGCTGAAGCGCCTGCTCAACCGCCTGCTGAACCAAGTGCTGCAGCACCTACTGGGTCTGAGTGAGCTGCGACCGTAGTGCCTATACACTATCCTCATGCTGCGCCCTGATGGTCTCCACCTTATGCTGCAGCGCCGCATGATCTGATTCCAGGAGCGAAATATCCTCTGGCGTGGCAGAAGGCGCAGAGGTACTGGCCTCGGAGGAAGCACTTGGATGCAGAACTTCGGGGAAGAATCGCGGCGCTGCTGATCCAACCCCGTACACCTCCCTCTTCTTCTTATTCTGAGGGCCGATGGTCCGAACCACATCCCAATAAGCACGGTTCTTGTCGGCCTCTTCTCCCCTCTCTACGAGTAATCTATTGTACTCGTCCTGAAATGAGAATAAGAATTGTTAGGGTTTATGGTTTAGAAATAAAACAAACTAAGGAAAAAACAAATGATATCGTAGTCTACTTACACTGATGCCGCGGGCCTTTGCCGTGATCCAGTCCTCCGTCCCGTCGTAAATTTTCTTCCGATGTGTCTTGTAGAAGAGATCGTAGGAGGCTGGCCACTCCCCCGTCTCCGTGTGCTGAAAGAATGAAATAAAATATGTTAGTGAAATCCAGAATTTTAAAAAATTTCGGCATGACCTATTCGTTTATCGGAGGTATCCCGGCTTTAAAGGCCTCTCCCAAGTCAAATCAAAAATAAAAAGCAAAAGGCAAATGAACACATATACTACTTACATTAACCATATACGAATACCAAAAAAAACAACAACGGAACATAAGAAGTCAATGAATCTAAATAATCCACTTAAGTCAATGAATCTAAATAAACCAATGAAATCAATGAATCTAAATAATCGAATATTAAAATACTTACCATAGTACGCATCGCGGTGGCATGGGAAACCGAACCACCTGAGTGTGTGGCAGGTGCTGAGGCCTGTAGATTGCCGCTGTGCCGGTTCGTCGCGTTCCGGGCGCTGCGGGCTTGGTTAGCAGGGTCCGTCCACCCTTCTATCCACCCCGCCCAGGTGGCCTCAGATAAGTAGGGAGGCCTCGCAGAAATGGGGTCACGCTCCCACTTGGTCTAGTGCGAGTTGACGAAGTCCCTATAGCGTTTGGCGGCCCTCTGGCGCCAGGCCTGCTCCACGTCATGGGCGATGTTGGCTGGCCAGTTGTACGTCTTCTGTAATTATTATACGGAGGGAAAATAAAAATGTGGTTAGAAAAATAATGATCGATTACGCATCAAAAAAGTGAAATTCATCAAATTTGAAAACCTGAAACTCATCCCAGTAGAACCTACGTATCTGTGGGGTGACACGGGACCAGGCATATCCAGCAGGGTCCTGCCTCAGGTGGAAGGACCGAGTGATGCAACCGGAAATCTGGCCCGAGTCCGATGCAAACCTGAAAGAGGTGAAGTTGTTTGGAAAAAATAACTCATGAAATATATTTGAAAACGTGTTAAAAAAATAAATCATTACTTACGTATGGGTATCATGTAACCAAGGGAGGGCACGACGCCCTGGTATGATACCATCGTCCGATGCCGCATCAGACGCCGGATGATGTGCTGAACTGGTGGGTGTAGGTGGCGTCATAGATCTGGGGGTGCGGACCTATCGGCAGACCCTAAAAGGTCTGCGTCCGCAGCCAGAGCGGCGGTCGACATCGAACCAAGCAGCTCATGCTGAGAGACGAACAGATCGAACTCTCCTGAGAGGGCCTGTCTGGCTGGTGGGTAGGTGGATCGAGTAGGTAAACCCTCACTAGCCATCAGATCGGCAATGGTGAAAAATTTAAAAGGCACATTCAACAAGTTTAGGGTTGGTTGGCCAAACAAATAAGATTTCCAAAAATGACAAGTGTTTACATACATTTAATGCAAGATATTAATAATTCCGAAAATTTCGGCATGACCTATTCGTTTATCGGAGGTTTCCCGGCCTTAATGACCTCTCCCAAGACAAATCCAAATCCAAACAATATGACATTATTAACCAAACTACATAATCAAACTTCATCATCAAATTACACTTCAAAGTATACATCACTTGAACTTGATACTTAAAGCATAAATATGCATCACCTCTAAACAAATTACACTTCAAAATATACATCACCTCTACATACTTATGATACATAACTTGTAACATGAATTATGCATAAAAATGGTAAATTAAAGAGAATTATGGGCTACCCAAAGTAAACACAATTCAGTTTAACAACAAACAGGTTTCAACCATAAACTAGCTAAACAAAATACATGCCTTTAATAATATACATCATTTGAGCTTCAAACTTGAAAAATAAATAAAAGCTACTTAATACATCAATTGTAACATAAAATATGCATAAAAAATTGGGAATTTAAGAGCATTACGGGCTGCCCAAACATACCTTAGCCACATGATCACCAACCTGCACCACGCCAGCCCCACCCACATCCACTCCCAACCACCACTGCCGTGCCATTCACCATCCAGCCGCACCCCGCCCCACCCAGCCCCACTCAGCACCAACCAGCACCACGCCAGCCCCACCCACAGCCACCCCTAACAACCACTGCCCCGCCATTCACCATCTCAACCGCCCCACCCCGCCCCAACCCGTACCATCCAGCCGCACCCTACCCCACCCTGCACCAACCTACACCACGTCAGCCCCACCCACAGCCACCCCCAACCACCACTTCCCCGCCATTCACCACCCCAACCGGCCCCATCCGCACCATCCAGCACTGCCCCGCCCACAGCCACCCCCAAACCACCACTGCCCCTCCCCACAGCCATCCCCATAGTCCCCAACCCACCACCAACACCCACAACCCAAACCCAAAACAAAGAATTGAATATATATAACTAATTAAAAGCATTAAAAACGAAATAGGAAGAAAAACTAACTAGGGAAGGAGGTCACCAGAGAATGGAGGAAGATGGAGGAGTGGCGGTGGAGAGATTTTGCAGGGGAGGGAGAAGTCGCCAGGGAGAGAGAATTCGCGGGGGGAGGGATTCGCGGGGGGAGGGAGAATTCGCGGGGGCTGAAATGGGAAAGAAGAAGGGGGATTTCTGTTTTAATTTTGAATTTTTGCGACGAAATAGTGACGGGTGTTCGTCGCTATTTACTGTGTCGTTGCTATTTCTTATGTCGTCGTTATTTCAAACTTGCGACGACACGTTTTGTCGGTAAATCGTCGACGCTCTTCAGTATTATAAAAAAAATAATACAAAAATATAAAGTACTTACAGGCACACATTATGTATATACATGTGTATAAGTACATCAACACATACACACTTTCACATAAAGAGGTACATAAAAATTTTGACTAGCGTAAATCTTCATTTTCATCCGCATCCTCATACGCATCTTCATTTTCATCTTCATTTTCATCTTCATCTACATGCTCGTCGTCCTCTTCATCCTCGTATTCGTCTTCGCCTGCATCTTCAATATTGTCAGCCGGTTGTATGTTGAGATGAATTTCGATGAAACCGCTGTTGGGGTCATTTAGAGGGAGATTGTGCAATTCAACATGTGTAGTATCCACAATGCGCGGGTTTTCTTCTTGAAATGCGGCATCCATGCCATCTGACCCTGGCTGGATGCTGACATCAAACTTGCTCGATTTCACTTTGCACACGGCTCGCCAGTCTTTTGAGCTCGAATTCATCCTCGTCGTCGGATACGATAGATAGTACACTTGGGACGCTTGACTAGCAAAACGAATAGATCGTACTTTCTGTACCGTCGCCCTTGGTGTATGTCTACCAACTTATATCGGTCGTGAACCTTTGTGCCAACACGATAACCTTCCCGAGTTAGATCGTACCATTCGCATTTGAATAGCACCACCCGCTTTATAGGCAATGCGGTATATTCGTGCTCAATGATGTCATTAAGGTATCCGTAGAAGTTATCCTCCTCTGGGCTATTGTCATACCGGTTGACACACACTCCGCTGTTCTCCGACGATTTTCGGATGGCATGGGAGACTGTGTGGAATCTATAACCGTTCACAAAACACATGTCATAGCGCGTGACTCTGTTCAATGGACCCTCGACTACTGGTGTCAGAATGTAACCGTACTCTTCATCAGCCAGATGACCTTTGCTCGCCTGTACAACGACAAGTATACATCAGTGGGTCAATAAATGCGTATCACATGACGTACACGTGACTAGCAAATATGTAAACTTACATGCCACCTGAACCAATCAGCAAACTTGGCATCTAACTCATTGTTTATTGCATCGCTCGATATACCCGATGAATGTTCTTGCAATAAATCAACGAACAAGCTGAAGCAAATTACGAATGAGTACCCTGTATACCTTTGTAATATTATGGATAGAGTAGCGCAAGGTATTTACAAATTAAAATTGGATATCGTTTATACCTCTGGAAACGGTCGACTTGACGGCAGTTGCGCAGAACATAAGAATGAGCAATCTTCAGATCGATGTCCCCCCAATATCACTTCCTTTCCCTGTCCGTGAAATCTGATCGAATGTGTGAATATCGAGAGGACACCGGATCTGGAAATGCTGTCGTCGTTCTGGGGAACATCTCTGCACTTCGACGGGACATCTGGCTCAAAGTAATGAGACATGAAGGTCGAGGCTTCCTCCGTCAGGTAGGCATTGTACATCGAGGCCTCGACTTTCGCCTTGTTCCTGATGTTCAGCTTCAAATGCCTGAGATATCTGTTCATATATTGAATACTCCAACGTCACATGATAAGACAAATTGGTAAGCATGCTCTCGCTTAGACAAATAAGAACATGACGTAATAAATAAAAGTGCCTCTCCACCTGTACTGAACAGGACCACCAACGCGTGCCGCGTATGGTAGATGAACTGGCAGGTGTTCCATTGAATCAAAGAAGGCAGGAGGGAATATAGTGTCCAGCTTGCATAGGATCACTGGGATTTCGCCCTCCAACCTTGACATATCATCCGCCCTGAGTCTCGTGGATGTAAGTGTAGAGAAAAGGGGGTTTGAGTGATTTCAAAATAAGTGACTTAAATGCATGATATATACACACACGTGCATGAGATATACATGTATGCATGATACATTACTATTACTTACCTTATTTAGCTTATATATAATGTTGCCGGACTAACGAGCCATGAAGCGTTAAAGCTTACATCATATGGCAAACATTTGTTTTGTTTGTACTATTTTCAGGTACCACTATTAATGAACTAAACTAGTTCATTAAGTGAAGTACTTAGTTTATTAAACTAAGTAGTTCATTAAAGGAAGCCACATTTGGAAAAGGCACAAAGGCAACAAGGCTAAGGAAGGAAAGTTTTCTCCTCCTCCCTCCTTAAATATATACACGCATATATATATATATATATATATATATATATATATATATATATTAAATACATATATTTTCAGATTTTTTGAAAAAGGCACATACACATGTATTCCAACGTACTACCGACACGTTATATATTTTACGTACGTACGTTAACGTCACACCGCTATGCTTAACTCATATTTATGAGTATATTCAGGTCTTATATCATATGATATAAGTCATGGTGATGACAAATTAAATACGACACGATAAAAGGTTCTAAACCAAAAATTGTCATATCGGCGAATACCGAAACTTCGCCAACGTGTCACGTACTTGCCATAAATAGATGGCCAGCCCATATACTTCAAAATTCAATAAAAATTTCGTGCACATGACTGTATATTAAGCCAAAAATACTTTCTATGTTGGCACACACAAATCACCTCACATTAAGGCCAAAATGTGAAGATTCCAATTTTAATTTTGACACATGATGAATGGCGCCACTTTAGACCAGCCAAGTGCTGAGTTTTAAAGTATATATATTATATATATTATGTGTAACATAATATATATAACATGTGCAAAAGTTAGAATTTAATTAGAGAAAAATCGGGTAATCAATAAATATCTAAAATTCGATTTTCTACGCACACAACATGTGGAACGTTTTTGGTACATCATGTGACACGTATTTAGACACTTTTTACATATATTTTACATCTTAAAGTGTTCTAGAAAATTAAATTAAGGGCTGATTGGAATATAACATGTGTGTATTATTAAATGTGCAATATTTTACAAAGTTAGCAAAATTAATTTTCAGCATATGTATATACATCATACACGCACATTGCAGCTGAGATGGAGCTTATTTGGAGCCTTGTTGGCATATTGATTGGTCAATGATCAATCATACAATGTTGGTGAATTAAAGAGAGAAGCTACAAATGGTAAGAATTCAAACTTTGTCTCACTTATAACACATGTTGAAAATTTCAGCATGTATTAGCATGGCTGGCCGATTTTTTGACTTTAATATGACATATTTTATCATCTCAATTTATGTGATTGATTGGGAGAAGAAATGGAAGTAATTTGAATATTATTCATAAAGTGTGATATTTTATATATCACACATGCTGAAAATATTTCAGCATGTGTGTGACTTGTGATGGCCGAATTCATGGTCTTGAATGTGTCCAAGTTCATTCTCAATGTGATAAATATATTTACCATAAATTGGTGATTTATTTCAAAAAGAAAAATCAAAGAAAAATGGTAATATTTTGAATTGTACAACCATGTAATACATGCTGAAAATTCAGCATGGTAAACCACTTAATGGGCGATTCTCATACTTGGTAGGGAAGGAATTTGGTCTTGCAACGTTTATGTGATTATCTTGAGCATTATGGAAATTATTTTATGATTGATATTGGCACATGTTTTAAGTGTTATTCTCAGATTTTTCCAAGTCATCAATGATGACAACATCCAACCAATCATGAAGTGCCAAGTAAGCAAAGCTTAAGTGATCATCCAATGAGAAGGTGACAAGTAAGCAAGACCATGTCAAAATGATGTCTTACATTCTCCTAAGGACTTAGAAGATAATTTTCAAGAGGGGGATAGCATCATAGGGGACGGCCACTCAAGCTTAAAAGGAAAGAAGTTGAGCAAAACAAGACAAGCACAAGCATTGCAAAACAAGTGATCAAAAACGCCTAGCTCTTCTTCTTCTACATTCTCCTTCTTTCTTTATTCTTTAAAAGCATATTGTTTCAATCTTGAATAGGCTTGATATAGACCACCACATATTCCATATCTTTGTAAAAGATTGATCAAGGTGTGATCAATCTTCATTCTTGCGAGGTGGTGGTGTTCGTGTATATTGTATTGAACGTACAAGGTTTGTAAAGGGTTGGAGTTGGTGTGTAACTCCATCAACCCTGTGGTAAGGTGTATTGCGTGTGTGTGATTAGTGTGAACCAAGGAAGGTGTTCCTTGAAGACTAGAGTAGGTTGTTTATAACCGAACCAGTATAAAAGTCCTGGTGCCATTTACTTTCAGCATTTACTTTATGTTACTGCACAGTTTATTCTTTTTGTTCACGTCCTTAAAAATAGTAAACGACTTTCAAAAATCACAAATATTTCCAGAGATATAACCACACGTTCTAGGGTTGATTTGGCACAGGTTTCAACCCTTTTGAACAAGTATAAGTCTATCAAACGTCAAAAAGTTATGAGACTAGTGTAGTCTGATTCTCAGACTTGCAAAGGTTGAGACTTTGGCAGTAATTGACCTACTTTCCAAAAGAATTTTGCAAAAATGTTTCAATTCACTTAAATATAGTATATAAGAAGTTAGTGGTTAAATTTTCAGAGCATTTTGACTTACACACAATTAGCAATAAATTTTTCAATCTGATCACCAGTGGTTTTTGAAGGGGTTAAAGGTTGAATTTTAACTTTAAATTTTTAGGGGACCCTCATAACATCTGAGTCTAAATTCTCTTAAAATTTCAGAATTTTTGAATACCTGTAACCTGGTTTTAAAAACATTTTAAAACTGGTCCTGGAAACGGAATTTGTTTTCAGAAGTTGAGTAGTTTGGTTTTAAACAAATTTCAAAAAACACACTATCCGTACCATCTATTCAACCCCCCTTCTACTGGTGCCTTGCAGATCCTACAGTAAGACATTTGAAAAAAAGACTCATCTCGGTAAGTGCTTCCCATACATTGGTTGGAAGTAGCTCGCGGAATGCAATGGGCATCAACCGTTGCATGAACACATGACAGTCGTGGCTCTTCATCCCGTGCAAACCGTGTTTATTCACGTCGAGGTTCTTCGACATGTTCGAAACATGGCCGTTAGGAATCTAGCTGTCCCCAGCCATGCTAACAACGCACTGACCTGCTCCTCAGTCAGCGTGTACGAGGACTTCGGCATGTAGGATATGCCAATGGGATGCAGCTCCGGTCGCATTTTGAGGTCGCGCATATCAAGTCGTGCCTTCAAATTGTCTTTCGTTTTTCCTGGCACATTTAGCACTGTATTGAAGATGTTGTCAAACACGTTCTTCTCAATATACATGACATCCAGGTTGTGTTGGATCATATTTCTCTTCCAGTACGGAAGATCGCAGAATATGCTTCTCTTCTTCCACCCGATACAGTCACGGGCCAGGTCTGCATTGTGGCTGCCATCTGGATCATCAGCGACCCCCACGAATCCACAACTGTCTATCTCCTCCAACACCTCCGCACCCGTGAGAAGCTCAGGCTTCGTGTCCTTCTCGACGATGCCAGGCATGAACGCCGTCACGTTCTTTCTGTACAAATGACGTCTGGTCAGGAACTTCCTATGGCTGTCGAACCAGCAAATCTTACTTCCATGTTTCAAGGACATCGTCTTCGCTTGCTTCATGCAGTAAGGGCAAGCGTATTTCTCCGCTGTGTTGAGAAATATGTTTGGATAATTTTCAAAGTCACGATTTTAAGTGATGAATACTTAAAAATGTCACACATGGTGTTATATGTGATTAAAAGTTGACATCGATCTCTCAGCTTATTGCACATCGATCAATCTACTTAAGGCAGAAAAGTTTAAGACCTTTCTGTGAGACATCGATCTCTAAACCTGAGACACATCGATCGATCGATGTACATCGAACTCTCACTTCGATCGATCGATGTAGGTCAGAGACAAAACCTGAACCTTTATGTGAGACATCGATCTATGAAGCTGAGGCACTTCGATCGATCGATGTGTAGAGTTTTTAGAAATAATTTTTTAAAATGTGATAAAATGGTTGTTTTCATTTGTACAAGATTTATACATGCTCGTTATGTGCTTATTATGTGTTTTTGGTGATTATAATTGTCTTGTGACTAACATGCCTTGGAAGTTTCTACAACTTACCAAAAAGGGCAAAATTAGGTATTTTGAGTTTTGTAGGAACATGATATGGTGGAAATGTTTCAAGGATGTATTCTCATCCTATTTATCATGACAAAGGTGGAATTGTGATTATTTCTGACCATCGGGGTCATTTCTGGAGTTTTCTCATACCAGGGGTATTTTGGTCATTTTATACTCCAAGGGTATTTTTGGTATTTTCACTCAAGGAATCTCTTTAGCATATTATTATCTTCATTCTGGAGCTGTGTTATTATTATTTTGAAGATTATATGGTGATCTTATATCTTATTCTCTCAACCGATGATATTATTGACTATAGCATGATATGTGACGATTTGAGATGTCACATTCTATTTTTTATTGAAGACCCTCTTATATATGTTATAAGAGGATATTAATCATCATCTTTTATAGATTACAAGGTGTCCTTGGTGCAAGATTCATCACAATATGTAAAGGAGAAGAAAGTATGAATTTTGGTGTTATATGTTTACATAATCTTGTCAACACTTATTCATTATTTTTTATTCACAAAATTTGAGTTGGTATATATACATACAACATCACAAACGTCCATAAATAGATGGAGAAGGTGGTGTACTCATTTTATGGCTTTTGGACAAGTGGAAAATTCAAAAACAAGCTAGTTGGCAAAAGTTGCCAACTTGAAATTTCAAATTTGAATGTAATGGAGACAAGGTTGTTGGAGATGATTATGGAGGTGCTTTAATTCAAAATTCTCAGCCATCACATGATCTAAAAGTTGGAGAGAATATTCCATCTATTCACACTATAAATAGGAGGCAAGGTGAAGAAGAGAAGACACACACTTGAAAGCAAAAATTGAAGATTGTTATCTTGCTATTCTCTTCTCATATT
The DNA here is from genome assembly GCA_036186865.1 of Eustoma russellianum. Classification (NCBI taxonomy): domain Eukaryota; kingdom Viridiplantae; phylum Streptophyta; class Magnoliopsida; order Gentianales; family Gentianaceae; genus Eustoma; species Eustoma russellianum. The sequence continues at coordinate 30,123,572 of AP025055.1, forward strand.
TTTGTTCATACTTTGTGTAGCTAAGGTGTTCCAATTTTTCTGTTGTCCAGCTACACTATACACACCTTCTTGGGTTGGATTTGTATGATTGATTAGCCAAATTTATAAGGCTACATCAATAGGTGGTAGAGGTGTTGTAATCAAGAGTTGCATAGAGGTGATTATCCAAGTCTTGAATAGGGTTGGTGTATAACCCAAGGATCAAGCTTGGCTCTTGTTGTAAGGTGTTAATTTGATAGTTAAATCCAAGAAAAGGTGTTCCTTGTGACTGGAGTAGGTCACATTGACCGAACCAGGATAAATTCTCGGTGTTCTTTTCTTGTTTCTTTATTTCTGTTTTCTGCCCGTTTTTTACTGCAGTTTTCACACAACTTCTCACAATTTGAAAAACTAGCTAAACATTTTCAAAATTCGTGATTTTTGGTGGAGTTATACTTCAGACTGTTAGCTTTCATTTGCAAGAAGAATCACTTGATTTGAGCAAGAGAAAGTTAGTCTTTCAGTCTTTGCAAGATAACTGCTTCAATCTGGCTGCAATCTGACCAGTTTTGAGAAAACTTAAATTCTGTATTTTTCAAGAATTTTTTAAGGTCAGGGTCTTTTGGAAACTTCATCTACACATCCTAAGGAGTGTTTTTATATAACGATCAACCTTTTTGGTTGAGTATTCAAAGAGAAACACGTTTTGCAAAATCAGCAATATTCTGTCCAATTCTGTCCAGATTGACCATCTGAATCTTTTTATTTGTTTTAAGGGCCAAACGATTTTATTTTTGTCTTATTTTTGGACAGAGTCTTTATAACTCATTGAAGTTCAATTCTGGAAAGTTTCATAATTTTTGGAGTTGTGTACAATTATTTGTGAATTTTTTAAAAACGGGTTCTGAATCTGAGATGGTCTCAGATTCTGTTTTCAAAGGGGATTTTAACAAAGGGTTGTAGTGTAATTTCCGCTAACCACTATTCACCCCCCCTCTAGTGGTGTTTATTGCAGGTGCACGGTGTTACAGCCCGGAAAATTCGTTATGTAGTATCAACCTTCAATACCGTAAACATAATCTCATAGGTGTAAGATTCATTAGCAAATATATCATAAATGTTTGAATCCACACAATAAAAGCTCAAATTAACTTAGTTAGTAACAACTTAAACTATTAGTATAAATTAAATCAAAAAGAAATACATGACACAACAATATTATACTACCTTAAATAAAAGAAAATAAAATACATACATGAAAGAAAAAGAAAAGGAAAATGAAAATGAAGGTGAAGACAACTTGTCTCACACTTTAAACATTTAGCATAAAAAAATAGCATGCTTAGGAATCTTGTCATAAAACCCATTCATTACACCCATACTTGTCTAAAGGTTGTCTCCCACCCCATTCCTTTCCATGCTTGGCCGCCCCCCACCTCTAGTAAAGAAGGAATTTTTATTTCTTCTTCAACCCCTCAAATAATACATCTTCAACCAACCAATTTCATCCTATCTTCAAGAAAACTCAAGAACACTCCAACACTCCCTTATTCCCCCTCTTGGCCGAAAGTTATAACTTCAACAAGGAGAAGATTTTCTTCTCCTTTCTTCATACCAACATCACTCAAATCAAGTATCATGAACACTCAATCAACCAAGAAAGATTCAAGAAGGTTGTAGCATCTAGAATCAAAAGCAATCAAGGTAAGAACTTTATGAAATTTAAGTTTGATTCTTCTATATACTTAGTTTCATAAGTTGCTCACTAACCCTCCTTTTAAACCTTAAAACCAAGTATACCTAGGAGGAAGGAAGAAGAACTCTCTTCCAAACCAAGTGAAGGAAACATCTTCTAAGTGTAAGAAAGGTGAACCAAGGCAAGTACTCTTCCTAGACCCTTCATGGCTTTACAATTCACAAGTATTTATGTTTATATCAAAATTGGATCATCATGTAGTATGTTCAAGACTCCCTTTTCAAGAAAGTATAGATCTATATTTGAGTGTTAAGTATATACATATATACACTATATACACACGCACACTAAATACATATATATACACTATATATAAGCACGCATACATATATACATATTATAAGTATGTATGTTGATATATATATATATATATATATATATATATATATGTATAAGTGTATAGATCTACATATAAGTATGTATAGATGTATAAATGTATATTTATATACACATTTGGTTTTGAGTATCAATGTATATATATATATATACACATTCGGTTTTTGATGTATAATATATATACACATACGGTTTATATATATATATACGTATAGGTGTATAGATCTATGTATGTACATATACGGATCTATATGTATATATGCATATGTGTAATATGTATGCTCAAGACTTAAAAATGAATAAGTTTATGTGTGTGTGTATATATATATCTCACTGTTTTATGGGTATATATATATATACAAATATATATACGTTAGTTATGTATATGTGTAAACAACATATACAATCCGGCCTTAGAGCTATTTCAAGGTTAAAATATGAATTTATATGTTTTATGTGTATATATGTGTAATATATATTTTAAAGAGAGGAAATGAATAAGTATTGGTGTACTACATACTATATAGTAAAAAGATTTTATAAGTGTATATATAGTATATATACATATTCGGCCTTTAGGGCCTTGATGACAAAATGATTTCATTATATTTTGTACAAGTATATATATGTATATATGATGAATATGTTGAGCTATGAAAATGAATAAGTTTTGAATATTATACAATATATCGTAAAATGATTTACATTTATATATATACTATATATATATTCGGCCATAGGCCTAAATGACAAAAAGTGAATCCAATATATTTTTATACAAATATATATATGTATATATGATGAATATATTAAGCTATGAAAATGAATAAGTTTTGGATATTATATAATATATCATAAAATGATTTATATATATATATATCATATATATATATATATATATATATATATATATATATATATATATATATATATATATTCGGCCCTTAGGCCTTGGTGACAAAGTGATTTTATTATATTTTTATACAAGCATATATGTATATATGATGAATATGTTAAGTTAGGAAAGTAAGTTAAATATGTAAATTAGGTTATGAAAAGTATGAAACATAAATAGGCCATATTTATGTATGTGTAATTATAAGACTACTAACTTTTACAATGTACGTACATGATATGTTACATGATATATATATGCTAACATAGATAGGTTATGATAAAATGTAAGTCATGAAATCTTAGATGAAATGTAAAGAAATTAGAAATTATCATGATGTAGGCATTTAAGTTATGAATTATGAAATACATGTATGTAATAGATGTTACGAAAGTGTTGTTGAATGAAAATCGTGAAAATGGGCTGATTTGGAGATGCTATGGCCGAATGGCCATTCATGATGGTCAAAGTGGGATTTCCTATAGGTTATGACATGTAGGATGAAAGTAAGTAGGCGATGATATTATAAAATGTAGAATGACCAAAGTACCTTCATATGGCCGAGTCTCATGTTACATGAAATCAAAGTTTGAAAAGTTATGTTTTGAATCACATGTTTTAAAGTCCATACGCATAGGAATGATAAACACGAGACGAATGATTCCAATGACCCATGTTATGTTATGACCATGTTATGTTATATTATGTTGTAGCGCTGTCCTGACATCGGGACCGGAGTGGTAGGTGTCAGGGGCCCATGTTTACGTTATGGCTGAGTGTAACACCGGGTCTGGGACACGGGATCTCAGTCATAATGTGTCACCGTTAGCACATGTACCTATGTTCATGATGTTATGTTGTACATGTACTATATAGGGAATCATTCGGTATGTCGTGCGTTATTATTCTTATGAAAAGTGCTATAGCCAACGATGAAAAATGTTATGTCTTCATGTTATGAAAATGTCAT
>AP025055.1:30127517-30199690 GCA_036186865.1 Eustoma russellianum
GATGAAAATGTTATGTCTTCATGTTATGAAAATGTCATGTTATGCAAGTTATGAAAATCATGTCATGTTTATGAAAAGTCATGTTTACTAAAAGTCATTTTATGAAAAGCCATGTTTTATGCATCATGTCATGATCATGTCCCTTAGGTGAGGATTAGAATATTCGTACGAACATTATGCCTTAAGACGATTAAGGAAGATCATGCACGTAGATGTGATGAATGCAAGTTATGACCTTAGTGTAAGATGGATTAGTATTCAAGTACGAAAGGTAGATTAAGATTATGCTGAGGAAGAATGATATGACCTCTCAGGTATGAGGTAAAATCTTATGTTCTGTTTTATCTTTATATATAATGCTGTCATTTATAAATGGAGATGTAATTACATTGTGACTTTATTACTACTTGCCTTTCTATGTATGATCCACATGAAGTATCTATAAAGAATACTTGCTGAGCGATTAAAAGACGGTGGTTATCGCTCATACTTGCCTCTTAACATTTCAGAGAACAGGGACCCTGATGCCGTGTTCATTGAGGAGGAACCCCAGATAGAGTATCCGTGAGCGAAGATGTAGGCTGACGCTATGTACCTGTTGTGTGAGCTTTATTTTATGGTGATGTAATAAAGTTATCGTGAGAAGCTGTATTTGTGGTTGTGTGGATTTGAACGGTTTGTAATAATATTATGTGTGTCGTGAGCTTATTACAAGTTGCTTCCGCTATATCGATTACAATTCATGTTGACATGCACATGTATGGTATCGATGCCTTGTACTCTATGGAGTAGAGTATGGCGGGTGCACTGAACCGGAACTCTGGTTTCGGGCGGGGCGCTACACATGGTCCAACATTTGGTATCAGAGCCAGACCAACACCACTCAAAAGAAGCAAGATTCAACACCATACGAACAATACAAGGCCAAGAAACAACGATTCATTATATACTTCTTGTCTCAAATACAAGGTACATACTATGGCTATTGTTTCTCACAAAGGTGAGTTGGAAGGTATGTCTACACAACGCCCTCCTCTTTTTGATGGCAATAATTTTGTACATTGGAAACTAAGAATGAGGCTATTCTTAATGGCTATAGACATTGATTTATAGTCTATAGTTGAAGATGGGTCGTACATTCCAATGAAAGCTTAGTGGAGTAACTCAAGATGTTGAAAAATATAAAAGTGAATGGTCATCGGATGATAAAAAGAAAATGTCCATGAATGCTAAAGCTATGCAATTACTTTTAAATGGACTTACAACCTCTGAAGCAGGTTATGTGTCTAATTGCACAAGCGCGCACGACATGTGGAAATCACTAGTATTAAAGCATGAAGGTACTAGTGGTGCTAAAGAGTCAAAAATAAACATGCTTATGACTGAATTAGAGACTTTCAAGATGTTGCCAAACGAAACCATAACATCTATGGATTTGAGGATTACTAATATTTTCAATGCCCTTGAAGCTTTAGGGAAGTCATTTTCGAACAATGAAAAGGTTCAAAAGGTGCTACGAAGCCTCCCTGCTGAATGAGATCCAAAGGTGACGGCAATCGAGGAGACAAAATCAATCACTAAAATGGATGAATTGATCGGGTCTCTTAAAGTCTACGAGGTAAAATTAAACCAACGAAAGTCTGAATCATCTAAGTCATCCGGTAAGTCTATAGCTTTCAAAACAACCGAAACACATGCTAGTAACGATGATAGCAATAGTGATATTGAATTAGATGATGACTTGATCTTGATCGCTAGAAAACTTAGAAAGTTTTTCAAACGTCCAAATAGGAATAGACAACGTAATTCTTCTTCTTCTTTTTCACAACCTAGAAAAAATAACACAAATAAATGGTATAACAAAGAATTAAAGTGTTATGAATGCGGTCAAAAAGGACATATTTCATACGACTGTCCCATGAAGAAAAATAATAATAACAACAATAATAATAAACAAGCCAAGGACAAGGAAGCTCAAATGACAAAGACAAAGGAGTCTAAGGCAGGAAAAGGGAAACGAGCAATGAAGGTGAGCACATGGAGCGACTCATCCGACTCAGAATCCGAAACTGAGGAAGCTCAAGTCTGCTTCGTATCCAAAGAGGTATGTTCTTCTTCTGATAGTGATTCTGATAGTGACATGACATTTGATGAAATGTATGAAGAATTCCTAAGAATGCATGCTCACTGTAAGAGGCTCTCTAAAGAAAAGAAGAAACTAGTTGAAGAAAATGACAAGTTGAAGACGTCCAACTTGGAATTTTCCGATCAACTAGAATCTCTTAAACAAGAGTCTATTAATACTCTTGATTCTTTAGAAAATAAAATTGAATCATATAGGAAAGATGAAAAAAAGTTACAAATGGAAAATAAAATGTTAAAATCCAAGTTAGAAAGTTGTGAAAATGAAATAGTACAACTTAAGTCTTCTAAACTTAACTTAGAAAAAATGTTAGAACAATTTAAATCCGGTACAAACATGTTAGACACACTCATCTCATGACTAAAGTGTGGTAAGGATAAAACCGGCTTAGGCTATAAAGAAGAAAATGAAAAAGTGAATAAAAAGACTATGTTTGTTTCATCTAGTACAAAGTTGCCATATAATACAATAAAATCAACTTTGCCTGCTACATCTTCTTCTACACCTTCTTCTACTAATATCAAGGCAAAAATGCAACATACACCCATAAAAGCACACACGCATAAACATACATCTAGGCCAAACTTTGCATCTAGACAACCTAGAAATTATGCCTACATGTATACAAATGCAATTAGACCGAATAAAATGCATACAACTTATTATGAACCTAAGTATAGGCAACACTCTTATAAGTCTTATAGAAATGCCTACAAACACACTTATATAGCGCCATATAAGAAACAAATTCACATGCCTTATATACATCATAAATCTCGGCCATTCTATAACGATTATCAACCACGACACAAGATGTATAATAATGCATCTTCACTTATGTGGAATAATCATCCATATGCTTATCCTTCTTATTTCAACCATGCTAAAAATGTGCCTAAAAGGTATGTTCAAGTTTGGATACCTAAGGGTTATCTAAACAAGAATAATGCCCCTAACATTCAAGGACCCAAATAAAGGGTACCTAAAACTTTGTCTCCATTGTAGGATAAACGCAAAGAATGCAAGAAGGAGGCAAAGTCAAAGAATCTGAAAACCAAATGATTTTTAGATAGTGGATGTTTGAGACATATGACGGGGAACCCCAAACTATTCATCGAATTGGAACATATCAAGAATGGAGGAAAAGTAACAATCGGTGACAACAACAAAGGACAAGTTGTTGGAAAAGGAACAATTGGAGATCCTAACACATTTCAAATACGAAATGTGTTATTAGTAAGCAATGTATCTTATAATTTACTTAGTATTTCTCAACTTATAGATTGTGGTTATAATGTCCCCTTTCTTCCCAATTCTTGTGATATAATAAATGAAAAAGGAGAAACGGTTTTAAAAGGAAATAGAGATGGAAATATTTATACTCTTACCTTAGATAACATGTTAGATGCTAAGGTTAAGTGTCTAATATCACATGACTTAGATTTTAATTTATGGCATAGAAGATTAGGCCATATAGGAATTTCAACTATTAAGAAATTGTCTAAGAAGAATTTAATTAGAGGAATGCCTAAGTTAGACTTAGATAATTTTCAAATGTGTGAAACATGTATTAAGGGAAAACACATTAAAGAAACCTTAAAACCGAAACATGAAGTGAGTACTAGTCATGTACTAGAATTGCTTCACTTAGACTTATTTGGTCCAAGTAGGACAAGAAGTCTAGGTGGACACTACTATGTGTGTGTCATAGTAGATGATTACTCACGCTACACATGGACGTTGTTCTTAACCCACAAAGACGATGCTCCATCAGCAATCGAAACCCTTATTAAGCAACTTGAAAATATTTATGAAGAAAATGTTAAAAGAATTAGAAGCGATAGAGGTGGAGAATTTAAAAACAAAGACGTAATCAAATTTTGCGAACTATATGGAATCAAATATGAATTCTCACCACCTAGAACACCACAACTCAATGAAGTTGTTGAACGTAAAAATAGAACGATTCAAGAAGTTGCTAGGACAATGCTGTGTGAAAATAAATTACCTAAATATTTATGGGCTGAAGCTGTTAGTTGTGCATGTTATATTATAAATAGGCTCACTATTAGAAAGAAACTAAATAAAACGCCTTATGAATTGCTAAACAATAGACAACCTAAGATAGATTATCTTAAAGTATTTGGATGTAAATGTTTTGTGCTGAACACTAAGGATAATCTAGATAAATTTGAACAAAAGTCTATTGAATGCATATTTGTTGGGTATTCAACTAACTCAAGAGCATATAGGTGTTATAATCCTGCATCTAGAAAATAATCGAATCCATACATGTGAAATTCAATGAAAATGCATGCGTTGAAGTTAGTGATAAACATCAACATAAACAAGAAACAAATGTTGAAAATATGTTTGATGATGATGTATTACTTGAGCCTGTACTTGATCATCTAGAACCAACTTCCCCTGATCAAGACATACATAAACCCTTAGATGAAATAAATCAAGAGACTCTGCAATTGGAAGATACAACTAATGATCCAATTACATATGATAACATTCACACTAATGAAACATTTGAACAAGATGAGGGTGAACCTAGTCAATCTAGGAATTGGTGGCACCCTAGAGAACTAATCATTGGGGATCCAAGTGTTGGGGTTAGAACACGTAGAAATATAAGTCAACTTGAAGGACATAGCTTAATCTCACAATTAGAACCTAAGAACGTAAAGGAAACCTTAGGTGACATATCATGGATAGATGCTATGCATGAGGAATTAAATCAATTCACAAGGAACAATGTGTGGGACTTAGTACCTAAACCTGAAGACAAGTCTATCATAGGAACTAAATGGGTCTTTAGGGATAAAATGGATGAACAAGGAAATATTACAAGGAATAAGGCTAGACTAGTCGCACAAGGTTATAATCAACAAGAATGAATAGATTATGAAGAAACCTTTGCACCTGTTGCACGACTAGAAGCAATTAGATTGTTACTTGCGATTGCAAGTCTAAGCAAAATTAAGCTCTTCCAAATGGATGTCAAGAGTGCGTTCTTGAATGGATACATCCAAGAAGAGGTGTTTGTCAAAAAACCCCGTGGATTTGAAGATCCAAAGAATCCTAACCATGTTTATAAGCTTAAGAAAGCTCTATATGGTTTAAAACAAGCTCCAAGAGCTTGGTATGATAGATTTGCAAACTTTCTTATTGCAAATAATTATCAAAGGGGGACCATCGACAACACATTATTCCTAAAAAGAAAAGGTAATGATTTGTTAATAGTTCAAATATACGTAGATGATATAATCTTTGGTTCAACCAACCCTACTTTAGTAAAAGACTTCGAAGAATGTATGAAGTCAGAGTTTGAAATGTCAATGGTAGGAGAGTTGAATTATTTCTTAGGACTTCAAATCAAACAAACCCCCCAAGGAATTCACATTAGCCAACTTAAGTATGTCAATGATATGATTAAGAAGTTTGGCTTTGAAGAGTTGAAACCTACAACTACCCCTATGAGTGTTAGTACCAAACTTGATAAGGATGAAAATGGTAAACCTTTTGATGACACACTTTATAGGTCTATGATTGGCTCATTGTTATACTTAACTGCATCAAGACCTGATATTATGTTTAGTGTGTGTATGTGTGCTAGGTTTCAATCTTGTCCTAAGGTATCACATTACAATGCAGTGAAAAAGATCTTTAGATATCTTAAGCATACACCTCACTTAGGACTGTGGTATGATAGAAACGCTAAGTTGCAATTACACGCATATAGTGATGCTGATTATGGTGGTTGCAAGTTAGATAGAAAATCCACTAGCGGTACATGTCAATTCATAGGAACCAATTTGATTTCTTGGTTTTCTAAAAAGCAAGCTAGTGTAGCTCTTTCTACCACTAAAGCCGAGTATATCGCTTTGAGTTTATGTACTACCCAAATACTTTGTCTTAAACAGCAACTTAGCGATTTTGGCATTAAAATGAATAAGATTCCAATTTTTTGCGATAGCATAAGTGCAATCAATCTTTCCCGAAATCCGGTGCTTCATTCTAAGGCCAAACACATTGAGGTGCGATACCACTTTCTTCGTGATCATGTTCAAAATGAGGACACAGTGATAAACCATATAAGAACTGATCACCAAATCGCTGACATCTTCACCAAACCCCTTAATCAAGCCACTTTTGAAAACTTACGAGCCAAATTAGGAATGATGACTTACGATACCATTGTATAGTTCTATCTTTTGCATGATTTGCAAAATAAAGGGGGAGATAGAATAAGAACATGATTTTAGTTGGTAAGTCATGTTTTAGTTGGAACATGATTTTAGTTGGTAAGTCATGTTTTAGTTGGTAAGTCATGATGAATCATATGCTAAGTTTTTTTAGTATAAATTTTGGAGCATAGGTTAAGGGGGAGAGTATGAGTTGAGGGGGAGCGGCATACTATTTAAAAGTTGAAAACATAGTTGAAAACATTTGGTTAAACTTTTGGTTAAACATTTGGTTAAACTTTTGGTTATAAGTTGTGACATTAAAATCATGTTAGGTTATTTTGAAAATCATCCAAAAGGGGGAGAATATTGAGAAATATGTTTGGATAATTTTCAAAGTCACGATTTTAAGTGATGAATACTTAACAATGTCACACATGGTGTTATATGTGATTAAAAGTTGACATCGATCTCTCAGGTTGTTGCACATCGATCGATCTATTTAAGGCAGAAAAGTTTAAGACCTTTCTGCGAGACATCGATCTCTAAACCCGAGACACATCGATCGATCGATGTACATCAAACTCTCAATTCGATCGATCGATGTAGGTCAGAGATAAAACCTGAACCTTTATGTGAGACATCGATCTATGAAGCTGAGGCACTTCGATCGATCGATGTGTAGAGTTTTTAGAAATAATTTTCTAAAATATGATAAAATGGTTGTTTTCATTTGCACATGATTTATACATGCTCATTATGTGCTTATTATGTGTTTTTGGTGATTATAATTGTCTTGTGACTAACATGCATTAGAAGTTTCTACAACTTACCAAAAAGGGCAAAATTAGGTATTTTGAGTTTTGTAGGAACATGATATGGTGGAAATGTTTCAAGGATGTATTCTCATCCTATTTATCATGAAAAAGGTGGAATTGTGATTATTTCTGACCATCGGGGTCATTTCTGGAGTTTTCTCATACCAGGGGTATTTTGGTCATTTCATACTCCAAGGGTATTTTTGGTATTTTCACTCAAGGAATCTCTTGAGCATATTATTATCTTTATTCTGGAGCTGTGTCATTATTATTTTGAAGATTATATGGTGATCTTATATCTTATTCTCTCAACCGATGATATTATTGACTATAGCTGGATATGTGACGATTTGAGATGTCACATTCTATTTTTTATTGAAGACCCTCTTATATATGTTATAAGAGGATATTAATCATCATCTTTTATAGATTACAAGGTGTCCTTGGTGCAAGATTCATCACAATATGTAAAGGAGAAGAAAGTATGAATTTTGGTGTTATGTGTTTACATAATCTTGTCAACACTTATTCATTATTTTTTATTCACAAAATTTGAGTTGGTATACATACATACAACATCAAAAACGTCCATAAACAGGTGGAGAAGGTGGTGTACTCATTTTATGACTTTTGGACAAGTGGAAAATTCAAAAACAAGCTAGTTGGCAAAAGTTGCCAACTTAAAATTTCAAATTTGAATGTAATGCAGACAAGGTTGTTGGAGATGATTATGGAGGTGCTTTAATTCAAAATTCTCAGTCATCACATGATCTAAAAGTTGGAGAGAATATGCCATCTATTCACACTATAAATAGGAGGCAAGGTGAAGAAGAGAAGACACACACTTGAAAGCAAAAATTGAATATTGTTGTTTTGCTATTCTCTTCTCATATTTTTGTTCATACTTTGTGTAGCTAAGGTGTTCCAATTTTTCTGTTGTCCAGCTACACTATACACACCTTCTTGGGTTGGATTTGCATGATTGATTAGCCAAATTTATAAGGCTACATCAATAGGTGGTAGAGGTGTTGTAATCAAGAGTTGCATAGAGGTGATTATCCAAGTCTTGAATAGGGTTGGTGTATAACCCAAGGATCAAGCTTGGCTCTTGTTGTAAGGTGTTCATTTGATAGTGAAATCCAAGGAAAGGTGTTCCTTGGGACTGGAGTATGTCACATTGACCGAACCAGGATAAATTCTCGGTGTTCTTTTCTTGTTTCTTTATTTATGTTTTCTGCCCGTTTTTTACTGCAGTTTTCACACAACTTCTCACAATTTGAAAAACTAGCTAAACATTTTCAAAATTCGTGATTTTTGGTGGAGTTATACTTCAGACTGTTAGCTTTCATTTGCAAGAAGAATCACTTGATTTGAGCAAGAGAAAGTTAGTCTTTCAGTCTTTGCAAGATAACTGCTTCAATCTGGCTGCAATCTGACCAGTTTTGAGAAAACTTAAATTCTGTATTTTTCAAGAATTTTTTAAGGTCAGGGTCTTTTGGAAACTTCATCTACACATCCTAAGGAGTGTTTTTATATAACGATCAACCTTTTTGGTTGAGTATTCAAAGAGAAACACGTTTTGCAAAATCAGCAATATTCTGTCCAATTCTGTCCAGATTGACCATCTGAATCTTTTTATTTGTTTTAAGGGCCAAACGATTTTATTTTTGTCTTATTTTTGGACAGAGTCTTTATAATTCATTTAAGTTCAATTCTGGAAAGTTTCATAATTTTTGGAGTTGTGTACAATTATTTGTGAATTTTTTAAAAACGGGTTCTGAATCTGAGGTGGTCTCAGATTCTGTTTTCAAAGGGGATTTTAACAAAGGGTTGTAGTGTAATTTCCGCTAACCACTATTCACCCTCCCTTTAGTGGTGTTTATTGCAGGTGCATGGTCCAACACGATGTACTCCAACCCGACAACATAGAATAAGCCGGGAAGTTGCTGATCGTCCACATCAGCGCAGCGCGTAGCTGGAAGTTTTGTTTGGCCGATACATCAAACGTCTCCACGCCAAACTCCCACAACCACTTCAGCTCCTGTATCAATGGCTGCAGGTATAGGTTGATCTTCTGTTTCGGATTCCTAGGCCCCGGTGCGATCACAGTCAAGAACATGTACGGCTTCTTCATGTACATCCAAGGTGGTAGATTGTACGGCGTCACGATGACAGGCCACGACGAATACAGCTCTCCCGACTGTCCAAACAGGTTGAACCCGTCGGTGCATAACCCCAACCTAACGTTCCTTGTCTCTGACGAAAAACCCGGATGTGTCGCATCGAACGTCCTCCAAGCTTCGCCGTCGGATGAATGGCACATCTCACCGTCTTTCGTGTAGTGCTCCGCGTGCCACCTCATCTGACTAGCTGTGGCACCGGAAGCATAGAGCCTCTGCAATCTAGGGGCGAGAGGTAAATAGTAGAATTGCTTTCTTGGCACGTTCTGGTTTCTTTTGTTCGTTCTCCACCTACGTGTCCCACAGACCCTGCACCTGTCTTCATCCTCGTTGATGTTCCAGTATATGATGCACCCCTCCGAACAACAATCGATCTTCTGAACTGTCAGTCCCAACGTCTGCAGTTGTTTCTTCGTCGAATAAAAACTATCGACCATCGTGTTCCCCTCGGGAAGAGATTCCCTCATCAGCTGACACATCCCATCGTATAATCTCTCTGTCATGCGGTGCTCCGTCTTCATACTCGTCATCCGACCGATCATGGACATCTGTGTGTGACTACCGCAACTGGGATACGCGGCTGTTCATCCAGATCCTGTGCACGTTTGTACCCGAAATGCATTTGTAAGTACTACTCTCCCGTAAATGCACCGGCGGCTGCATCTTGCACCATCTGCACGTACGGGTTCTGAGATCCCTCGCCTATTTCTTCGACATCAACCTGACCGGGTCCCCCTTCGACGTGAACAGTTGCAGATGTAGACACCCCCGCATATTCGCCGTGGCAGTACCATGTATGGTAATTGTGCACGAAACCTTGTTTCAATAAGTGAACCCTCATGTCACCCGGATCCATATATTTACGGTTCTTGCATTTCTTACATGGACATCTAATCTGCGTTCCACTTTCATTACTCGTCGCAAAATCCACAAATATTTCGAGACCTCCAACAAATCTATAACTCCACTCCCCGTTGTTTACTCTCTCATACATCCACTTTCTATTGCTCCTCCTCGGATCCATTTTCTCGATATACCTTTAAAATAACAGTAGCTATCTTTTCTCGGTGTGAAAAACCTCAAAATCCACACAATAAGATATCTTCCTTCTATATTTTCGTTGAAATTTGATGATTTATGTGTTTGAAACGGGAGAACAATGGAAGAGGAAAGATGGTTTTATGGATCTCTGCCTGCAACTTTACCGACGATAAAGCGACGCCATAGCAATGAACAAAGAAACACAAATACCGACGCTTAAAAGGAAACAAACACAAATACCAATGACTTAGCGACGCTTAGCGACGACACACGTCGTATGGTGTGCGTGTATTAATGTCTGCATTCATTGCTTACCTATGATTTACCGACGAAATAGCGTCGCACGACGTATCTTCACACCATACGATGCGTTTCGTTGCTATATGTGTCGCTAAGGCGTCGCTATGCAGTCCTAACGGCAGTGTCCGCAAAGTGCCCGATGGTTACAATGTACGATGCATTTACGTCGCTAAGTCGTCGCTAATTCGTCACTGAATTCCCCTATATAAACATCAACCTGCCGTGACTCTCATAATATAAAAAACAAAATCTCCTTTCTAATCATATAAAAAGAGACAAATATGGTTTGTACTAAGGCACAGGCACGGTAGTGGTCGTACATATCCAAGATGGGCTCTTCAACCACCTGCACCTACACTGGTTCCTCCACAACCACAACCACCTCCACTGGCTGACTCCTCCGAACCCACTGTGCAGGGGTCAAGGCGGCAAGAGGATGAGCGTCTCGACTACTTGGACAGAAGGCAGATGCGGATCAAATACAAAGCTACGCAGCTGAGACGCCTCCTAAAGGCGTGTGCGGAGAGTGTTGCTACTCTCTGTTCGGATGACGAACGGTGAACGGCTCCTCTCCGCTCTTCTTTAAATTTGTTTTTCATTTTTTTCCTTATGTATTTTGCATTTTTTAATTCTCTATTAATGAAGTTTTTTCCCAATCATCGATTTTGTTTTCTTAATTTAAGCATGTGTTTAATCCCTTACAAATCTCGACGACACTAAAATACAGACGACACTAAAATACAAACGAAATGTGGTTCGAAAAAATTTGGGACGACTAATTCACCGACTAAACAGCGACTATATACCAACGAAACTTAATACGACGACGAGAACCTAATAACCGACGAATTTATTATCGGTGTTTGAATTTAGCGACGCTTTACCGACGAAACAGCGATGCACGACGTATCTTCACACCATACGATGCGTTTCGTTGCTATTGGCGTCGCTAAGGCGTCGCTATGCAGTCCCAACGGCAGTGTCCGCACAGTGCCGGATGGTTACAACGTACGATGAATTTACGTTGCTAAGTCGTCGCTAATTCGTCGCTTTTTCAAACGAAGTGTCACGCCCGCACATCAATTTATCACGGATTCGTCGCTATGTCGTCGCCATTTTTACCTATATATAACCCCACAGCCTTACATTTCACATAAACAAAGTTATAAAACTTCCTAAACAAAATACAAAGTATGTCCCATCGTTATATAAGAACCCCAAGGCGTGGAGGGGCAAACAGTGCACCTCCACAACGGCCTCCTCCTCAACCACAATGGCCTCCTCCTTAGCCACAACCCCAAGAAATGCCAGAACCGCAGATCAACTACAGTACGCTTATAGCAAACATACAGCAGCAGTCGAGGCAACTACACATCGTGAACAGAAGGCTGCGCAAGTTGAAAGTCAGATATTACAATCTGAAACGCCTCCTCAAAGAGTTCGCGGAGAATGAGGCGACCACTCTTTCTTCCGATGACGAAGAGTGAACGGCCCCTCTCCGCTTCTTTTTTAGATTTCTTTTTTAAATTTTTCGTCTTTATAATGTAAATTTTTATTTCTAAATGAATAATTTTTTTCCAATCATCGCTTTCTTTTTTCTTAATTCATACACGTGTTTAATCCTCGACGAATCTGCGATGACACAGCGACAAATCAGAATACGAACGAAAGTAAAACGAAACATTTGCGACACGCGGGTTTCATCGACAAAAAACCGACGATATACAACTCCGAGAACCTACTAACCGATGAATTTATTTCCTTTTTTATCCGTGTTTATGTTTCTGGAATTTTTACGACACACTACCGACGATATAGCGACGAAACGTTACAAACTAAATAGCGACAAACAAAAGACACAGAGTAGCGACGAACCACCGACAAAACATCGACGAAATTGTAACGAAAGGATTAACCTGACTATTTTTTGTTAACGACAATGTATTTTATCGTAGTTTCGTCGCAATTAACGGTGAAATATCTTTTATCGCTATGTCGTCGCAAATTACAGACGAAATACCAACGAAACATGGTACGTCGTTGAATTTTTCGTCGGAAAATGAAACGAAATTCTTTGTGTGGGGTAATGAAGCCAATCCATCACTTTGGTATGATTATTTCCTTATCTATTTCTTTTTTTTGGAACCCTTTGATAAGAAATTTTTGGACTTGGAATACGTGTTGAACACCATGCTCAAGCTGTTAGTTTTATGTGTTCCATACTACTAATGATGATGACTCTTCTTTTACAAATGGTACAAGAAGAACATGCCACCAGCATTCTATTTGAGTGTGATCAGACCAGAATTGCTCACCGGGTGGATCAAAGATGACCCGAGTTGTGTGCCGTTAATTTTCCGTCTAAATCCGTTAATAGAACCTGAGAAAAAAGAAAAACGTTAGAGGTCCCAGGACGCTGTCCCAGAAAAACCCTCCGACGCTTAAGTCAGCTGTGGGTGTTTTGAATAGGCGATTTATGCTGGAATAAGGTCTAGATGAAACCTGTAGTTAAATCTCACTGAGTATATGGCTTTGTATGAATTGGCCGAGATGGAGTTGAAGTGAGAAGGCTCCAGAAGTGGTTCCGAAAGTTGGACCCCCTTCCCCGTATGGATAGGGGAGTATTTATAATCAAGATTGAGGAGGTCTGCCCCCTGCCTGATTGATGGCACGGTGATGTGTCTGAGATGGCGGTCTAGTCCATTGTAGAGCTGTAGTGTGATGGGACAAAAGCCTGAGTCCGTAGCTGTGTCAGTGCCTGAACCCACGATGTATAGGTCGGCCTATAATGATGATCTTGTGCTGAACCAGTAGATGTTTGACACTTGGAAAGTAATCTGCAAATCTGCCTTGCTGGGTCCCAGATGTTAGCATATAATATCTTCCTCTGATCTTTAGCGGGATTAATGAAGCCCAGGCCGAGCTCTACTGATAAGAAAGTAAGGCCGAAGCCGAGCTGAATACATGTCCTTTGAATGCACAGCTAATTCCTTTACTCACCGAGGTTGACTGTAAGCGGTAACCTTGACTAAAGCTTTGCCGAGCCGAGGTGCTGATATGAAAAACTATCCTTGCGAGATGAATTCATTTTTCATCAGTCTTGGTTATGTTGAGCAAGCACCGACCTGACTCAGCCATGCGGCCGAGCTGAACAAAGATTATTGTTGATTTTGCCTTAACCATTTTAATAGGCTTGTCTTGGCCGAAATGCAAGATGGCCGAGCAGAAGTGCATCCATACCAAGCTACGGTGCATTTGTGCCGAACTGCGGGAGTTAAACATCTTATGCATAAAATCTGACGTTGACTATTATTGACTAATAGATGTTTATTTTTGGTTTATCATTTGCCCCCAGATCAGTTTGGCCGAGCTGACCAGAAGGGCAGGCTAATCGATTCAGAGCCTTTAATGCGTTGTCCTTTCAAATGTGACGTGTCTGCCTCTAACTGGTCTGCTCTGCGCATTTACTGTCTGCGCAAAGTACGAGGTGTCAGTTATGCACCTTTTCGCATTCGGCGGTTACAGAGATCGAGAGTGAGAGCATCGAGGTGACCCTTGGTCTGCCGAGATAAAACCCTATAAATAGGGCCTTTAGACTTAGAATTATCTTCTTCTGCTTTCTGTTCACTCAGACTTTTCTTCTCCGGCATTAGTCCTCCATATTCCGACGATCTCAGTTTTTCCTAGACCTCTTAGTCTTCTCTGGTCTTCTTCTTTCTTTCTACTCTGCTTTTACTGTAAGTCTTCATTTATAATTCCTCATCATGTCTGCTTCATCCCATAATTCTCAAAATTTTTCTGAAGGTGCTTCTTACACCGCCGGTGGTGGAGGGAATTCCAACTCTCCATCTCCGTCTGGGAGGACGGTCTCTGGTGATGACCTTCCTATTAGTAATCTGTGCTGAACCACTGGTGACACAGCTCAGTCCAGCAGAGCTGTCACCGTGGTTGACTGTTTGCCGGAGCAAGCAGGGATTGCTCATGCTCCGGCATCTATAATCCCCCGGCTTCGCTAGGGGATCCATCTATGTTCACGGGGGTCCTTGAAAGAGGTCTGCCATCTCTCTTGGTTCAAGAGTCTTTTTGTAATTTGTCCGAGGCCGACCTAGACCGGATCTACAAATTCCACAAGATTGACCGAAATCATTTCGGCCTAATCCTTCCTTTGCATGGTCTGACTACTTATGATCCTCCAAAGGATTATGAAGCAGTCTACAACGACTACTTCAAGTCAGGCTTTAATCTACCCATTCCTGAACCTCTTACCCGAATTATGCGGGCTTATGGGCTTAGGATTCCTCAGATCCAACCAAATGGTCTGAAGCTCATCCTTTGCTATCTTCTTTTTCTTAGAATAGCTAAGTCTCCCTTTAACGCCACTATTTTAGAGCCATTGTTTCCTGTCGGGCCTCGCATAGCTAGTATTACTTTAGCAAGCGGGCCTCTAACACCGAATTTCTCTTCGCTATTAATATTCCTACCTTCAATAAGAGATGGAAAGGTAGATTTTTTTACGTCAAAAAGGCTGAGCTGCAGAGTAGGAGCACCTGGAAGTCCAGCAAAGCCGACAATATGAAGCCAGGCCCAGATTATTTGAGTGAAGCAGCCAGACTTCAGAGTCTGCCCATCTTCATTGACTGGCAAAGGGTGGACTACGACATTTTGATGGCAGCCGACCTCAGCCATTCGGCCGTGGGTCAAAACTATTTTCCCCTTTCTCCCAACAAATTGCGCATTGTCAGAGGTCGGTCTTGATGCACTTTCTTTTTAGTATTTTTCTTACTTTTAGTAGCTAACTGTTTCATCCTTGATGCATACTCAATGGCTTTTGGCAACACTTCCCATTCCAGCAGGCATGGCCGAGGCGACAGCCAGGAAAAGAGATCACAAGGCTAGAAAAGTGGATGCTCTTTCATCTGCTGGGGGAACTTCTGCTCCATCTCTGCCCCCAGTTCCTGCTACTGCCAAACCCGTACAAGCAGAGCCCGAACCAGGTAACTAGAAATTTTTCCAACCTCGAATTTTCCTAAGTGTTTAGCTTTGTTTCTGACTTGATCTGTTGCTTCTTGCAGCTCTGCCAATAGAGATTCAGCATGACGAGCCTGAGGTCCAACTCCTACCTCAGGCTTCAACTGAGTTTGAAGAAACGGCAGAGGTGGGTGATGGCTCGAGCCTTCTCCCAAGAAAAATACAAAGGGGCGAAGGCTCCAGTGGCCGAGATGCGGGGCTATCTCAGCCTTTGGAAATGGCTTCTGTCGTGCCAGCTGAGGAAGCCCTGCCTCAGCCGACTGAATCACATGACCCAATTCTCATTGGGTTTTTAGAAGGTGATTCGGCTGTGGATCTAGCTATAGCCAGAAAACTGAACAAAGTGGCTGTTTTGCCCCTGGATCATCAGAAATTCAGAGCAGCTTCTTGGGGGAGCATGAAGGATGTCCTTCATTTCAATATTACTTTGGTAAGCAAAAATTTCTAAGTGTTTGTTTACTTTTATCACTTAGTCATATTTCTAACTTTACTTCCTGGCAGGTCCGAGCCCAAGAATTGGAATCCTTGGCTCGTGGAGAATAATTTTTCAAAGATCTTCAAGCCAAAACCAAAGAGCTTGAAGAGGCTGACCAGCAGAGAGCTGTGCTGACTCAGCAAGTAAATGCTCTACGAGCTGATGTCTCTCAACTCCAGCAAAGGGCCGAAGATGCTGAGATGAAGTTGGACACTTCCAACTCAAAGGCAGATGAGTTGGAACATAAAGTGGCTGACCTAGAATTGGCTTCCACCCAGTCTCTGACCGAGATTGAAGTTTTGAAGAAAGAGAAGGCTGAATTGTTGCAGCAAAGTAACAACTTTGAAGAGCAGTGGGATCAACTGCGTCAACAATTAGCTGAGGCCGAGGTCAAAGCAGTTGCTGATTTTAGAAGATCCCAGCTGTTTGAAGAAAACATGATTCTGCTGCAAAGTTTAGCTACAGAGGTCGGCCGAAAAGAAGCCATTGACGTCTGCTCTGAAATATATCCAGAATTGAACAAAGAAGATCATCGTCTGGCCGAGTTGTACAACTCAAGTGCTTCCCAAGAATTCGACAATCAATTCCAGTAGTTCTTGGAAGGAGCCGACTTGAGGGAAGACGAAGACTAGTCTTATGATATTTTTTGTAATCAGTAATAAGCAGACCTCAATTGTATTTTTTTCTTCAAATCTCTATGAATGGAAAAATTTTCTAAGTCTTTGCAACTTATTTTTCCCTTTTGTTCTGCTTTTTTGCTTTAGCTTTTTCTATTAAGTCTTTTCTTTCCAAACTTATTGTTACTGAGTTCTCATGTCGGCCTTGGTAAACTCAATCAGTTTAACTGAAAACAAACTAAGCCACCAAGCTTTAAAATATAGAATGAACCTGTTATTCTGCCGAGCTGAGATAAAATCTTTTGCCCCAGGTTTCCCTTGTAACGGCCGAGATGTAATAACAATTTCTTGAACTGAACTTTCACAGAGATGATCTGGACTCCAGGATCTGCTCTGCTTCACACTTTAATTCTTCCAAGTATAGACTTTTGAGTCATGCTCTTATAGGACTGATCTGGACTCCAGGGTTTGCCCTATTTAATGCAGCCCAGGTTTCCCTTGTAGCGGACGAGATGATTATTTTCAGTAAATTTTTGAACTGAACTTTCGTAGAACTGACCTGGACTCCAGGATCTGCTCTGCTGAACATTTCTTGGATTCTTCCAAGTGCTAATGAATAAATCATTGAATCTCATGGGACCGATCTGGACTCCAAGGTCTGCCCCATATTATATTCTCCTGCTCAGCAATTTTTGAACTGAGCTTTCATTGAGCCGATCTGGACTCCAGGATCTGCTCTGTTGGATATTTCTTGGATTCTTTCAAGTGTTAAAACTGATGAGTCGTAGGACCAATCTGGAATCCAGGGTCTGTCCTCTGTTATATTATTATGCTCAGCAACATCTTGATCTGAGCTTTCGTAGAACTGATCTGGACTCCAGGGTCGGCTCTGATGAATACTTGGATTATTCCAAGTGTTGACAGTAGAGTCATTTCTCTTCATAGGACTGATCTGGACTCCAGGGTCTGTCCTATATTACACGGCCTAAGTTTCTCCTTGTAGTGGCTCAGATGAACATGTTCAACAATTCTTTTGAGCTGAACATCTTTAAGAAGACTGATCTAGACTCCAGGATCCGTCTTGCTGAGGTGTGAAACTTGTCACCTTCAAGATTCCTTCAGGATAATAACACAGCAAATAGTTGAGTCCCCAACGTGGGAGGACATTTAGCCCGAACTGAAACCTTGCTAAATTAGAAGACCAAGACCTTGAGAAAATTAAGGTAAACCCCTGATAAGCCTTAGAGCCGAGGTCGACCATGAGGTGGACATGCATGCTGAAGTGGACTCCTGATAAGCCCTAAGGCCGGGGTGAACCTTTGTTGTGGCTGGAAGGATACCATATTATTTCCTTGACCTGATGAGCCATAAGAGAGAAGTCACCGAGATGGGGAAGCTTGTGCCCTGAGCCACTTCATGAGCCATAAGGCAGAGATCGGCTAAGCACGAATCATGTCGGGCTCCAATTCTGTTACGACTCATAAAGTGAGCGTCAGGAAGGCACAAAACTTCTTTCCCAGTTTGGAAGAATCCCTCAGTATGAATCATAAGGTGAAAAGAGAATGAATATGCCCCCAAGCCAGGCTGAGTAACTGTGTCTTGGCCGACTGATCTGGACCAGACATCTCCAAATAATGCACCGAGCTGAGACGACTGAAGGACTTGATTAAGATATTGGAAATTTAAATCTCATTTGTTGATAAAAAGCACTGCTTAATATATGGACAATTATTTTGCTCATAGCAAATGTGTAGTAACAAAAAGTGTATTCCATTCACATTTATGTACATGAAGATTTGGAATACATATTTGAAAGATGAATCGTGACTCTTTTGTAGGCTTATGCTTTTAGATCAGCTGTATGCTTTTGGAGACCCGCAATCTCTGCCCATCTGAATCTGAATCATCGTCTCTTGGCGACCTGTGTCGACATTCAGGTCGGCAGCTTTCATCCAGAGGAGGCCAGCTAAAGTTTAGACTATTGTGCAACCTTGACCTCGGATTGTAAAATTGTTGCAGGTGGCCGAGCTCAATCAGACGCCCAATCTCTTGGCCAAGCTGCTTGCAGTCCTCTGTATCATGACCAATATCATGATGATACAGGCAGTATAGCTGATGATTCCTCTTATGGATTGGCCCTGTAAGGGGCTGAGGCTCTCTCGCTAGGCCCTTCTTCCTCATGTAAGAAAGAACACGAGCCTTTGAAACTAGCAGAGAGTTCCTTTCTTTCCCTCGGGCTCCCAACCGAATACTGACAGAACGCCTTTCCTGTGTTGGTGCTCTGCCTTTATTGTCAACTTTTCTGCCATGTTAGAATGGCAGTAACGCTTTTTGTGTGCGTTTTGAGTGCTGATGACTAGACCTTTGTCCTGAACGCCTAGCCTCAGACATGAATTCGACCTGACGCCTGGGATGATAGTCAGGCCGAGTTGGAGAATATTTCAAAAGTTCCTCTTGTGAAAGAGAATTACCTGGATGGAACCCGCTGGGTCCCACCGCAGAAGCTTTCCCCTTTATCTCTTTCACCACAGCTTGAAATACACCAAGATTTTGATCCACATAATTTACGGCCTGTATGTGCTCTTCATATGTGAAAGCAGCAGTAGGAGTTGAAGATTCTCCTGGCTCCGAGGAACACTGTTCCATTTGTTGTTGAAGAGGTGGTTGACGTATTTTGGATGTCATAGGTTGCTTTAACCCTTTCCCATCTTTTTTATCCATCGTTCCCACAATAAAAGGGTAGGATATATATTAAGAAAGCCTTGAAAAGTTGTTTTAAGGAATATGAAGGCCAGCCAGGCCCTCCTTCTAGCGCCAAATGACAAGACCAGAATTGCTCACCGGGTGGATCAGAGATGACATGAGTTGTGTGCAGTTAATCTTTTGTCTAAATCCGTTAATGGAACCTGAGAAAGAAGAAAAACGTTAGAGGTCCCAGGACGCTGTTCCGGGAAAACCCTCTGACGCTTAAGTCAGTTGTGGGTGTTTTGAATAGGCGATTTATGCTGGAATAAGGTTTAGATGAAACTTGTAGTTAAATCTCACTGAGTATATGGCTTTGTATGAATTGGCCGAGATGGAGTTCATGTGAGAAGACTCCAGAAGTGGTTCCAAAAGTTGGATCCCCTTCCTCGTATGGATAGGGGAGTATTTATACTCAAGATTGAGGAGGTCTGCTCCCCTGCCTGATTGATGGGACGGTGATGTGTCTGAGACGGCGGTCTAGTCCATTGCAGAGCTGCAGTGTGATAGGACAAGAGCCTGAGTCTGTAGCTGTGTCATTGGCTGAACCTACGATGTATAGGTCGGCCTATAATGATGATCTTGTGCTGAACCAGTAGATGTTTAACATTTGGAAAGTAATCTGCAAATATGTCTTCGTGGATCCCAGATGTTACCAGATAATATCTTCCTCTGATCTTTAGCGGGATTAATGAGGCCGAGGCCGAGCTCTGCTGACAAGAAAGTAAGGCCGAAGCCGATATGAATAGATGTCCTTTGAATGCACAGCTAATTCCTTTACTCGCCGAGGTTGACTGTAAGTGGTAACCTTGACTAAAGCTTTGCCGAGCCGAGGTGCCGATATGAAAAACTATCCTTGCGGGATGACTTCATTTTTCATCAGTCTTGGTTATGTTGAGCAAGCGCCGACCTGACTCAGGCATACGGCCGAGCTGAACAAAGGTTATTTTTGATTTTGCCTTAACCATTTTAATAGGCTTGTCTTGGCCAAAATGCAAGATGGCCGAGCAGAAGTGCATCCATGCCAAGCTGTGGTGCATTTGTGCCGAACTGCGGGAGTTAAACACCTTATGCATAAAATCTGACGTTGACTGTTATTGACTAATAGATGTTTATTTTTGGTTTATCAGAGTGTGAGTGAAATGCTGAGCAAATGGGACGATAAGGTCTCAAGAGAAGGATCTTGTGAATGGATATTTGACCACATCTTCAGATCTTATCCAGTGATGCTATTTCGCGTACAGCATTTGGTAGCAACTATGAAGAAGGAATAAAGATATTTGAATTGCAAGTAGAACAAGCAGATCATGTCATGAAGGTTGGAAGAACATTGTACATCCCAGGAAGGAGGTAAACTATATATTTAAAACAGCATTTCTTGTAACACAGAGTATGTAGAAAATATAACTTTTTCTTCCTAATGATTTGGCTTTTATATCCCTAGGTTTTTGCCAACCAAGAGGAATAGAAGAATGAAATATATAACAGAAGTCGTGAAATCATCAATTAGAAGCATAATTGATAAGAGACTTGAGGCAATGAAAGGCAATGGAAGCAAAGCCAGCAACAATGACTTACTGGGCATATTGTTACAATCAAACTATGAAGTGATTAAAGAACATAGTAATAAAAGTTATGACTTTCCATTTCCAATGGAGTTAAAGACACACTCTTCTTTGACTTTAGAATATGATGGAATAAAGTAAAATGACTCACTAAATTGGACGCGCTTCTTATATTGTGAAGTAGCAGTTGATCGACACAGCGTGACATAATTTTCATTATGCATCATTGGGAAACAACCTCCGTTTGGTTCTAACACATGAGTATGGTTGCGTACATTCGGACCCCACATGCCCTGCCATAGACTGGAGCTTCTAAGTCAATGGGGTAACATTGTTGTTGTAGTAGTAGTAATAAAAGTTAAGGTAAAGTTAAGGTATGACCATTAAGAAGTAATTGAGGAGTGTAAACTTTTCTATTTCGCGGGAGAAGAGACAACCTCAGCGCTCATTACATGGACAATGGTGCTACTAAGTATACATCAAGATTGGCAGTCTCGCGCTAGAGCAGAGGTGTTTCAAGTTTTTGGCAAGGATGAGACAGACCTTGAAGGGCTTAATCGCCTGAAAATTGTAAGCTTCCTATACCTTAATTTCGGCTTTGTTCCAAAAAAATGTTGTGCCACTTGAACATAAATTAGCTTTAAGCAAGACTTGACGAGATTTATATCACAGGTGACTATGATTTTGAACGAGACTTTAAGGCTCTATCCACCAATCCCTACATTGAGCCGAATGGTCAATGAAGACACCAAAATTGGCAAGTTGTTACTTCCCAAGTGGGTGTTCGTGTCGCTGCCAGTCATCTTAGTGCATGACGACTATCAGATATGGGGTGATGATGCCAAAGAGTTCAATCCGAGCAGGTTCGCGAATGGGGTGGCGAATGTCATAAAGGGCCTGTTGAAATGTGTTAAGTTTTGTTTATTTGCACATTTGACACTTCGAACACCTACATAAGGCGCATAATGTGGAGTGTCTGAAAGTCAGAACACTTCGAACGTCTACATAAGACGCCTAATGTAAAGTTCCTGGAGACCAGTACTCTTCGAGCGCCTACATAAGGCGCTTCATGTGAAGTGTTTGGATTCCAGTACACTTCGAACGCCTACATCAGGCGCTTCATGTGTCAAAAAGAAAAATAATACACTTTGAACGCTTGAACAAGTGCTTCATGTGTATTACAAGTCAAATGAACATTTTTCCCCAAAATGGGCACAAACATCAAGTGCCTTTTGGTTAAAGTCAGAATTACTTCGAACAAGTATGAAGGCTGAGATGAAGCGCTTCATGTGACTTCGAACGAGTTTTGCTGTCCACTTAAGGCGCTTTATGTAACATTCAATGCCTGTTCAAAACCACATTAGACGCTCCATATCACATTGAACGCCTGTTCATTAAACAATTAAGGCGTTTCATGTTACCAACGTCACAAATGTCTTATGCTTTGTTTTCTAACACTTACTTGACATTTGTACCCTCCCTTTTAGTACAATGTCACATGTTCTCTCTCACTCTTGGAGAAGTCATCATTCCTCTTTGAGCTCTCAACAAGAAGCTTCCTCAAGAAGCTTTCATCCATCTAAGAGAAGATCTCCAAAGATGAAGACATGTCATCACAAGAAGATAAAGCTCATTATTGGCCCCTGCAAGGTTTCAAACGGCTGGAAGTTTGGAGGAGACAAAATAAGGGCTCCATCTCTTTCATCTCTAACTTTCTACCATCAAAGCTGTCACGTTTCTCTCAAAGTTTAAGCTCTCAAAATAGTTGTAGTGTGTATTTTACTTTATTTGTGAGAGTTGTATTTTAAAGAAGAAGAGGTTTCTTATTGTTGAGTGAAGATTGTGAGAGGCTAAGTATAGATTGTTGTTTAAGAAGCAAGGTTGCTTCTTGTTTGAAGAAACCCAGACCTTGGAAGGTTAGTTGATAGTGTGGTGGTGCACTATACTCCCTACAAGAATTCTTTGAGGAGCAAAGAAGTTCTTTGGAGGTTAGACTTCAAGAGGTTGGCTTTCTTTGTTGTGGTCTAGGCAAGTGTCCTAGTTTTATTTGTATTTGGATTTGTTTTGATTGTTGTTTCTCTTGAAAGAAATAGCAATCTCTCATTCAAAATCCTTCTTGTGAAAAATAAAGAAGGTAGAGGAATAGAGTCATTTCGACTTGAACCTCTATACATATTGCGTTCTTTTCGCTTCCACAAGTTTTATTCATTTTAAGAACACTTCCAAGTATTGATTTGCACTCAAAAACAAAAAACATACAAGAAAATATTCATACTTGGTGAACACACTATTCAACCCCCCTTCTAGTGTGTTCTAAGGGACCAAATAATTGGTATCAGAGCTAAATCTTGAGTATTTGAGTTCAAATAGCAAGATTTTATCTTTAAAGTATGGATTCCTTTATTTTTGAAGATGCTAGTTCTCCTGGTGGTGATGCTTCTAGACATAGAAGGCAAGAATCACTACTCCCTTCTATCTCTAGTGTCCATGTCAAAGTTCCTATGTTTGACCCTCTTAATTACCCACTATGGAAATTAAACATGGAGACATATCTACGTTCTTGTGTATATCGCATATGGAGAGAGAGCTGTCAAAAGGTTCCACCATTCCTTTTGATGTTGATGATTCTATTCCTGAAGAGGAGTTACAATTTGTCATAGATAGCAAAGCTCTTGCTATTTCGAATAGCTCTCTTTCACCAAATGAGAGAGCACAAATACAAGGAGTCCGATCCGCCCATGAATCTTGGACTAAGTTGGAGATGATTCCTGTAGGAACATCTCAAGTGAGGAAGGCCAAGAGGAGACAACTCATTAAACAATTTTACAATTTTAATGTCCCTAAAGGTGAAAAGATCGAAGAGTCTATCCAAAGATCTACCAAGCTTGTCAACCTACTTACAGCGATTGGCAAAAGGATTGAACAAGAGGATCTCAACCATTGCTTCCTAAATAGTTTAAGAAGAGAATGAAATGCAAAGGTGACGGCCATTGACGAGTCAAAAGATCTAGAGACTATCAATCTAGATGAGCTTTATGAGAATCTCATCACTTATAAGATCCATCTTGAAGCTCAAGAAAAGAATGATCCCATCCGATATTTGTCAAAGGCTCTCGCATGCGAATCGGAGGATTCAAACGATGATGTTAGACTTCTCGTTCGAAGGTTTAGAAGATTTGCTAGGAAGAATGAAGATGAAGCCAAGAGGTTCATCAAAGAAAAATTCTCCAAGGACAAGGTAAAGGACCAAAAGAACAAGCGCTATAAATGTGGGAAGTTTGGTCACTTCATGAAAGATTGTCAGGTGAAGGAGCCGCAACATAAACACAAGAAAGCCATCTACCAAAAGAAGAAGGCTTTACAAGCGGAGGTAGCCCATTGGGAGAGCATTCTTTCTGAATCCGAGAGCGACAACGGCGAAAATGAGGATCTGGCTCTCACGGGAGTCATCAACGATGATCTCGACAAGGAGTTCTATTCACTCATGGCCATCGAAGATGAGATGGTGGTATACACTATTTCATCTCATTATAGATTGCAAGATGAAAAAGATGACTTACTGCTTTCATCCATCCAAGAGAATGTCTCCAGATATGAAGACATGTCATCACAAGAAGACAAAGCCCATTATTGGCCCCTGCAAGGTTTCAAACGGCTGGAAGTTTGAAGGAGATAAAACAAGGGCTTCATCTCTTTCATCTCTAACTTTCTACCATCAAAGCTCTCAAGTTTCTCTCAGAGTTTAAGCTCTCAAAATAGTTGTATTGTGTATTTTACTTTATTTATGAGAGTTGTATTGTAAAGAAGAAGAGGTTTCTTCTTGTTGAGTGAAGATTGTGAGAGGCTAAGTGTAGATTGTTGGACAAGAAGCAAGGGTGCTTCTTGGAAGAAATCCAAACCTTAAAGGGTTAGTTGATACTGTGGTGGTGCACTATACTCCCTACAAGAATTTGTAGGATCTGCAAGGAACCACTGAAGGGGGGATTGAATAGTGGGTGCGAAAAATTTGGTTTTTAAAATTGCTTTGAACAAAAAACTCAACTTCTGAAAACAGTTTATGTTTTCAGGACCAGTTTTAAAACGTTTTGAAAACTAGGTTTCAGGCCTTCAAAAATTCTGCAATTTTGAGACACGTTAGCCTCAGATGTTATGTGTCTCCTAAAAATTTCAGATGTAAATTCAACCTTTAACCCCTTCAAAAAGCGTTGGTGGTCAGATTGCACGAATCTGCCAGAAACGGTAGACCGTTTTGAAAAATTTATTCCTATGTGTACGTAACTCCAAATGCTCTGAAATTTTAAGGACTAACCCCTTATAAGTTTTATTTAAATTGGCGGAAACAGTTTTGAAAAATTCTTTTAGGAAGTTAGTCAAATACGACCAAAGTCTTAGCCTTTGCAAGCCTGAAAATCAGACTGCACTAGTCTCAGAACTTTGGACGTTTGGATGACTTATACTTATCCAAAAGGGTTGTAACTTGCGCCAAAAGAACCCTAAGACGTGTGGATATGTTTCCTGAAAGTTTCATGATTTTTGAAATTTGTTTACTATTTTTACAAACGTGATTAAAGATAGTAAACAGTGCTGAAACAGAAAATCAGTGCTGAAAGTAAATGACACCAAGAATTTTATACTGGTTTGATTATCAACAACCTACTCCAATCTTCGAGGAACACCTTCCTCGGTTCATACTAATCACACAACTCAAAAACACCTTACCACAGGGTTTATGGAGTTACACACCAACTCCAACCCTTTACAAACCTTGTACGTGAATACAATTGTCACGAACACCACCATCTTGCAAGAATGAAGATTGATCACACCTTGATCAATCTTTTACATAGATATAGAATGTGTGGTGGTCTAAGATAAGCACATTCAAGAATATTAATATAAGTACAATAGGCGTTTAGAAGAGAAGAAAGAAAGAGAGTGTAGAAGAAGAAGGCTAGAACACTTTTGATCTTTGATTTTGCAACTCTTGTTCTTGTTTTTGTTTTGCTCTTCTTCCTTCCTTTTTAATTGTTTTGGCCGCCCCCTTAGAAGTCCTTCTCCTCTTGAAAATTGTCTTCTAAGTCCTTGTGAGAATGTGTAGCATCATTGTGACATGATCTTGCTTACTTGGCACTTCTCATTGGATGATCATTTAAACTTTGCTTACTTGGCACTTCATGATTGGTTGAATGTTGTCATCATTTGATGACTGTATAAACCTGATAATAACACTTAAAACATGTGCCAAAATAATCATAAAAACATTGCCAATTTTCTCACAATCAATCCCACATAATTTGGAGAACAAATTGGTCTCATTCATGACCATAAAATCGGCCAACTCATTCCTTCACATGCTGAAAATTTCAGCATGTGCAATATTCTAGAAATATTAAAAATATTGTCATAGTAGTATTATATAAATCCCTTGAAAATGAAGAGGCAAATATATCACAATTAAGATGCAATTTTCGGCCACTATTCACATGTGCTGAAAATTTTCAGCATGTGTTGCATTTTTGAAATCTTTCCTTGTGTGTTGCCCCCTTCAAAGTCACCCATCATGTGTGGCTTATTTTCTACATATTAAAATGTCAAATAAGTGTCAAATAAGCTCCATCTAAGCTCCATCATGGCTGAAGTTTCGTGTGATATGGCATATACACGTGCTGAATTTATTTTGCAAACTTTGTAAAATAGTGCACAATAATTATACACACATGGTATATTCCAATCAGCCCTTAATTTAATTTTTTTAGAACACTTTAAGATGTATGACATATGTAAAAAGTTTCTAGGTACATGTCGTATGATGTGCCAAAAACGTTCCATGTGTTGTGTACGTAGAAAACCGAATTTTCGATGTTTATCGATTACCCGATTTTTCTCTAATTAAATTCCAACTTTTTGCACATGTTATATATATTATGTTACACATAATATAAATAATATAAACTTTAATATTCAGCACTTGGCTGGTCTAAAGTGGCGCCATTAACATGTGACAAAATTAAAATTGGAATCTCCACAATTTGGCCTTAATGTGGGGTGATTTGTGTTTGCCGACATGGAATGATTTTATGGCTAAAAATATCATCATACTCACGAAATGTTTGAGTATTTTTGAAGTACAGGGGCTGGCCATCTATTTATGGCAAGTACGCGACACGTTGGTGAAGTTTCGGTATTCGCCCGATACAACAATTTTTGGTTTAGAACCTTTTAACGTGTTGTATTTAATTTGTCATCACCATGACTTATATCATATGATATAAGACCTGAATATACTCATAAATATGAGTTAAGTATGATGGTGTGACGTTAACGTACGTATATAATATATAACGTGTCGGTAGTACGTTGGAATATGTGTGTATGTGTCTTTTTCAAAAAATCTGAAAATATATATATATTTGTATATATGTATGTGTGTATAATCATGATGTAGCAGGAGGAGGAGACTTTCCTTTCTTAATCTTGTTGCTTTTGTGCCTTGTCCAAATGTTGCTTCCTTTAATGAACTACTTAGTTTAATTTACTAAGTACTTCACTTAATGAACTATTTTAGTTCATTAATGGTGGCACCTGAAAATAGTATAAATACAACAAATGTTTGCTATTTGATGTAAGCTTTAACGCTTCATGGCTCGTTAGTACGGCAACATTATATATGAACTATATCAGGCAAGTTTTACGCAATATGTCATGCACGTTTATGTCATGCACGTTTTTATGCAATATGTCATGTACGTTTAAATCCTGTATTTTGAAATCACTCAAACCCCTTTATCTCTACAGAATTCTTTGAGGATCAAAGAAGTTCTTTTGAGGCTAGACTTCAAAGGGTTGGCTTTCTTGGTTGTGGTCTAGGCAAGTGTCCTAGTTTTATTTGTATTTGAATTTTGTTTTGATTGTTGTTTTCCCTCAAAGAAATAACAATCCCTCATTCAAAATCCTTCTTGTGAAAAATCAAGAAGGTAGAGGAATAGAGTCATTTCGACTTGAACCTATATACATATTGTGTTCTTTACGCTTCCGCAAGTTTTAATCATTTCAAGAACACTTCCAAGTATTAGTTTGCACTCAAAAACGAAAAACATCTAAGAAAATATCCATAATTGGTGAACACACTATTCAACCCTCCTTCTAGTGTGTTTTAGGGGACCTAACAGGGCCAAGTTGCGTTTTTCCCATTTGGTTGGGGACCTAGGGTATGCATTGGACAGAACGCCTCCATGGTAAAATCAAGATTGGCTATTGCAATGATTCTGCAAAAATTCTCATTCGAGCTATCTCCTTCTTATGCTCATGCCCCTCACACAATAGTCACAGTCCAGCCTCAGCATGGTGCACAACTACCCTTTCTCAAGTTGTAATCTGCTTCACTAAAAGAAGGTCCTTCATATGAGAATGAACCTATCTTCATGTAATGAAATAAATCTACTTCCAACTCACCTTCATGCTCAACTGGTTTTGATTGATATGATCCGGAAAAAAAAAATCTTAGAATCCTGCATCCTTTAGGTCTGGCAATGTAGTGACAATCCAAAATCAAGAAGCCGAGTAAATAGATAAATGAGCAGGAGAAGCCATAATGAATAAAATACTTTCTTTGTGTGAAGTTGTTCTCAAGCTTACACACCGTTTGAAAATAGCTTGCTGAAAGCTCGTCTCCTGCTCTTTTTTTTCTTTTTTGGATCTATCATTCGAAAACAACATTAGTTCTGAAATATAAACAATTAATAAAAAGATGTAATAAAATAACATTTTTTTCACATTGTCATTTTTGACATATGAATAAAAATTCATGACCTAAAAAAATAGAAGTTTAAGCAAACTTAAGCATGTGGTATAACGTCTCATAACGCTATCATACGTTGAATATAACCAAATGCCAAATTTTAAAATCTCGCATGCATCGGTCTGAAAATGGTTAACCCAAATTCATGTTTAGTTTTTACGTTTATGTTTATGTATCATGTTTTACGTTATTGTTTTCTGATGTGAGTGAGCATGTTACATGTGGATTTTGTGTTACTCAAGGTATCGTGCAAAATCCACGATCCATGTGATTTGATTTGAATAATTAACAAGAAAATCTTGAGCATATCAATATTCAAATAATTAGTTTATAAACATGCTTAAATTTAAAATAAATGAAAATCATGTATGATTTTTTTCCCTTTATATTTGTTTGACAACAAAAATAAAATAAATAGGATAACTGACAATTATTGAAATCATAACATTTTTCCATATGAAATAATAATAATGATGGTTCAAAGATATCAGTTAAAAATGACTCTTTATACTTACTATGTTGTAATAAAAAAAACTGTTTACAATTTTGTTCGTAATAAGTTCGATTTTAGCTCGAGTTTGATGACATTCGATGTAATCGAATTCAAGTTTGCTAAATGTTAAAAATTCTCAATTCGATAAACTAATAGTCACATTGGTTTGGACCATTTACACCCGTAGTTTGGGCATTACACTCATATATATATATATGTATGTATATATATATATGTATGTATGTATATATATATATATATGTATGTATATATATATGTATGTATGTATATATAGATCTCCCATGATATGAATATATATATATATATATATATATATATATATATATATATATATATATATATATATATATCATGAACCGGAAATAACCGAATCAGAAATGAATTTTTCAATATGAATTTAAAACCAAATATAGATTTTAGAAAAGGATCTCCAGTAAGACAGGAGATAAATAAAGAATTTTATTTACAAAAATGGGAACCATTTAGGAATTGGTTTTTTGGTAATTTTAATAATCAAGATAAATTATATTTTCAGGAAAAATATTATAAGGATCTTTCTCAGAAAAACCAGGTTATACCATTTGTGCCTTGGTTTTTGAATAATTATATTTACAGTATTATCTCTGTTATAGAAAGAGATTATAATATGAATGGTAAAATACTCCATACTGTATTTCCACCACAACAACCTTTTCAAATTGGAAAAGAAAATGAAATAAGACATTTTACTGCTTTTCAAAAATTAATAGATAATAATACTCTTTCGATTACAATTGCTCATATTAATATGATATTAACACAACAAAATTATAGTAATTTGTATGTGGTTGTGTTAGGAGAACAATTAAAAGATATAAATAATAAGATAGATAATATTTTATCATATGTAAAACAAATAAATAATAAAGTACAAGCTGCAAATATAACTAGTACTAGTAAGAGCATAATAGCTGCTCCTACTATTCAACCTCCTCCAGATATAAAAGATTTTAAATTAAAATCAACTACTGATTTAGAAAGATTATTAGAAGATAAATTTAAAAATCTTAAATTAAGTACCCTTGAAGAAGAATTTGAAGAATTAATGAGTGATAAAGAAAATCATTCTAAAATAATAGATGATGAGATAAACAAATTAAGATATAAATTTGCGGATAGGCCAACTCAAAGAAAATATTATTATCCAAGACCTACTCCTCAAGATATATTACTTGAAGAAGAAGAATATATAATAAATAATTCATATCATGGGAGATCTATCTATGAATGGAACATAGATGGATTTACAGAGAGACAAATTTATAATGTTGTTCATAGAATGTTAATGTATAGTACAATTTGTAAAACAAATAATAATTCTGATAAAGTAGTAGCTAATATGTTAATATCAGGATTTACAGGACAATTAAAAGGATGGTGGGATAATTATTTATCTCCCCAAAGTAAAGCAGAAATATTTAATAATATCAAGGTAGAAGATGGAGTACAAACCGAGAATATAGTTTATACTCTTATAATTAATATAATAGAACATTTTACAGGCAGATGGTCTGATAATTCTGAGACTCTTAGAACTTTATTACAAAATCTAAGGTGTAGAACACTTACCTCATTTAGGTGGTATAAAGATACATTTTTAAGTAGAGTAATGGAACTTCCAGAGTCTAATAGTACTCATTGGAAATCAAAGTTTATAGATGGATTACCTTCTTTATTTGCAGAAAGAGTTCGAAAGAATCTTCGCAAAGGAGAAGTAAGTATAAATTATGATAATTATACTTATGGCAAGTTAATAGGAACTTGTATCCAAGAAGGATTAGCCTTGTGTAATGAAATTAAGTTAAATCAACAA
This sequence comes from Eustoma russellianum, assembly GCA_036186865.1. NCBI lineage: Eukaryota > Viridiplantae > Streptophyta > Magnoliopsida > Gentianales > Gentianaceae > Eustoma > Eustoma russellianum. Next base: position 30,158,784 of record AP025055.1, read on the forward strand.
ATAAAAAAACATTCTTTGAATGAAAAAAGACAATTGGGTCAATTTTGTGCTCAATTTGGATTAGATGATCGCTTAGATAAGAGTGATAATAAAAATAAGAAATTTAAATCTTCTCATAAATTTCAAAAAAGGAAACTGAAAAGAGAAGAGAGAAAAAGGAAAAGAATGAAAGATAATTATAAGGAAGATGTTGGTAATACCAAAAAGAGATATGGTAAAAAATCTAAAGAATATAAAAAATCTTATAAATCATATATAATATGTAAAAAATGTGGACGCCCAGGCCATAAGGCAAATACATGTTGGGTAAAGAGAAAAATTAATAGTTTAGAGGATAATGATTTAAAAGAGGTTTTATCAAACATTTTATTAAATTCAGACTCGGAAACAGAGTTAGATCAATCTTCTGAATATCCAGAAGATATAATGGGAATAATTGAAAATGATAGTATATATTCTTCAGAGGAAGAATGTGGTCCTTGTAATAGAGGAGAAACATGTTGTGAACAATCTTCTGATATAGAAGAAAATCAATTATATCAAATTATTTCACAATTTCAGGATTTAGAAATAAATGTTTTGACAAATGATATTATAGAATTGTTAAAAATAATAGATGATTCTGAAGTAAAACAAAAAATTATATCTTATATCAGTAATAAAGGAGAAGCTGAGTCTTCTATACCAAGGATATATCAAAGAATAGAACAAACAGAACCTTATACATTATCAGAGGTTAAGAGACAAATGTCTCAAAGAAATAGAAATAAAGAATCTGTAGGAATTGCAGAGTTAATAATTGAGATTAATAATCTAAAACAAGAAATAAAAGAAATAAAACAAAATAATTTGTTATTAGAAGAAAGAGTTCATAAACTTGAAAAAGGAAAAGAAATTCTTTTTGAACCTTCTGAAAATATTTTAGAAGGAATAGATGATCAAATATATTTGTCTATATTAGAAATTGTTACTTCACAAAAATGGTATGTGAAAATTAATTTATTAATAGATGATAAATTTTGTAAGGAATTAGTTGCATTAATTGACAGTGGTGCAGATTTGAATTGTATTCAAGAAGGGTTGATACCTACTAAATATTTTCAAAAAACTACACATTCATTAAGATCTGCTAGTGGGCAGAAATTACATATTAATTATAAGCTTCCTCAAGCTTATGTATGTAAAGAACAGGTATGTATTCCTGTTAGTTTTTTATTAGTTAAAAATATTACTAACCAAGTAATACTCGGTACACCATTTTTACAGAAGTTATTTCCTATTAAAAATATTGATAAGACAGGATTTATAGGAAATTTCAAAGGAAAAGACATTACTTTTAAATTTATTGCAGAACCTTTAACAAGGTTTATAAATAATTTTACAGAATCTGTAAAAGCAAAAGAAAATCAAATAAATTTCTTAAAACAAGAAATTACAATATTAACTATAGAAGAAAAATTACAAAATCCTAAATTACAGGATAAAATCAAACTATTGCAGAATGAGTTTTCATTACACATATGTAATGATCATCCTAATGCTTTTTGGGATAGGAAAAAACATATAGTTTCCCTTCCATATGAAGAGGAGTTTGATGAAAAAACAATTCCGACAAAGGCAAGACCTTGTCAAATGAATTCTGAATATTTAGAATTATGTAAGAAAGAAATATCTTCTTTAATAGATAAAAAATTAATTAAGCCCTCAAAATCATCTTGGTCTTGTACTGCTTTTTATGTAAATAAGCATTCAGAACAAGAGAGAGGGGTTCCAAGATTAGTAATAAACTATAAACCTTTAAATAAGGTTTTAAAATGGATTAGGTATCCTATACCGAATAAGAAAGATTTATTGGATAGGCTAAATGAAGCACTTATTTTTTCTAAATTTGATTTAAAATCAGGATATTGGCAGATTCAAATAAATGAATCTGATACATACAAAACAGCTTTTACTGTTCCTATAGGACATTATGAATGGAATGTAATGCCATTTGGATTGAAAAATGCACCTTCTGAATTTCAGAATATTATGAATGATATTTTTATTCCTTATAGTGATTTTATTATAGTCTATATAGATGATATCTTAGTATTTTCTAAGAATATTGAAATACATTTTAAACATTTGAATATATTTAAAAAAATAATTATTCAAAATGGTTTAGTTATTTCTAGACCTAAAATGTTATTATTTCAGACAAAAATAAGATTTTTAGGACATAATATAGAAAAGGGAAAAATCATCCCTATAAATAGAAGTATAGAATTTGCTTCTAAATTTCCAGATAATATTCTGGATAAAACACAATTACAGAGATTTTTGGGAAGTTTAAATTATATTTCTCCTTATTATAAGAACTTGGCAGAAGATACTGCTATATTATATGACAGGTTGAAGAAAAATGTTAAACCATGGACTGAAGATCATACTAAAGCAGTTCAGGTAATTAAGCAAAAGGTAACTCATTTGCCTTGTTTGATGTTAGCAAACCCAAATTGGGAAAAGATTATAGAAACAGATGCCTCAGATATAGGATATGGAGGTATTCTAAAACAAATTTCACCTATTGAGAAACAAGAATATCTTGTTAGATTTCATTCAGGAAAATGGACTAATAGTCAAAAGAATTATGCTACTATAGCAAAAGAAATTCTTGCTATTGTGAAATGTGTTCTTAAATTTCAAGACGATTTATATAATCAAAAGTTTATTATAAAAACTGATTGTCAAGCAGCAAAATTTATGTTTAATAAAGATTTTAAACATGACGTTTCTAAGCAGATGTTTGCAAGATGGCAGGCTCATATGGCACCCTTTGATTTTGAAATTCAATATAAGAAAGGGTCAGATAATAGTCTCCCTGATTTTCTTACAAGAGAATATATTAATGACTAACATCTCTCATTTTGCAGATATGTCCCTCTAATAGGAGAGGACGAGGAACCTACTCTAATAGAGGAGGAAGAAGTGGCGAAATTCTTGGCCAAATTGGCCAACAGAGATTAATTTCTGCGAATATTGCATCTTCATCTTCGAGTAATACTCAAAAAGATGATGATAAGTTATATAAAGAATTTTTAGCTTATAAAGCTTCTCAAAAGAAGGAGGATAATAAACCTTCATATGTTACAATGGTAACAGAAGAAACTGATGAAGTTTATGATCAAAATTCACATTCTGAAAGTATATTACTTTTGGAACAAAAGGATCTTAAATGGAAAGATCAACCATGGATTTTATTACAAAGATATTTGGACACAGTGTCATACACTGCAGCTTCTTATAAGAATAGAGGATATTATGAGTCTATACTCAAAATCACAGAATCCTGTGAAATTACTCATTTTACAACTGCTAATTCTGCTGTTTATAATTTCAGCAAGGTAATAATAAAGCAGATTATATCAGCTGATTCATGGGGAATATCTACCCTAAAAGAAAAGGAGTTTATACACCCAGAAGTTAAAGTTCCAGTTAAATATAATTACTGGGATTATGTTGAAGCATTTCATAAAGCTTTCTTATATGAGAATCCAAAAAGGAAGCATTCTTGGTTTTTCAGGATATGTCCTGAGGTATATAAACAAGAAATTCCAAATTGGTTATATCAATGGTGGTCCTCATATGGTCCGTCAATAAATATTCTTCCTGAACCATACAAGAGTTTATATACTCAATGGATTGAAATTTCACCAGCCATAATAGAGGCTCAGAATGAAAGAAGCCTAATTACAGGCATGAATACATTACATTTCTTTATGGAATTTGGGATACCATGGATTTGGAAATGGGAAGTGAGAGTTGGTTATACCCAACAAAATATTCCGTCATTAAGAAGAATTTTTTATACAAAATTCTGGAAGAAAATGCTTAATAAAACTGAAGAAGGCATTGTTGAAGGACAACAAACATTGGATAATATCCAAAAAACTTTGGTGATATATCAAACTCAAATGGAGGAACGGAAAGATTATTCCAGCCCATTTCAACAAATGATGCAAAAAATGAAGATGGTGAAAGGAGATCATATAAATCTCTCTAAGGAAGAAATTATATCTTCATACTTCGAAGAAATTAAGAAAGATTTAATAAGAAATCTTCAGAAGGATAATGATTCTAGTTGTTCAGATGTATCTATGTCTGGTACATATCAAGATAAAGATGTATTAGCTGGAGAATCTCAAGAAGAAGATGATGATGATCAGATGCAACAAATGGTGGATGCAATGATGAAAAATATTCGTCAACAAATTGATAAAGAAATTGGCTAAAGACGCACAATTCAAGAAATGGTAGACATATGGGTCCTACCAGAAAGACTTTTTGTAAAGGACATTATTCCTTTTTGGCATTATATTGACCATTATTGTAAATTTTAATTTCATGTAAATTTCATTTACATTTCATTTGAGTTTTAGTCTAGAATAGATTTGAAGTCCGGGACTCTGCCTATAAAAAGACGGCCATCCCTCATTTGTAAGGACACGCTTTCAGATATTCTCTTTCTGTTTTTTGTATACAACTTTTTGTGAATAAAAATTTGGAAGAATTGTTCGTGCATTGCTTAGAGTCTTTCAGTTTGAGGTATATTTCTTTCTTTCTTCTTTTTATTTATTTATTTCAGTTTTGTTTTGAACTTAGCCTAATGAAAGGCTAAGAATTTATGTGTTGAACTATGCTGTATGATTAATTTATTTGATATGGTAATGAACAACGATCATATACATCATGAGTGTGCCAGGGGGTGTTCATGCCCTTAATCCCTTCTGGGATGTCTGGATTTGTAAGCTCTGTGATGGAGGATTGATCGGTAAAAAAAAAAAAAAAAAATATAAAATAATATAATAATAAAAAAAAAAAAAAAAATTGAATAATTTGTTCTGGAAGGTGAGGTTATAGATGTGATCAGGCTGGATCTATTTTAGTTTCTCGAATTTGCGGGAGCCCGTTTTAGCCGATTAAGTCAATGGCGTTTTAAGGGCAAGACTGCGTACTGAGAGATTAGGGATAGATTCCAATGCCAGATTAAATCTATGTAAAGTTATCCTGAGCCTTTGAATAAATTGTTTAATAAATTGTTTAATAAGATTGGTTGTTTTGTTTGTTTTTATGTTAGTTTTTATTACTTTGTTTTATTAGTTTGTTTTATTAAAGATTCTGGGTGAATAATTGGTATATATATATATATATATATATATATATATATATATATGTCTGTATATATATATATATGTATGTATATATATATATGTATGTATGTATATATATATATATGTATATATATATATATGTATGTATGTATGTATGTATGTATGTATGTATATATGTGTATATATAAACTAAAAGTAGGGCAAGAAAAACTTTGATTTGGCCTATGAATGAGTAGTGACTATTTGATAAATTTATTGCTAATCAGCAAAATAATAGGCAACACTTGTTTCTTCGAAAATAAAACAATTGTGTTCTGGGTTGTCTGAGTTCTAACACTCATGCTTCTATACTATTTGTTAGGTGTAACAATCATTCTAGAAGAAAGAGGGAGAAAATATAGTGTTGGACTATTTTTTGAATTTTCTCGATTTTAACTCATACAAACTCTAAATATATCAAATGTAAGAAGAAAGGTGAGAAACAATGAACACACAAGAATTAGAATGGTACGAAACTGTTTGGTTCTACTCACTACTACTTTGTTTCTGAAGTAGATTTGTAATAACTTCTCTTATTACGTTTAAAAAGAAACAAGAAGAAGAAGAAGAAAACTTGCACTAGCAACTAGTGCAAAAACAATAGCTACTATTGCAAAAATAACTTGTGCAACACCAACTACTATAAAAACAAGCTAGAAACTCTTTTTGATTTCTTCACAACAACAACAAATTCTACCTAAGAACTTTCACCAAATGGGTTTCGGAGAAGATATGAAATCACATTTTTAAATAAGTCTAAATCACATGCAAGAAATCAACTATGTTTAATTCCTCCTTTTAGACTTCTACTTTCACAATACGACAAAAAAACAAGCAACAAGAGTTTAAAGAGATTTAAACACTTTTACACCAACGAGAGCTTTTGACAACAATGACAAATGATGCTTGAAGAGGATGAAAGTGTGTAATTTCAAGGCTTCTTCTATATATAGAAGTCTTTGATTTTGTTTTTCCATCATTGTCCCTTCTCTTTCTCCATTATTTTCACAATCCAAATAGTTTTTAACAAATCTCTTCTCCGTCGTAGGTGAAGATTTGTGTAGATGCTTGTAGGATGTTGAAAAACACACAAACTAGTACTAGAGTCATTGACAATTAATGTGGAATCAATTTTGGATAGATATGAAACAATAGGGCGATTGAAAGCTAACCGAATGTTTCCTGAAATTCACCAAAGTCACTTTTGAGTTCGGTCACCGTTTCATGAACTCTTTATTTTTTTTGTTGAACTTTTAATTTTTGTCATCAAACATTTGTTGACTTTGGTCAACAAACTTTTATTTTTGAGTTCTGCCAAGCCTGAATACATTGGATTGAAATTAAGTTTAGAATTTACCTGGCCGAATGTTTGGTGACGGCAATTCTGAGTTAATTGACTTGAGTCAACAAGCTCAAACCAAGCATTCGATGAGTTGGACAAAACATTTCTGTAGTTTAACCAAACATTTTGTCAACATATTTTTTCTGTTTGGTGAGTGCATACTGAACCCACCAAACCTTCGGTGAATCTCATTCAAAGATTTGTTGACCTTAGTGTTAAAATTTAAACTTTTGTTTTACAATTCATTTGAAATCATTTGTATGTTTAGCTTATATAAATCATCAAAACATACTTATAACCCAACAATCTCCCTTTTCTTTTTTGATGATTTCAAACCAAGACGGAAGTCATCGTCCTTTATGTATCGTTATCTTTGTTTGCTTTTAGAACAGCTAGTTTTTATCGTTCGATCATAATTATACAAGTTCGGATCATGTGAGGGATTATTAGAAAAAGTACTTTAAATTATGTGCTCCAAACTTGTATAAGAGTGTATGAAGGTTTCGTTGAATGTTTGTTGAAGTTTGGAGTGATATGTGAACTTGAAATGAAGGTTGAATCGTTTAAAGGGGATGAAACACTTAATGTAGCGTGCAATGTCGATCCAGAAACTTCTGGATTGACATCAAACGCTACTTGAAGCGCTTCAAGTGACTTAAAGCGCTTCAAAAATAGAGAGATGTCATTCCAGAAGTCTCTGGATTGACTTCACATGTTACATGAAGTGCTCTATGTGTCTGTCTGTTCATATAAAGTTGCAACTCTTCACCATATGACCTCTTTTTTTGATTTGAACGATCCTTAACTAACTTGGAGGTTATTCATCTGCAGAAAGAGAGTCTTTAACTTGTTCAAAAGGTATCCAAAGCCTTTAATTAGAGAGGCTTGCTACCTTTAAAAGATAGAAGTTTTTTGTTAAAACTTAGAAATATTTCTGCAAAAAAATTTCTTCTTTTTCTACAACTAACATCTCTAGTGCACAAGTTCAATCCGTTTCTCATAGATCAAAAGAATAAGGGAAGCCGTTAAATTCTGGAAAGCATTTGTTTGTAGTTCATCTTGCTAACCGACGGATGCGAAATTGCTTTAATTTTAAGGAGAGTGATTCTTATCACGTCTCGACTATTTCGTTTTATTGATTTCATTTGGCTGGTTCCATCTCACTCATATTTTCCAACAGATGTCATAGAGGAGTGTACATTGTTGAGCAAGAGACTACCTCGGTGTTACTTCTTTGGACTATGGTTTTATTAAGTACTCATCCTGTTATTCCCTGCACCCTCCGTAGAATAATTAAAGGATAAAAGGGAATTAAATAAGATTAATGGCAATTAATGGTAATGAATTAAGAGTTAAATATTAGATTAAATGGTATTTATTGAGGGGTTAAATATTAGAACTAATCAGTATTTAATTTAGAATTGAATATCAGAATTTAATTATTTAAGATAAAGGAGGTGATAGAATATAATTTTGAAACTCCGGTTTCACCCATACCCATATAAAAAAACTGACAGAACGTCTGTTTCTCTTCATTTTAGAAAAGCATCGGACGCTAACTTACTTTCCTCGAGTGATTGAATGATATGTTAAACATGCATATTTGCATCATGGCACTTGCATTTGCATTATGTTTTGATAAGAGCTGTGCTTTGGCACAGGGTATAAATTTTTGTGAAATGAGTTGTGGTGTGTTACAGGGTATAAAGACAAGCTGTAACCACTACAGGATATAAAGTGAGCTGTAATGTGACACAGGGTATAAAGACAAGCTGTGGAACATTACAGGGTATAAAGTTCAGCTGTGATGTGTCACAGGATATAAAAACAAGTTGTGGCCCATCATAGGGTATAAAGTTATATGACCAGGCATTGTGACATGCATTGCACTATTTTGAAAAGGATTGCATAAGCATTTGTGAACGCGTAGTGTAGAGCATTATTTGAAATGGCATGCATCATGAGTTCCGTTCTGATATGATGATTGATATGTAAGTGACTCATTGTTTACTTGTGTGATACTTGTTCTTTACTTTTATTATGCAAGTAAAACCGAATTTTGGAACTACCGAGGACATGTGCCCCTATTCCCTTGATATTGATATTCACTCATGTCTTGCCATGTGATGATCCCGTATGTCTTATTAGCGGGTTACTTGCTAGCGTTTTTCTCTAAAGGTTCTACCTTGTTGTTTTGCAGATAGGCCTGAATATGATATGATTTTCATAGAAGACGACGGCGAGTGGGCTGAATGGGGTGCTTGGAGCTTATCTTGGGAACTGTTATAGGATGTTTCTTATTATCTTAACTTTCTTTCATTCATTTGAGGACTTAGATGGATGCGTCCATAAACTGCTTTATTTACTTCTACTTTTGAGTATACAGATTTGATTGATTTAGTTTTCATTTGGCACGTGTCTCCGCGTTTAATTCTCTTACGCCAGTGATGATGTGTATGTGAGAGTTATGACGTCTGGTAGTCCTCTCAGTAGGCTACGACGGGTGTACCGGTTCGGATCCGCTGTCCGGGCCGAGGCGCTACACATCCCCAGTGGCAGAATCGCGCCAGAGAAGAAGTTTTAGAATTGTTTGGAACCAAGAAACCAGACTTTAATGGTCTAAATCCCCTCAAACTAGTAGTCCTTTACACAGACCTGATTCTTGTTTTGTTCATGAATATCCTTTAATCTTGATTTATCCTCTAAGAATGCATGCATATACAAACTTCTCTTGCCAAGCATCCAAAATTTGATAGCAAGTTATCTAGAATGTGCAATTTGCAAAGGGATGCTAATGTTTTGATTCTTGATATCATCCATTGATGAAGTCGGATCTTCACCAAGGGTCTAGATGACCTCGAAATAGATTAGTCAGTTAACTTGAAGAGTTGTTAACTGGGATCGAAAGTGTGTAGTTGGAATAGCGCCAAATATCCTGCACAAAGAGGCACAGGTCAGAGGTCCCAGGGGTTGGCCCCGAGAAAAATCCTCCGACGCTCAAGTCAGTTTGGGCCATATCTCACTGAGATTATAATTTAAAGGGTGAGTTAAGAATTTCTCACAGTATTTGCCGAGGAGCAGAGTGTATGAATTGGCTTTAGGGTATGAAAGATTGAATTCTAGATCCCCTCTTTGTCTTGATCCGCCTCCCTTTATAGATCTTTTTCCAGCTTTAAGACCCTGATAGTAGCTTAGAGAATACGCTTTGTTTAAAGTAGATAGCCTAAGATGCAATAGGTCTGCTGATGTGATCAATAGTCTGACGAATGTAATCAATAGGTCGGCATGGTTGATGTAACTAGTAGACCGGCTGTTGTGACTTTGGCGTGTTTAGGAAGAATAGCTACCTGTAGTCACTATTTCTGAATGGTAACTCTGTCTGAGGGTCCTATGAAGTAATATCGCACTTGGTTCATTTGCTGTGGTACATAGCTGAACTCTGCTGAAGTGTATCATTTGCTGTGGTACACAGCGGAACTCCGTTGAAGTGCATGATTAGGCCTTGTCGAAGTGTATGACCAGGCATTGCCTGTATGAAGTGGTCTAAAGTGCGGCATTTGAATCATACACTGAAGTTGATGACGAGGTACAAACCTTGGCATACTTTTTGGTGTTACGGGGGTGTTGCCTTGTCCTACTGAAGTGTAGCCGAGGCTGAATTGCTATATTTAGGCGCTGAATTGTTGAAAGGCTGAACTGCAATACTTGGAACGCTGAGCTACTGAAATTGAGCTGTTTACTGTTGTTGACTAGGAGATGGTTCAATTATGGTTTATCATTTGCCCCCAGATTGTGTGTGGCTGAGCTGAACTGCGAAGGCAGACAAATCTTGTTCTCATGATGTGGCAGATCTTCATTAACTACATGGTTATCTTTTTATTTATGCCATAGCTTCCGCCTTTAACGTAAGCGATAGTTCCGATGCTCTGTTATTGCTTTTTCGGCGATTCCACTCCCCGAGAGAGGGAAATGCGTGAACCATCTGCCCTTTCGAATTTCAAAATTCAAACAAAAGGAGCACCTTTCTGTCTTTCCCTACCTATAAATAGAGACGTTTTACTCCCCTCATTCTGCATTCTCCATTTAACTTCCCCGTCTTTGATGCCTGCCTTGGTTTTCCCTAGTGTTTTTCCTTTTGATTCAGTCCTTCATTTCTATGTAAACATTTCCAAAACATGTATATTTCTTCTCACCTTAAGAACCTGGAAGGTGGCCGTGAGGTTCAATCCTTTCATGAGGAATTTGAGTCTGATGGGGACAATCTTCCTTCATGGAGGTTGCGCCTTTCTAACAGTCCTTTTTTAGCTACTGTCACATCCTTTGCTTTAGCGCCCCTGTCATTTCTTTACAGGGATTCTCCTTCAACACGTCCTTTTCCAGCAAAGGTTTCACTTTGCTGTATTTCAACCGTGCAAATCCCTTTTCTTCCAGTGAAGCAAGAAACAATTGCGATTACATTCTTCGCATGCCATCTTCAAGACATGGTAGCAGTGAAGTAAAGATGGCAACAATGCGGCAAAGTTTTGTTCTTCCATGTAACCATAGAGGGGGATGCTCGCTAAGAAATCCACCCAGATCTGGATAATGAGCATTCTGAGTTTGCTGTTCTTTATAGTCCTAAGACTGAAGTTGTATCCAGATTACTTAGTTCCGGAGCAGAATTGATCTCATAGAAGAGAAAAAGATTTGCACAGTAGAATAAGATTTTTCCTGTGGACAATTGTAGTTGTAATAGATTTTGTACTTAATGAAAATCTATTTTTTCCAATGTTAGCTCCTCGTCTTCTTTTAGCTTCTTTAACAGTCTTTGTCTTCATCTTGTGAAGTTTTATTTGCTTCTCCTTCATAATGAATGCAAATATTTGTCTTCAGTTTTATAAAACTTTACTTGCCCTTTTTCCATAAATGGCAAGTGTTTGTCCTTAGCACTGCTAAGCTCCTTTTTTGCTCTACGCAAATGCTTGTCTCCAACTTGCTCTATGCTAATAGTTCGCAAGTATTTGTCTTCAGCTATGCCAAAAGAGTATCGTTGATATATAGATTCTCTGTCGAAGTATTAAGCTTCAGCTTTTGTACTTGGCTCTTCAGCTTTGTCATGCCTTAATTAATCTTTAGAAGCGGGAAAATCTTTGTCCCTTCTTTGTCAATACTCTCAGTTTTGCTAAGTTGAAATATTGGCGGACTTGTCTTCTTGTTGAGACTTGCTGAACTCCTCAATTCTGCTGAGGCAAAAATATAGGGAACTTATCCCGCTGTTGAGTCCTGCTCAACCTTCTCAGACCTGCCGAGGTAAGGATAATATTGAGATCTGCTCAACCTTCTCAGACCTACTGAGGTAAAGATATAGGGAACTTATCCCGCTCTACTGAGACCTGCTCAGTCTCCCAGACCTGCTGGGGTAAGAATATCGGGAAACCTGTCCCATCCTGCTGAGACCTGCTCACTCTTCCAGACCTTCTGGGTAAAGATAATGTTGAGATTTGCTCAACCTCCCAGACCTGCTAGGGTAAGAATACCGGGAAACCTGTCCCATCCTGCTGAGACCTGCTCAACCTTCCAGACCTGCTGGGTAAAGATAATGTTGAGACCTGCTCAACCTTCCAATCTTGCTGGGGTATGCCCCCACTTTCATTGTGGGTGATAGATAGGCATAAATTGTGCACCATATGGTGACTTAACTTTTCTGGATGAATGCCAAATAAGAATGTCCAGTTGAATACAATAAACTGGCCCACATAAGGTTGGACCAGAGAATACCTGATGAGCATAAGAAGAGATGAGCTATGATTCGATAGAATCAGAGATTGTTGTTATTAGGTCAGCCTTATATGCTCAGAAACCAGTATACCCCTTTCATCAGAATCTGAACCCTCCTCACTAAGGAAACCTTGATGAGACCCAGGTTTGCAGTTCTCATCTGCAGGGGGTTTACCAAAGTTTAGCCTGTTGTGGAGCCTAGATTTCGGATTATAAAAACGCAGCAAATGTCCCAACTCGATAAGACGCTCAATCTCTTGTCCGAGCTGACGACAATCTTCTGTATCGTGCCCAATATCATGATGATAAAAGCAATACAGTTGGGGGTTTCTTTTGTGAACTGGTCCGGCCAGGGGCTGGGGCTCTTTTGCCAAATATTTTTTCCTCAAGTAGGAAAGGATTGTAGGATCTGCAAGGCACCACTAGAAGGGGGGGTTGAATAGATGGTGCGGAAAGTGTGGTTTTTAAAATTTCTTTAAACTTGAACACTTCAAGTTCTGAAAACAGATTCTGTTTTCAGGACCAGTTTTAAAACATTTTTAAAACTAGGTTAGAGGTCTCCAAAAATTATGAAAATTTGAGAGAACTTAGCCTCAGATGTTATGAGGGTCCCCTAAAAATTTCAAATTAAAATTCAACCTTTAACCCCTTCAAAAACCGTTGGTACTCAGATTGTGCAAATCTGCCAGAAACGGTAGATGCTTTTGCAAAATTAATTCCTATTTGTGTGAACGTCCAAATGCTCTGAAAATTTAACCACTAACTCCTTATATACCATATTTAAATGGGTTGAAACAGTTTTGGAAAATTCTTTTGGGAAGTAGGTCAACTACAATCAAAGTCTCAACCTTTGCAAGTCTGAAAATCAGACTGCACTAGTCTTAGATCTTTGGATGTTTGAATGACTTATACTTGTCCAAAAGGGTTGAAACTTGCGCCAAAATAACCTTAACACGTGTGTCTCTGTTTCCTGAAAGTTTCGTAATTTTTGAAATCCGTTTACTATTTTTACGAGCGTGATCAAAAAGGGTAAACAGTCCAGTAACTGAAAAGTAAATGCAGAAAGTAAATGGCACCAAGAATTTTATACTGGTTCGGTTATAAACAACCTACTCCAGTCTTCAAGGAACACCTTCCTTGGTTCACACTAATCACACACACGCAGTACACCTTACCACAGGGTTGATAGAGTTACACCTAACTTCAACCCTTTACAAACCTTGTATAGCGAATACAATTTGCACGAACACCACCACCTCACAAGAATGAAGATTGATCACACCTTGATCAATCTTTTACAAAGATATATAATGAGTGGTGGTCTATGTCAAGCCTATTCAAGATTTAAAGATATGAAAACAATAGGCTTTACAAGAAGAGAGAAAGAAAGAAGATGTAGGAGAAGAAGAGCTAGGCTTTTTAATCTCTTTGAATTGCAATGCTTGTTCTTGTTTTGTTTGTTCTCTTCTTTCGTTATAATGGTGCAGGCCATCACCCTTGGTGTGTCTCCCCCTCTTGAAAATTATCTTGTAAGCCCTTGAGAGAGTGTAAGACATCATTGTGACAAGGCCTTGCTTACTTGGCATCTTCTTATTGGATGATCATTTAGTCTTCGCTTACTTGCACCTCCTTATTGGTTTAACGTTGTCATCATGATGACTTGGAAAAAATCTGAGAATACACTTAAACATGTGCCAAAAATCATCACAAAATAACTTCCATAAATCATAAGATATTCACATAAATTGCAAGACAAAAAATCCTTCCCAAACAAGTGCAAAAAATCGGCCAACTAGTAGTCTTGCCATGCTGAAAATTCAGCATGTGCATCATTCTTTTTCTTTCAAAATAATACCCAATTTACCTTGATTTTTTTCTTTAAAAATTGAATCACCAAGTTATGGTAAGTATTGCTATCACATAAGAAATGAACATGGACACCATTTAGCTCTCAAATTCGGCCACACAAGTTGTACACATGCTGAAAAATTTTTAGCATGTGTGATATATAAAATATCACCATTTATTAATTTAATTTATATTCAAATCATTTCCATTTCTTCTTCCAATCAATCACATAATAAAAGATGATGGAATATCTCACTTTGAAGACAAGATTTCGGCCAGCAACATTTTAGCATGCTGAAATTTTCAGCATGTGATATAAGAGAGATATATTTTGAATTCTTACCATTTGTAGCTTCTCTCTTCAATTCACCAACATTGTATGATTGATCCTTGACCAATCAATATGCCAACAAGGCTCCAAATAAGCTCCATTTCAGCTGGTGTAGACGTTGGAATGTGTATGTGCATGTGCTGAAATTTATTTTTGCTAATAATGCACATTTAATAATACACACATGTTATATTCCAATCAGCCCTTAATTTAATTTTCTAGAACACTTTAAGATGTATATCATATGTAAAAAGTGTCTAGATACGTGTCACATGATGTACCAAAAACGTTCCATGTGTTGTGTGCATAGAAAACTGAATTTTCGATATTTATCGATTACCCGATTTTTCTATAATTTAAATTCCAACTTTTGCACATGTTATATATATTATGTTATTCATAATATATACAATATATACTTTAAATCTCAGCACTAGGCTGGTCTAAAGTGGTACCATTAACATGTGACAAAATTAAACTTGGAATCTTCACATTTTGGCCTTAATGTGGAGCAATTTGTGTGCCAACATGGAAAGTATTTTTTGGCTGATTATTTAGTAAAGTGCACGAAATTTACATCACATTTTGATGTATAGGGGCTGGCCATTTATTTATGGCAAGTACGTGACACGTTGGCGAAGTTTCGGTATTCGCCCGATACGACAAATTTCGGTTTAGAACCTTTATCGTGTCGTATTTAATTTGTCATCACCATATCTTATATCATATGATATAAGACCTGAATATACTCATAAATATGAGTTAAGTATAGTGGTGTGACGTTAACGTACGTACGTAAAATATATAACGTGTCGGTAGTACGTTGGAATACATGTGTATGTGCCTTTTAAAAAAAATCTGAAAATAGGTGTAATATATGTATATAGCCGTGTGTATTAAAGATGGGGAGGAGGAGAAAAATTTCCTTCCTTAGCTTTGTTGCCTTTGTGCCTTTTCCAAATTGTGGCTTCCTTTAATGAACTACTTTGTTTATTAAACTAAGTACTTCACTTAATGAACTAGTTTAGTTCATTAATGGTGGCACCTGAAAATAGCATAAACACAACAAATGTTTGCCATATGACGTAAGCTTTAACGCTTCATGGCTCGTTAGTACGGCAACATAATATATAAGCTAAATAAGGCAAGTAATGGCAAAGTATCATGCATACATGTACACGTTTATATATATCATGCATTTAAATCACTTATTTTGAAATTACTCAAACCCCCTTATCTCTACAATCTCCCCCTTTTGATGATTTTCAAAATAACTTATGCACATGATTTAAATGCTAACGCTCCCCCTTGAAATATGCACAAATTTGAAATTTGAATTTCAAACTTCGAATCCGGCTCCCCCTTGATTTGTGCAATTAGTATCAATTAGTCTCTCTCTCTCCCTTAAATCATGCTTTTCTCTCCCCCTTTATTTTGGAAAGTAAATCAAAAGATTCCTGTCAAAAAGGAAAGTAAATCAAATCACGTCAAATCAAATCATATCAACGGTAATCATGCCTAATTTAGAACGAAGAGATTCATACGTGGCTTGATTTAAGGCTTTTGTAAAGATATCCGCTACTTGTGTTTCTGTGCGTACGTGATCTATGACAATATCACCATTGTTTACGTGATCACAAAGAAAGTGATAGCGTACCTCTATATGCTTAGCCTTAGAATGTAACATGGGATTCTTAGACAAATTTATGGCACTCATACTATCACAATATATAGGAATTTTATTTACGGTAATTCCAAAGTCCGAAAGTTGTTGTTTTATCCACAACAACTGTGTGCAACAAAGGCTAAGAGCCATGTACTCTGCCTCAGTAGTGGACAAAGCAACACTTGCTTGCTTTTTGGAAAACCATGAAATAAGGGAATTTCCTATAAATTGGCAAGTTCCGCTCGTGCTTTTTCTATCTATTTTGCAGCCACCATAATCTGCATCAGTGTAAGCATATAAGTCAAATGTAGAATCCTTATCATACCAAATTCCCAAGGTGGGCGTGTGCTTAATATATCAGAATATTCTTTTTACCGCATTGAAGTGAGACACCTTAGGTTGACTTTGAAAACGTGCACACATGCATACACTAAACATGATATCAGGCCTACTAGTAGTTAAATATAGCAAAGAACCTATCATAGATCGATATAATCCACTATCAACGTCTTTACCATGTTCGTCTTTGTCTAATTTAGTAGTGACACTCATAGGGGTGGGGGATGGTTTCAAATTTTCAAAATTAAACTTTTTAATCATGTCATTAACATATTTTGCTTGGCTTATATGAATCCCTTTACTCGTTTGCTTAATATGCAAGCCAAGAAAATAATTAAGTTCACCAACCATAGACATTTCAAATTCAGATTTCATGCAATTTTCAAAATCTTTAACAAGTCTATGTGAGGTAGAACCGAAAATAATGTCATCAACATAGATTTGGATAATAAGTAAATCCGATTTTTCTTGTTTCAAAAATAGTGTACTATCTATAGTACCACGTTTAAAATCATTTTCTAAAAGGAAAGTAGCAAAACGATCATACCATGCTCTCGGTGCTTGCTTTAGCCCATATAGTGCCTTCTTTAGTTTGTACACGTGATCTGGATGTTTCAAATCTTCAAAACCGGGTGGTTGCTTCAAGTATACTTCTTCTTGTATGAATCCGTTTAGGAAAGCACTTTTTACGTCCATTTGATACAATTTAAAATCTTTCATGCAAGCAATAGCAAGTAATAGTCGTATAGCTTCTAGACGTGCTACGGGTGCGAATGTTTCCTCGTAGTCAATTCCTTCTTCTTGATTATATCCTTGTGCTACAAGTCTCGCTTTATTTCTAACAACCTTTCCTTCTTCATTCATTTTATTCCTAAATACCCACTTTGTGCCTATTATAGTCTTATCTTGTGGACGTGGCACTAAATCCCATACATCGTTTCTAACAAATTGATTAAGTTCGTCATGCATAGCATCAATCCAAGAGGAATCACTCAAAGCATCATGCACATTTTTGGGCTCAATTTCAGAAATAATAGCATGAAATTATTTTGTTTCATCCGAAGTAATTCTTCTACGTGGTCGCACACCGTGAGTGAGGTCGCCTATGATGAGATCATGTGGGTGATCTCTATGCCCTCTTGGTTGATTATTTTCTAAGTTATCATGCATTTCTATGTGATCATGCATTTCTAGTGTCTCATTCATATCATGCATATCAAAAGAATCATTATCTTCATTCAAAACGGGTTTCAATTCAAAATCATCTTCATATTCCTTATCTTTATCAATCTCACCAAATTCATTGAATTTCACATGAATAGATTCCATGATTTGTCTAGTGAGAGGATCATAACATCTATATGCCTTCGAATTTATAGAATATCCAACAAAAATGCACTCAATTGATTTGGATTCAAATTTGTCTAAATTATCTTTTGTATTTAAAACAAAACATTTGCACACGAAAATAGTCAATTTTAGGCATGCGATCATTCAAAATCTCATAAGGCGTCTTGTTTATTTTCTTTCTTATAGATAAGCGATTTACAATATAGCATGCACAATTTATGGCTTCCGCCCACAGAAATCTAGGCAATTTATTTTCGCATAGCATAGTCCTAGCGATTTCTTGTAATGTACGATTCTTTCTTTCTACTACTCTATTTAATTGTGGAGTTCTAGGTGGCGAAAACTCATTCTTAATTCCTTTTTCTTCGCAAAACGAAATCATCTCTTTGTTTTTAAACTCACCACCTCTATCGCTTCTTATCTTTTTCACATTTACACCGTATTGATTTTCAAGTTGTTTAATCAATTTTGCAATTTCAATTGCGCTATCATCCTTATGTGCAAGAAATAAAGTCCAAGTATAACGAGAAAAGTCATCAACAATTACGCATGCATAGTGGCGCCCACCAAGGCTTGTAGTGCGACTAGGCCCAAACAAATCAATATGCAATAGTTCTAAGATTCTAGTCGTGCTTATTTCGTTTTTAGGTTTAAGTGACTCACGTGTTTGTTTGCCTTTTATGCAAGATTCACACAACTGAAAGTTGTCTAAATCGAGCGTAGGCAATCCTCGTACTAGGTTCTTTCGTTGAAGTTTTTCTAGTGTGGAAATGCCAATGTGTCCTAAACATCTATGCCATAAGTTCATATTGGGTTCATTTGACATAAAACACTTAACTTTAGTGTCTATTACATCATCCATAGAAAGGCGTAAAAGTATTACCTTCTCATTTTTCTTTTAAAACGGTTTCTCTATTTTTATTTATTATATTACAATAAGGGTGAGTAAAGCACACATTGAAACCATTGTCAACAAATTGAGAAATACTAAGAAGATTGTAGGATAAGTTGCTTACCAAAAATACGTTGGAGATTTGGAGTGTGTTTGGACTTCCAATCGTACCTTTTCCGATGATCTTGTCTTCGTTGTTGTCTCCGAAGGTCACGGATCCGCCTTTTGTGACCTTCTTTAGTTTTGTGAATAGGCTCGGGTCACCCGTCATGTGTCTCGAGCATCCACTATCAAGGAACCACTTTATAGATGTATCTTTCGATGTGTGGGCTCTCTACAATGTGCAAAGGTGATTTAGGTATCCTTTTAACTTTGGGTCCTTTCGAGTTAGTTAATCACCTCTTGGTAAAAGTACCTTTCGGTACCCATACTTAGGTGATCCTTCTCGGTCTATCAAATGGCAAGAATGTAGATGAAGGTGCGATATAGTAGACATGTGGTGCATGCACTTTGGGCCTTTGCCCAAGGACTCCCTTATACTCATTAAATGAAGGACGTTTTTGATATGTCCTTGTGTGTGTGCGTAGTGCGTGGATGATATGAATTTCGTGTATGCCTTATTCTCTTCTTTTCATATCTATAAGGTACAGAGTTATATTTCACATGATATGAAAAAGTGGGGCGTGAGGAAGGGGGCGCTTTCTGCGTCATCTTAGACGCCACTTGCAGCTTAGGGGTGTCTACTTTCTTAGACACAACAAACTTGGTTGGTTTGGTTGATACTTCGTTAGTATCAACGTATCCCAGTCCAGTTTTGTCGCTGTCATGCTTTTATGATAATATGATGCGATGCAGCATGTTGGACCCTGTATCAAACTGTTTCATCATTTTCTCTAAATCGGTATTCCTTGATTTCAAATTTGAAATCTCAGATTTCATTTTATTATTTTGAGTGGTTAATGATGAAATCTCAGTCTTTAATGCAGTAATGACGCATGATGACTCTTTCTTTGAATCGCTTAATTGAGCGACAAGATTCTCGTTAGAAGATTCTAACAGTTTCTTGTCTTCAATTAATCGTTTCTTTTCCTTAGCGAGAGTCTTGGTGAATTTATGCAATTCTAGATACTGACTAAAAAGATCATCATAAGAAGGTTCAGAGGCAGAGTCGGAATCAGATGATATCTCATTAGATGCTTTGGATGCAAAGCACACTTGTGCAGTCTCCTCTTCGGTCTCAGTTTCAGAATCTGATGAATCACTCCAGGTGGAGGCCTTTAGAGCACGTTTCCTTTGTTTGGGTTCTGAGACGAGTCTATTTTTGTTCCGCTCCTTGTCAGGGTATTTAGTAGTTTGCTTTTCTTTATTTGGGCAGTCATATGATAAGTTTCCGAGTTTGCCACATTCATAACATTTAACGTCTTTATCGTTTGACTTATTTCTCTTAGTCGTAGTGCCTTTATTTTTTTTTTCTAAATGACCTTCTCATAAATTTTCTCAATCCTTTAGCCAATAGAATTAAGCCATCATTATCCGATTCGGAATAACTATCATCTACGTGATCGGAGGGAGGGGAGACGTATTCATTTGATTTAAAAGCAATGGCTTTACCTTGTTTAGATGATTCCGATTTCCGTATGATGAGCTTATTTTCATAAACTTTAAGTGATCCGATTAGTTCTTCCATCTTTATTGATTTAGTTTCCTTGCTTTCTTCTATCGCGGTCACTTTAGGGTCCCATTCAGAAGGAAGGCTTCGCAGGACTTTCTGTACCTTTTCCTGCGTTGTAAAAGCCTTACCAAGAGACTCAAGAGAGTTGTAGATGTTAGTCAAACGAAGATCCATATCTACAATAGACTCATTGGGCAATAATTTAAATGACTCAAGTGTGGACATGAGCATGTTAATTTTTGACTCTTTCACTTGACTCGTGCCTTCGTGTTTCATTTCTAGTATCCTCCACATTTCTTGTGCACTCGAACAGTTTGACACATAACTAGACTCACTTTTACTTAATCCGTTTAGAAGCAATTGCATAGCCCTAGCATTCATACTAAGTTTCTTTTTATCATCACTCATATATTCTTGTCTAGTTTTAACAACTTCTAATGTGACTCCGTCTACGGTGGATACCTTAGATGGGACATAAGGACCATCTTCAATGATTGACCAAAGATCTATATCTATAGCCATAAGAAAAAGCTTCATTCTAAGTTTCCACTGAATAAACGACTCACCGTCAAAAAGTGGAGGCCTTTGGCTCGACATACCTTCTTGCTCGGTTTTGAGATTTGTGGTTTCCATCTCACTGAATCGTTGGATTCCTTGAAGTGAGTGTTCCTGTGCTCTGATACCACTTGTAGGATCTGCAAGGCACCAGTAGAAGGGGGGGGGGTGAATAGATGGTGCGGAAAGTGTGGTTTTTAAAATTTCTTTAAACTTGAACACTTCAAGTTCTGAAAACAGATTCTGTTTTCAGGACCAGTTTTAAAATGTTTTTAAAACTAGGTTAGAGGTCTCCAAAAATTATGAATGTTTGAGAGAACTTAGCCTCAGATGTTATGAGGGTCCCCTAAAAATTTCAAATTAAAATTCAACCTTTAATCCCTTCAAAAACCGTTGGTACTCAGATTGTGCAAATCTGCCAGAAACGGTAGATAGTTTTGAAAAAATAATTCCTATTTGTGTGAACGTCCAAATGCTCTGAAAATTTAACCACTAACTCCTTATATCCTATATTTAAATGGGTTGAAACAGTTTTGGAAAATTCTTTAGGTCAACTACAATTAAAGTCTCAACCTTTGCAAGTCTGAAAATCAGACTGCACTAGTCTCAGAACGTTTGATGTTTGATTGACATTTACTTACCCAAAATGGTTGAAACTTGTGCCAAATTAACCCTAGAACGTGTAAGTTTATTTCTGGAAATTTTCGTGATTTTTGAAATTCGTTAACTATTTTTACGAATGCGAACAAGAAGGATAATCAGTGCAGTAACTGAAAAGTAAATGCAGAAAGTAAATGGCACCAAGAATTTTATACTGGTTCGGTTATAAACAACCTACTCCAGTCTTTAAGGAACACCTTCCTTGGTTCACACTAATCACACACACGCAGTACACCTTACCACAGGGTTGATAGAGTTACACCTAACTCCAACCCTTTACAAACCTTGTATAGCGAATACAATTTGCACGAACACCACCACCTCACAAGAATGAAGATTGATCACACCTTGATCAATCTTTTACAAAGATATATAATGAGTGGTGGTCTATGTCAAGCCTATTCAAGATTGAAAGATATGAAAACAATAGGCTTTACAAGAAGAGAGAAAGAAAGAAGATATAGGAGAAGAAGAGCTAGGCTTTTTGATCTCTTTGAATTGCAATGCTTGTTCTTGTTTTGTTTGTTCTCTTCTTTCCTTATAATGGTGTAGGCCGTCCCCCTTGGTGTGTCTCCCCCTCTTGAAAATTATCTTTTAAGCCCTTGAGAGAGTGTAAGACATCATTGTGACAAGGCCTTGCTTACTTGGCATCTTCTTATTGGATGATCATTTAGTCTTCGCTTACTTGGCACCTCCTTATTGGTTTAACGTTGTCATCATGATGACTTAGAAAAAATCTGAGAATACACTTAAACATGTGCCAAAAATCATCACAAAATAACTTCCATAAATCATAAGATATTCACATAAATTGCAAGACAAAAAATCTTTTCCAAACAAGTGCAAAAAATCGGACAACTAGTAGTCTTGCCATGCTGAAAATTCAGCATGTGCATCATTCCTTTTCTTTCAAAATAATACCCAATTTACCTTGATTTTTTTCTTTAAAAATTGAATCACCAAGTTATGGTAAGTATTGCTATCACATAAGAAATGAACATGGACACCATTTAGCTCTCAAATTCGGCCACACAAGTTGTACACATGCTGAAAAATTTTCAGCATGTGTGATATATAAAATATCACCATTTATTAATTTAATTTATATTCAAATCATTTCTATTTCTTCTTCCAATCAATCACATAATAAAAGATGATGGAATATCTCACTTTGAAGACAAGATTTCGGCCAGCAACATTTTAGCATGCTGAAATTTTCAGCATGTGATATAAGAGAGATATATTTTAAATTCTTACCATTTGTAGCTTCTCTCTTCAATTCACCAACATTGTATGATTGATCCTTGATCAATCAATATGCCAACAAGGCTCCAAATAAGCTCCATCTCAGCTGGTGTAGACGTTGGAATGTGTATGTGCATGTGCTAAAATTTATTTTTGCTAATAATGCACATTTAATAATACACACATGTTATATTCCAATCAGCCCTTAATTTAATTTTCTAGAACACTTTAAGATGTATATCATATGTAAAAAGTGTCTAGCTACGTGTCACATGATGTACCAAAAACGTTCCATGTGTTGTGTGCGTAGAAAACCGAATTTTCGATATTTATCGATTACCCGATTTTTCTATAATTTAAATTCCAACTTTTGCACATGTTACATATATTATGTTATACATAATATATACAATATATACTTTAAATCTCAGCACTAGGCTGGTCTAAAGTGGTACCATTAACATGTGACAAAATTAAACTTGGAATCTTCACATTTTGGCCTTAATGTGGAGCAATTTGTGTGTGCCAACATGGAAAGTATTTTTTTGGCTGATTATTTAGTAAAGTGCACGAAATTTACATCACATTTTGATGTATAGGGGCTGGCCATTTATTTATGGCAAGTACGTGACACGTTGGCGAAGTTTCGGTATTCGCCCGATACGACAAATTTCGGTTTAGAACCTTTTATCGTGTCGTATTTAATTTGTCATCACCATATCTTATATCATATGATATAAGACCTGAATATACTCATAAATATGAGTTAAGTATAGTGGTGTGACGTTAACGTACGTACGTAAAATATATAACGTGTCGGTAGTACGTTAGAATACATGTGTATGTGCCTTTTAAAAAAAACTGAAAATAGTTGTAATATATGTATATAGCCGTGTGTATTAAAGATGGGAAGGAGGAGAAAATTTTCCTTCCTTAGCTTTGTTGCCGTTGTGCCTTTTCCAAATTGTGGCTTTCTTTAATGAACTACTTAGTTTATTAAACTAAGTACTTCACTTAATGAACTAGTTTAGTTCATTAATGGTGGCACCTGAAAATAGCATAAACACAACAAATGTTTGCCATATGACGTAAGCTTTAACGCTTCATGGCTCATTAGTACGGCAACATAATATATAAGCTAAATAAGGCAAGTAATGGCAAAGTATCATGCATACATGTACACGTTTATATATATCATGCATTTAAATCACTTATTTTGAAATTACTCAAACCCCCTTATCTCTACAAGGATATGATCTTTTGAAGCCAATAGAGAGTTCTTTTCCTTTTCTCGGCCTCCTAACTGAATCTTAATGGAACACATTTCCTGCAACGGTGCTTTGCCTTTATCATCAACTTTTCTGCCATGTTTAAAAGGCAGAGAAACTTTTTGATTGCATCTCAAGCTCTGGTGGCCAGACTTTTGTTTTGGATGTCTCGTCTTGGCCATAAACTCAGCTTGACGCATGGTACAGTAATGAGGCCGAGTAGGAGAATACTCCATGTGATCCAGTGGGCGAAGGTTATTAGAACGGGACCCACTGGACTTTGCTACAGATGTCTTCCCCTTCATCTCCTTCACTACAGCTTGGAAAGCTTCTGGGTTTTGAGCCACATAACGAATGGCTCGTAAGTGCTCTTCATATGTGAAGGTAATGGGAGTTGAGGATTCTCCTGGCTCGGTGGAGCATTGATCAGTTTGTTGCTGAGAAGATCTTTGACTCCTCTAGATGTCATAGGTTGCTTGGACCCTTGACTATCATTTTTACTCATCTTTCTCTCAATAGCTTCCTAATATAATTAGAAAAGCTCTGAGTAATCGTTAAAAAAACTTCGAATAGCTGTTTTCTGGGTTAAGGGACTAAGGGGCCCTCCTTCTAGCTCCAAATGATGAAGCCGGATCTTCACCAAGGGTCTAGATGACCTCGAAACAGATTCGTCAGTTAACTTAAAGAGTTGTTAACTGGGATCGAAAGTGTGTAGCTGGAATAGCGCCAAATATACTGCGCAAAGTTGCACAGGTGAGAGGTCCCGGGGGATTGGCCCCGGGAAAAAACCCTCCGACGCTCAAGTCAGTTTGGGTCATATCTCACTGAGATTATAATTTAAAGGGTGAGTTAAAAATTTCTCACAGTATTTGCCGAGGAGCAGAGTGTATGAATTAGCTTTAGGGTATGAAAGATTGAATTTCGGATCCCCTCTTTGTCTTGATCTGCCTCCCTTTATAGATCTTTTTCCAGCCTTAAGACCCTGATAGTAGATTGGAGAATAATCTTTGTTTAGAGCAGAGAGCCTAAGATGCAATAGGTCTGCTGATGTGATCAATAGTCTGACGAATGTAATCAATAGGTCGGCCTGGTTGATGTAACTAGTAGATTGGTTGTTGTGACTTTGGCGTGTTTAGGAAGAATAGCTAGCTGTAGTCACTATTTCTGAATGGTAACTCTGTCTGAGGGTCCCACGAAGTAATATCGCACTTGGTTCATTTTCTGTGATACACAGCTGAACTCTGCTGAAGTGCATCATTTGCTGTGGTACAAGATGAACTCCGTTGAAGTGCATGATTAGGCCTTGTCGAAGTGTATGACCAGGCATTGCCTGTATGAAGTGGTCTGAAGTGCAGCATTTGAATCATACACTGAAGTTGATGACGAGGTACAAACCTTGGCATACATTTTAGTGTTACGGGGGTGTTGCGTTGTCCTACTGAAGTGCAGCCGAGGCTGAATTGCCATATTTAGGCGCTGAATTGTTGAAAGGCTGAACTGCAATACTTGGAACGCTGAGCTATTGAAATTGAGTTGTTTACTGTTGTTGATTAGCAGATGGTTCAATTATGGTTTATCATCCATGATGCTGAAAGCAATGTTGCCTTTAATCTAATCATTGACTAGTCCATATACTCCATTCAATTACAAAAATTTCTCTTTAAACTCTGACTAAAGCATGTCATCTTCGCAGGTGAACATGATAATGATATCATACGAGATCTTAAGACTCAAACCACCACTAACTGAGCTGATTCGAATAACCATTTGATAAAGGATATTACGCAGTTTATGTTTGCTTTCTGGAGGGCTAATTACCTTGGCATCAATCTTAGTCCATCATGAATATGCAATATGGGGTGATTATGCAAATGAATTCAAACCTGACAGGTCTGCTGAAGGACTGTCCAACACGACAAAGGGCGAAGTGACATCCTTCCCGTTTGGTTGGGGACTTCGAATTTGCATTGGCCAAAATTTTGCAATGCTGGAATCGGAAATTGCGGTTGCCATGGTTCTACAGCACTTCCCTTTCGAACTTTCCACTTCCTATGCACATGCGGTGTTGGAAAATATGTATATGCCACGAGAAAAACTAAACCAGAAACACAATGAAATAAAGTCTGATACGTGATCTAAGACCGAGTATATGCATTGTGATTTTAGCGGAGCACCCAATGGTAAGAATAGTCATCTCACCATCGGTGGTCAAGTGGTACCATATGTAAGTAATTTCAAATACCTAGGATCGTTTGTACATCAAGATGAGAACATAGATAGTGACGTAGCACACCAAAAGACAGGCATGCTGGTGTAGGTGTGAAGGTGGCCTCAGGGGTGCTATGTGACGAGAATTTTCCACCTAAATTAAAGAAAAATTTTTATAGGGTGGCAGTGCGGCCTAGAATGTTATATGGAGCAGACTACTGGGCCATCAAGAGGACACATGCACAGAAGATAGAAGTGGTAGAGATGAGGATGCTGAGGTGGATGTGTGAACACACAAGGCTATAGGAAATGAGGTATTTAGGGAAAGGTTAGGGGTGACTAGTATAGCAGATAAGATAAGGAAAGGGAGATTGAGCTGGTTTGGGCATGTCAAGAGGAGATAGACAACGATGTTTGTCAAAGCAAAGCCTCATTATAGAAGTAAATAACAGTAAAAGCAGGCTCAAACTGACTTTGTGTTCAATACATTTCTTCACTAGAACACTAGCACACCATATGCTTATTATTATATCATCTAGGCTGGTACATATAGAGTTGGGGGTCTCACACGAAACAAACTCTCTATCTCTTAGGATGGAGATATCGTTTTCTGCCTCTCACTCTTCTCATATCATAGCGATAGTTATTGCTTTAGTTGGGAGTATGCTTCTTGTTGTATACTTGTTATTGTTATACTATTGATTTCATTCTATTATTTGTTATTAACTATTGATCAGATGTATATTCATAGAAAAAATATGTATATTTATCGTTGACCTTTTGAAATTAGATTATTAAATAAAGACAGATTGACTTTACACAACTACATAAAGCAGCTATAGCCTGTAAATTTGTAAACCGATACAAACTTCGCGAGCTAATACAATAGATAATTGACAAGTAAAATTGTATGCAACTACAACCAGTAGATGAAGCACGCATGTGGAAGGACGACGTGACAAAAATAATATATGTTTTGTTAAATAGACATTTACTAAATAAATATTTATAACGCTCCGTCATTAGATATTCATAGCACAATGAGTAATGAGTATGTCTAAAACCTAGTAGAAATAATTTAGTAAATAAAACAAATCAAAATCAATTGTTCCTTGCAAATATTAAATTATATGTATGGTTAAAACCTAGTTTGTTTTTCATTTCTTTCCCGGAGAAACACACATTTCCATGTCGCAGGCTTTTTCCCTTCTAGGCCATGAACTACAATTTCAAACCATCACTCTAGGGTAGTGATTTGACTCTTACTAGATAGCGTCACCCTATTTTAGCCCATCATATCTATTTTGATACTTAATTTACATCTCTATACTACTTTTGAGACTGTGTGTGACAGAAATCATTACTGGTTGAGGTTCAACTTTATAAACAAAATAGAAAGTTCACCCGTGAGCTTGCAGTTGGGACATAAATGAACTAACATATAAGCATGAACAAGTCAGCATCAGAATATGAACAAACTAGCAATTAGACATGAATAAACTGGAGATAGCAATGAAATAAGTAGTTACACTTGAGTAAATTAACAGCTGGTAGAAGTCGCGCTGACTGTGAAAGTTATGAAAACTAACATTGGAAGCAAGAGATAATTTAATTCGAAAATACATTGTTACACTAAATAAACTGAAGAACATTTCCACTATAGCAGCACAACTGCTTGCTTTAAGCAATTCTTAAGGCATCTACAACAGGTTGCTGGTAAATAGTTTTACAAAAAGGTATAACAACAAAATTACAACATTGCTTTAGAGACTCCCGCCATGACGGAGTATGGGGGTTCAGACGTACGCAACTATACTCATGTGTTAGAAACACACATAGGTTGTTTCCCGATGACTCATAATGATGCGCCAGATCAAATTCTACTTTTCACAATATAAGAAGCGCAGCTAATTTAGTGAGTCATTTTACTTTATTCCACCAGTTTTACAAATGGGTACAAGTAGCTGAAACACACCGCTGAAAGGATAGCATTACAAAAACGAACATAGGTGTTCTGTAATTGACATACTAAAAACAAATAATAATAGTTGTTGTTTTATTGTCATCGTCTTTAAGGAGAATTACTCTGCACCACATATTATGGGATTGAAATTGCTCATAGCCCATAATAAGTTAGTAGTTACTTCACACTACATCTTTTTCTTTTCTTTTTGTTTTTGGAAAAATATTGAGATCCCGATTATACTTTCATTTTTTTGCTAGTAGACCTGATGGTCAAGTTATTTGAGCAAGAGATCTCGGTAAAAATACCGCTTATCCTTTAAAAAATCTTTCCCATTGGTAGACTCGGTTGTTAAATTATTTAAATATGAGATTCCAGTGATATTTTTAAAAATCTTTCTCAACGGTAGATTAAGTGGTCGAACTATTTAAACACGGCAATCTCGATGGTCTACCAAAACCCCACCAAGACCCGTTAACCATATAAAAAAATACCGTCCAAAAACTTCACTTTGGGGTATAATAGTTTTTTTTTTTCGCTGAAACGAAGACAGGGGTATGTTAGGTTTTTTTTTTTTTTGATTGTCCTCGGAGCAACTTGACCCATAGTATATACACCTATCGGGTTTTCCCCTTCATATTCATAGTACATTAGTGGTGTAAAATCATTGAGTAAAGCTAAAGACAAGGTCCTTATCAATACGTGCGTTTCCATTCCGGTATAGGCCATTTTTTCGGTTTATGCATTCACACCACCAATCTTATGATAACCAAGCAATAAGAAGGATTCTGTGAAATCGTATGTTTCATTGATAATCATTTCTGTACATTTTCTTCTATTCTTATACAACTATTTCTAATACATACAAGGTAAATAATCAATACATTCAATTCCTACAATGATGCCTACACAATCTCAATCTTTGATTTCTATTACAACTAAGGAAAGTAAATATTATATTCCTTAACACTCCCCCTTAAGTTGAGCATGAGGATTTTCAATGCCCAACTTGACCAATGTTTCGTCAAACGTTCTTCCGGCCACGGCTTTCGTTAGGATATCCGCCAGCTGGTCTTCGCTAGGTATATATGGTAACTCCACCACTTTATCCTCAATTTTTTCTTTTATGAAATGCTGATCAATCTCAACATGCTTCGTTGTATCATGCTGTACAGAGTTTTCTAAAATACTGATCGAAGCCTTATTATCACAAAACAGTTTTGCCGGAGCCAAGACTCCAAAGCCTAAGTCAACCAACAGCTTGCGCAACCACAATATTTCCACTATTCCTTTGGCAATCCCTCGGAATTCCGCATCTGCACTGGATAAGGCCAACACCTCTTGTTTTTTACTCCTCCATGTGACCAATTGTCATCCTAATCAAGCAAAGTACCCAGAAGTAGAACGCCGATCTATCAGATTACCTGCCCAATCTGCATCTTTGTATACCCGAATGTCTAGATGTCCATTATTTCATAACCATATACCTCGCCCAGTTGTTCCTTTTAAATATCGAACGATCCTCATTACGGCTTCTATATGATGGCTCTGAGGTCTGTGCATAAACTGACTCATAAGTCCAAAGGCTATATCTGGTCGCGTATGTGCCAAATATATAAGCTTACCTACAAGTCGTTGGTATCTCCCATGATCAGCATCAGTCTTTTCTTCTTCAAATGATAATTTCTGATTTACCAGCATTGGCGCACTAGCAGGTT
The DNA here is from genome assembly GCA_036186865.1 of Eustoma russellianum. Taxonomy (NCBI): domain Eukaryota; kingdom Viridiplantae; phylum Streptophyta; class Magnoliopsida; order Gentianales; family Gentianaceae; genus Eustoma; species Eustoma russellianum. Next base: position 30,188,790 of record AP025055.1, read on the forward strand.
TGCAATCTACCATACCAACTTCTGCGAGCAGATCCAGAATATACTTTTGTTGGGAGATGAATATCCCGTGATCCGAGCGCGAAACCTCAATTCCCAAGAAATACCTTAGGTCTTCCAGGTCCTTCATTTCAAAATCTGTGAACAATTGTTGTTTTAGCAATGACATCTCTTGCTCATCATTTCATGTAATGATCATATCATCAACATAGATTATGAGACAAGTTACCTGAGCTCCAGTTCTCTTGACGAACATTGTATGGTCAGCATTGCTCTGTTTATAACCCTGTTTCTTCATGAAGTCAATGAATCTTCCGAACCATGTCCTGGGAGACTGTTTGAGTCCATACAGTGATATCTTTAATCTACACACTTCATTTTCTACAAACTTATCAGTGAACCCGGGAGATGCACTCATGTATACTTCTTCTTTCAACTCCCCATGGAGAAACACATTTTTTACATCATACTGATGAAGCGGCCAGGCCTTTGTAGCAGCTATCGAGAAAAGAACCCTGATTGTGTCAAGCTTGGCCACTGGTGATAACGTCTCAGTGTAGTCATCGCCATGTGTCTGAGTATATCCCCTAGCAACTAATCTCTCTTTGTATCTCTCGATACTCCCGTCCGCCTTATGCTTAATCGTGTATACTCATCTGCATCCTACTGGACTTTTCCCTGTTGGTAGTGGAACTTTATCCCATGTACAATTCTTATATAGTGCCTGCATCTCTTCTTCCATCGCCTTGCACCACTCAGGTTGATTCAATGCTTCCTCGACCGTTCTGGGAATAATGGTCTCACATACTGAGGATAATGTAGAATCTGCAAGGCACCACTAGAAGGGGGGTTGAATAGTGGGTGCGGAAAATGTGGTTTTTAAAATTGTTTTAAACCAAAAACCCAACTTTTGAAAACAGTTTCTGTTTTCATGACCTGTTTTAAAACGTTTTGAAAACTAGGTTACAGGTTGGTAAGTATATAAGAATTACTTTTGAAGACTTAGTTGCGTTAAGGAGGGGTAACGGTTACCGTATTGGCATACACGAAGGAGGTTAGTATGGTTGAGTATTTAAGTGATAAACCATATGTGGTAAGTTACAAATCAGGGATTGTAGATTGCAATAATTTGGGTGATACACGTCAAGTGGTGTAAGGGGAAGATTATAAGCACTCATTATCAAGGATTAAGTAAGGATTGGATCACATAAGAACTAAAGCACCTTGAGAGATGTTAGTATTAGCTAAATTAAATCGTACTAAGGTACCACGTGTTTCGAAAAATATATTTGGCTTCAGGGATGAGTCTTGTGCGCAGGGCGTAAGTTAGAGATTGGGCTACACTTAAGAACTGACTTTAGAGGGTTGTTCATGATAACCAATATAAGATCGATATAGACCGACGATTAAGTCATCAAGCGTGTATATTGACATTACCCTTAAGGTTGATTCGAGGACTATACAAGAATAGGTTACGATCTATTAGGTGGAGGACAATAGATTTAAAGAGTACATAGCGTGCTTACACACTGAATGATTTGAGAACTTAGTCCTGTACCGAGCAAGTGAAATGAGTACCATATCGGAATACGCGAGGAATACTAATTTCGGTCATGACCTTAGTAAATAATTTATGAAGGGCTATACTAAGTCATTAATTTCGTAACGCACAAGTTTCGAGGACGAAACTTTTTGTAAGGGGGGTAGAATGTTACGCCCCGCACCCTCCGTAGAATAATTAAGCGATAAAGAAGAATTAAATGAGATTAATGGCAGTCAACCGTAATTAATTACGAATTAAATAATAAGATTAATGGGAATTAATTGAGGGTTTAAATATTGAAATTAATGAGGGTTTAATTTTTGAATTAAATATTAGGATTTATCCTTTAGGATAAATAGGGAAATAGGATATAATTTAGAAACTCCAAACTTTTCCCTTTCCTTATAAAAAAACTGACATAGCGTCAGTTTTCCCTTTTCTCAGAAGAAAGAACGACGCACAAATCCTCTCCTCCTAGGCGGTTTTCATCTCCCCTCAACCCTAGGCGAAGAACTCCGCTAGATCTTCATCCAATCTTCGCCCGTTCTTCGTTCCTTCTCCGAGTAATCAAAGGCAAGTAATCTACTTATAAGTTCTTACGTTTTTGCGAAAGAAAAAGGCCTACTTTTGATATTAAATCGATCACCATGCAGTAGTTTCTTTCCGTGATTATTTGTATATGATTTATGTGTTTTGGTGTTGACGATTTGGCCATCATATGTTGAAATCTTGTTTGTTGTTCATGGTTTATGTGTGATCATGTGAATCACCATCCCTTGAATCCCACTTGCTTGATGATGGCGGTTGAAGGGAGGGATGAGTGAAAAGGTTAGGTTTTTGGGGTTGATTTGATGAAAGATTCGAGTTTTAGGATTGAATCGTTGACGTGCGTGTGACGGATCGGGTTTGAGAAGATTAAGAATGGATTGATAGGGAATATTAGGCTTGGAATGATGGGAAGAGAGTTGGAAAACGAAGGGGATATAGATCTGCAGATTCTGCAGAAATCGCAGGATGAAGATTCTGAAGATTTATGACGTCGATCGATCGACGTATAGCAGGTGAGAGATCGACGTGCCTCAAATGCACGTCGATCGATCGACGTGGAAGGAGTGAGAGATCGACGTGCCTCAGATGCACGTCGATCGATCGACGTAGTTCAGAGTGAGGGTATGACGTGTAGTAAGTGAGGGTATGACGTGAGGGTATGACGTGAGGGTATGATGTGAGGGTATGACGTGAGGGTATGACGTGTAGTAAGTGAGGGTATGACGTGAGGGTATGACGTAGTTGAATGAGAGATCGACGTGCCTCCGATGGACGTCGATCGATCGACGTCAGGGTATGACGTACGTAGATCGATCGACGTCAGGGTATGACGTCAACCAGTTTTGTGAGAAAGTAAGGGAAGAAAGAGGGAAGCTAGGGGATCCTTTGGGTGACCTAAGGGACTTCTTAGGACCTGATTATGACTAGTTTAAGTCTTGGGAACATGACTTAAGATGGTGAATCAAGTTTGGAGAATTTGAAGGGTTTTTGAATCGGATTTCAATGAGGCTGACTTAGCAGGGTTAGGAAGTGAACGTACGAGGTGTTATAGAGTTCCGTGAAGGAAAGATAGGGGTACTCACATTGGTTTGTGACTTTTGGAATCAAGTTTAAGTGTTGACGATCTAGTTGAGACCTAAGCTTTGACGTATGAGTTAGGGAAATCTTGTGTGTTGCTCTTACTTGCGCATGTGATTATGAACTGTATATGTGAACGAGAAATGTGATTGGAACAAGGAGTCCTGCATCATGGCACGTGCATTGCATATGGATTTGAAAAGAGATGTGCTTCGGCACAGATTTGCGAAGGTGACCTGTAATGTAAACCGGGATGGAAATATAAGCCGGGGCGCGTTACAGGGTATAAAGTTGTCTGTAATGCTAATCGGGATGGAAATATAAGCCGAGGTGCATTACAGGGTATAAATTTGGCTGTAACGTAAACCGGGATGGAAATATAAGCCGGGACGCGTTACAGGGTATAAAGTTATGTGAAGTGACCGGACATTGTGACATGCATTGCACTGTTTTAAAAGAGAAAGCGTTCATGCATATGTGAATGTGTAGTGTAGTGCATATTTTGACATGCATCACGAGAGTCAATGTGGTATGAATATGTGCGTTACTTGATTGCAATGCGTTGTTATTTACGTGCAAACCGCTGTACTTGCTCTGTTGCGTTATTTGATTATATATTTGAAAGTTACAAGACATGTGCCCCACCATTCCCTTGAATTACATATTACTCATGTCTTGCCATGTGTTGATCCCGTATGTCTTATAAGCGGGTTACTTGCTAGCGTTTTTCGCTAAGGGTACTGCCTTTGTGTTACAGGAGAACCTGAGTATGACATGATTTTCATTGAGGACGACGGCGAGTGGGCAGAATGGGATGTGTAGACCTGATGGAGAGAATTGATTAGACAATTTCTGTTATTTCTGTTTCTTATTTCATTTGAGGTTTTAGATGGCTGTGACCATACACAGTTCTTTTGGTATTCACATTGTCGGTTGACGTACTGTATTGATGGTTTAGATTACCGAGATATGTTTCCGTGTTTATTTCTCTTACGTCATTGATGATGTATATTCGAGAGATGAGACGTCTTGTAGTCTTCTCAGTAAGCTACGACGGGTGAACCGATTCGGATTCCGCTGTCCGGGTCGGGGCGCTACAATTGTTGTAATTGATAAGCCAAGTTATAAGGCTTAACAAGAGGTGAAAAGGTGTATGAGGAGTGATAGTGCTGAAATTCTGTAAAGGTGTTGTGAATAGCTTGAATAGGGTTGGTGTGAAGCCCAAGGATCACGCTAAGGTGTAATTCTATGACACTGGTGGTAGTGAATAACGATGAAGGTGTCCTTGAAGACTGGAGTAGGCACATTTGGCCGAACCAGTATAAAATTCTTGGTGTTCTTTACTTTCCGTACTTTACACTTTGAGTTTTCTATTCTCTGTTTTGTTAACACGTTTTATAAATTCTAGAAAAAAGTAGCAAACGGTTTTCAAAATTGCTAAAATTTTGCAGAGACATACTTTAGTCTCTTAGCTTTCATTTGAAACTAATTTGACTCAATTTGGATAAGTTTATGTTAATCAAAAGCCCAAAGTTCTGCAACTGCTATAATCTGTTTTTCAGATTTACAAAAGTTAAGAAAAGTGACTTGGTCTTCTAACCTCCCAAACGAATTTTTCAAAACTGTTTTAACCCATTATTATACATATTGTAAGGGTTATTGTGTTAAAGTTTCAAAGATTTTGGACTTGGGGATTAACGGGAAAAAATTTGTGAAGTTGAGTCAACTTCTGAACTCTGTTCTGGAATTTTGTATAGACAAAAAGTTTTTAATTAGTTGAAGGTCTTAAAGATTTTATTTTGACTTGAAATTTTTACAGGAGTTAGAAGACATCTTGAAGTGTGTTTCTGGAAAGTTTCATAATTTTTGAAGGCGTTTTTAAAGTCAGAAAAATATTTGCAAATACAGTTTCTGGTTTCTGAGTTTCAGATTTCAGAACTGAGAGATTTTTGAAAAGGGTTCAAAAATAGTGTGATTTCCGCTAACCACTATTCACCCCTCTCTAGTGGTGTTTGTGCAGGGATTTCGATCCAACAGCAACTACTACTTGTTCATGCTTACTTCTATCGCAATTTAACCAGATTTGACAATACTTACATGTTCTTATATTCATCTTGATTTCTTATTGACAATGATATCATCCACTTATCTTAACAATTCTAAGATTTACATCTTGACCACCACCTAATTCATTTTGCGGTTATTATTATTTGTCCCGACTACTTGCTTACTAGCATGATACACATCAAGTTTAGGTGTTCCAATGGAGAGTTACATATGCACAGGTATAATCATTAAAATTCCAAATTAAATTTAAAATACCTATGATCATGTTGTTAGACTCTTAGGGCAGCCTCCGAAGCATCTTCCTTGGTTAAGGGCAGTTCTTGTTAAGATGACCCACCTTGCCACAATTAAAACATGCTCCTACCTCCTTCCAACATTCCTAAATGTGTTGGCGGCTGCATATAGGGCAGGTAGGAATTCAATTTTGCGGATTGATCTTGTGCCGCTGCTGCTGTGGTAGATCTTCCTCACTCATCTTTGGCACCTTGACCCATCTCGCGGATCCACTAACATCGCTCTCTTCTCTGGACCTCTTGCTCTTCTCTTCTGCTACCACCCGCTGCAGGTCAGCCTCAACTTGGTAGCATGCTTCCAACAACTCCCTGAAATTTCTCGCATTAGCATTCACAATACCAGATCGAATGTGAGAATCGAGCCCCGTCTCAAACTTTAGCATCTTCAGCCTAGTGTCTGCCATGGTAGACGGGACAAATCGCCCCAGAACATGAAACTTGTCGGCATAGGAAGATGTAGTATGAACAACACTTCGCCTAGCAAGTAACCTCACTATACTTACCATGGGGTCATGCATGGAGAAGCAAGTGTAACGAAAATCAATAACATTATAGAAATTATTATGCTTCTCATTCGTGTATAAATTTACTATTATGCCCTTATAACAAACAAGCAACAAAGTTAACAAATAGACCAATAACCAAATCGAACCAAACGATAGTCAATCAAATGTTAGTCCAACTCAAAAATCAATGACGCAATTTCCAAATCGATGCGATGCAAAATTCGATATCAAAATTCCAAAGTTCTCAAGTTCCAAAACCAAATGCAATATCAATACAAAACGATTCGATCAAATGTCCAAATCCAAATACGATATCCGATTCCAAACCGGTCCAATTACCAAATGTCCAAATATCCAATATCCAAATATCAAAATGATTTTCAATGCAAAGGCCATGACACTTTCCTTACAAGTGATTTATATCGCAAGACTTACGAATTGATCCTCCAATTGGTCAAATGTGTCACACGCGGCTTATCAAAATAGTCAAATGTGTCTGGACGGACTAATTGGCGGTCAAATGTGTCCGAGCGCTCAATATACCAAAATAGCCAATATGCTTGGATGGCCCAATTGGTGGTCAACCGAGCGCTCTATATACCAAAATAACCAATATGCTCAGACGGTCTGTTTGTTCGGAACCAATCCAGCTTAGCGATATATTTCCCATGTAAGGGTTAATTTCTAAAATATGCAAATACAACTTTAAACATTATTTTCTGACTACCAAAGTTAGTCTAAATTCCAAATGGCCAAAATGTGAAGTTTGTCAAAAAGTCCAAATATTAGCACCTTCAATAAAAGACTATAACATATGCACGTGCACACGAAATCCACACAAACATACACTCACTGTTTATTTACCATTAATTTATATACTTATATTTTAAACAAAATTCATCACACTCATTATAACAAACTTTTTGTCTATACATGGCAGCAACAAACAAATACTACCCTTTCTTATATAATTATGAATTTACTAGCATCATTTTTATTATTCCTTACTTCAGCACACACAATCAGAGAGGAGAACAAAATTTATCCTTGACAGGCATAATGGTCACATGCAATAAAGAACTCACAGCACCCTTTTTTTTTTTTCATTCACAGCATATATATATACGTTTAAGTATATATATGATAAAATAACACCCAAAATTCAACTATACAAGAAAGTACCAATCTGCAGCCACTTCTGAGAATTGAGAGAAAACAATTTTGCTCACTAGCATATGATTATGCACATTCAAGCATACATGCATGTTTGCATAATCATAATCCCAAAATCTCAATTATTAAGTCTGACCCCAATTTATAACAACATAATTGTAGAATCAATTATATTAATTATAATTGATTGCTATAATCTTGTGATTTATTTGTAAATCACTAATGTGGATCACATGTATAACGTACCTGTACGTTATATTGGTTAGATACGTTGCAATTATTGACTGCATTAATTGTCAGATTTGATTATGATTGATTGGCAATTATTAAGTTTCCTTGATGGAAGGAATTAATTGTCAGTCAAATAAGGAAGGGGTCCCTGGTCTATCCTATAAATAGAGAGCCTGTGATATTCCATCAATCATAGCTATACAGCATTCAGATAGGCATAGGCTGGAAGGCTCCATTTCCACAAGGATTCTTCTCTGCAGCAGGTTCCGATTCGAAGGCTACGACTAAGCGATAATTGCCGGAGGTAACTTTTCTGCTTCCGCTATTTATTTTGGCCTAACATTTGGTATCAGAGCCACCTCTGACCATATCATTTGTATTTAGAAAAATTTCTTCTGTATCCTTTAATGCTATTTAATCGTTCAAAGGTTACGGAATTATAGTTTTCGAGGCTTTTAATATTCAATTATGCGTATGGTTAAAGTTTACGAAATTATGGTTCGATGCCAATATGCATAATATACGTTGATATTTGTGATTACCTGTTAATATGTTGATGTTCATGAATAAAGGAGCATATATGCAGGCGTGCGTATGTACTCACATGTCAGTGCATAAACAAACAATATATCAAAGGTGAAAATTCTAAAACCAATACGGCAGCAACCAAATGCAAGGATAGAAAATGCTTAACAACCAACCAACTTATTACATGGCTAGCATTAGATTAATTGCCTTTTCTATTGCCGAATTCATTGATTTAGAAAACGGAGATAAAATCTTTTCTACCCTTCGAAACGAAATTGTTTTGATTTGAGTTGGTTAGTGGTTCTATATGGCAGTTGTCATAAAGAATTTGTAAAACAATTGGCATCAGTTTTCTGACATGCATGATCCCGGATTCAATTCTTGAAATTCATTCTTCATATTGTTTTGGACTTGTTCTTTTGGGTTCTTTCTATTACAATGTCACTATTTTAGGGTTGTTGGAGTCACTTCCTTTTGATTAAGAGAAAACAACAGTTGGGTTTTGCAATTTCTCCAGCAATTCGGTGTTTACTACGTTTTTGCTATGGTATTTTAAGTAGCCGCAGTTATAAGTTAAAAAAAAATTATTTAAGACATTTGATTTTGTTTTATGGTTTCTGTCTCTCATAAAGAAAAGGAAAATTTTTATTGCGCATGTTCAGCACATTTGGTATAGGCAAATGGGGCTTGGAGTTTGGGCTTCGGCACATTCAGTTCTTTGTGAAAAATTTGTGACAAATGCAAAAGGTGAATTATTGAATGTGTGATAAATACACTGTGCACGTAATCTCTGTCTAGAAAGTCGGTACTTAAGCGGGACCGTTGTGACCCCACCGTACGGCCTGAGATTTTACGTGGAATGGTAATACCTGTCTAGGAAATTGATTCATGATCTTTCATGGGGTATTTCCGAATCGGTTCAATTCACATTTTCATTATGATTTCATCTTTTGTTGATGTCATATAAAGGAGTTTTAGAATTGATGACATATAAATAATTATTTTCTTAATTTTAAATTAGCCGCAACATCTTAAAATTATATGGTATACAAGAAAATAAAATGTCATCGTAACTACGATTTTGATTAATAAGGTAATCACTCTGCCCCACAGGGAAGTGATTATTTTATTGATCAAGAAAATTAAACATAAACATTTCCTATGCCCACAGGTAGGGAAATATTTTGGTTGTTTAATTTTCATATTATTTAAGGTTTTGATTAATAAGGTAGCCTCTTTCCAAACCTTTTGATTCTTGTATTTATAGACTTTAAATTCACAAATAAGAAGTTAATTTAACACCTCTATATAAAATTTAACTTCCAAAATTAGTTTACATCTGCTCAAGATTGAAAGAAAATGTCCACTTTGCACAATTGGGACTCGGAACGTTTGATTAGGCGCTTTATGTGAAGTGTTTGAAGGTCAGTATACTTCGAACGCCTACATAAGGCGCCTCATGTAAAGGCTCTAGAAACCAGTACACTTCGAACGCCTACAAAAGGCGCTTCATGTGTAATGGTTGAATTCTAGTACACTTCGAACGCCTACATTAGGCGCTTCATATGTTGTGGCTGAATTCCAGTGTACTTCGAACGTCTACATTAGGCGCTTCATGTGTACTCTTAAGTCAAAAGTACTTTTCTCCCCAAAATAGACACGTACATCAAGCAACTTTTTGATAAAAGTCAGAAGTACTTTGAACAAGCATGAAGGTTGAGATTAGGCGCTTCATGTGATATCGAACGCTTTCAGCTGCCCACATAAGGCGCTTCATGTGAGATCGAACGCCTGTTCAAAATCTCATGAAGCGCTCCAAGTCACATTGAACGCTTGTTTATTAAACCATCAAAGCGCTTTATGTGACTTATGATACAAATATCTTATGCTATGCTTACTAACGTTACTTGACATTTTGTACCCTCTCCTTTTAGTGCAATTTCACATATTCTCTCTCTTTGTTGGAAAAGTTGTAGAGAAAAAGGGGTTTGAGTGATTTTCAAATACATGATTTAAATGTGCACAAAACGAGCATAAGATAAATGCGCATGATATTGCTTATTACTTGCCTTATATAGTTCATATATTATGTTGCCGTACTAATGAGCCATGAAGCTACAAAGCTTACATCATATGGCAAACATTTGTTTTGTTTATACTATTTTCAGGTGCCACCATTAATGAACTAAACTAGTTCATTAAGTGAAGTACTTAGTTAATAAAGCTAAGTAGTTCATTAAGGGAAGCTACATTTGGAAAAAGCACAAAGGCAACAAGGCTAAGGAAGGAAAGTCTCCTCCTCCTCTCCTCATTAATATACACGCCATATACACATATATAAGTATATATTTTCAGATTTTTTAAAAAGGCACATACACATGTATTCCAACGTACTACCGACACGTTATATATTTTACGTACGTACGTTAACGTCACACCATTATACTTAACTCATATTTATGAATATATTCAGATCTTATATCATATGATATAAGTCATGGTGATGACAAATTAAATACGACACGTTAAAAGGTTCTAAACCAAAAATTGTCGTATCGGGCGAATACCGAAACTTCGCCAACGTGTCATGTACTTGCCATAAATAGATGGCCAGCCCCTACACCTCAAAAATCATTCAAGATTTCGTGTTTGTGTGGGATGCATAAAGAGCAAGCAAACCAACAAGACCATTAAGGGTGCCAAAAGAAGTTCTCAACCTCTTGAAATCATACACACAAATATCTGTGGACCTTTTCATACACCTTGCTTGAATGGTCAGAAATACTTTATTTCATTTATCGACGACTATTCAAGGTTCATGTATCTCTATCTTCTATTTGAAAAATCTGAAGCACTTGATGCGTTCAAAATCTTCAAATTAGAAGTAGAGAAACAAAAGGAGAAGACAATTAAAATTGTCCGATCTGATAGAGGTGA
>AP025055.1:30199700-30240199 GCA_036186865.1 Eustoma russellianum
ACTTCGCCAACGTGTCATGTACTTGCCATAAATAGATGGCCAGCCCCTACACCTCAAAAATCATTCAAGATTTCGTGTTTGTGTGGGATGCATAAAGAGCAAGCAAACCAACAAGACCATTAAGGGTGCCAAAAGAAGTTCTCAACCTCTTGAAATCATACACACAAATATCTGTGGACCTTTTCATACACCTTGCTTGAATGGTCAGAAATACTTTATTTCATTTATCGACGACTATTCAAGGTTCATGTATCTCTATCTTCTATTTGAAAAATCTGAAGCACTTGATGCGTTCAAAATCTTCAAATTAGAAGTAGAGAAACAAAAGGAGAAGACAATTAAAATTGTCCGATCTGATAGAGGTGGTGAATATTATGGACGTTACACAGAAAAGGGACAAATGATTGGTCCATTTGCCGAATTCCTTCATAAGGAGGGTATTGTTGCTCAATACACCATGCCTGGCACACCACAACAAAATGGTGTTGCTGAAAGAAAGAATCGGGCTCTTATGGACATGGTTAGGAGCATGATTAGCACAACGAATTTGCCTATATCCTTTTGGAGTGAAGCTCTAAAAACCGCTGTGTATGTTTTAAATAGGGTTCCATCTAAGGTCGTTCCTAAAGCACCTTTCGAGTTGTGGAATGGTTGGAAACCAAGTTTAAAACATTTACACATATGGGGTTGTCCAGTTGAAGTTAGGGTATACAACCCAAGTATAAAGAAACTGGACGAACGAACAAAAAGTGGTTACTTTATTGGATATACAGTTAACTCCAAAGGATATAGATTTTACTGTCCTTCACATACTCCTAAAGTGGTTGAAGCTAGAAATGCTAAGTTTCTAGAGGATCATGAAGTCAGTGGGAGTGATTCGAATCGAGAATTCAATTTTGAGGAAATAAGGGATACACATATTGTACTTTTATATGTAGACAATTCGGTTGCTATTCATCATAATGAAGAGCCACCAATTGTACAACCTCAAATTGAAGAATCACATCAAGAACAAACCGAACCCACTAATCCCACATCTACTGAACCAGTGGGAGTACAAAGATCCTCAAGAGCTAAAAGGCCAGCAATTTCTAGCGATTATGTTGTATATCTTCAAGAGTCCGATTATGACATTGGACTAAATCATGACCCTATCTCGTTTTCACAAGCCATGAGTTGTGACAAATCGTCACTATGGTACGATGCCATGAAAGAGGAGATGGAATCGATGGCTGAAAACAATATCTGGGAACTTGTTCCGTAACCAAACAGAGCCTCTGTGGTGGGATGCAAATGGGTCTTTAAGACCGAAATAGACTCGTTTGGTAACATTGAACGATATAAAACCAGACTTGTAGCCAAAGGTTTCACTCAGAAAGAAGGCATTGATTACCATGAAACATTCTCTCCAGTCTCAAAGAAGGATTCATTTCGGATAATCATGGCATTAGTAGCTCATTTTGATCTCGAGCTACATCAAATGGATGTGAAAACTACGTTTTTGAATGGGGTTCCTGATGAAGAGGTATACATGCATCAACCTGAAGACTTTGTCAATTTTGATAATGATCAACTGGTTTGTAAATTGAATAAATCCATATATGGGCTTAAACAGGCTTCACGTCAATGGAACACCAGGTTTCATGAGGTAATCTCTTCATTCGTTTTCGTAGAGAACATTGTTGATCAATGTATATACCTCAATACGAGTGGGAGCAAATACATTTTTCAGTCCTATATGTGAATGATATTCTACTGGCAAGCAGTGATCTTCGGTTATTGCATGAGACTAAGCGATTTCTCGCTTTGAACTTTGATATGAAGGATATGGGTGAAGCCTCTTATGTCCTTGGCATAGAGATTCACAGATATAGAACAAGTAAAATACTTGGTCTTTCTCAGAAGGCCTACATTATCAAAGTACTTGAGAAATTTGCTATGCAGAATTGTGCGTCTATTGCGTCACCTATTGTCAAAGGAGAAATAAATATTGAACATTATCGATTCATCTATGATGATGGCTGACTTCATTGCATGCTATGAAGCTACGTCACAGGCCTTATGGATGAGAAATTTCATCAGTGGTCTTAAGGTTGTCGATATTGTTGATAGACCCATATAGATTTTCTGCGACAATTTAGCCGCTGTGTTCTTTGCAAAAAATAATAAAAGTGGGAGTCGCATTAAACATATCGACATAAAGTATATGAAGGTCAGAGATCATGTTAAACAGGGAGAAATAAAGATTGACCACATTAGTACGGAGTCAATGGTTGCTGATCCTATGACTAAAGAATTACCGGTTAAAGTTTTCAGGGATCATGCTACTAATATGAGACTTCTTAGTTCTCTTTGATTTGTGTACTTTGATCTTATTCTGTCTAGACATTTGTTGACTTTGAATATGCGCATTTAAAGTTGTAGGATCTATTTGATCCATAGACGTGGACCCATTTAGAAATGATTTACAGTAAATCATTCATTTTGTTCGATTGAGTGTATGATGCATTGTAATTCTTGGAAGGAAGTGCTTGACATCAAAGCATGACCGTCTAGATTCGTGTGTTGTATTCTCAATCTAAGTTTGGTAGTCAATAGATCCAAGTGACAATAAATTATGGCCATATTGTTTTGTCACTTATGTTGTGTTATCTAGCATTCGACATGTGATCCAAGTGGGAGAATGTTAGAATCAATTATATTAATTATAATTGATTGCTATAATCTCGTGATTTATTTGTAAATCACTAATGTGGATCACATGTATAACGTACCTGTACGTTGTATTGGCTAGATACGTTGCAATTATTGACTGCATTAATTGTCAGATTTGATTCTGATTGATTGACAATTATTAAGTTTCCTTGATGGAAGAAATTAATTGTCAGTCAAATAAGGAAGGAGGTCCCTGGCCTAGCCTATAAATAGAGGGCCTGTGATATTCCATCAATCATAGCTATACAGCATTCAGATAGACATAGGCTGGAAGGCTCCATTTCCACAAGGATTCTTCTCTGCAACAGTTTCCGATTCGAATGCTATGACTAAGCGATAATGACTGGAGGTAACTTTTCTGATTCCGCTATTTATTTTGGCCTAACAATATATTATATACCCATACATATGCGGATATTATATTTACATATATATCACTAAACAGGTGCAGCCTTATCTAAATATATACTCTGTAGCCACGCATAGCCCCCCTTCCCAATTGTGTTTGATTCACTCAGAGGCCACCCACTGCCCACACATGCACTTTCGGCCAGTTTCTTTAATTTTTTTGTTTTTTTTTTAATTAGCACATTCAACATTCATATATATGCACGTATGCAAACTGACATACCTATATAAAAATCCGTTTAAGCAATTCAAGAATACTAATGCATGATCCAAAGAGATAATCGAAAATATAATCATATAATTTTTGCAAAAGCATAACAAGTATAGGTAGGTTATTTACACTTAATTCATATATCCACACATATACACATGGTACAAACGTATATAGAATTCATCTATGCAATTCAAAAGTACTAATGCATGATCCAATTTTTTATCGACGTAATTCGTAAGTTTTACAAAACAACATAGAAAGTATAGTAGGGTTACTTACATTTCATGGAGTATATTATACCATACTTAGAATCGGGATTGAATTTGGACCAAACTTCTTCCTTTCCTTTTTCTTTTTCTCCTCTCTTTCCTCCTCTCTTTTCCTTCTAACTCTCAGCACTCTCTTTCTTCTCCTTGGGTGAACTGCCCGTTGAGAATTGAGGTGAAGGGGAAAAGAATTGCTATGTTTAAGTAGAGTGAAGTGGTGGGAGTTATGAAAAGTGTAATGAGATTTAATGGGTGTAATGGTAAAAGAGGTTATGGAAGATAAGGGATAGTGCGGTGAGTGGGTGGTTTAATGCAATGTAGTTATTTTTTTTCCTTTCTTCAACATATATCCGTTACACACACCTACACAATTACATAAACATTTTTATCTTTTTTTTTGTTTCGGTGCAACATAAAAAAAAATTTCCACAACTATATTTTATTTTTCTTTAAACAATGTGGGACGTAACATTAATGGTGTAAGGGAAACGTGCCTTTATTTTCTATGCAAAGTAGAAAATAAAATGCTATTGCTTTTTGGATGGAAAAAAAGGAAAAAACAATAGTTATATATTGTGGTACATTCATGTGTCACTGCATACTAAAGCGACACTTATAAGTGTCTTGTATTAGACAACCTGAATCTTGAAATATGAACCAGTTGTGCCTCAATTGATATACGTTGATACATTTTTTTTTGTCTTAATATAGTTCATATGACGAATAGTTTTGTGCCTCAACAACTACATGAGACACTTTTTTGGTGTATCCTTTAGATGGATTTATATTCTCTAACCTTTCTTCTTTTCATCCTCTAACTCTTTTAACACAGGAATGCCATGTGTACAACTTTTTTTATGGACTGGTTTGTGACATGATTTTATATAAAGGATTAAACAATGAGATAAACGAGAAACTCTTCACCCCTTTAGATGGGGCAAATGTGACAATTATAGGTGATATATTACATGTTCACCAATTGAGAAGCCTAAAATGTTGGGATAAATTCGAGATACGTATAATGCACAATATTTTGATAAAGTTTATACGAATTAATCATAAGGTGAACGTTATGTATGATAATATTATATGTCACATATGTCACGTAATAATATTAATTGTTATGTATAACATCCACACGTTAAGTGATCACTGGGTATGTTCGTGAATGTATAGTACGGTCTAAAATGAAAACCCCGAATATATAGAAATTCATATGGTCAGAGACCGCGATAGATGGGCCCAAAGTGCAACGACCTAAAGTGTATGATGTCTGGTCCTCGAAGGGCGACAACCCACGTGTGACTAGTAGATAATTGTTAGTACAATAATTAAACATTAAATATTAGATAATAATATTTAAATACTAAATATATTTAATAATGGATAAAGATAACTTGATGATAATATCAAGTATATCCCCAGGTATCTGGGATAAGAAAATCTCTATCCAGGAAGAGGGTTTGATTTCAGATACAACTCTGAACCCTAAACCCATCAGGATTCTTCCTTCCTCCCACTATATAAAGGAGGAGGGCTTCACCTCCTCATACAGTCATAATAACCAGCCGGCCATAGAGGGTTTCAGTGAGGGTGTGCCAACCTTTTCTATAAAGCCCATACTGCCTAGCCTCTCTATCGGATAAAACAGTGAATTATTGTATCCGCTCAAGAGGTGCATCAACAATTGGTGGGAGGTCGTGAATCCTCGGATCACACCAGATTCAATAGTAGCACGATCAGTACATCGTGTTTAGATTGACATCAGCAATGGAGCAAGGTATAATTTCCGTATTTTGTTACTTTGTCCATTAATTCGATTAAACGGTCCTATTCAAAGATTTATTAAATTAAATCCAACATAAAAGTCTCATATTAACCTATCACTATATAATGAGACACTTTTACGTGTTTCAACAGGCCATTTTTGTTGCGATGAAAGTAAAAGCTAAGTTATTAAAACGTTAAGCACCATTATTTCAAGTGGGATAGGTTAAACCTGGGCAAATAAAATAAAACACCACATTAATCAACAAAAGTGTTGCTTCCACGAACAGCCTCTTGCATAAATTATAGAGTAAGACTGTATACATCAGATCGCGAAGCGATCCAACTCCTCTCTGAACCATGTGCACATGCGGAAGGCTAGTTTTGAAGAATAGTTTTAGAATATTCTTTTACCATTTGTAAATACTTACCTTAGTTAGTCTAAATTGATTTGGTTGATTAGACTGAACTAATTAGGATTGATTTGATTGATTACTATTTCCTTGTATGAGAGTGTAGCACGTAGTATAAGAAAGAGTAGCCTTGTACACTGAAAATCATCAATGAAAATCTCCGGGCCAAAAAGCCCCGAACTACTTATCATGCTAATAATACTCGTGTTAACAGAATTTTTTCATTAGTATATTCCGATGTTTGGGGACCTGCCCCACATCCTACTCCCTATGGCTATCGATAATTTGTTACTTTTATCGATGATTTTTCTCGCATGACGTGGTTATATATTCTTAAGCACAAGTCTGATGTCACTACCAAGTTTATGGAATTCCACAATATGATCAAAACACAATTCAATACATCCATACAGATTCTTTGATCTGACAATGGTGGGGAATATTTTGACGGGATACTAAAACAATTTCTTACTGATCATGTCATACTACACCAAACATCAAGTCCTGGCACTCCTGAACAAAATGGAGTTGCTGAACGAAAAAACCAAACTCTTCTCCAAATGACACGAGCCATAATGCTTGATACTAATATTCCTCGGGGTTTCCGGCCGGAGGCCATGGCTACTGCTAATTATCTCAGTAATCGCCTTCCCACATCTATATTACACCATCAAACCCCTCTCCAAATGCTATCAACCCAAACGAACATCCATCTATCCTGACCTTACCTCCCAAAGTATTTGACTGTACTGTGTTTGTCTATATCCCTAAGACTCACCGTGACAAATTCGATCCCTGTGCTGAGAAATGTGCCTTCGTTGGTTATTCTTCTACCCAGAAAGGATACCGATGCTACAACCCTCGCACCTGCCGGATTCATATCACTATGAATTGCACTTTTCTTGAAACCGAACCATTTTTTGCCACCCAGTCTCAGTCTCGGGGGGAGATAGCTAATGACAATACTCTTGATTGGTTGTCTGGGCCACACTGGTCGACCGCTAGACCAACACCACAAGTAGATGACGCCGACCGCACAGCAGCCATCTATCATAAAAAAGATACCACTACAATGCCAACCAACGATGCTTCCCATCTGAATGTTCCGCAACAGGTAAGCGATAGTGTGCATGTTGATAATTCCGAATATGATATACATTCACCAGATCACCTTGCCATTGTTCCTATTTCCTTAGACCCATATATGGATTGTATTAACCCCTCTTCAGAGAACCAAGAACACTTCTCTACAGAAAACCAGGAACGTGGACTACCACCTTTAGGGAACAAGGGACGAGTACTGCCACCAAGGAAAAACAGAGGGATACCACTTGAACGGTACTCTCCCACCAAGGTGGCGCAAGCATCTAGATACCAGTCAAAGAATTGTTGAAAAATGACTCAGAACCCGCACAAAGCTTCTTTGTGACATTGTGCACCGAGAAAATTCCCCGTAATGTAAGTGAAGCATATCGATCACCACAGTGGAAAGAAGCCATGGACATAGAAATAAGCGCACTCAAGAAGAATAAGACATGGGAAAAATGCCATCTACCAACTCAAAAGAAAACTGTGGGATGTAGACGAGTTTTCACTATAAGTACAAAGCAGATGGAAGTATTGAAAGACACAAAGTAAGACTTGTTGCGAAAAGATATACGCAGACATACAGCATTGACTATTCAGAGATCTTTTCTCCTGTAGCCAGGATTGACACCATAAGGGTACTATTTTCGATTGATGTAAATAAGAACTGGCCCTTACACCAGTTTAACGTAAAAAATGCATTTCTACATGGAGAACTGAAAGAGGAAGTGTACATGGACCCTCCACCCGATTTTGCTGATGAGTTTGAACCAAATCATGTATGTCGTTTGAAGAAAGCACTATATGGACTCAAGCAGTCACCCCGAGCCTGGTTTGGTCGACTCACTACTGTTATGAAAAAGGATGGATATAAACAAAACAATGCCGATCACACCCTCTTTTTTAAAAAACAGGAAAGTTGTATTACTTGTCTTATCATTTATGTTGATGATATGATTATTACAGAGAATGATACCAACGAAATTTCCCGTCTCAGGAATCACATATTCACTCAGTTTGAAATGAAGGACCTCGGGGACCTAAAGTATTTTTTTGGCATAGAAGTGCTAAGGTCATCAACAGGCATTTACATATCTCAGCGGAAGTATATCCTGGACGTATTGACTGAGGTGTGCTTGTTGAATGGGAACCTGTAGATATACCAATGGTCTAGAACCAGAAGCTGGAAGTGGTCTAGGGAGCGCCATTGATGGAATGAGAACAATATCAGAGGCTAGTTGAGAAAATGATTTATCTCTCTCACACCCGACCAGACATTGCCTATGATGTTGGAGTCGTAAGCCAGTTCATGCATAATCCAAGGAGACAACATCTTGAAGCAGTTTTTAGAATTCTAAGGTAACCTAAAGGCACAACTGGGCAAGGTATCCTGTTCCAAAATCATGGACACCTAAATATAGAAGCATATACTGACGCAGACAGGGCAGGTAACGTAGTGGATAGGCGATCCACTTCTGGATACCTTACGTTGGTCGGAGGTAACTTAGTAGCTTGGCAGAGTAAGAAGCAGTTGGTTGTTACTTTGTCTAGTGCGGAGACAGAATTCCGAGGAATTGTTAAAGGTATCACTGAGGTCTTATGGTTGCGAAAACTTATGATGGAACTTGGTCTTTTAGTTGAAGGTCCAACAAGTCTAAAGTGTGATAACAAAGCCTCGATCAGCATTTCAGAGAACCCTGTTCACCATGACAGAACTAAGAACGTCAAGGTTGATCGTCACTTCATTAAAGAAAAACTCGACAACGGCATCGTGACTCTAGCATTTGTTCGCTCGGAAGACCAACTTGCAGATATACTCACCAAAGCTGTCAATGGACGAATCTTCGCCGATGTCCTACACAAGTTGAACATTAGGGATCCTACTGTCCAACTTGAGGGGGAGTGTTGAAGAATAGTTTTAGAATATTCTTTTACCATTTGTAAATACTTACCTTAGTTAATCTAAATTGATTTGGTTGATTATGCTGAATTAATTAGGATTGATTTGATTGATTACTATTTCTTTGTATGAAAGTGTAGCACGTAGTATAAGAAAGAGTAGCCTCGTACACTGAAAATCATCAATGAAGTATCAGAAGGCTTGTATACCTAGAACACCCTTTATTAATCAGCAAGAGTGTTGCTTAACGGGAGTCACAATACATATATAAATCTCATTTATTTGAAACCCAATTCCAACTAACATGAAAGTCATTTAGGATGCTTTCCTATTCCATTTCTCTTCCTTTCATGATTCCCCCTAGCTCTTACTATTAGATTTTATGCAAAATCAAATGAGCACCATGTTGAGGCTTAAGAGTAATTACTGAAATGGGAGCATGTGAATACGAAGGAGATAGTTCAAAGAAGAAGCGCTGCAGAATCAGAGCCAATGCTATTTTCGCTTCGAGCATCGCGAAGTTCTGGCCAATGCATGTTCGAGGACCGCACCCAAATGGGAAGAAAGCAGATTGGCCATTTGTTGCTTGTGAAACTCCCTCAGAAAATCTCTGTGGATTGAATTCCATGGCGTCTTCGCCCCATATCTCTTTGTCAACGTGCAGTAACATCACCATTCGGTTTGCCCAATTTTATGTCTTGTGTTGCTATTCTGTGAAGTATACCTCCCGGTGGATATAACCTTAAGACTTCGTACAGAATCATGGTCACCTGTGGAAAAAGAGACAATTAAGATTTATTAAAAACCACTGATGCCTTTTACAATAGTTCAAAATGCTTGACTAGTTTGGTTATGTACATAGAAACCATCTCGGATTGAGGCATGTTTTTCACCCTATTCAGATTATAACGGTAGATTTTGTTTTTATTGGAATATTACTATGTATGATTGTTATTTTTGTTGTTACTGAGAAACCATATGGCAGTGACATATTCAATAATTTTACTTTATATCTTTTTTATCAACTCGTTACTACTCGTGAAACTTGCTAATATTTCTACGGCGGCTTAGTTGCCCAAAGTGAAAATATGTGAAATATGAACTCTATAAGTAGAAGTTAAATGTTAATTACACTATGCAGACCCGAATCTGTATCTTTTGAGTGAAGCCCGCCGATATAGGTGCAGTGAACCAAACTGTTAGCACATCGTATGACATTAATTTTTTTTATTTTTTTCATTTTTTTGCATCTTGCATGTTCATTTCAGTGCTGGTGTTAAGTGATGGATTTTCACACTCACACACAAGATTGTTAGTCGATAAATCAGAGGCGGATGTAGCATGTAAGGGGGTGCACACTTGAATACCCTTTATATTTGAAAAAAAAGGATTTTTATAAATATAAAGACTTAATTTGAAAAAAAGGGAAATAAGGGAGTTTTCAAATATTTCAAAGATAGTTTTGAATAAAATAATAATTTTTGTAGATATTGTACTTCATATATTTTTTTTTCGATAATTCAAAATTGTTTAAGCTTGGTGATTTTTATCATAGTAAGTCTTCAAGTGATGACTTGCCATGACTTGAGGAAGAACTTGATACTTTCAACCATGATATGAAGAAGGATGAAAGATTTGAGGGTTGAAGGATATTTGGGAATTTTCTTTGAAGCTAGTTGAGACTGAAAAACATGAAACATATCAATTAGTCTGCTTGTTTATAAAGATGCTTATTGCAAAGGCCTATGTAATTAGTCTGCTTGTTTATAAAGATGCTTATTGCAAAGGCCTATGTGGTGCAGTGTTGTATGCATTAACACGTTATCATAATATTATGTGATACTTTTCCGTGTCTGTTAGGCTCTGGATGCTTATTGTAAAGGCCAATGTGGTGCACAGCATTAACACGTTATCATCATAATATTATGTGATACATTTCAAAAATAATGTCTTACTTTGACTTCAACATAGTTTGTCTTAGAAGAATATTTTTTTTTTTGTAGAATCGACCAGCCTATCAATTATTTGATGTTTTCTATGATGGAAATCAGTGCGAGTAATTCGACGTACATTGACTCGGTTGTATCATTGAAAGTTTTTTTCAAAACATATAAAAGTCTCTTTCTAAAACCTTTTGATTCTTGTATTTATAGACTTTAAATTCACAAATAATAAGTTAATTTTTAACACTTCTATATAAAATTTAACTTCCAAAATTAGTTGATAGCTACTCAAGATTGAAAGAAAATGTCCACAAGATGCAAAAGTTGCATCATTTCATCAAATGATGACATGTTCTGAAGTCATCAAACTCTGTCACCAAATGTTTGTTGGAATGTGTTAGAGTTTTGATGATTTGCACAATTGGGACTTGGAATGCTTGATTAGGCGTTTTATATGAAGTGTTTGAAGGTCAGTATACTTCGAACGCCTACATAAGGCGCCTCATGTAAAGACTCTAGAAACCAGTACACTTCGAACGTCTACATAAGGCGCTTCATGTATCATGGTTGAATTCCAACACACTTCGAACGCCTACATTAGGCGCTTCATGTGTTATGGCTGAATTCCAGTGCACTTCTGTTATATCCAACGAGGAATCACATTGTACTTGAGACGTGTCTAAGTGAAGTTATGAAAAGTTGCATCTTCAAGTATAATTTATTTATTTTTATGATTACTTCTCTAATTAGATTTGTGTTAAGGAAAAATATTGTGTAATAATCCAAGCATGAATGATGGACTATGTGAAGTGGCCCAATTCACTCCCAAGAGCCTAGGAGATTTTGGCCACAAGGCATAAAGAGGACCTTAGAAGATTTCCCAAAATTTCAAGAAGGTTAATCTTAAGGGCCACCTTTAAATAAGCCCAAATAGCAATTAAACAATTTTAAGTAGTGGGCAAATTTTCCCCAACACTCACATAAATTTCGGCCCTTAGCCCAAAAGAACTCAAGATTTCCCTAATTTTATTTTTAAATCAAGAAAAAGGAGAAAATAATTAATTAAAAAGGAGGAAACCACCCACATAGCTTTTTATTAAAGAGAATTAAGCATGATAAGGGTCATTAAGGCCCTAACCGCCGGATACCCCCTCAAATGGTTAACCAAGGAGCTTTTCAAATATTACCATGGTTACTTTATATTAACCACAAGGTTAAAGTAACCCAAGTTAACCCTTAAAGTAAATCTAGTTGCATTAAAGTAACTCTAGTTGCATTAAAGTAACCTTGATTACCTAAAGTAACTAAAGTTAATTAACCTATCCATACCATGGTAACCCCCTTATCCCCTCTTGATTCCCAACGGCTAACCTTAGCCTAGTAGAAGAAATTCTCTCCAAGAAACCTTAACACTCAACCCTCAAGAATTCACAAGAAACTTTCCCTCTCTTTCTCTTCAAGGCACACGGCCAAGTTGAGCCAAGAAGGTTTAGGTTCATCCAAGATTAAGTTGTCCTAGGTGAGTATATCATAAACTCTTTAAGGGAATTTCTATATTTTACATAGAGTGAAGCTCATGTTGCTCTTTTTTCTTGCTCAAAAACCGTGACCTCCATGTTCACTAGGTTCATGTTTTCAAGCTCTTAAGTGGTACTAATTTCTTAAGAGGTTTGAACACCATTCAAGCTCCATCTTGGTAAGTCAATCTATCCTCTATTTAGTTATATCTTCCACTTAAGAAAAGGACTAACCTTTGTTCTTTTCCCCTCCAAACCGTGGGGTATATGTAGTGAAGAGGAGGAAGACTTCACTCATTTCATACTCATTTCAAGCTAAGGAAATGTGTAAGTTTGAAAACGGCAAGTACACTATAAATGTTCATGACTTGTGTGTGAAAATGCATGCTTGAATGTCTAGATGCTACTAAGTTTTAATCTTAGATGTGAAATGGTAAGTTGAAGCATGAAACTTTCGGTTTTCTTAGAGAAATGGCTTGCATGTATGAGATTCTCTTCAAAAGTGGACTCTTTGCTCTTTTTAAGTATGAATATAATGTCTATCTAAGATGAATGTGGCAAAGTTTTATTCTTTGGCATGTAAGGGGGGACGGTTGGATGAAAATGGGGAAATAAATGAGGTTCTTGTGATAGATTGTAACTTGTGAGGTAAAGAATGTGTACAAGATGTATGCTTTATGATTTAGATGTAATGTGTTCATTATGGAAATATGATTTGAGCCCTTGTATGTGTATGAAACGGGTTGTCTTGGGGGTATAGTATGCATACACTAATTATACCAAGAATAGATTTTATTATGAACAAAAGGTGTAAGATCAAGGGGTGTGATGTGTAACCCTCCAACTGTTTTTGAAGTGATTTGTAGATGACTTTTAGCATGTCTTAGAACCTGTAAAGTTCATGATAAAAGGTGTATTTGATGATTGGTAAGCTATTTATGATGAATAACCCAAGTTGGAACTCATTTAGTAAGAAGAGATGACAAAATGAAAATTACTGGAACAGGACAGGAAATGTGACGTTTAGAAAGACCTGGAAATGGACCTTAGAAGTATGAAAACAAGCTAATTTTTGGTATGACACTAGCCCTATGTATATAGTAAATATGAGAGTTGGAATTTTAGTAAAAGGAGTTACGGTTTATTTTTAATGGAAATTTTAGTAAAACTGGTCAAGCTGGAATTACTGGACTGGATAGATTTTAAGTGACGTGATGAATGACCCGAAGATGGACCTCAGGAATATGCAAATGGGCTGATTTTTGGTAGGATGCTAACCCTACGTGTTTATTAAGTTTGTGAGTTGGAATTTTCGAAAAAGGACTTACGGTTTGATCATAATAAAATTCGTGGTAAAACTGGTCACTCCAGAAATCAGCATGTATTCGTTTTGGAAGAGTGAATAGATGACCCCTTGAATGTTAGCATGTTACTCCGGAAATCTTATGAAAATTACTTAGGACATAGATGAACACATCTATATAAATTGTTCACCTTGTAATCCTTATTTTATTGGGTAATTGCCGAAGCTAAGTAGGTATTACTAATCTGGAAAACTGGGCAGAATTAAGGACTTGGTTGTATGGCTTTATTCTTGCGGGCTTAGACTCATTTGTAGGATTTGGGCCTATGAGCTATAATTTTCGGTATCTCTACAGTATTTTCCAGGTGTTGGCCAAATTCAAATGAGACTTAATGGGCTTAAAAGAAAGGTAAAAGAAAGGGCACTGCACTGCTGAAATTCAGCAGCACCCTGTTGGTAATTAAATAATTTAACTGTCTTACATGTCTCGTATTGTTACGAAAATTATATGGCAAATAGAAAAGGCACCTATATGTGTATGTATGATAAGAAATCATGATGATGGGCCGAAAATATGAGGATTCTAGGCCGCATGAACAGAGCGACAAATCTGGAAATTTTTCTAGCCTAAAGAATAAGTTTGTACTTGTATGATGTATGTAACGCATCATGTCACGAATTGCATGATACATGTCATACATTGCATCATCGTCATTTACATAATTTATGGAACTGGTTTTATGAGAAAGAATGATGAAAAGCGTTTTTAAAGAAAAAGATTCTGTTTTTAAAAGAACGCTTTTCACCGGTACCGTATGTTTTTGGCCTGCAGGACCCGCTCCACATCCAGGGTTAATTGATCTGGTAATAATGACTGTTCAGGCCTGGAGAGAATAGACCTGATTATGATAATGACCGTACAGGCCCAGAGAGAATAGACTTGGTGATTATGATTGATGACGTGACCGTTCTGAATCCGGGAATAATAGATTCGAAGAGAAGAATATGACCGCCTCAGATCCGGAGAGAATAGATCTGAACACTCTCTTGTTTTCATTGACGATGATGTTTTGAAAGAAAGAACGAAAGAACTTACCTTCATTTTTATCATGATGCATCACATGTACATACTCATGCATGCTGCATTTAATGAGTCATCGAATATTTGGTACAGGTTACTTAAACTAAGTTGTTATGACTTGGTAGCTCCTAAGTTATGATCTCTAATAAGTTATGATTTTTGATAAGTTATGATCTTTGATGAGATATGAGCTGATTACTTATGGGTATTGGATGGAAGGTCAGGTATGTTTCTAAATCGAATTTTTGGGGTTCGGTTCTTGTATGTACTTTCCATTTAATTCACGATTATTTATAGTTTACTTGCTGGTGACGTTGTCACTCACCCCCTTATTTTTCCTCCCAGAACCCGCAAGAAATAGGGTCGAGTGGATCGAAGACAAACCTATCCGTAGAAGAGCGAGAGGTGGATGACTTAAGGAATTCTGCTATGATGGAAGTGATTGATGATCTTATTATGACTTTATGATGGAAACATTTACTCTTGGATTTCCGCATTTTTATGAACATGTTGTAAGACTAATGATGACTGCTTAGACGCTTTTATTTCAAAAATTTTTATTCTGCCTCGGTTTTTGCTTACTTATGGACATGAAAGCATGAAAGTCCACGGATTTTACTCTGGACTAAGATACGATATGGATTGACGCCTGGTACTCTCCGTAGTGAAGTACGGCGGGCGCACCATATCCGGCTAGGCCGGAGTGCGGGGCGCTACAACTTTGAACGCCTACATTAGGCGCTTCATGTGTACTGCTAAGTCAAACGTACTTTTCCCCCAAAATGGGCACGTACATCAAGCAACTTTCTGATAAAAGTCAGAAGTACTTCGAACAAGCATGAAGGCTGAGATTAGGCGCTTCATGTGACATCGAACGCTTTCAGCTCCCCACACAAGGCGCTTCATGTGAGATCGAACGCTTGTTCAAAATCTCATGAAGCGCTCCAAGTCACTTTGAACGCTTGTTTATTAAACACTTAAAGCGCTTTATGTGACTTATGATACAAATGTCTTATGCTATGCTTACTAACGTTACTTGACATTTTGTACCCTCTCCTTTTAGAGCAATTTCACAGATTCTCTCTCTTTGTTGGAAAAAGTCATCTTTTCTCTCCAAGCTTTCAACAAGAAGCTTCTCCAAAAAGCTTGCATCCATCCAAGAGAAGATCTCCGATGAAGATGACATGCCATCACAAGAAGACGATGCCCATTATTGGCTCTGTAAGAATTTTCAAACAGCTGAAAATTTCGAAGGAGATAAAACAAGGGTTTCATCTCTTTCTTCTCCAACCTTCTACCATTCAAGCTCTCAAGTTTCTTTCAAGGCTCAAGCTCTCAAAATAGTTGTATTGTGATTTTATTTATTTGTGAGAGTTGTATTGTAAAGAAGAAGAGTATTCTTCTTGTTGAGTGAAGATTGTGAGAGGCTAAGCATAGATTGTTGGTCAAGAAGCAAGGGTGCTTCTTGTTTTAGAAATCTAAATCTTGGAGGGTTAGTTAATAGTGTGGTGGTGCACTATACTCCCTATAAGAATTCTTTGAGGGCAAAGAAGTTCTTTGGAGGTTAGACTTCAAGGGGTTAGCTTTCTTGATTGTGGTCTAGGCATGTGACCTAGTTTTCCATTGTGTTGGATTTTATTTTGATTGTTGTTTCCCCTCATAGAAATAACAATCCCCCATTCAAAATCCTTCTTGTGAAAAATCAAGAAGGTAGAGGAGTAGAGTCATTTGACTTGAACCTCTATACATCTTCGTGTTCTTTACGCTTCCGCAAAGTCTTATTCTTTTCAAGAACACATCCAAGTATTGGTTGCACTCAAAAGCAAAAAATTGTCAAGAAAATATCCTTACTTGATAAACACACTATTCAAACCCTCTTCTAGTATGTTCTAAGGGACCTAACAATTGTTATCAGAGCGAAATCTTGAGTATTTGAGTTCAAATAGCAAGATTTGATCTACAAAGTATGGATCCCTTTAGTTATGATGATGTTAGTTCCCCTAGTGGTGATGCCTCAAGAAGAAGGAGGCAAGAAACGCTTCTCCCTTCCATTTCTAGTGTCTATGTCAAGGTTCTTATGTTTGATCCTCTTAACTAACCACTATGGAAATCAAACATGGAAACATATCTATGTTCTTGTGGGTACCACATATGGAGAGAGGTATCAAAAGGTTCTACCATTCCTATTGATGTTGATGATCCTACTCCGGAGGAGGAGTTACATTTTGCGATAAATAACAAAGCTCTTGCTATTTTAAATATCTCTCTTTCACCAAATGATAGAGCTCAAATACAAGGTGTCCAATCCGCCAATGAAGCTTGGACAAAACTAAAGATGATCAATGAAGGAACATCTCAAGTGAGGAAGGCTAAAAGAAGACAACTCATCAAGAAATTCTATAACTTCAATGTTCCCAAAGGTGAGAAGATTGAGGAGTCTATCCAAAGATACACCAAGCTTGTCAACTTATTCACTGCGGTTGACAAAAAGATTCTCAACCATTGATTCCTAAATAGCTTAGGAAGAGAATGGAATGCTAAGGTCACGACCATTGAAGAGTCGAAGGATCTTGAAACAATCACCTTGGATGAGCTTTATGGTAATCTTATCACTTATGAGATTCACCTTGAAGCTCAAGAGAAGAATGACCCCATTCGGAGCTCATCAAAGGCGCTCGCATGTGAGCCGGAGGAATCGGATGACGAAGTCGGACTTCTTTTTAGAAGGTTTCGACGTTTTACAAGAAAGAATGAGGATGAAGCCAAGAGGTTCATCAAGGACAAGTTCTCCAAGGACAAAGTGAAAGACCAAGAAAATAAATGCTACAAGTGTGGAAAACTTGGTCACTTTATGAAGGATTGTAGGGTGAAGGAGCCTTAATACAAAGACAAGAAAGCCATCTACCAACGGAAGAAGGCTTTGCAAGCGGAGGTAGCCCATTGGAAAAGTATCTTGTCCAGGTCCGAAAGCGAGAATGACGACAACGAAAACCTAGCTCTCACGGGGTCATCCATGATGACCTAGACAAGGAGTTCTACGCACTCATGGCCATAGACGAAGACATGGAGATATGCAATATCTCATCTCACTATAGATTAATTGATGAAAGAGATGACTTAGAGCAAGAAAATGATTTTCTAGACTTCAAGTATAAAAGTGTCAAAAAGGATTTTAGAGCATGCTTAAATGAATATAATGACACATTAGAAAATCATATTGCACTACAACTTGAGCATGACATTTTGTTGACCATGCACATGATTGCACTACATGAGAAGCATGACTTGATGAAGTCACGGCCATCTTCTCAAAACCTTTTGAAGAAGAAAATTCCTCAAAAGGAGAGTGCTAAGAGGATAAGAAAGTCAAGGATGCATCTACATTGAGCATAAAGTCAAAGGTCAAACCTAGTATAATGTATGCATCTAAGAAGGGAAAATCAAAGGAGCAAGCATCAGTCGTCAAGGAGTCAAAAACCTCCTTGAAGAAACAATGGCACATGCCTAAAGGAAAGACAAATGCACCAAAGGTGTCAAAGCCTTCTTTGATTCCAAAGAAGGTTGTCCTCAAAAAGGAATCACGGAATGTGCCAACGCACAAGCATACACATTCACACAAGCATACTCCCATGTTTTTATTACAATAGGAAAGGTCATGTAGAAAGAGTATGTAGAGCTAAAAATAATAAGAATCTTATGTGGGTGCCGAAAGACAAAGTGAAGGTAACTAACCTTCAAGGACCCAAAATAAAAAGGGTGATGTTTTTTGCCAAGAAAAATGATACCTTCGTGGTAGTAGATGACTATACTCGTTATACATGGGTGATGTTTTTTGCCAAGAAAAATGATGCATGTAGTGAGTTTATGAATTTAAGTAGACCTTTGAAAAATCACATGGGTGACACTATTAAGACCGTCCGAAGTGATCGTGGTGGTGAGTTTGATGGTGAGTTTGAAAGACTTTGTGAATCCAAAGGATACTCACATGATCTTTTGGCACCTAGGACTCCACAACAAAATGGTGTAGCAGAACGAAAGAATAGAACTCTACAAGAAATGTGTTGAGCGATATTAAATGAGTTCGATTTGCCCAAATATTTTTGGTCCGAAGCAGTAAATGCCGCTTGCCATGTGATTAATCGTGTATATTTGAGGCCATACCTAAATTTGACACTTTATGAGCTTTGGAATGGTAAAGTTTTCAACATTGGGTATTTCAAAGTGTTTGGGGAGCTAACTTTGAAAAGTTATGCATATTGTGAAATCATCAAAAAGAGGGAGAATGTTGGAATGTGTTAGAGTTTTGATGATTTGCACAATTGGGACTTGGAACGTTTGATTAGGCGCTTTATGTGAAGTGTTTGAAGGTTAGTATACTTCGAACGCCTACATAAGGTGCCTCATGTAAAGGCTCTGGAAACTAGTACACTTTGAACGCCTACATAAGGCGCTTCATGTGTCATTGTTGAATTCCAGTACACTTCGAACGCCTACATTAGGCGCTTCATGTGTTGTGGCTGAATTCCAGCGCACTTCGAATTACATTAGGCACTTCATGTGTACTGCTAAGTCAAACGTACTTTTCCCCCAAAATGGGCACGTACATCAAGCAACTTTCTGATAAAAGTCAGAAGTACTTCGAACAAGCATGAAGGCTGAGATTAGGCGCTTCATGTGACATCGAACGCTTTCAGCTCCCCACACAAGGCGCTTCATGTGAGATCGAACGCCTGTTCAAAATCTCATGAAGCGCTCCAAGTCACTTTGAACGCTTGTTTATTAAACACTTAAAGCGCTTTATGTGACTTATGATACAAATGTCTTATGCTATGCTTACTAACGTTACTTGACATTTTGTACCCTCTCCTTTTAGAGCAATTTCACAGATTCTCTCTCTTTGTTGGAAAAAGTCATCTTTTCTCTTCAAGCTTTCAACAAGAAGCTTCTCCAAAAAGCTTGCATCCATCCAAGAGAAGGTCTCCAATGAAGATGACATATCATCACAAGAAGACAAAGCCCATTATTGGCTCTGTAAGAATTTTCAAATGGCTGAAAGTTTCAAAGGAGATAAAACAAGAGTTTCATCTCTATTTTCTCCAACCTTCTACCATTCAAGCTATTGTGATTTTACTTTATTTGTGAGAGTTGTATTGTAAAGAAGAAGAGTGTTCTTCTTGTTGAGTGAAGATTGTGAGAGGCTAAGCATAGATTGTTGGTCAAGAAGCAAGGGTGCTTCTTGTTTTAGAAATCTAAATCTTGGAGGGTTAGTTGATAGTGTGGTGGTGCACTATGCTCCCTATAAGAATTCTTTGAGGGCAAAGAAGTTCTTTGGAGGCTAGACTTCAAGCGGTTAGCTTTCTTGGTTGTGGTCTAGGCGTGTGTCCTAGTTTTCCATTGTGTTGGATTTTATTTTGATTGTTGTTTCCCCTCATAGAAATAACAATCCCCCATCCAAAATCCTTCTTGTGAAAAAATCAAGGTAGAGGAGTAGAGTCATTTGACTTGAACCTCTATACATCTTCGTGTTCTTTACGTTTCCGCAAAGTCTTATTCTTTTTAAGAACACATCCAAGTATTGGTTGCACTCAAAAGCAAAAAATAGCCAAGAAAATATCCATACTTGATAAACACACTATTCGAACCCCTTTCTAGTGTGTTCTAAGGGACCTAACAATGTTTAGCCAATTGCATCAAACATTCGGAAAAGCATTCAGCCTCTGATTCTGCATGAACTCTGAATTCGTCGCTAAGCAGAATTTTACAAGCTGAATCTTGAATTCATGGTATGGCGATAGGCCGAACCTTGAATTCAGGGTACGGTGACATACCAAACTTTGAGTTCAATGTATGGTCAAAACTGATTTATTCCATGTTTCATTTCGATCTCCAATCAAATTTCTTACATGTTTTTATATAAATTTAAAACATTTCTAAAACTCTTTTGTAATTTTATTTGATGCTATAATAGTTCGGAAATGATTTGTTCCTATTTTAAATGTGATCAAAATTTACGATTATAATAGATTATTTATAAAAAAACTATTCTACAAGTTTTTGTGAAGTCTTTTTTTCTCTATAAATTATGCGCACCATCTCTCAGATTCCTGGATCTGGCACTGCGATAAATTCTTAGACTTTCAAATGATTCAAGCCGTTGATATCTGGGATAAATACTTACGGTTTTCAAATGATTCAGGCCATTGATGTCGGGCATGTTGGTCCCAAAGATTTGAAGGACTTCTTCTCTGGCAAGAGTTTGCCAATGTGGATATTTGCTCAACATGATCATTGTCCAAGTAAGCAGTCCTGCGGTGGTGTCTTGACCAGCAAAGTAAAACAGTCTGCATTCTTCTATCACATCATCGATGCTCAACCCAAAATCCTTGTTCCCATGCTCCTTTATTTCTTTGAAATTGGATTCAAGCAGGATGCCCAATAAGTCACTTTCACAGCCTTCCCCTTCTCTAATTGCCTTCATTCTTGCATCAACTATTCTCTTTATTGCGCTCTTGACATCCTTGCGCACAGATTTGATTCTTCTGTTCACCTTTGTTGGCAAGAATCTAACAAATATATGCATATTAAAAATAAGCATCCCACTTTTATATGGTTTTTATTTTTTTGCCGTCAAATCACTACAACAACATTAACCTATTGCTTTAGAGACTTCCATCTATGGCAGGGTATGCCATACCCATGCAGAGAGATTGTTTCCCGATGATCCATAATGAAAACTATGTCAAGCTGTATCGATCAACCGCTATTTCACAACATAAGAAACGCAAGTGAATCATTTTCCTTTAATCGATCATATTCCAAAGTCATTGACTCTATTATAAATAGAAATGTGCCGTCAAATCACTCAGTTTCTACATTGTGACATGTAAGCCGAACTTTAGTTTATATGTTTTTTTTGATTGATTTTTGCAGGTTCGCATGAAAAAAAAAAAAGAAAAGAACTGTCAATTAGAATTACCTAAATCCGGGGATGTAAATCGACTGTAATATATGTTGAATGAGTTCAGTCTGGTCCTTCTGAAGTTCCAATATCTGTTGAAGGCCATGCTGAGGTGGAAGAAATACAATCTGGAGAGGTGTGATTTACCGTTGGATCAAAGTCACAAATTGAGGCTCAAGATTGCAAGCTGCAAGGTTGGATGATGATATGGGAGTCTTAGCTGGCAATCACGTGGGTTGGCCGAGTTTTCCGGAGGAGGATCACGCAGAAAATGTGAAGAGGAAGAAGGAGGCTGGTGAGGAAGATGACCGTTTGGCGGGGTTGATTTAAACAGGGGAAATGACATTTTTGTCCTTTCTGTTTTAGTATAGACGGTAGTTTTAGTAAGGGTAGTTTTGTCTTTTTGCCTCTTTATTTCTTCTTTCCCGTCTGTACGAAGGCTATATATATGGGGTAGCCTTCTTGGTTTGATGAATGAAGAATAGGCTGCATTTCCTTTCAATTTGCAGCAGTTATTTTGTTCATTTCATCTCTTTCATCTTTTGTGTGGTGTTAAATCCAGAATTGCATAGTAGTTTGACATGGTATCAGAGCGTTGGAATTGGCAATTCTGTTTTTAGTTAACACAATTCATGTTCTGAAAGTTCGAAGAATCACAATTTGTTTAGCTTCTATGGCGTCATCATCAAATACTCAGAGGACGAATGTGTCTCAATCTCCTGAAAGTCCAGTTAACAATCCTTATTATCTTCATCCAAACGATAGTCCTGCCGTCATTCTAGCGCAGCCGCCATTAAATCCTCACAATTACCACGCTTGGAGTCGAATGTTTCAAATGGCGCTCATTGTCAAAAACAAAATTGGATTCGTAGATGGATCAATTCAGCAGCCAACTCATACTGATCCTCAATATCCAGCTTGGAGGCAAGTAAACTCTATGATACATTCCTGGATTATGAATAGTGTGATTCCTTCAATTGCGCAGAGCGTTATGTGGTATGATAATGCTGTGGATGCTTGGAATGATCTTAAGCGAAGGTATGGCACTGGTGATGCATTTAGGTTGTCTGATTTGTTGGAAAATTTCTATGCTCTTAAGCAAGAGAACGAGTCTGTCAATGACTATTTCACTAAGGTTAAAGTGCTTTGGGAAGAAATGATGGCATTGAGACCTATTCCAATTTGTACGTGTCGTGGTTGTAGATGTGATTTAGGAGGAAAAATGCATGAGTTTGTAGAGACTGATTATGTTATAAAGTTTCTAAAAGGATTGAATGAAGAGTTTGATGCGGTAAAATCACAAGTGTTTGTAATGACACCGTTACCTAAGATTGATGTGGTATTTGCCATGGCTTTGAAGTATGAAAGGAAAATAAATGGTTTGACATCTCAAGGAAGCTTTATTAACAATCCTACTGCTCTTATGGTGGATAATTCTGAGGTAGTTGCTGCTAATACTAGTGCGTATGGGGGAAGAGGAGCAGGTAATGGTTTTAGACGGGGAAGTGGCAGGTTCTTCCCTGATAATTCTAAGAGACCAATTTGTACTCATTGTGGAATGATCGGTCATATTGAGCAAAGGTGCTATAAGAAGCACGGTTACCCTCCGGGGTTCAAATTTAAGAATCAAGCTAATCAGATTGAAGTTGTGAATGGAGAATCTGAAGATGTCTCTGTACAGCAGACGGACAAGTCGTATCAGGCACCTATGCTCACTCTCGAACAAACTCAGAGGTTGATGGCCATGCTGAGCACTGATGAAAAGAAGAAGTCTCAGGTAGTGCCAAATGCTGGAGGCCAGGGGGCAGTAATGTCTGCTCTCTTGAATAATGATGAAGGTAAATGTCATTCTAATACTATGAATATATGGATTCTAGATTCAGGAGCTACTGATCACATTGCATGCAATCTCAGTTTATTTCATTCTTTCAAGCCTATTAACTGTGTCTCTATAAAACTGCCTAATAATCTTTCAGTTTCTGCTAGTCATATAGGATCTGTTGCTATAAATTCGAACCTGACCTTACATAATGTGCTCTACGTGCCATCATTTTCTTACAACCTCATGTCTCTCAGCAAACTTGTATCTATTCCTTCCTTATCTGTTCAATTCTTTGGTAACTGTTGTGTGCTTCAGGAACGTACATCCCTGAAGACGATTGGTTCAGCTGAATTATGTAATGGATTGTATTACATTCATGGAGTCTCTAAGAAAGAAGCTGTACCTTCTAGCTGTATGTTTGTTGCTGATCAGTTTTCGGATAATTCTCTTCTTTGGCATTATAGGTTGGCTCATGCTTCATTTCCTAGAATAAAAGAGCTACACAGAATTGATGAGTCTGTGTGTGCCAATGATGTATCAAACAAGTGTACTGTGTGCCCTGTGGCCAAAATGAAAAGGTCTCCGTTTCCTGTTTCAAAATCATTGTCTAAATCTGCTTTTGACATTGTACATGTTGACATTTGGGGTCCTCACAAACATCCTACTATATATGGTCATCGTTACTTTCTTACTCTCGTTGATGATCACACTAGGTACACATGGTTGTATCTTATGAAACAGAAATCAGAGGTTAGGAATATTGTTCAGAGTTTTTATCAGTACGTTTTGACTCAGTTTGATAAAAACATCAAATGTATACGTACAGACAATGGTACAGAATTTCAGATGACTTCATTTTATATGGCCAAAGGTATTATACATCAGACTAGTTGTGTCTATACACCTCAACAGAATGGTGTTGTTGAACGAAAGCACCAACACATCCTTAATGTGGCCAGGTCACTAAAGTTTCAGTCAGCTCTTCCTTTGGGTTACTGGGGATTTTGCGTCCAGTATGCTGTCTATGTGATTAACATCCTACCTACCCCATTACTTCATCATCGTTCACCTTATCAAGTCTTGTTTCAGAAAGTGCCTTCTTATAGTGATCTCAGAGTTTTTGGTTGTTTAGCATTTGCTAGCAACACTAGTGTGCACAAGGCCAAATTTGAACCCAGAGCAGTTCCTGCTGTGTTTCTTGGTCTGCCACATCATACTAAAGGCTTCCTCTTGGTGAACCTAGAGACAAAGAAAATCTTTATTTCCAGAGATATTCAGTTCTTTGAACATGTGTTTCCATTTGCTTCTGATAAACCTTTCAATATGGATATGTTTCCTTTGTCTCAAAGTGGCAAGTCTCATGTCTTTGATCAGAATTCCTTTGATCAGAATTCTGATTGTGTCCATACATCCATCCCTTCTTCATCCACAGACACCAATGGTGTCTCACCAACAATGCTTAATGACTCTTGCTCCACTTCATTTCCTTTGCACCGACCCGGAGTCTCATCACATACTTCTTCTGAGCCTGTTTCTCCTCAATCAGTCTCTTCTTCTCCTTTATCATCTCCACAACAGGTTTACCCGTGTACTGGAATAGAGGTACATTTGCCTCCCATTCCTGCAAGTGTACCTGACAGATCTACAATCACAAGGCCTAGACATCCTCCCAGTTATTTGCAAGATTATTACTGTGGTTTGGTTTCTGGTTCTCAGTCTTCCTCTGTGTCTTCTTTGATGTATCCAATTGAAAATTATCTGTCATTCAATGCATTAGCTCCTGAGTATAGGTCATATGCTCTTAATATTAGTTTGCATCAGGAGCCAACATCTTATCAGGAAGCAGCCACTTCTGCTCCCTGGCAGAAGGCTATGCAACTTGAGTTGGCTGCACTGGATGCCAATCATACTTGGTCTATTGTTCCTCTGCCTCCAGGAAAAAGACCTATTGGCTGTAAATGGGTGTATAAGGTTAAGTATAATCCTGATGGTAGTATAGAGAGGTATAAGGCCAGACTGGTGGCCAAAGGCTTTACCCAACAGCTGGGCGTTGATTATACTGACACATTCTCTCCTGTTGCCAAGTTGACCACAGTCAGATTACTTCTTGCTGTTTCCTCTATGCAGCGTTGGCATGTGCATCATTTGGATGTTAATAACGCCTTTCTACACGGTGACCTTAGCCAGGATATCTATATGACTTTGCCTCAAGGTGTTGTTGCTCCTGCGGATAATATGGTGTGCCAATTGCATAAAACTTTGTATGGCTTGAAGCAAGCCAGTCGTGAATGGAACATTAAGCTCACCAATTTTCTGCTTAGTCATGGTTGTGTTCAGTCACCCAATGATCATACCATGTTTATTCAGCGCACTTCCACATCTTTTTTGGTGCTTCTTGTATATGTTGATGACATTGTTGTTGCAAGTTCTTCTTTTTCTCAGATTAAGACTCTCAAAGACTCCTTACATCAAGCCTTTAAAATCAAGGACTTAGGGCCTTTGAGGTACTTTCTTGGTATTGAAGTCGCACGGTCACAGGGGGGGATCATGCTTTGCCAAAGGAAGTATGCACTTGAAGTGGTAGAGAAGTCTGGACTTTTGGGAGCAAAACCAGTAAAGACACCTATGGAGCAGAACATCAAGCTGGCACACGGTGATTCAAGTCTAATAACAGATGTGTCCAGCTACAGGAGGCTTATTGGTCAGTTGTTATACCTCACTATAACAAGGCCGGATATATCATTTGCAGTACAACAGTTGAGTCAATTTCTTGACAAGCCCACAGAGTTGCATCTGCATTCTGCACACAGGTTATTAAAATACTTAAAAGGTACAGCAGGTCAGGGATTGTTTTATCCAAGTGATGGAAAGATGGAGCTAAAAGGATTTGCTGATTCAGATTGGGGTGGGTGTGTTGAGACTAGAAAATCTGTGACTGGGTATTGTATGTTTCTTGGAAATTCACTTGTTTCATGGAAGGCTAAGAAACAAGGCACAGTATCAAAGTCCTCTTCAGAGGCAGAGTACAGAGCGTTGGCTATGGCAACCTGTGAAATTCAGTGGCTCTTGTATTTGATGGAAGATTTGGGAGTCAAGCAGTCTTCCCCAGTTGAATTGTTTTGTGATAATAAAAGTGCTATATATATAGTGGAGAATCCTGTATTTCATGAGAGGACCAAACACATCGAAATTGATTGCCACATAGTTAGGGAAAAATATCAACAAGGAGTGATCAGACTTATGCCTATTAAATCTGAGTTCCAGCTTGCTGATGTATTTACTAAGGCATTAGATTCAGTATCATTGCAGAACCTGACCTCAGCTATGGGAGTATGTAATGTCTTTAGTGGGTCAGATTCGAGGGGGGGTGTTGAAGGCAATGCTGAGGTGGAAGAAATACAATCTGGAGAGGTGTGATTTACCGTTGGATCAAAGTCACAAATTGAGGCTCAAGATTGCAAGCTGCAAGGTTGGATGATGATATGGGAGTCTTAGCTGGCAATCACGTGGGTTGGCCGAGTTTTCCGGAGGAGGATCACGCAGAAAATGTGAAGAGGAAGAAGGAGGCTGGTGAGGAAGATGACCGTTTGGCGGGGTTGATTTAAACAGGGGAAATGACATTTTTGTCCTTTCTGTTTTAGTATAGACGGTAGTTTTAGTAAGGGTAGTTTTGTCTTTTTGCCTCTTTATTTCTTCTTTCCCTTCTGTACGAAGGCTATATATATGGGGTAGCCTTCTTGGTTTGATGAATGAAGAATAGGCTGCATTTCCTTTCAATTTGCAGCAGTTATTTTGTTCATTTCATCTCTTTCATCTTTTGTGTGGTGTTAAATCCAGAATTGCATAGTAGTTTGACAATATCCTCTTGCTTTCTTTGTTATTACTAC
This sequence comes from Eustoma russellianum, assembly GCA_036186865.1. Lineage (NCBI taxonomy): Eukaryota > Viridiplantae > Streptophyta > Magnoliopsida > Gentianales > Gentianaceae > Eustoma > Eustoma russellianum. Next base: position 30,226,981 of record AP025055.1, read on the forward strand.
CAAACGCTGTCCTAGAAATTGCGTCTGCAGTCAATTGATTAAGATCGGGCCAGACATCCACTTCACTTGAGCCAGTTGGTGAAACCATTGATTCCCATTTGCTTACTACCTCCAAAGAACTTTGGTGAAAAGTCGGGATCATAAGCTACATGTAGGAAAGAAAAAAGGATTATCTTAGACAGATATATATATATATCTTTGGTTCGTAAAATGCTTGCGCACTTTGGATTTTAGAGAGTTTCATTTATCAACTCATATCTGCAGCAGCAAAATCTTGTTGCACCCGCTGTTTTAAAGTTTAAAACGACTTCGGTTTAGTTTTAGTTTAGAAAAATAAATGTAAAAGTAAGAAGTTCAACCAAACTTAGTTTAAATTATGAAACTGCAGATACAGTGAGATCCTGTTGCAGCAGACGGTAATTTTTTATTTATACACATGGCATTTTGGATGGACTTATGTTAAAGTAGAATTTTCATTTCCAGGAGTTAAGAATACCCTCTTCTTAGTGCACATACTGAGCATATTTAGAGACAGAAATCATGTAGTGGATTGCATGGTTATAGTTGAGGTTGCATTTGTTGATATATATGTTACTTTGCTAATATGGGATTACCATCAAGGTGTTGGAAAAGTACTCAAAAGTACTTTAAATCTTGTGATCCAACCTTGTATAATGTTATGTGATCAATTGATAGAAGAGTGGGTGAAGTTTGAAGTGTTTTTTGGACAATGGAAAGAAATAGAAGCATTCCAAATACATGAGGCACTTTATGTGTTGAAGAAAGTTTCTAGAACACTTCAAACGCCTATTATAGGCGTCTAATGTGGGCTGAAGCGCCTAATATAGAAATTCGAAGTGTTTCAAAAAGCTTCCAGCACACTTCCAACGCCTACATAAGGCGTCTGAAGTGTTTCAGAAAACTTCCAGCACAATTCGAATGCCTACATTAGGCACCTGAAGTGTTGCGTCTATTCATAAAAGATGCAACTCCTGCACCCTGTGACATCTCCTTTCAATTCGAACGACCAAGGCTCATCCTAGGGGGTGTAAGACTGCAGAAAAGGGTAATTTAACCATCATGTTTATGAACTCAAAGCCTATAAATAGTAGGCTTTGCTATCTTCAACATATACTTGAAAATTCTTGGAAAAACTTGTGAAAATTTTGCACCACTTCATCTTCTTCTGTCTTTTACTATCAATCACTTCTACCAACAAGTTCAAACTCTCTCTAGTAGAGCAAACTAAAGAGAGTAAGCCGTTATATCTTGGGAAGCATTAGTCGCTGAGTCTACCTTGCTCACCAATAGAGGCTAAATTGCTTTAATGACAGAGTTATCCGGAAACTTGTCTCGACTTTCATTGTTTTTCTTGTTTTGTTTTTCCTGTGCCATATACATATCTTCCAACATTCTTAAAGCAATTTATTATGGCAACCAAACAAGCTCTTCCAGATATGTCAAAGATGGAGCCGTTTGATGGCAAATTTTACAAGAGATGGGCAGTCAAGGTGTTGTTCTTCCTCAAAATGCTCTCTATTTCATACGTTCTTAAGATGGACAAACCAAGTAATGATGCAGATGCTATCAAGTATGAGTTTAATAACACTACTTGCAGAGGCCATATTCTGCACTTTTTGTCCAACTCATTAATTGACATTTATGTCAAATTCACATCAGCAAGAGAGATGTGGTCGTCACTTGAAAGCAAATATGGTGCTGAGGATGTCGGCAAACGTAAGTATGTGGTAAGTGAGTTTCTGAAGTTCCAAATGGTGGATTATGTTCCAATCAATGATCAAATCCATCAATCTCAATAAGTGGTGGATAATCTGGAACAAGAGGGAATCAAAATTGATGAGACCTTCCAAGCCACAGCTTTGTTAGAGAAACTTCCTTCTTCTTGGAGCAAGTACAAAAAGAGAGGAAAACATGATGATAACAAACACATATGCATGGAAAAGAACAACTGAATAGAGGATGAGTATCACAATTAAGAAGGTGACAAGGCCAATATTGTTGAGCATGTTGCGAAGAAGCAGAAGTTTCAAACAAACAACTACGCAACAACAGTAGCAGAAATAATGGTAAGAAAGTTGTTGTGTATGTCCAAAAGAAAATCAAAGGAGTATGCTGGGTCTGTGGAAAACCAGGACACCGATCGTCAACTGCAGAAAGAGGAAAGGTCAAAGCAGCAACCAAGCGAATTTCGTGGAGAATGTAGGAGCAACAGATGATGACATCATTGCAGCAGTAGTCTTAACAGAGGTAAACCTTGTCAGTAGTGCAACATAATGGATGGTAGACACAAGGGCTACCAGGCATATTGCTATCAGTAAGGACCTATATTTTTGATTATCAAGAAATAGGTAGCGGCGAACAAGTCTTCTTGGGAGGTGCACATGGTACCCAAGTTCTTAGAAAGGGTAAAGTGCTTCTCAAGTTGACATCTGGGAAGAAACTGGAGTTAAGCAATGTGTTGCACGTTCCTGCTATGTATAGGAACTTGATATCCAGCGTACTACTGAACAAGACCAACATTAAACTTGTTATTGAGTTTGATAAACTTGTCTTATCTAGAAATGGAGAGTTCGTCGGTAAGGGATCCTGTAATGAGGGCTACTTGTTCTTGACGCAATTTGTGTGTTCAATAATAATGATGTATCCAATCTGTTTACTTTTTTGAGTCTCTTGATGTGTGGCATGCTAGACTAGGACATGCAAACTTAGGAGTCATAAAGAAACTCAAAAACATGAATGTGATTTCTTATGATGGTGATAGTTTTGATAAATGTGAACACTATGTTGAGCCTAAACATCAGAAGAAACCTTTTAAGAAAGTTGATAGAGTTTCTCAAAAACTTGGTCTAATTCACAGTGATTTAAGTGATTTTAAAAATCACATAAGTAAAGGTGGTAAGAGCTATTATGTTACTTTTATTGATGATTAATCTAGATATGCGAAGATATATTTGTTAAGCCACAAAGATGTGGCTGCGGCCTTTTTTGAAAATCAGTTAAATTTAAAGATCAAAAAGCTTAGAACTGATAGAGGTGGTGAATACAATACAAATTGTTTACAAAGATTTTTGTGATGAAAATAGAATTATTCATGAAGTCACACCCCCGTATATACCTCAATCTAACGGAGTAGCTGAAAGAAAGGACAGAACGCTTAAAAATATGATGAATGCGGTGTTGGTTAGTTTAGGATTACCAGACAACATCTGGGGTGAGGCAATTTTGACTGCATTTCATATTTTGAATGGTTTACCTCATAAGAAGTTAGATAAAATGCCTTCTGAATTATGGAAAGATTATGCACCCAACCTGAGTTATCTGGATGTGTGGGAATGTTTAGCGAAAGTTGTTATTCTTGAATTTAAACGAAGTAAAATCGGGTCAAAAACTAGGGATTATGTGTTCATTGGATATGCTCAGAATAGTGCAGCATATATATTCATGGCTATAGATAACAGTTCTATATTGGAATCTAAGGATGCTGAATTTTTTGAACATATTTTCCTGATGAGAAGACAATCCAAAGTTGTCTATAAATTTGAGGTCGGTGAATCAAGTAAAAACTTAGTTAATAAAGAAGTTGATCTACCTAGGAGAAGTAAGAGACAAAAAGTTGAGAAATTATTTGGGAATGATTTTATGACAATTTTCATTTTAGAGGATGATCCTAAAACTTATGAAGACGCTATTAAATCAGTAGATTCTAAGTTTAAGAAAGAAGCTATCAATAGTGAACTTGAATCAATTCTAAGTAATAACACTTGGGAAGCGGTAGATTTGTCTAGAGGTACCTATTAGTTGTAAGTAGGTCTTTAGGAAGAAACTAAAGGCAAATGAAACAATTTATAAGTTTAAAACTAAACTGGTTGCTAAAGGGTTTACACAACAAGAAGGTATAGATTTATTCAACACTTACTCTTCGGTTGCTAGAATCACTACCATTAGAGTATTAATAGCACTTACAAACTTGTTATTAATCAAATGGATGTAAAAAGCGTTTTTAAATGGAGATTTAGAAGAAGAGATATATATGAAACAACCAGAGGGTATGATAGTTAAAGGCCAATGACATAAAACATGTAGACTTAAGAAATCTTTATGTGGTCTTAGGCAAGCACCTAAACAATGGCACAAAAAATTTGATAACGTAATGGTCTCAAATGGTTATGTAATAAATGAAAGTGACTGTTGTGTGTACATCAAATTTGTTGGTTGTGATTGTGTCATTGTTTGTCTTCATGTTGATGATATGTTAATTTTTGGTACCAACATAGATGTTGTGAATAACAAAAAAACATTTATGTCTTCTGTTTTTGACATAAAAGATATAGAGAATGCAGATTTGATTCTTGGACTTAAGTTGGTGGAGAAATGTGGGAGTTACCTACTTTCTAAAGAACACTATGTTGAGAAAATGTTGAAAAAGTTTAATCATTTTGATATGAAACAAGTTAGTCCTCCTTATGATTCACATGTGACATTAAAAGAGAATAAATTTGAAAGTGTATCTCAATGTGAATATGCTAGGATAATTGATAGTGTAATGTACTTGATGAATTGCACTAGGCCCGATATTGCATATGCCGTAAATTGACTTGCAAGATATACTCATAATCCCAATGAAAAACATTGGTGTGCATTAAGACGATTATTGAGATATCTTAGAGGTAAATTGAATTTAGGACTTACGTTTAGTGGTTCACCCGTTGTTTTATAAGGCTATTTTGATGCTAACTGGGTAACTGATAATGATGAGATAAACTCTACTAGTAGATATGTGTTTATATAGAGTGGTGGAGCTATCTCTTGGATGTCGTGTAAACAAACATGTAGTGCAAAATCAACAATGGAATATGAATTCATTGCATTAGAATTGGCTTAGTATAGAAGCTGAGTGGTTAAGGAATTTGCTTGTTGATATTCTTTTGTGGTCTAAACCAATACTTTCTGTATCTATTCATTGTGATTCTCAGGCTGCGACCGCACAAGCAAAGAACAAAATTCATAATAGGAAGAGCCGGAACATCTGTTTAAGGCACAATATTGTGTGTGATTTAATGAGTTCAAAGGTGGTAAACATGGAGTTTGTAAGAACACAGTTTAACCTTGCTGACTCCTTAACTAAAGGACTCAGTAAGAAATTAGTCTATGAAACATCGAGGAGGATGGGACTTATTCCATCTGTAGAGAATTCTTCATGATGGAAACCCAGCCCACTATTAGTAGAGATCCTACAAACGGGGTTCAATGTGGTAAAAACAAGTCATGAAAGAGTTCTATGTTGCACTATCAAAGTGTTCCTCCCTAAGGTGTTGTTGTCCATAGTGTTCGCTGTAAAGAATCGAGGGTGAGATTTTGAGAATCTCTTAATGAAAATTCATAGCCATGTTATATGATGGTGTGAGCAGTGCACATTCGATGAATTTCACCTATACAAGCTTGGAAATGGTGCCGCTTTCTGTGAGAGCCTGAAAAACTCTCTAGAGAGCTTATGAATCACGAGATAGGTGCATGGCCGATATCGCACTAAACTGCGAACTTGAAAAAGTAGATAATGATACGTCTTCTTTTTGTTCATATAAACAATACTGGAGTAAGATTCAAAACGAAGTTCATCTTACTTCCGGTTATACAACTCAGGGTGAATTACTGGCGAATCACGACGACAAGTCATCGTATCCATTATGTGTCATTATCTTCGGTTGATAATAGAAAGGTTGATTTATGTTCGTTCGTTTGTGACTATACAAGCTCGGATCATGTGGGAGATTGTTGGAAAAGTACTTTAAATCTTGTGATCCAACCTTGTATAATGTTACGTGATCAATTGATAGGACCTATTGCCGATACTAAGTAGCAGTCAAAAATTTGTAACCATTTTTCATGATATTATGCATGGATCGGGTATATCATGACGAATTCTTCAGAAAAATTTATGTCTTCCATGGAAAGAAATAGAAGTGTTCCAAACACATGAGGCGCTTTATATGTTGAAGAAAATTTCCAGAACACTTTGAACGCCTATTCTAGGCGCCTAATGTGGGTTGAAGTGCCTAATGTAGGCGTTCGAAGTGTTCTAGAAAGCTTCCGGCACACTTCGAACGCCTACATAAGGTGCCTAAGGTGTTCCAAAAAACTTCCAGTACACTTTGAACGCCTACATTAGGCGCCTGAAGTGTTGCGTCTGTTCATAAAAGATGCAACTCCTGCACATTGTGACATCTCTTTTCAATTTGAACGACCATGGCTCATCATAGAGGGTGTAAGTCTGCATAAAAGGGAAATTTTAACATCATGTTTTTGAACTCAGAGCCTATAAATAGTAAGTTTTGCTATCTTCAACATATACTTGAAAATTCTTGGAAAAAATTGTGAAAATTTTGCCGCACTTCATCTTTTTCTATATTCTACTATCAATCACTTTTACTAACAAGTTCAAACTCTCTCTAGTAGAGCAGGCTAAAAGAGTAAGCCGTTATATTTGGGGAAGCATTAGTTGTTGTAGTCTACCTTGCTCACCGGTAGAGGCTAAATTGCTTTAAGAACAGAGTTATCCCGAAACTCATCTCGGCTTTTATTGTTTTTTTTTTATTTGGTTTTTCATGTGCCATATACATATCTTTCAACACAAGGCTCTTCGCAATTATCAAAAGTGATGCTCGAGGAAAAGAAATCCCTAGAAGAGGCTTAAGCTTATAGGATTCTATTGTAATGCAAGATATGACATAAAAATCTTATTTAGAGCAAAAGGCCAAATTTCATGACTTTTGGGCCTTATCGTCTTAACCCCAAGGAGAATTGTGGAGGATGTCAATCAGGAGCTCAGCGGCCTCCTAGGTTAGTGAGGTCTTACACAAGAACCCAGACAAGGTGTTTACTGCAAACTTGACCTTCGACCCAGCAGCAGTGAAACATTTACTGTGTGCGTGTCCCTAGAATCAAACTCTGTACCTCTTGGAACAAATCCAACCCAAATATCAACTGAGCTATGTCCTGGGAGTGGCGTATAAATCTTATTTAGTCTCATTGCATGTAGTCTATGGAAAACTTCTTATATAAATGAAAGAGGGTAAGTTTCATAATTTTCCTCTCATGTAATAATGATTTTTCTTCATACGTGATGACTAATTTTATAAAATCGAGAAACATCTTGCTCCTTTGCCAAAAAAAAATAAAATAAAATAGTTTTCTTAATAGTTACTTGACTTCTACACTGATAAGATTTATAAAAATGTCATCTTAGCAGAGTTGATTTATTTTTTTTAAAAAAAACTGATAACTCACAATACTTGTATATCGTTTTTTATTTAAAAAGTAAACTACTAAAATCTCTACGAAGATTTACACATATGCATTGAATCATGTTAATGTGCATAAGTTGTAATTTTGGTTACAAATAGTGAATCTATAATTCCAATTTGCAAAGCTCTACGATTGAATGGAACTATAAAACACAAAAAGGTTCATTTTTGATCACTTTCCAGTTTTCATTTATGTAAATTAAATTGTGTTTACTTGCTTACTCTACCGAATCAGAAAGCCATCTGCCATCCGATAGGGGAAGCCTATGGTATCTCTCAGATTTTCGCCTACAGAATATTTGATAATCTATACGACATTTGAATAAATTTATATTATAATGACATCTAATTACGTGATATTTGAGAACCCTCCATAAAAATAATTCAAGTAACGTGATAAATTGCGAAACTACATATAATAAAGAAAAACAACACCATTTCCCCATTGTTTTAGAGACTTTCGCCTCTAACAAGGTATGTGAGGTCGGATTTACACAACCATACTCGTGCGTTAGAAACACACATATGTTGTTTTTTGATGACCCATAATGAAAATTGCGTCAAACTGTGTTGATCAACTGCTACCTCACAATATAAGAAGCGCAACCAATTTAATGAGTAATTTTGTTTTATTCCATCATATTCTAAAGTTAAAAAAGAGTGTGTTCTTCGATAAAAAAAGAGTGTGTTCTTGGGTGAATAAAAAGTGTGTTTTTGAATCTATTAAAAATGAAAATTACGGGGAGAAATATCATACAATAATCCTTTAACATGCACGATGAGCTGCTTTAACAACCGTTTAAATTATTCGGCGGGATCGTGTAGCCCTTCCTTCCAAAGTGACAAATATAATTTCTCATTAAACACGCTCCTAAAAGATATGAATTCTGCTTGGTTTTGTGATTATTCTGTACTTGTAATTTATGATTTTTTTTTTTACTTTTGAGTTAAATCATGTTTTGACTCTCTTAATATGAGGTGATTGGATTTTCCAAATGGTATAAATATTTTGTAATAAAATTATTTCTTTGTATGGTGAAAAATATGAGAAAGAAAACAATATTTATCAATAAGCAGGAATTTGTAATCAAAAGTCGTAATTGTAATAGTTGATTATAATCATAACCAAACGAACCTATGTTTCTCTCCCTCTAAAACTGCAACTGAAACCGAAAAATTAAAACCAAAACCGGAATTAACCTAAACTAGAGTAAAACCGTAATTTCAACCTAATATAAGTCTAGGCTACGGTTTATGGCTTTTTAAGCCTAAACATGAACCGTACTTTAGGTTTAGCTGGAACCAGTGCCGGGGAACCGAGATACAAATTTTGGGTCCATTCCTCAGTTTCCCTTGGCACTTCTCAATTCTGTCATCATTTAAAACCAGTGCTCTGCCCTTGTTTTTCTCATTTTTATTTTTAACACAAGTTGCTAAGTGCTAGCGGCTAAATAAAGAACCAAAACAAAAAAAAAAAAGAGTTACTTTAAGCGCATTTTTTCTCTCTTTTTCATTTGTTTATTATAGCTAGTCTATTTTTACAATACAACAACAACAACATTACCCTATTGCCTTAGAGGCTCCCACCTATGACGGGTATAGGGGGGTCGGATGTACACAACCATACCCATGTGTTAAAAACACATGGAGAATGTTTTCCGATGACCCATAACGAAAATTGCGTGTCGATCAACTGCTGCTTCATAATATAAGAAGCACAACCAATTTAGTGAGTCATTTTGCTGTATATTATGTTTAATGACCTGTCAAGAAATAAACAATTTAGTGTTGATATTTTTTTCACAATTAAGTCTTAATGGAGCCAATGACACACTCTTCTTTGAATTTCGAATATGATGGAATACAGCAAAATGATTCGCTGCATTGTATGTGTTTCTTATATTATGAAGTATCAATTGATCGACACACCTTGACGCATTTTTTATTATGGGTCATCGAGAAACAACCTCTGTGTGTTGGATTTAATTTAATAAATCCCTGAATGAAACCGTTTAATCGAATAAATGGACAAAGTAACAAAATACGAAAATTATACATTGCTCCATTGTTGATGTTAGTATGAACACGATGTACTGCTCCTGCTGCTGCTGAATCTGGCGTGATCTAAGGATTCACGATCTCCCACCAATTGTTGATGCACCCCTTGAACGGATCCAACAATTCACTGCTTTAACCGATGGAGAGGCTAGACAGTGTGAGCTTTATAGAAAATTTGGCACACCCTCCCTCTCAACTGTATATGGCCGCCGGTTTGTATGTCTGTATGAGGAGGTGTAACCCTCCTCTTTTATATAGAGGGAGAAAGGAAGAATCCTGATGGGTATAGGGTTCAGAGTTTTGTCTGAAACCAAACCCTCTTCCTTTATGGATAGAGATTTCCTTAGCCCAGATACCTGGTGATATACTTGATATTATCATCAAGTTATCTTTATCCATTATTAAATATTATTTAATATTTATAACAAATATTAGTTATCTAATATTTAATATTTAATATTATTTAATATTTAATCCATGTACCGACAATTATCTACTAGTCACATGTGGGTTGTCGTCCCTCGGGGACCAGATGTCGTACACTTTATGTTCGTTACACTTTGAGCCCATCCATCGCGGTCTCTGACCATATGACTTTCTACATATTTATAGTTTCCATTTTAGACCACACTCTACATCTGCGAACATACCCGATGATCACTTAACGCGTGGATGTTTTACATAATAATTAATATTATTGCGTGACATATGTGACATATAATATTATCATACATAACGTCCACCTTATGATTATTTCGTATAACTTAATCAACATGTTGCACATTACTCGTATCTCGAATTAATGCCAACACCGTGTGTTTCTAACACATGCATATGGTTGCGTACATCCGACCTTCCATACCCCGTCATAGACGGGAGCCTCTAACGCAATGGAATAATGTTGTTGTTGTTGTAGTTGTTATTGTAGTTCTTTAAATTTAAAGAGACGGGTTTAAAAGGGTAACCCATGGTTTTGATCAAGCGTGGTTATGTCTATATGCGGTAGTGTTGTACCTTTAACTTCTCTTGATGGAAAGCTGGGTTAAGGATTTTCCTGTGTTTAGCCCATTTCTGTCCTTCATAGCTTACAAGTCCTCGGATGAGATACTTCGCCAGTGGGTTAGTAACGTGCGGCTTTTCGAAAATCTTATATTTGAGGGTCACTTCCTTTATGCTTTCTGGATCCATAATCAACACCCCCAGGCAGGGTCCAAGCCACACATAAGCACTTTTACCTGTTGTTCATTCATAATCAATCTGGTCATGGAAATTAACCAAAGAAACGAAAAAACAAGAATAAAAAACAACATATACACACATGACATTTAGATAAAAGAAAAAAGAGAAGGAAAGGACTAAACTTTGAGTGAAAACTATAACAAAAACAAGAAGGCACGATGTATAATCTTACCATAATTTTGGATGGCTTCATGAAAGAGGGGTATTACCCTGGTGGCAATAGGATCGGCAAAGCCAATAGGTTTGGAGTGAGCTTCTGTCAGCATTCTCTTCATCTTTTTCAAGTCTCCAAAAAGTATTGTGTAAGGGCTTCCCTTAAGACCTTGTTCCTGAAGTTGCTTTTCCAATTTCTTGGGTTTAATCCAAACCCAATTCAAAACCTTGAATGCCCCCATTAATAAGGTACCAGAAATCACCGCTGCGATATGACAAAACGATAATTTATCTCCATTTCTGCGTATGCTTTCTTGTTCTTGTGAATAAACTCTTGCTTGAACGGATACCATATATAGTGTTCACTAGGCTTGAGGGACAAGTCAAAGGCAAGGCCTTAGAGAAGAACAAGGAAGCATTTTTTAATTATGAGAGAGATTTGAACTCGATTCTCTTATATAGGAAAATACTATTCAGTTGTTAGACTTACGTGGTGCTTGAAGAAATTAATTGTCTTTAAGCTACTGTTATAACCGGTTCAAAAAAAAAAAAAAAAGAGAAGAAAAGAAAAGCAAAATAAAAAAAAAAGAAAATAAATAAATAAAAAAGGAATTTAGATCCAATTAATAGAGTAAATGAAAAAAAAAATAAAAAAAATAAAAAAAAAAAAGGATTGAGAACGTGAATTGTGGGGGAGTTAATGGCTCCCCCAATTTTAGCACTTTGGAATGATAAAGGGGCCAGGGGTGTTGACGGTTAAGGGGGAGTAAAGGAAAAAAAAAAAAAAAAAAAGAGGAAGTTGTAGGCAGAAGAGTTGGCAACGGCAAGGAGAAGGGAAAGGGGAGGAAGAAAAGAGGAAGAGAGAAAAGGGAAAGGGAAAGAGGAGGCTCTGCGTTCAAACCATTTGATAATCGCATAATTGAGAAATAGGCTACAATCGAGGTAGGTTCCTCTTCCCCCTCCATTTGGTGCACATTCAAGCATGCTCTATTGGTATTTTATGTGTTTTTGTTGTCTTAATTGTTGAGTTTAATAGCATGATTGTAATCCGTGAAAAGCATGAAAGTTGGAGACTGTGGTATGCATTTACTGTGTATTGCGTGACCAGTTTGATTTTTAGGGAAAACTTTGATAATCAAAATAGTAAAACTTTAGTATGTTTAGAGGTTTTTCACTTTGTTTGGCCTTAGAATAGGTTCCCATAGACTGGAAATAGGTGGAAATATAGATCGGGGTCGAAAAACGGTCGCCGGAGGTCGCCGGACCGCCACACGCGCCGCCGGAAGCGCACGCGCCCGGCGCGTGGCTGCACGCGCCCCTGCTGTTCACAGCTGGGATTGGGTGGCTGAGAAGGAAAATGCAGCCTGGAAGGAGAAAGGGGCCGAAGGCCCTTAAGGGGGAGACTGGTTGGTGGGCTGGCTGCTCCTGCAGCAGTCTTGGCCCAAGAACCAATTATTATAAAAAAAAAAAAGGAAAGGGGCTGCCAGCTTCGCGGACCGGGCCGAATGGCCAACGGTCCGGGCCAGCTGCTGGTCGGCCCAATAAGCTACATTATAAAAAAAAAAAAAAATTCTGGGACAGGCCGGTCCCTGGCGGGCCGGGCCTGAAGCGCGAGCAGACGGAAAGGGCTGGCAGGAATAGTTTAGGGCCAGCCCAAGTTTTATATTTTTTTTCTGAAATGTTATAATAGTTATTTTAATTAATTTAAAATAGTAATAATTATAGGAAAAATATAAATAAATATCAGAAAATTATAAATAAATTCCAGAAATTACGAAATGTTAAAATTAAATTATTTTCACCAGATTTCAGTAATTATGATAATTTATTTAATTTGAATAATTAGGTAATAAATAGAAATAAATTAAGGAAAAATAAGGAAAAATATAGAAAAAGCACAATAAATACATATAAGCCATAGAATAATAATTTTGACCTCAAACAACATTAGATCATTATTGGAAGAAGAGATGAACCTAGATTTGAGTGCCGGAGGATGGTGAGGATGGGCCAGGGGCCTCAGGCGAACGTGTTATTTGCATTCATGGCACGTGCATTTGCATGATGGTGGGTCGTGACGTACGGGTCACGGGCGCTCAGGATGGTGTACGGTGGCGGGGCCAAGTACACTCAGGATGGTGACTGTGGGTGGGTACGACCCACAGCCGCTCAGTTAGGTCCCGGGATCATGCATTGCATGGCGGAGTTATTGGCATTTTGTGTGACATGACCTTGTTGCGTGTGACATGCATAATAGGACATGCATCACGTTGTTGCGCATTCTTATCTGGAGTGAATTACTTTTCCGTATTCATATGCTTATGTGTTATCATGTCCTATGTGCTACGTGCTATATCATTATTGTATGTTTGTCTTGTACTACTTGGAGGCAGGTGCCTGCTGAGTGATTTCCCAGTCACTCACCCCTACTTTCCCCCCCCCCCCCC
>AP025055.1:30243456-30448396 GCA_036186865.1 Eustoma russellianum
GAACTTAAAAGACGATTGACGACGGCCCCTATACTTGCTCAACCCTCAGGCTCGGAAGGGTTCATCATCTATAGCGACGCATCGAAGAATGGGCTAGGTATGTGCATAAGACTTCGAGTAAGTTTGATATATGTTACTACCTGGTCTAATCTCTTTCTTTTTTAGGATGTGTCCTGATGCAGAACGACAAGGTGATCGCATATGCTTCACGCCAGTTGAAGCCATATGAGCAGAATTATCCGACTCACGACCTGGAGCTAGCTGCCGTAGTTTTCGCACTTAAGATTTGGCGTCATTACCTTTATGGAGTGAAGTGCGAAGTATTCACGGATCATAAGAGTTTGAAGTACTTATTCACTCAGAAGGAGCTGAACATGCGGCAGAGGAGATGGCTTGAATTGTTGAAAGACTATGACTTGACTATCAGCTACCATCCAGGGAAGGCGAATCGAGTAGCGGATGCGCTGAGTAGGAAGTCCAGTCATGCCAGACAGACGCCGTTGGAGAGGGACATGGCGGAATTGGAGCTTGATATTGTGGACTCAACAGCAAATATTTTAGCAGCATTGATTATCACCCCATCTTTGATCGAGCAGATCAAAGAGGCGCAAAAGGGAGATGCAGCACTTAGTGAGATTCGAGAGAGGATGATGACTAGTCAAGTTGATGACTTCCAAGTCCACGACGACGGCAGTATGTGGTTTCAAGGGAGGCTGTGTGTTCCGGAGGATGAGGATCTCAGAAGAACAGTACTGAAAGAAGCGCACAACTCGAAGATGTCTATTCACCCAGGTACTACAAAAGATGTATAATGACCTGAAAAAGCACTATTGGTGGAGTGGTATGAAGAGACATATAGCTGAGTTTGTTGAGAGGTGTTTGGTGTGGTCAGCAAGTCAAGGCAGAACATCAGAGACCCGGGGGTTTATTGATGCCATTAGAGATCCCAGAATGGAAGTGGGAACATGTGACGATGGATTTTGTGATGGGTCTTCCGAAAACAAGAAATGGTAATGATATGATCTGGGTGATTGTGGATAGATTGACGAAGTCTGCTCACTTCCTACCAGTGCCGAATGATGTGACTCTGGAGAGATTAGTTACACTTTATATCGACAACATCATCAGTCTACATGGCGTCCCAGTCAGTATTGTCTCCGATCGTGATTCGAAATTTACCTCCAAGTTTTGGTCAGCATGTCAGAAAAGGATGGGGACTGAACTACGATTGAGTACTGCATTTCACCCACAGACGGATGGGCAATCAGAGAGAACCATACAGACGTTGGAAGATATGCTGAGAGCTTGCGCCATCGATTTCAAAGGAAACTGGGACGGTATGATCAAATTGATTGAGTTCTCCTACAATAACAGTTATCATAGCGCCATCGGCATGGCACCATTTGAGGCGCTTTATGGGCGTAAGTGTAGGTCCCCTATTCTTTGGGATGAAGTGGGGGGAGCGCACTATTACAGGTCCAGAGTTGGTTGAGCAAACCAAGGAGAAAATTAAGTTGATTCGAGAAAGGCTTAAGGTTGCTCAAGACAGAAGTAAAAGTTGGGCTGACTCGAAGAGGCGTCCGTTGAAGTTTGATGTGGGAGAAAAGGTTTATCTGAAAGTATCACCTATGAAAGGTGTTGCAAGATTTGGGCTAAAGGGTAAGCTGAGGCCTCGATATATTGGTCCCTACGAGGTACTCGAAAAGATTGGCCCGTTGGCTTATCGGTTGGCGTTACCTCCAGTACTGGCACAGGTGCATAATGTATTCCATGTATCCCAGTTGAGGAAGTACGTTCCGGATCCGAGTCATGTACTGGTCACACCGCCCTTGAGAATCAGACCAGACACATCATACGAAGAGACTCCTATTCGGATCATAGACCGCAAAGACCAAGTACTGAGGAGAAGAATCATTCCATACGTCAAGGTGCAATGGAGCAATCACAGAGAGAATGAAGCAACTTGGTAGCTGGAGGACCAGATGCGCGAACGCTACCCTGAGCTCTTCGATTAAGGTACATCGAGTCTCCTCAGTCTTTATAATCTAATTGCGTCAAGTTTCGAGGACGAAACTTTTGTAAGGTGGGTAGGATGTTATAACCGGTTCAAAAAAAAAAGAGAAGAAAAGAAAAGCAAAATAAAAAAAAGAAAATAAATAAATAAAAAAGGAATTTAGATCCAATTAATAGAGTAAATGAAAAAAAAAATAAAAAAAAATAAAAAAAAAAGGATTGAGAACGTGAATTGTGGGGGAGTTAATGGCTCCCCCAATTTTAGCACTTTGGAATGATAAAGGGGCCAGGGGTGTCGACGGTTAAGGGGGAGTAAAGGAAAAAAAAAAAAAGAGGAAGTTGTAGGCAGAAGAGTTGGCAACGGCAAGGAGAAGGGAAAGGGGAGGAAGAAAAGAGGAAGAGAGAAAAGGGAAAGGGAAAGAGGAGGCTCTGCGTTCAAACCATTTGATAATCGCATAATTGAGAAATAGGCTACAATCGAGGTAGGTTCCTCTTCCCCCTCCATTTGGTGCACATTCAAGCATGCTCTATTGGTATTTTATGTGTTTTTGTTGTCTTAATTGTTGAGTTTAATAGCATGATTGTAATCCGTGAAAAGCATGAAAGTTGGAGACTGTGGTATGCATTTACTGTGTATTGCGTGACCAGTTTGATTTTTAGGGAAAACTTTGATAATCAAAATAGTAAAACTTTAGTATGTTTAGAGGTTTTTCACTTTGTTTGGCCTTAGAATAGGTTCCCATAGACTGGAAATAGGTGGAAATATAGATCGGGGTCGAAAAACGGTCGCCGGAGGTCGCCGGACCGCCACACGCGCCGCCGGAAGCGCACGCGCCCGGCGCGTGGCTGCACGCGCCCCTGCTGTTCACAGCTGGGATTGGGTGGCTGAGAAGGAAAATGCAGCCGGGAAGGAGAAAGGGGCCGAAGGCCCTTAAGGGGGAGACTGGTTGGTGGGCTGGCTGCTCCTGCAGCAGTCTTGGCCCAAGAACCAATTATTATAAAAAAAAAAAAAGGAAAGGGGCTGCCAGCTTCGCGGACCGGGCCGAATGGCCAACGGTCCGGGCCAGCTGCTGGTCGGCCCAATAAGCTACATTATAAAAAAAAAAAAAAAAAATTCTGGGACAGGCCGGTCCCTGGCGGGCCGGGCCTGAAGCGCGAGCAGACGGAAAGGGCTGGCAGGAATAGTTTAGGGCCAGCCCAAGTTTTATATTTTTTTCTGAAATGTTATAATAGTTATTTTAATTAATTTAAAATAGTAATAATTATAGGAAAAATATAAATAAATATCAGAAAATTATAAATAAATTCCAGAAATTACGAAATGTTAAAATTAAATTATTTTCACCAGATTTCAGTAATTATGATAATTTATTTAATTTGAATAATTAGGTAATAAATAGAAATAAATTAAGGAAAAATAAGGAAAAATATAGAAAAAGCACAATAAATACATATAAGCCATAGAATAATAATTTTGACCTCAAACAACATTAGATCATTATTGGAAGAAGAGATGAACCTAGATTTGAGTGCCGGAGGATGGTGAGGATGGGCCAGGGGCCTCAGGCGAACGTGTTATTTGCATTCATGGCACGTGCATTTGCATGATGGTGGGTCGTGACGTACGGGTCACGGGCGCTCAGGATGGTGTACGGTGGCGGGGCCAAGTACACTCAGGATGGTGACTGTGGGTGGGTACGACCCACAGCCGCTCAGTTAGGTCCCGGGATCATGCATTGCATGGCGGAGTTATTGGCATTTTGTGTGACATGACCTTGTTGCGTGTGACATGCATAATAGGACATGCATCACGTTGTTGCGCATTCTTATCTGGAGTGAATTACTTTTTCGTATTCATATGCTTATGTGTTATCATGTCCTATGTGCTACGTGCTATATCATTATTGTATGTTTGTCTTGTACTACTTGGAGGCAGGTGCCTGCTGAGTGATTTCCCAGTCACTCACCCCTACTTTCCCCCCCCCCCCCACCAGGTGAGCAGGAGGAGACTTATGACTATGTCTTTGTTGAGGACGGGGCTGATACAGTGGAGTGGGCAGACTGATGGTCGCGCTTAGGATATAAGGAGACTCTGCGACTGTTTGTCTTTATTTTATTGGGACCTCATCAGACATTACCCTGTTAGACTTTCAGACTTATGTTATTGTCAAAATTTGGTATATTGTTGTATTAAGGAATTTTATTTATCAAGAAAGTTTATGTTATTGTATTTCGTTTCCGCGCGAAAAATTTCTACGTCTTTTGGACATGTTGGAAATTTGATTCGACGCTTTGTATTCTCCTCAGCGAGATACGGCGGGTGCACCGTTCCCGATGCTAGGGCTCGGGAGCTGGGCGCTACAGCTACTGTCTGGAAAGTTATGTGCAGACTTCCGATGAACCGACTTTATTAGGGTCCTTTCTGTCTCTACCATTTCTTTATTAATTATTTCATTATAGTCTTTGATTTTTTATTTGGCATTTTTGAAAAGCATCAAAGCCGAAGTAGGAAAATGTTAGATCCATAACCGTCACTATGGTCAATAGAGTGTTGGGTAGTTTCGTTTTTTTTCCGTTTTAACTCACACCAACTCTCAATGCTAACAAAAAATAAGAAAGAAGAACATAGAAATACTGAGTCGGAAACACACAATTTAGAGTGGTTCGAATCTTTTTAATTCTATTTCACCACCACTTTTTTTTTGAAAGTGGATTTTCATCAACTTTCTTATTACCTTCAGGAAGTGACAAGAACAAAAACAATTACTATAGCAACTTGTTGCAATAACAACTTATGCAACATCAACTACTACAACGTCTACAAGCAAAAACCTCTGAGCTTTTCTAGTTACTTCTTCACAACTTCAACAAAGTTTTAATCAATAACTTTCACCAAATGAATTTTAGGAGAATAGGTGAATGACACTTTCAAAAAAAAAAGTCTCAATCATAAGAAAAAGATCATATATGTTTAGTTCCTCAAGAAAAAAATGAAAAAGCAACAAGAGCTTAATGAGCTTTAAATGTTTTAGCACTTTGGGAGCTTTTGATATCAATGATGAATGAAGTTTGAAGAGGATAAAAGTGTGCAAATGTCTCCTCTGAGTTTCTTCAATATATAAAAGGTATTATTCACATTTGCATCCTCTATGAAAGTCTCACACTTCATTAATTATTTTGGAGAAGTCCGACTTGTCTTCAAACACCCTATTCTTCAATTTGCTGAATCATATCCACCATAGAAGAGGTTAGATAGGTGTACAATAGTCAAGAAAGCATTATAGACGCTAGTCATACAAGCAGAATCAATTTGAAGAAGATTGAATGGAGAAAACACTTTAATTCCACTGTATATCCATTTGAAATGACTATAAAATATAACATGTCCGGTCGATTTGTCGTTAAATAAAGTAAACTATGAATCATGTCCTATACTTTGTGGCTTTCTTTTTTCATCTTTATCGAGTTTTACACGTTGCTCGTTGGTGTACTTACTTTTCTTCCATTGTCACATTTGTATTACATGAGAATGTCTTTAGTGTACTTTGTTTGAGAAATGTACAATCTTTGCTTGATTTGAAGCCTAAGAAAATAGTTGAATTCTTCCATCATGCTAATCTTAAATTCTCCTTCCATTAGCTTAGCAAAATGCTCACATACAAAATCATTAGCACCACCAAATATGATATCATCAACATATATTTGAACAAATGATTGATCACTTTCTTGTTCTCTAACGAATAAGGTAGTGTCAACTTTTTTCTCTCGAGAAACCATTTTTAAGAAGAAAGTTGTTTAATCTCTCATACCAATCTCTAAGAGCTTGTTTGAATCCATAGAGAACCCTTTTAAGTTTAAAGACATAATTTTGATAATCATGATCTTTGAAGCACGAAAATTAGTTACATGCACCTTTTCTTGAAGAATCCCATTTAAGAAGGCCAATTTTACATCTACTGATATAATTTAAAATCTCTAAAGCACTCATAGGCTAAAAGGATCCTAATATCCTCTAATCTTGCTACAGGAGGCAAATGTCTTATCATAATAAATTCTTTCTTCTTGTCTATATCAATATGCTACCAACCTAGCTTTATTCCTTATGATGTTCCCTTGGTCATATATTTTATTTCTAAATGCCGATTTAGTTCAAAATAGTAGGATGTTCATTTAGTTTAGAAAGTAACTTCCAAAAATCACTTCTTTCACATTGATTATTACCCATTATTAATTAATTATGGCTTATTCTATATTTCTAAGATCAACTTCTGAAATAAAAGTATTTTCATAAAAAAAATTCTTTGTCAACACGCATTCACTTGTTTCACCTAATATAAATTCTTTATGGTGATTCTTCCTACACTTAAATGATTAAGAAAAATTTGAAGTAACACATTTAGCTTCTACTTCCTCTTTTACCTCCTTAGAGGGAAGTGCACTCTTAAGTGGCTCAATTCTAAGATCAACATAAAAATCATCTTTATGAGCATTAACAATATTTACTATAGGATTTATTTCAACTATTTCGTTTTCCTCATCATCATCAAGTTTTGGTTCATCATCAAGTGATTCACCAAACTTAGCATGAATGGACTCTTTAACTTTCATACTCATTTTATTTTACCCTCTATATGCTTTGCTATTTTTTGCATATCCCACAAAGATTCATTCATCCGTTTGGAAATCGAGTTTATCTAAATTAACTTTAGTGTTAAGTATAAAACACTTATAACCAAAAACCTTAAGATGCCCAATATTGGGTACTCTTTCTTACCAAAGTTCATAAATAGTCTTTTTGAGAGATAATGTCAAGTAAACTCTATTTATCATCTAGTGAGCGGTATTGACCCCATCTATCCAAAAATACTTAGGCAATTCAAACTCATTTAGCATGGATCTACGCATTTATTGAAAAGTTCTATTTTTGTTTTTCACTATCCCATTTTGTTGAGGAGTTTCATGAGCCAAAAAATTGTATCTATACCTTTTGTATACAGAAAATTTTTGGCATCCACCATCAGACTCCAAACCTCTATCACTTCTAATTTCTTTGATAGTATATTTTTTTAAACTTTCCAATCTCTTGCAAATCTTAAGAAGCTATTGAAATTCATTATTCTTTTTAGCTAATAACGTAACCCAAGTAAATCTAGAAAAGTTATCTACCACCACAAATGTGTAATGTTTTTTACTTAGACTTCTTGTACCAATATCTCTACACAAATCCATATGAAACAGTTTTAGATGTTTGGTAGTGAAAATTTCACTTTTAGGCTTAAAACTTCACTGAACAAGTTTTACTTTTTGACAAGCGTCATATAAGCCACTATTTTCATAATCTATTTTTGGAAGACCTTGGACTTTTTTATTTTTACAAACCTCATTGAAATATTTGAAACCAATATGTTCAAGTCATCTATGTTATAGTTGATTAGAAACATTTTTATCAACTAGGCATGAAACACTTTGAGATAATAAATCATGTGAGCTAGATTTGTAAACATCATATTTCTTCAAAGCCTCAAAAGCAATTTCATCATTCATTTTCACAATTCATTTTCTTTTCACAAATTAAACTTGAAAACTAGCATAACAGAATTGGTTAATACTTATCAAATTTTTCTTGTGTCCTTTTATATATAGTACATTACTTATAGTAAAAGAAGAGTTATCAATTTTTCCATGCTAAAAATTTTGGAGGTTCTATTACCAAAGTAAATTGTTTCACCATCTTGGATCTTGAGCTTGGTGAATAGGTTTTTGTCTCTAGTCATATAAGTGGAACATCCAGTGTCCATAAGTCATTTGGTTGCCTCTTCTTTGACTATTCCATTTAGCCTCAGTACCTACAACACCAAATAATTTATACTTTGGTGCCATTTTATGTTGGGTCCTTTGGGTTACTTCTTCGACCCTTAGGCTTCCAATCATACATACCAACATGTTTAACTCTATAGGCACTAATTACATATTCTTACTTGTTACAATAAAAATAAATAAATCCATACTTTCATTGTGTGTTCTTGAACTCACGAGATAGTGAATCTTTTTTATCTCTTTTAACTTTTGAGATTTTTACTATATTTTTCTTTGATGGTAACGGGCTAGGTTAACAATTGAAACATTCTTTATAGCTTCAAATTTGGAATAGGAAGCATCAAATTCTAGGCTGGCTTTTTCATTTTCAACTTTTTGTTTTCCAAGCAATTATCAAGATTGTCTAACCATTAGATACTCTTTCTAAATTCAATCTTAGCCTATCACATTTCATCCTAGTTTTTATATTTTCTAGCGATACAGCTTTATGCATGGTAAGAACGATATTATGTTCTTGGTACATCGACATATTTTTTTCATGCAAGTTCTTGTTTTCTAATATGCATTTTCAAAACTTTCATTAGATTTTTATATTTCAAATTGATTTTTCAAAATCATCTTATAAATCTCATAATTCATTTTGTGAATCAAAATTTGAAGATGAAGAAAATATATCTTAAGATCATCTTCGACTGCCATAAAGTAAGTGTGCTGCTTTTTTTTAATTATGGATTAGTGCAGCAAGTCCAATATCCTTGTCTTCACCATCTTCATCTTATGATTCGAAAAAATCATTCTAAGTGGTTAGTCTTGTATTGAAAGATTTTTTCTTTGGTGAAAGTTCTTTGGTAGAACTTTATTGAAGGTGTGAAGAAGCAAGTAGTACTCTCTTGTTAGTAGCTGTTGTTGTTGACGTTGCACAAAGTATTTGTGCAATAAGCTGTTGTTATTGTAGTTGATGTTGCACAAAGTGTTTATGCAATAAATTGTTGTTGTTGTAGTTGTTGCTGCTGCAGTTGTTAGTGTAAATGTTGTTGTTGTTGATATTGTTTCTTGTTGAAGGTAATAAGAAAGTTCGTGTTGAAATCCATTTTGGAAACAAAGTGGTAGTGATGTAGAATCAAATAGATTCGAACAACTCTAAATTATGCGTCACAAACTCATTATCTTTCATCTTATTCTTTCTTATTTTGGAGAGCATTTGAGTTGAAGTGGGCTAAACCGAAAAAATTCTAAAAATTATCCAACACTCTATTCAACTCTCTTCCCCTGTGTAGAGTGATTGTCACGGACTTAACAAAATATATCCGTATGTCAATGACATGGTTATGTGGATTCAGTATCTACAAAATTGATGCTGACAACTTTAACGAACAAGAGAAGATGTTGTATCTTAAATTCTATTTTATTTTACATCACATTCGATAAAATTATTCGTATTCATTTAAATGATGTTAAACTAAAATATATAACATAATTTTACCTAGTGTGGTAGATGATAGAATAAAAGATGAAACAGAACATCTTCCACTGAATGCAAACTTCCCAAGGACTGTAATTGCTTTAATGGGACGCAAATAATTATGTCAGTAATTATGTCAGTAATATTTGGCCCCACTGCAGACTCTCTATCCCTTGGGATAGATGTATTGTCTGCCTACCACTTACCCTCCTCAGACCCTGACGATAGTTTTTGCTGTCGTTGAGATATACTGGGTACGGATGATGATGATGATGATTTGGCCCCACTGTCTAACATAATTAATGAGTTATTTATTTTCTTTGGTAAGAAGATGACAATGCGGCATAACTCATATAATTTAACTTTATTTATTTTCTTTATGCTTCTGACTATTTAACTGATACAATTTGCAGTAATTTATGATATATACACACAGAGACACACATCTGTGTAGACACAGCTCACACACGTACGCATGATATATACACTAATTGTTTAACCAATAAGTATTGAAATAACTTGTTTCCTACAGTCAGAAACTTGATATTTAATAACAGAAAAACTCTCATTTTGGATGAATTTTACTCCATGCTGAGGCATGGCTGGATATTCTTGAGATTTACTTGCCAATTTTTTTATTAGCTCTTTACTCTCATCAATCGTATTATCTAAAAAATCACTCACACTAGCAGCATCTACTCTACCAGGATCAAGTGGGTACAACCCCTCATAAAATAAAAGGAAAGATCTTTCTCCAAGTTACCATGGTTACCCTTAGAATTATAATGACTTTTATAATTATAATCTGATTTTATATTTGACATTAGTGGCTTTCTATTCAATGACATTCAAAGTTTTAAGATAGAGGTCATAGATGCTGGGAAGGTTTATTGTCAATGCAAGTGAAGGTTCATGTTAAAGCGGAAACACTTGATACATATACGTTTACATCTCTACACTAATTTTGGGACTGAGCGCGGCAGGGACCTTTACTAGTTGGGGTTCAACCTTTAATTAGTGGCAGATTTCATTTATATCAGCTAAGCGTGAACGCCACCTGTGTAGATGATAGCAGAGTAAATATACTTTACATATGTCATACATGCATGAGCATATGCTGGTAAAGTTAGTAGCAATCAAAGAGGATACTCTTGGTGCATTTCAACATGATTTGGTACTGTGCCTGGTTGCGTGAGCAAAGCTATTGCAACATAAGATGTTATGGCCGGAAAAAAAGAGTAATAATAAAAAGGAAAAATAATAAATAAATGAAATAATAATAATAATAATATTTAAATTGCAAAATAGATTACAGGATAAAGATTTAAAAGAACAAAAAATAGATCGACGTGAAATAGGTGGGGAATAACTGCCCCATACTTCGATAAAATTGAAAGGATAAAGTGGCTAGGGGGTGGGCGGTTAGCAGCAAACAATAATTTAAAAAAAAAGATAAGAGGGCAAACAGAGGGAAGGGAAGGCGGCAGAAGGAGGGGGGGGGGGGGGGGGGTGCGGGAGAGAGAAGGGAAAACAGGAGAGGAAGAAGAGAGAAGAGAGTAGGAGGAAGAAGAAAGGGGAAACCAAGCAAACATCTCTAACTTGTTCATTCCTCTCTGTTTAATTGTATACTTTGATTACAATCAGGTAGGTTCTGTTTTCTCCCTCTAATTGGTATAACTCAAGCATGCCTTAGAGATATATTATGTGTTTTTGTTGTTTTAATAGTTGGAATCTATAGCATGTTGTTGATCTATGAAAGACTTATGCTATTGGGACTGTTTATGCGTAGTATTGTTCTGTGTGCATTTGATTTGATGTTAGGGTTGAATTTGATATCAAAATAGCAGAACTTTTGCATGATTAGGGCGTTTAGTTTTTGTTTTGACCTTAGATTAGGTTCCCATAGACTGGAAATAGGCAGAAATATAGATCGGAGTCGAAAAACGATCGCCGGAGGCTGCACGTGCACCCCACGCGTCGCTGGAAGGGCTGCGCCTGGCCTCCATGTGTGCGCGTAGGCACACACGCGCCTCTAGTGGCTGCAGCAGTCGAATAAAAAAATAAGTCAGGGCGGGCCGGATTACGCGCTGGCAAACCGGACCCTTAGCAAGCCGGCTGTGCACAGGCCTAGCCCGTATGCTTAACATATATAAAAATAATAATATGACGGTTGCTGAGCCGGCGGCGGGCCGAACCGAATGGCCAACGGACCGAGCCCCAGCTGCTGGCCGACCAAATAACTTCCGAAATAATAAAAAAAGGGAAGATATGGGTTGCAGGACGAATTCTGGCGGGCCAGGCCTAGAGAATTAGTAGGCCAGGGGCCTTGCGGGAAACGGGAAAGCAAAAGGGGAAAAAAGAGAAAAAATATATAAATTGTTTAATTATTAGCCAACTGTAATGTCCTATTGTAATAATTATTAAAAATCGTAAGAAATCACAGAAAACATAATAAATACCAAAAACTTATAATTAAACCCCAGAAACTAAACAATGCTGAAAATTAACTATTTTCATTAAATTCTTGCATTTATGATAATTTATATAATTTGGATAATTAGGTAATAAATATAAATAAATAGGGGAAAATGAGAAAAAAAAATGCCCGATAAATGTATACAAGCCGGGAAAAAATGGGTTTGATGCCGAACAACGTTTAATCATTATTCGAATAATAAATGAACTTAGATATGAGTGCCGGAGGATAATGAGGATGGCCCAGAAGGCCTCCGACGATCTTGTTTTTTCATTCATGGCACGTGCGTTGCATTTATGGTGGGTCGTGATGTACGGGTCACGGACACTCAGTATGGTGTATGGTGGTTGGGGGACATGTACACTCAGTATGGTGACTGTGGGTGGGTACGACCCACAGCCACTCAGTAGGTCCCGGGATCATGCATTGAACGGTAGATATATGGACATTCTGTATGACATGACTTTGTTGCGTATGTCATGCATAATTGGACATGCATCATAAAGTTGCGCATTCTTTATCTGGAGTGAATTACTTTTCCGCATTCTTTCCTATGCTTATGTTATCTCATGTTCTACGTGCTATGCGTTATGTCATTTCGGTATGCGCGTCTTGTATCAATTGAGGCAGGTGCCTACTGGATGATTTTCTGTCACTCACCCCTACTCCCCCACCCTCCAGATGAGCATGAAGATGTCTACGACTATGTCTTTGTTGAGGACGGAGCTGGCACGGTGGAGTGGGCAGACTGATGGTCGCACCTAGGATATAAGAAGACCGTGCGACTGTCTATCTTTATATTCATTGGGATCTCATCAGACATTACCTTGTTTAGATTTTCAGAATGTAGATGCAAGTACTTTTCGTTATTTCCAGAAGTTGGTTCATTATTGTATTGAGGATTTTCTTTTATCATAAAACTTAATGTTATTGTATTTCGTTTCCGCGAGAAAAATTTCTATGACTTTTTCTGACACGTAAGAAGTTGATTCGACGCCTTGTATTCTTCTTAGCGAGATACGGCAGGTGCACTGTTCTCAATGTTAGGATTCGGAAGCGGGACGCTATAGGTGGTATCAGATCCGAGGCTTCAGATCTGCCTCGAAAACACAGGATTAACTAGATCACTTAGACATAAGCTATGATCTCTTCCTAGAAATAACAAATTTACCCCTAATAAATAAAGTAGACTTAAGTTATGATCGGGTTAAGAGTGGTGTGTGCCGATGGTGAGCTTTTCTTGTATAATTACCGTTTTACTCCGCTTTCAATTATTTTACTTACTTTTGACTAATCTGAATTCTTTTCATGAAGCCAGCAGGGAATGGGGGCACAATGGTGATTATCATCAGGGTCAGGGGGCCATACACCAAGTTCTCGTAGGTACACTAGCCACTCTGACTACATTAGTGGCCCAGCAGCTAGTACAGATGGCTTACCTGTAGCAGCAGCAGGAGCAACAGCATTAGCCGCCACTGCCACCCACAAGACTTCGATTTTTCTATAGGGAGATGCAGATCTCCCGGATACCAATGTTTAGGAGCACTATACGGCCAGAGGAGGCCAAAATATGACTCGAGAATGTGTCCAAACAACTTCGATTATTACAAGTTCCTGACAAATTGAAGGTAGAGGTGGTCGTTCCATTCCTTGAAGGTGATGCTAGGGAATGGTGGCATAGTGTGGAGCGTAGGTTGACCCTACCGTTGACTTGGACCCAGCTCCGAGAAGAATACCGGAAGCACTATATTCCGGAGAGTTCCATACAAGGGAGGATGACAGAGTTCCAGTTTCTTGCACAGGAGTCCATGATTGTGGGCCAGTATTCAGAGAGGTTACATACGCTGGGGAGATACATGATTTCTGTTATGGACAACAAGAAGGCAAAGATGTCAAAGTTTAAGACTGGACTGAGCTCTCGCATTCAGTCTTTGATTATCTATGTCAGACCAGGGACATTTGAGGAGCTACTCGAGGTATGCCGTAAGGTTGAGGGTGACCTCAGGAGGGTCGCAGTGGAGGACCAGGTGAAGAGGCTACGGGAGGAGTACCGTTCCAGGGGAACATAGAGATGGTTAAAGGTACCACGCCGCCAGCAGCCTGGATGCTATTTCTGACCACCATAGTAGCAGAGGACGTCCACTCAGCCATTTGCTATTGAGGGAACCGTTGTGACTGATGCGCAGCCAGTGAGGGCTATGGCACCCACTACACCATGTGTTCAATGTGGACACCTCCATCCAGGACAGTGTTGGAGGACTAAGGACGTCTGCTACCGGTGTGGCAATCAAGGACACTTTGCCAGAGACTGCCTTACGCAGCAACACGCGCCCCCTCCACAGCAAGGCCAAACACAGCAGAAGGGGAAGGGGAAGGCGAAGACTAATGCACAAGTTAATGTCATGACAGACGCAGATGCTGAGGAGGCCTGCGACGTAGTAGCACATATTTTCTTAATTAAGTATTCAAGTTCCAGTTTGTTTCTAAATACTTTCCTTGTTGTGGTTACGTGCTATATGTATAACCCTGAATGTGTTAGATGAGATATTGATTAACAAAGTCCCAGCCTACATTCTATTCGATAATGGTGCCAGTCATTCATTTATCGCCAGGAGATTCGTCAAGAGTTTGAATATTCTACCAGAATGGCTCGAGATTCCTCATCGTGTCCAAACCGCAGGTGATCAGGTGTTTGTATCTCACCATCAGTACAAGGATTGTCCATTGGATATTAACGAGTTGGAATTCACTACAACTCTAATTTTGATCCAGATGCAAGATTTTGATGTTATTCTGGGCATGTATTTTCTGGCTAAGTATCGTGCTACAATCGACTGTCGTCAGAGGCAGGTCAGCATGCATACGCAGATTAAACAGGAAACTATTTTTCAGGGGGATTTCGAGTTGCAAAAGGCGCCCAAGAAGATTTACATGAGTGCAGTGCAGGATCATTGAGAAAAGGTAATCAATGCTTTCTTGTATATGCCATAGGTGTAGAGAAAGAGGTACCCTTGATAGATTCGATACCAGTGGTGAATGAGTATAAGGATGTATTTCCGACGAGCTGCCAGGACTACCGTCCAGTTGAAAGGTGGAGTTTGAGATTAATTTGTTGCTAGGTGCCGAGCCAATATTGAAAGCACCACACAGAATAGCTTCGGCTGAGTTAAAGGAGCTGAAAGAGCAGTTGCAGGAATTACTGGACCGGAAGTTCATTCGACCCAGCGCCTCACCATGGGGAGTTCCGGTCTTGTTTGTGAAGAAGAAGGACAATAGTATGAGGCTTTTACATTAATTATTGGGAGATTAACAAGATCACAATCAAGAACAAGTATCCTCTACCCCAGATCGAGGACCTCTTTGATAAGTTGAAGGTACCCTTTAATCCATGTAACTCAAAAATAATATTAAATAATTTTCAAAATATTCTCGCAACTTTTGGCTTTTTCAGGATGCTAAGGTATTATCTAAAACTGATCTTCGATTCGGATATCATCAATTGTGGATTAAAGCAGAATATGTAGCGAAGACTGCTTTTCTTACTAGATATGACCTCTATGAGTTTTTAGTGATGCCATATGGTCTGACTAATGCTCCCGCACCCTTCATGGACTTGATGAACACGGTGTTGAGAGATCAGCTTGATAAGTTTATGATGGTCTTATCGATGATATTCTGGTCTATTCTCTAGATGAGGAGTCGCACGCAAAGCATTTGAGGAGGTTCTGGAGGTCCTCAGGCAGAAAAAACCATATGCTAAGTTTCGTAAGTGCGAGTTTTGGCTGAAAAGCGTTGTTTTCTTGGGACACATGGTTTTAGAGGAGGGAATTTCTATAGATCCCAAGAAAATTGAAGCTATTACTGAGTGGCCTAGGCCGACCAATGTGAATGAAGTGCGAAGTTTTCTAGGTTTGGCCGGATATTACAGGGAATTTATCGAAGGATTCTTATCGATAGCAGTGCCCATGAGCAGATTGACACAAAAGAAGACGAAATTTGAATGGACTGCTGATTGCGAGCAGAATTTTGTTGAGCTAAAAAAGAGGTTGACCACAGCCCCTATATTGGCACAGCCCTCTGGTTCGGAAGGATTTGTCATATATAGTGATGCATCGAAGAACGGGCTAGGTACATGTATATAATTTCAAGTTGATTTTATATGCATTACAATTATGGTCTAACATTTTCATTGCATGATGTATCGTTATGCAAAATGGCAGAGTCATTGCATATGCCTCACGACAGTTGAAGCCATATAAGCAGAATTATCCGACTCACGACCTGGAGCTAGCTGCTGTGGTTTTCACACTTAATTTTTTGGCGTCACTATCTTTATAGAGTGAAGTGAAAAATATTCACAGATCATAAGAGTTTGAAGTATATATTCACACAGAAGGAGTTAAATATGCGTCAGAGGAGATGGCTTGAATTATTGAAGGACTATGACCTACTATCAGCTATCATCCGAGGAAGGCGAACTGAGTTGCGAATGCTCTGAGTAGGAAGTCCATCAATGCCAGACAGACGCCGTTGGAAAAAGATATGTCAGAGTTGGATCTTGACATTGTGGAGTCCACAACTAATGTTCTAGCAGAACTGATTATCACCCCATCCTTGATTGAGCAGATCAAAGAGGCGCAGAAGAGAGATGTAGCGCTTAGTGAGATCCGAGAGAAGATGATGACCAGCCAGGTTGATGGTTTTCAGATTCATGACGAAGTAGCATGTGGTTTCACGGGAGACTATGTATTCCTGAGGTTGAGGATCTTAGAAGGACAGCATTGAAGGAGGCGCAGCACTTGAAGTTGTCTATTCATCCGGGTACTAAGAAGATGTATAATGACATGAAGAAGCATTACTGGTGAAATGATATTAAGAGACACATAGCAGAGTTTGTTGAGAGACGTCTGGTATGTCAGCAGGTCAAGACGGAACACCAGAGACCAGGGGGTTTGTTGATGCCGTTAAAGATCCCTGAATGGAAGTGAGAGCATGTGATTATGGATTTTATGATGGGTCTCCCGAGAACAAGGAATGGTAATGATATGATCTGGGTGATCGTAGACCGCTTGACTAAGTCTGCTTGTTTTCTACCTGTACCGAATGGTGTGACTCTAGACAGATTAGTTACGCTCTATATCGACAATATCATCAGTTTACATGGCGTCCCAGTCAGTATTGTCTCCAAACAAGACCCGAGATTAACTTCCATGTTTTGGTCGGCGTGTCAGAGAAGAATGGAGACTGAACTGCGTTTGAGCACTGTATTTCACCCACAGACGGATTGGCGATCGGAGAGAACGATACAGACGTTGGAGGACATGCTGAGGGCTTCCGTGATTGACTTCAAGGAAACTGGGACGGTATGGTCAAGTTGATCGAGTTCTCCTACCACAACAGTTATCATAGTGCCATCGGCATGACACCATTTGAGACGCTCTATGGGCGTAAGTGCAGATCCCCCGTCCACTGGGATGAAGTTGGAGAATGTACTATCACTGGTCCGGAGCTGGTTGAACAGACCAAAAAGAAGATAAAGTTAATCCGGGAGAGGCTTAAGGTGGCCCAAGACAGAAGTAAGAGTTGGGCAGATTCGAAGATGCGTCCTCTAGAGTTTACTGTCGGGGAAAAAGTGTACCTAAGGGTGTCACCTATGAAGGTTGTGGCACTTTTTAGGTTGAAAGGTAAGCTGAAGCCGCGGTATATTGGGCTTTATGATATACTCGAGAGAATCAGTTCGTTAGCTTATCGATTGGCATTACCTCCGGCGTTGGCCCAAGTGCACAACGTTTTCCATGTTTCTCAGTTGAGAAGGTCATCCCGGATCCGAGCCATGTACTGGACGCACCGCCTCTGAAAATTAGACCGGATACGTCATATGAAGAGACTTTTGTTCGGATCATAGACCGCAAAGACCAAGAGCTGAGAAGGAGAATCATTCCATATGTCAAGGTGCAATGGAACAATCATAAGGAACACGAAGCGACATGTGAGCTAGAGGATTACATGCGCAAGCGCTACCCCTACCTTTTTGAATAACGTACATCAAGTTTCAAGGACGGAACTATTTGTAAAGTGGGTAGGATGTTATGGTCGAACAAAAATAATAATAAAAAGAAAAAATAATAAATAAATGAAATATTATTAATAATAATAGTAATATTTATAATGCAAAATAGCTTAGAGGATAAAGATTGAAAAATAGATGCACGTGAATTAAGGGGGAATAACTACCCCCAAAATTTCAGTAAAATTGAAAGGATAAAGCGGCTACGGGTTGGGTGGTTATCAGCAAACAATAATTAAAAAAATAGAGATAAGAGGGCAAACAGAGAGAAAGGGTGGCGGAAGAAAGGAAGAGGGGGGAAGAGAAAAGGGAAAAGAGAAGAGATAGAAGAGAGAAGAGAGTAGAAGGAGGAAGAAAAAAATGGGAAAACAAACAAACATCTCCAACTTGTTCATTCCTGTCCGTTTAATTGTATACTTTGACTGCAATCAGGTAGGTTCTCTTTTTTCCCCTCCAATCGGTACAATCCAAGCATGCCTTAGTGATATATTATATGTTTTTATTGTTTTAATAGTTGGAATCTATAGCATGTTGTTGATCTGTAAAAGACTTATGCTTTTGGGGACATTTGATGCGTAGTATTGTTCTTTGTGCATTTGATTTGATGTTAGGGTTGAATTTGATATCAAAATAGCGCAACTTTTGCATGATTAGGGGTTTTAATTTTTGTTTTGGCCTTAGATTAGGTTCCCATAGACTGAAAATAGGTGAAAATATAGATCGGAGTCGAAAAACGGCCGCCAGAGGCTAGGAAGGGCTGCACATGGCCTTCACGCATGCGCATGGGCACACACGCGCCCCTACTGGCTGCAGCAATCGAATATAAAGAAAATAATAAGTTAGGGAAGGACGAACCAGACGCTGGCAGGCCAGCTATGCATAGGCCTGGCCCGTATGCTTAATATATATATATAAAAAATAATATATCAGAGGTTGAGCTGGCGGCGGGCCGGACCGAATGGCCAACAGACAAGGCCCCAGCTGGTCGGCCCAATAACTTCCGAAATAATAAAAAAGAGAGATTCGGGTTACAGGCTGGATTCGGCGGGCCAGGCCTAGAGAATTAGCAGGCCAGGGCCTTGCGGGAAACGAGAAAGCAAAAAGGGAAAAAAGTAGAAAATATATAAATTATTTAAATATTACTCAACTGTAGTGTCCTATTATAATTAATTAATTAAAAATAGTAAGAAATTACAGAAAAACATCATAAATACCAGAAAATTATAATTAAACCCCAGAATTATAAAATGCTTAAGTTTAAGTATTTTCATTAAATTCCTGTATTTATGATAATTTAAGTAATTTGGATATTTAGGTAATAAATAGAAATAAATAGGGGAAAAATGAGGGAAAATGTAGAAAATGCTCGGTAGGTGTATAGAAGCCATGAAAAGATGGGTTTGATGCTAACCAACATTTAATCATTACTTTGATAATAAATGAACTTTGATTTTAGTGCGAGAGGATGTTGATGATAAGGTGGAAGGCTTCAGGCGATCTTGTTTTTGCATTCATGGTACGTGCGTCGCATTTCTGGTGGGTCGTGATGTACGGGTCACGGGCACTTAATATGGTGTAGGGTCGTAGGGGGAGCCACGTAGACTCAGTATGGTGACTGTGGGTGGGTACGACCCACAGCCACTCAGTAGGTCCCGAGATCATGCATTGCACGGTATAGATATAGACATCCTGTATGATATGACTTTGTTGTGTGTGTCATGCATAGCTGGACATGCATCATAAAGTTGCGTATTCTTTATCTGGAATGAATTACTTTTTCGCATTCTTTCTTATGCTTATGTTATCTCATGTTCTACGTGCTGCGTGTTATGTTTTTTCGGTATGCACATCTTGTATTAATTGAGGCAGGTGCCTACTGGATGATTTCTCGTCACTCACCCTTACTTTCTCCCTCCAGGTGAGCATGAAGATGACTACAACTATGTCTTTGTTGAGGACGAGGCTAACATGGTGGAGTGGGACAGACTGATGGTCGCACCTAAGATATAAGAAGACCCTACGACTGTCTATCGTTATATTTATTGGGATCTTATCAGACATTACCTTGTTTAGATTTTCAGACTGTAGATGCTAGTACTTTTTGTTATTTCCAGAAGTTGGTTCATCATTGTATTGAGGATTTTCTTTTATCATGAAACTTAATGTTATGATATTTTCGTTTCTGCAAGAAAAATTTCTACGACTTTTCTGACACGTAAGAAGTTGATTCGACGCCTTGTATTCTCCTTAGCGAGATACGACGGGTGCACTATTCTCGATCTTAAGGCTCGAGAGCAGGGCGCTACATAAGTACTAATGGCAGCGATTAAAAAATGAAGTTGATAACTGAAACAACCGAAGTATGATATTATGATGAATAGGTAAATCACAGCGGATGAGGGATAAGGATGAGAGCTCGAACACCAGACTGAGGGGAGCAGAAAAGCCACAGTATTGCCTGAGCGAGTGCTGGCCATTGCGGCGACATCATTTCCAGCGAGGATGAGAGGCATAGTTTTCCCCTATATGGGAGTAGGCACCTAGTAACTTTTCCTCTAGACACCTCTAAAAACATTGGAGCTGAGATTTTAGACTTTACAGACTGAACCACATTCTGATGAATTCGGTGACTAACAAATCATACAATAAGAGGAAAAACCTTTATACGACATCAACAAAAGTTGAAAGCATAATGAAAATATAAAGTGAACCGATTTTGTACTATCCAAGAAAGATCACAATCATTTTTCTAGACTGTATTATCATTCCACGTAAAATCCTAGGCTGAACGGTGGGGTCACAGACGGTCTGCTTAAGTACTGTCTTTCTAGACGGAAATTACATGTACGGTGTATTTATGACAACTTAATTATATCACTAATTCAACTTTGCATCCGTCACAAACTTTAATACATTATCAACAAAGGATAACGTCAAACCGGGTCGTACTAAATATGGCATGACCTAAAGACTATTTATGCCTTCTATGCACTTAATGCAAGGACTCAGTGGATAGCAATAATACCATAAATTTTGAAGTCCCTTTTTTTGCATGTTTCCTCCTGTTGGCAAGGCTTTTGAATTTATTTAAGTGTAGGCATGTTATTTTCATATTTCTCTTTAAAGATTGAGTGAGAATGACCATTGACTTGCTGTCGTTGGAATATACTGGGTACGAATGATGATGATGATGATAAGAAAGACCATTGACTAAAAAAAGAGGACTTCAAAGTTTAAGGTATTATTGCTACTCAGTGTGTCCTTGCGTTGAGTATTTAGAAGGCATGAACAACCTTTAGGGCATGCCATATTCAGTCCAGCCTAGTTTGACGTTATTATTTGTTGAAGATGTATTAAAGTTTGCGACGAATGCAAAAGTTGAATTATTGATGAATTATTGATATAATAAAGTTGTGATAAATACACCTTGAATGTAATTTCTGTCTAGAAAGACGATACTTAAGCGGGACTGTCTGTGACCCCACCGTCCAGCCTAGGTTTTTTCGTGGAATAGTTTTACTGTATATGAAAATGATTGTGATCTTTTCTGGATATTACCGAATCGGTTCACTTCACATTTCATTACAATTTTATATTTTGTTGATGTCATATATGAGTTGGTAGTGACCAAAGTGATCAAGTTATATAATATGATAAAATTAAAGTGAATTTTAAAGAATGACATTATAGACATGTGTCCAATTTATTATAGAACAATTATATAATTGCCCAAGGGTTGATTAAATGTTCTATAATAAATGTGTTGGTTGGTATATATGTTATTTAGTTTATTTGCATATCCAAAAATAGCATATAAATCTAAGTAGCATATTCTTACCAAATTTAAGTTTATTATAGTTTCATATCTTATTATTTCCCAAAAGAGAGTTTCGATATGCATTTTATGTCAGCTTCCAATAGTGTAGAATATGAATTTATGTGATCCATTACTTGCAGTACCTACTTCTACTTCGTTTCTTTCACATGCTGCATCCGTTCTTTTATTCAACGGTTTGAATTTCTCAGAATGGAGTGAACAAATCCGGTTTCACTTAAGTGCATTAGACCTAAATATGTCACTCGAAGAGGAGAAACAAGGTGACATCACTGACAAGAGTAATGATGATGATAATACCATTATAGACCCTCGGGAAGATCAAACCGATTGAGTTTAACGTTTATACGAATAGCTGTTGCAAGCAACATTAAGTCTACCCTTCCAAAACTAAAAGTGCTAAGGAATTTATAGCGAATGTGAAAGAATGTTCTCAAAGTATTGACAAGTCGCTTGCTGGTATATTAATAAGTAGTTTGGCTACTATGAAGTATGATGGCTCACGTACTATGCAAGAGCATATTCTTGAAATGAGAAATTTGGCAGCACAAATTAAAGATGTCAATATATGGACTTAAATAAGCTTCCCGAGATTGGTACCTCAATAATGACATTATGACCTTGTTTGGTTTTAAAGAGAATACCGTGGATCTGTGTATATATATGAAAGTTAGTGGGAGCAAGTTTATTTTTCTAATCTTATATTTGACGGTATTTTGCTTGCTGCAATGATCTTGGTCTATTGTGGGAGAAGCGACCTATGTGATCAGATTCAAATTTTCCGTGATAGATCACAAAAGGTATTAGGGTTATCTCAAAAGGCCTATATCAATAAAGTTCTTAAGAGATTTAATATGGAGAAATGTTCATCATGAATAGTTCCAATTGAGAAAAAGGGACAAGTCTAGTTTAAAACCATGGCGATAAAGTGAATTAGAAAGAGAACAGATGAAAAGTATTCCTTATGCATCAAGCATTGGGATCTTAATGCATGCTCAGACTTATACCAGGCCAGATATTAGCTTTGCTTCCGAAATATTAGGCAACTATCAAAGCAATCCTGGGATGGATCATTAGAAGTCTGTAAAGAAAGTTCTCAGATACTTGCAAGGAATTAAGGGCTACATGCTCATTTATAGAAGAATGGATCAATTACAGGGAATTAGATATTCAGATTCAGATTATGCGAGATCTGTTGATTTAGGAAAATCAATATTTGGTTATTTGTTCCACTTAGCCGAAAGGGCAATCCCGTGGAAAAGTGTGAAGCAGTCTGTCATTACTGCTTCTACCATGGAGGTTTGTGGCATGTTTTGAAGCCACTAATCAAGGTTCATGGCTACGGCACTTTATTTCAGGGCTTATGATTGTCGAAAGTATAGCTAATCTGCTGAAAATTTATTCTGACAATACCGCAGCAGTCTTCTTTTCTAAAAGGACAAGTACTCTAAAGGTGCTAAGCACATGGAGATAAAGTACTTTGCCATTAGAACAGTTCAGAAACAAAGAGTGTCAATTGAGTATATTAGCATAGGCCTTATGGTAGTAGATCCATTAACGAAAGGATTGCTACCAAAGACATTTCATGAACATGTTGAACTCATGAGTATTGTTAGTCATCATGGATGATATGAATTAATGCATTGACACCTCTGAGCTCAATAAAAGTTATTTGTTTCTGATATTTCATGTTTCTGATTATGGTGCATATATAAGAGTGTCAGAATTATGTTATAGGAATAAATTTTTATTAAAGTTGTATCTTACTCTTCATTAAAGGTTGTAGTAAGGACAAGTGTATTAATGCAGTACATGGAAGGAAGTTTATCAAAATGGATGATTTATAACCGCCATGACTCACATTAGACTTTACTTACCCTCAACATTATAAGAAACCAATATTATGGCTAAATGATTTAATTGTATACTAAAGTGCATATTATGGTTTTATAGATCATATAAGGTGTCACAAGGAACAAGTGGGAGAATGTAAGGATGAGTCCCTTGTAAATTATGGTTATATAATTTATAATTAAATCCTAATTGGTTATTTGCGAAGATTTATCTTAAAAGGTTGTCTTTTAAGTTAAAAGACACAATTCTTCATTACAGGGACATATCCATTTATCAAAGTGTGTTATTCCAAAGGTTATGATGGACATACCTTTTGGTTGCCTATAAATATGGATGAAGATCCTCTCTTCACCCATTTCATTGTCTTTATTTATCTATCAAAGTAAACAGTAAAGTGAGGGTTAGTGGAGAGAAACCTCTGTTCAATTTGGGATTGTCTACTTAAAGTTGAAGTTTTCATTCGTCAAATTCGCTTCTGCTCATAGAACTATGGAGAAAGGTATGCTTATTCAAAATATCCTCTTATAGTTAAACATAGATTTTGTTATCCTAAAGAAATAATCGCTTACAATGATTGCATCTCAATTTGAAAATTTAAATGAGAGATGATGAGACAATCAAACATTTCAATGGAAGGCTCTTTGATATACCAAATCAAGCTATACATCCTGAAAAGCACTTCTCAAATGAAATATTGATATGAAAAGTTCTATGATCTCTCCCAGATTGAGGAAGCTAAGGACACAATCAATATGATGCTGGATGAGTTCATGGGTATCCTTGATCTTATAAGCTCAATCGTGATAACAAGAAACAAGAAAGACATGAGGTTGATGGGACATAGAAATGAATGAAGATATTACTTTATTGTCCACGAATTTCAACAAAATAACGAGTCAAGTTAGTAGGAGAAGTCTCAACGATATGTCCATATCCACATCTGGTCAGAGATCGGTCCATATCTATATCTGGTCAGAGACCATTCCATATGTATATCCTAACCGCGGAGGGTTCGTGATTTCGCAAACAATGCATACTTTAAAACCAATGTATTTTGCAAAAATGGCGTGCATCATGATCCATGTCCATATGAGTCCAAATAATAGTCCATATATAGTCATCTTTAACAACTCTTAATTTAATTTCCATAACATATATTCAAGCGCAAATGTACATAAAGGTTCTAATATAATTATCAATCCATACGTATCCATATTTAGCTATTCACAATTTAAACTCTATAAAATCAAGTACAAGTAACCATAAAGGTTTCCATTATCTCATATACCTTAGG
Source organism: Eustoma russellianum (assembly GCA_036186865.1). NCBI lineage: Eukaryota > Viridiplantae > Streptophyta > Magnoliopsida > Gentianales > Gentianaceae > Eustoma > Eustoma russellianum. The sequence continues at coordinate 30,268,275 of AP025055.1, forward strand.
ATTTAGCAAGTATACGTTTCTTTATTCCAAGGGGGCCAAATTATGTTCCAAGTAATATATTCCAATCCATTTATACTTAATACAAATTGATTTTCATTTGAATTTCTTTTTTTCACATGGTTATGGCTGATTATACCCTCACACAACTTTCTTATTACACTTTTCATAAGTCCAAGAAAACTTTCTCCAAAATAAGATACCAAGTCCATATTATAGTCAACTATGTCCAAAACATAATTTTTATTTGAAAAAGGACCTTATCGCCGAGGGTTTGCATATACATACATACTTATATTTTTATTTTACCAAACCCAGGAAAATTATCCATAATACATTGTTATCTTCCTATTATGGTCTATTATGTCAAAACTTGAGTTTTTGTTGACATGGAAAATGGCCCTATGCCCGAAAGATAGCACATACATGTACACATATGTTTTTATTACACTGGACCAAGGAAAATTTGTCACAAAGCACTCATATTCACCTATTATGGTTCATAAGTCAAAATCCAATTTTTTTTCTTGCATGTCAATGGCGATGTGGCCGAAAGTTGTCCTACATTCATATTCATAGTTTTATGCCACACACATCTTGGTTTTGCTACTTTTCCCCTTTTTACCTTTTTCTCAAAGACAAGAAGACAATGGTTTTTCTCTCCTATCTTGGTTTCAGCCAAACCATCACAAAAGGAATAAAATTTTCCTACAATGCTAACTTTCAAGGTGTAAGAGTCTTTATCATACAAGTGTGTTTTGACTCACTTTTGCCTTTAACTTACCATTTGGAATATTCCACTAAACACTACTCTTGTTAAAATAATTATACTCAACCAAGAGAATAAACATCCCCTTTGGCCGAGAGTTTCAAAGTTGAACCAAAATGAAGACTTCTTGCAAATTAACCAGATCTTGACATCAAAGACTTAGTGGATGCATGCAACATGTTTATTCCTAAACTTGACTGAAATGGCTATTTCTTCAATTAGCATATATATATATATATATATATATATATATATATATATATATATATATATATATATATGGGAAAAAATCTTCTATGCATCCCTTTAAATATATTCTAAGTCTACAAGCATGGCTTCCTTGTTCGTTCTACATTTCTCTTCCTTTTTTTATTTACAAGCTTACCTTGACTAGACTTGTTTCTAATCATAGTGTGCATGCAAGACATATTTTCTTACTTTTCTCATATTCATTCTTCATCTAGTCCCTCAATACGTTGACTAGACTTAAGCATTTTCCAAAGACACATGCAAGTTCTAGTCCTACACATGCAAGCCTCCTGCACTTCTTTTTTATATGAACATAAACTTTTTATATGGACATAACTTACTGATAGATGCAAGCACCCTATAGATTGATGGATTGCCTCTTCCTTAACTGTATACATGTCTTAAACAACCTTGTGTGAGACAATGGTGTGATCACCACCTTCTTGGACAAGAGCTCTTGCAAAACGCGTGGACTGTAGCAAATCCGAACCTCCAATTCCAACCAGTCACTCCTAATCCTTGGAATTTGGTTCACCAACAAGGGGTGCTACACACTTTAGTTGATTTTGGGCTTGATTTTATGTGTGAAAACCAAAAAAAAGAACTCCCCAAAGGGTGCAAACTGAAATTCTGAACGAAATTGTTTTGATTGAAAAATGGTGTTTGCCTAGCCGGTTGAAAACTACCTATTTCTAAGCCTATTCCTTCGGATTTTTGGTGATAAGTTTGATGAAAATTATCTACTAGAAGTCTAGATAAAATCTACCAAAAACAACCAACGAAAAGAAAGCAAGATAAATGTTTGAAAAAGATAATCCTATCTTTCAGCACAAGATGACACAGCCTCGGGTTTTCTCTTCTACATGCTTGTACGTTTGTATTCTGCCTTTGAAATCTTCAAAAAAGTTGTAGACCACAAAATTTCCTTGAATTTGGACTGCATAATCATCTCATTTTGATAACCACATGAAAATTTATCACCTCCTAAAGATCAGGCAACATAATCCAGAAACTTTCCAGATTTTGTCTTCAATCTTCAAACTGTTTTTTGGTTCTTTTGTGATCCGACTTTGAAAAGTTCACAACACAAGATTTGTCTCAAAATGAGTCTTCTAACACATCCAAGTGGTTTTATCATGTTTGGATCAGTCTTCAGAGCTGTGTGCATAAAATAGATGGCTGTGCACATGACATGGCCTTTTAAATTTTAGGGTTTGGTCCTCACGTGGATGACTTTAACTCCAACACCTACAAAGACACTCAAACACAAACATAAGCACATGAAACACAATAATAAAGACTCTCTAAGCTAACCTAGATTTAATCAAGGACAAATAATCAAAAGGAAACAAAATTACGCGGTGCCAAGTGAAGTGACTGTCCTGCCCTGCCTCCAACCCTTACTTCTTATTTAAGATTTATAAGATAATAAGTTCACATGATCAATAATAAGTACCCAATGTGCATCACCATGTGTAGGCTCATCTTGCACATGCCTACACAACAAAGTGCCAACATCAAATCCAACCTTTCTTGTGTCAAGGCCATTCTTCTGTGCTTGACCCTTTGTCAAGGGACCCTTGCGTGTGTCATGTGTGTGTACTTGTGCAGGATCCTCTTGATGAGTCCCTTGAGCCTTATCACTTATTATGCTCTTATTTACCCTTTATAATGGCCAAACCTTGCATACAAGCTTTAAGACCTCACTTGCAAGGCCTATGGTCAAATGTTACTCATAGGGGTGGCCTTGAACATGCTCATGTATGATTCATTTTTCTTATGTAAAATACTTAGTGAGTTTAAAAATGCATGGAAGACCTAAGGACTGTACTTGCCTACTACTTGGATTTCAAGCTTTTAGATGGAAGAAGTCTTTTTGATAAAGACTCTAAAAGATTGATTCTTGGCTTAGAGTTGAGAGTTCATCCTCCTCTTTGCCTAAGAAGACACACGGTTAGAAGAGGAATAGGAGAAGAGGTGATAAACAATTATAGAAGGGGTTGGATGAGCTTCTTCCTTGCTATTTAGCCCTGTAAAATTTGGATTCCAAGCCTAGATGAAGGTAGAATTTTTGACTTTGGCCTTAAAGAAGAGAGAGTGTGAGTTGAAGAGGAAGTTTTCTTCTTCCTCTTCCCTTGAATGCCCACGGCTTTGGGAAGAAGTTTGGGGCTGGGAGAATTTTGTTTTCTTTTTGTGAAGAAAGAGAAGAGAGAGTTGGCTTAGAATTTGAGGGATGAAGTGAAGTGTTTGTCTTCCTTCCTCCTTTTGTATGCCACGGTTGAGAGGAAAATGAAAGAGAGGAGTTGAAGGTTGAAGACTTTGGTAGGGAGAGAGTTTGTTGGTTGAATTGGTGAAGTGTAAATGTGAAGATGGGAATAGTTTGGGGGAGAGAAGAGTTGTCTTCAAACGATGGGGGGATTTGGTCGACCTATTTGGGTTGGGAAGGGGGAGAAGGAGTGTAGTGGAAGAGAAAGATGACATGTAAGAAAAAAGCGACCTCTCTTTTCCTTTTTTTTTGCATGCCTTCTTACACCACCAATACGAAGGCCTCTTTTTCTTTTCCTTTCTTAAAGTATCGCACAAGGAAGCTTTCTCCCCTTCCCCATGGCATGCATGAGTATGTTCAAGGCCACCCGTATGAGTTACATTCAGCCATACCCCTTGTATGTGAGGTGTTGAAACTTGCATGCAAGGTTTGGCCATTATAAACGATAGATAAGAATATAAGCAAGTCATGTTCATATAAAAAGATAATGTTCATATGAAAAAGAAGTGAAGGAGGGTTGCATGTTTAGGACTAGAACTTGCACATATATTTGGAGTGTGCTTAAGTATAGTCAGGTGAGTGAGGGACTAGATGAAGAATGAATATGAGAAAAGTAAGAAAATATGTCTTGCAAGCACACTATGATAAGAAACAAGTCTAGTCAAGGTAAGGTTGTAAATAAGAAAAGGAAGGGGAATGTAGAATGAACAAGGAAGCCATGCTTGTAGAGTTAGAATATATTTAAAGAGATGCATAGAAGAATTTCGGCCATATATATATAGACAAGTTTAGGAATAAACATGTTGTTGCATGCATCCACTAAGTCTTTGATGTCAAGATTTGGTTAATTTCAAGAAGTCTTCATTTTGGTTCCACCTTGAAGCTCTCGTCCAAGGGGCATGTTTATTTCCTTGGTTGAGCATAGTTATTTTAGCAAGAGTAGTGTTTACTGGAGTATGCCAAATGGTAAGTTGAAGGCAAAAGTGAGTCAAAACGCATTTGTATGATAAAGACTATCAAACCTTGAAAGTTAGCATTATAGGAAAATTTTATTCCCTTTGGTGATGGTTTGGCCGAAACCTAGATAGGAGAGAAAAAACATTGTCTTCTTGGCTTTGAGAAAAAGGTAAAAAGGGGAGAAGTAGCAAATCAAAGATGGGTGTAGTGTATGAGTGTAGGGCAACTTTCAGCCACATAACCAGTGACATGCAAGAAAAAAATTTGGATTTTGACTTATGAACCATAATAGGTGAATATGAGTGCTTTTGACAAATTTCCCTTGGTCTAGTGTAATAAAAACATATGTGTACATGTATATGCTATCTTTCGGACATATAGCTATTTTATACGTAAAAAAACTCAATTTTTGACATAATAGACCATAACAGGGAGATAATAATATATTACGCATAATATTCTTTGGTTTGGTAAAATAAAATATAAGTATGTATGTACGTGCGAACCCTCGGCCATAAGGGCCTTTTTCAAATAAAAATTATGTTTTGGATATAGTTGACTATAGTATGGACTTGGTAACTTATTTTGGAGAAAGTTCTCTTGGACTTATGAAAAGTGTAATAAGAAAGTTGTGTGAGAGTCTAATCGGCCATAACCATGTGAAAAATAGAAATTCAATGAAAATCAATTTGTATTAAGTATAAATAGATTGGAATGTATTACTTGGAACATAATTTGCCCCCCTTGGAATAAAGAAAGAATATACTTGCTAAATACTAAGGTATATGAGATAATGGAAACCTTTATGGTCACTTGTGCTTGATTTTACGAAGTTTAAATTGTGAATAACTAAATATGGATAGGTATGGATTGATAATTATATTGGAACTTTTATGTACATTTGTGTTTGAATATATGTTATAGCAATTTAATTGTGAGAGGTTAAAGATGAACTTTATATGGAGTGTTATTTTGAAGCATATGGACATGGATCATGATGCGCGTCATTTTTGTAAAATTCATTGGTTTTAAAGAAAATTGCATATTGCATTATTTGCGAAATCACGAACCCTCTGCGGATAGGAGGATAGGGATATGTACTGGTCTCCGACCAGATATGGAGATGGGCCGGTCTTCGACCGGATATATAGATATGGACTTGTCTCTAACCAAATATGGATATGCATCGGTCTCTGACCGGATATGGATATGGACTGGTCCCCAACCAGATATGGATATGGATATGTGTTGCATTTTTATGACTTTGCATCACTTGCATCATCATGGATCATGGAAAGCATATGGACATGGATATGGAATTTACATAGATATGGACTATGCACTTTACCTTTTCATGGACTATGGAGATTATTTGGGCATGTAACATTCATGGATTATGGACATCATTTGGATATGGACTTTCATGGAACTAAAGTAATGGATTTAAAAAAATTGGACTTGTGTCATTTGTCTTGATTTTATGGTCATATGTATTAAGGATGTATTAGCTTTATTTGTGGAATAGAGATGGTTTCATATATATGTATGTGTTCACATGTTGTATTTATTTTAGAACCTCATCTCCGCGTGTATGATCCCATGGTGGATCTAAGGGGTATACTTGTTGGGCGATTCGATTATCGCTTACACTTGTCGTTTAAATATTTTGCAGATAACAGAGTTTGGGGTACTGAGTTTATAGAGGATGAGCCAGAGATAGAATATCTGTGATTGAGACGTAGGCTCTCGGACTCATAATTAGTTATTTCTGATTTGATCGACATATATATGTTGGAGACTTATTTACTAGACTCAGATGTTTATTTCAGTTGTATTTTGGACTACTAATGCTATGTGTGTTTATGTTATGAAGCTTCCGCTATATCAGTCCACGCTTTATATTGTGACGTACATCGATTGGTATCAATGTATTGTACTTCTCTTAGTAGAGTATGGCAGGTATGCTGTTCCGAGACATTAGTCTGGGCGGGGCGCTACAGGTGATTTCTATCATTTCTGAAATCTCAACTATTTAGTAAATGAAGCTAGCATATATCTTGATAGAGTCTAATGGGAGGTTTGTTAGGCTAGTTTTATAAATAGGCATTGTCATACTACTATACACCAAAGAGAATGGATATTTAGAGTAGCTGGATTAAAGAAGAGAGATTTTCTATTATATAGCTTCTGATTGTATTATCCTGTTGTGTGTGGTGAATCTTTATTTCTAGTCAAGGCTTTGTAAATATAGGTGTTGTGCACCGAACTGCATTAATATATCTGGTGTTACTCTTTATTTTCTAACACTTTACTTCTCTATTGTTGTTTTCTGTTTTTGGTGTTGGATACGTAATTTATAACAGTTACATGTAGGACAAAGCTTATTACAACCTATCACGGCACCCATAGAAAGTCTCATCTCTATCCTGATGGATATTTATCAACTCATTTCGGATCTTGGCTACCTTAGACTTGGACAAGTATTTCTGAAGCAATTGTTGTTTAATGACCGAGTAATATAGAAATGATACTCAGACAAAAATTTCAAAAACCAAGGTTTTGCGGTGTCATGAAGAGGAAAGGAGAAAGGACAAAAGCATGTAGAACTACTGCTTCAATACTGGTTGCAGTTCTATTTGTTTTTGTAGTTTTATCTTTACTTGTTTTTGTAGTAGTTGGTAATAGATCACATGACAATATGTTACATATATGTCACGCTTAGACTAAGTTTAAACAATCTATTGGGTTAATTTTGCCTGTTTGATCGAAGTATTGGTTTTTTTATAGTTTCGACTCCTACCTCTATATCTACTTGTTAGGTTAAAATGGTTAAAATTATATTTGGTGTATACGCACATCATGAATAGCCATATGATAAACTATTTTTGTCAAGATGGCTAGAATAGGGGGGGGGGGGGGGGATTTCCGTAGCACTAATCATTATTCTCGTATTAAAGAACTGTTACGGTGATTAAACTGAATATAATAATATTTCATATTTCATATCATCTGTGACAAGAATATATTCAATCAAATTTATATAGTTACCTAGATTATCTTAATATACATTATAAAAATATTGACGTAACTCAATGGTTCCAAATACTGATTACAATCATATTCCTTGCCAACTTAAGTGTATGGTTAGTTTCTAAACAGAAAAATAAATAAATATGAAAGTGTGATGCAAGTATTTAAAATATGAAAATCTTAAGCAGTTAATTTTCTTGTCCTTGTCAAAGGTGGTTACATAAAATGACACCCATCATAATGACGCTTTGAGGACGTTATTCTCCGGTTCAGGTCAAAACAAAAAGATTTCAGTTTCATTTGAAAAAAAGAAATTCATGTTTGTTTCTTTCTGAAAATTTAGATGTAGTCATTTAACACAAATTTTAAAATGTTCAAGGAGTAAGTATGATTAGTTGATCAATGACCAATGAAATGTGTAGAATATTTATGGGTCCCTTGTTTTGGTCAATCACCTCATTGCTTTCATGTAGATAAAGCTGATTTTTCATCATTTTATTGGCCACTAGTTGCCCCATGAGCACAATAAAATTACTGGTCATTTAATTCTAGTTGATGCTTGCGTTGGGTGCACACGTACGTGTATATATATATATTTGTCCATGTGTATATATACATATGCATACACACACACACACACATATACATATATATATATATATATATATATATATATATATATTCATAATTTCAAACAGATAATTCTAGTTCATGCTTGCGTTGGCTGCAAACATGCGCATATGTTTTTTTTAAAAAAAATTGGGGGAGGAAAATCGAACTCGAGACGCAGGATTGGGATAAATACTACTCAACCACTAGACCTAAAGGTTTTTCGCACATACGCATATATATATATATATATATATATATATATATATATATATAAACACACATATATGTACTTTTGTCCATGTGTATGTATACATATGCACGCGCGCGCACACATATATATTCATAATTTCAAACAGATACTATTATTTCTGCCATTCAAAAGAAATAAATACACGGGTACTTTTTGGGCAGGGTGTATGGAGACTAGGGAACAAGTTTAGGTGGGGAATCACAGGCAATAACGACGTCGCAATGATCCTCACATACTTCCTTGTCGTCAAAACAACAACGATGTGGTCGATCGCTAAAATCAGGTGAAAGAATGTCTAAGCGTTTGATACAGCACCATCTTTGCCTGTCCGAAATTGCACTTGGCACACATGTAACCGTTTCGACGTCGACCAAGATTTTGCTCTTACTGTATCTTAGATCACCAACTTTCGCATCCAACCTTGATAGGAGAATCAAATACAACAAAGCTATGCATGCCGTAGTCTTAGTAAGAGTTGCCATCGATAAGCTCAGCCTGCATATCAGAATCACACTTTTCCTCTTCTTATACTTTTCTCTAAAGCTCACTGAAAACCACACTCTTAGAAGGTAGTTATATATACAAATATATACATACACACACACACACATATATATATGTATATATGTATATATAAATACATATATACACACACATATATATATACATACATATATACGTATTTTTTTTAAAATAAAATTTTTATCATATTCAGTCATTGCCAGACATATAAGATGAAATGTTTCCATAGAAAACAAAATCATGGTAGCATAAGACACATCATACATGCCCACTATTCGTCAAAATGCATATTCAAAGCAGGTCATGGTCATTTCTGTTGGACCGCGCACCTGCAATAAACACCACTAGAGGGGGGATAAATAGTGGTTAGCAGAAATTACACACTGCCCTTGATTAAAATCCCCTTTGAAAACAGAATCTGAGACTACCTCAGATTTATAACCCATTTTTGAAAAATTCAAAAGTTCTTGTACACAACTCCAAAAATTATGAAAATTTCCAGAACTTAACTTCAATGTCATGACAAGACTCTGTCCAAAACTCAGATAAAAATAAGATCATTGTCCCTTCAAACAAATAAAAAGATTCAGATGGTCAATCTGGACAAAATTGGACAGAATGTTGCTGAAATTAGAAAATGTGTTTCTCTTTGAATACTTAACCAAAAAAGTTGATCTTTATGTCAAAACACTCCTTAGGATGTCTAGTTTATGATTCTAAAAGGTACTGACCTTAAAAAAATTCTTGGTTAAAACAGAATTCAAGTTTTTTCAAAACTGGACAGATTGCAGACAGATTGGAGCAGTTATTTTGCAACGACTAAAAGACTAACTTTCCCTTGATCAAATCAAGTGATTCTTGTTGAAAATGAAATCTAACAGTCAGAAGTATAACTCCATCAAAAATCATAAATTTTAAAAGTGTTTAGCTATTTTTTCAAAATGTGAGAAGTTGTGTGAAATCTGCAGTAAAAAACGGGCAGAATGCAGAAATGTAGAAGGAAGACAAAAACAACGAGAATTTATCCTGGTTCGGTCAATGTGATCTACTCCAGTCCCAAGGAACACCTTTCCTTAGATTTCACTATGGTATGAACAAAATTACAACAAGAACCAAGCTTGATCCTTGGGTTAAACACCAACCCTATTCAAGACTTGGATAAACACCTCTATACAACTCTTTGTTGCACCTCTATCACCTATTGATGTAGCCTTATAAATTTGGCTAATCAATCTTACAGATGAGACACAAGAGGCTTGTAACTTTACAACAAATATCACAAGAACACCTTGGATACAAAGTATGAAACAAGAATGAGGAGAAGAAGATAGCAAGACAATTCAACTATTGCTTTCAAGTGTGTTCTTCTTCTTCATCTTTGCCTCCTATTTATAGTGTGAAATGGCTCTTGAAGATAAGAACTCCAATGTGTCACCATCTTCATCATCAATGTTAAGATATAAATTGTTTTGATGATGAAAAGATATTTTAAATAAGTTAAATTTATGCTTTAGACTTGATGCAAGATGAGAAAATTACACTATGTCAAAAATGGTTGAGATTGGAACTCACTGTCCAACATCGATCTCTCAGACTAGGGACATCGATCGATCGATGTCACTTCAGCCTCTGACTTCGATCGATCGATGTCAGGCAGAAAGCATTCTGTCCAACATCGATCTCTCAGACTGGGGACATCAATCGATCGATATCACTTCAGCCTCTGACTTCGATCGATCGATGTCAGGCAGAAAGCATCCTGTCCAACATCGATCTCTCAACCTGGGAACATCAATCAATCGATGTAACTTCAGTCTCTTCCCAGGGAGACTTTGATCGATCGATGTCAGGCAGAATACTTTTTGTCCAACATCGATCTCTCAGTCCAGGGGACATCAATCGATCGAAGTGACATCAGTCTCTCCCAGGGGGACATCAGTCAATCGATGTCAACAGTTTCAAAAGCTACAAAGTTTCTGGAGGACATCGATCTCTCACCCCAGGCACTTCGATCGATCGATGTCCACCAGAATTCAAAATTTTTTGAACGTTGGAACAAAATCCAAGGGAGATTCATGGTATTTTCTCTATCCAATGTTGCTCAAATTTCTTGTAAACTTTACTCTAACATACTACATGCTTCCTTGACTATTTTATCCATGTCTAAGATTTTCTAGGTTGGCTATTGAGGATCAAATTACTCCATAGGATGGCTAAAGACTATTTGGACATTATCTTGACATTTGGTGTAGTTAGATACATGGTGAAGACCTCAAAAACATGGTGAACTTCATCTATAAATAGAAGAAGCTTAGATGAGGAAAATACACACTTTCACCATCATCTAGCTTCATTATTCATTGTTCTATAGTTCTCTCACATTTGTAAAATTGCTTGAAGCTTGTTAAGCTTTTTTTTGCTCTTCATTGTTGTATATTGAGAGATAGAGAGTCTAGCACAAGAGGAACCATAAATATTTGATCTCTTGCTTGTGCTTAAACTAGTGAGAAAGTGTGAACCTTACTATTTCCTTCAACCCACAGTTAGAAAGTTCTTAAGGGAACTTTGTTGAAGTTGTGAGGTAGCAAGAAGTTGTTCTTGCTAGAGCTGTAGTTGTTGTAGTTGCACAAGTGTATTTTGTGCAAGAAGTTGCTGTTGTTGTTGCTTACATTAAGGTGTTAGTGTAAGTATTGTTGTGGTTGTTCTTATTATCTCTAATAAGAAGAGTAGTTGTTGAAAATCCACTTTGGCAACAAAGTGGTAGTAGAGTAGAATCATTTACGATTCGAACCACTCTATATCCGGTGTATTCATTCATTGCTTCTCACCTTCCATTCTTGCTTTAATTTTGAATTTCTTTTGAGTTGCGCCAAACAAGAAAATTCCGCAAAAAGTACCAAACACTCTATTCACCCCCCTCTAGAGTGTGTTTCAGACCTAACAATTGGTATCAGAGTCTCACCTTGATTTCTTGGCTATCTTTGCAAGTAGCAAGGTTAAAGATCATAGCAATGACAACCTCAACCTTTTCATCTCACACTTTAACTCCCAAGCCTACTGCACTATTTTCAGGATCAAACACTAAAGAACCTATGTTTGATGCCCAAAATTATTCTTTGTGGAAATTTCGAATGATCAATCATTTGAAAGGCTATGGATTCGATATATGGAGAGCCGTTGCCAAAGGAATTGAAGTTCCTATGATTACCAACTCAAAAGGAGAATCAATGTTCAAAGATGAGGATGACTATACCGACGAATAGAAGATAAACTTTGCCATCAATAGCAAAGTATTTGATATTCTCTCAAGTGCTCTTACCACCACCGAGCTCATAAGACTTCAAGGTCTTGAAACAGCTCATGAGGCATAGAAAAGGCTTGAAATGATACACGAAAGGACTGAGCAAGTAAGAATGGCCAAAAGACTCATGCTCATGAAGGAATATGAGATGTTCGGAATGAAGAGTGGTGAGAAGATTGAGGAAACAATCGACTGATTCACATGAATAGTTAATCAACTTTCCATGGTGGACAAGAAAATCTCAAATGAAGTCCTTGTCTCAAAACTCCTCAACTCTTTTCCAAGAGAATGGACACCTAAAGTCACCGCCATCACCGAATCAAAGAATCTCAAGACTCTTACCCTTGATGAGCTATTCAGTAATCTTCTTACTCATGAAATTCTTATTGATGAACAAAATAGGATGAATCCTATCAAGCCCACACAAACATCACACAAAGGATTAGTGGTAGAGTCTGATGAATCGGATGAGGAAGTTGCTCTTCTAGTAAGAAAATTTAGAAGAATGACAACAAGGAATAAAGCTCAAGTAAGAAATTTTTTCAAGAGGCCACTCAAAGAAAAAGAAACAAGTGAAAATTGCTACAGATATGGTCGACCCGGTCACTTTATTGCCGATTGCCATGTCAAAGAGCAGCAAAAGCAAGAAAAGAAGATCTTTCCTCAAAACAAGAAAGCCCTCAATGAGGAGGTAACCACGTGGGATGATCTCCTTTCCAAATCTGAAGGAGAAGAGAGTGAAGAACAAGATGTTAGACTTGTTGCAATAGTTGAAAATTCAAAGGCTCAACATACTTGTCTCATGGCAATTGAAGATGACCTTGAGGTAAAATATAGTCATTCTAATTTGCAAGATGAAATAGGAGATTTGCAAGATGATTTTGAGAAATTGAATTTAAAATATAAACATTTGAAGGAAGAGTTCAAGAAGTGCATCTTAGAAAATAAGAGCTTGCATGATAATAACATTTTGATATTTCAAGAGCACGACATCATACTTACCATGCATAAAACCATAGCTCTTGAAAATGTAGAAATTAGGAAAGAATGTGAGAAACTAAGGTTAGATTTACAAAGACTAACAAATGGTAAAAATAATTTAGACAAACTACTTGGAAATCAAAGAATTGGAAATGATAAATCCGGTTTAGGATTTAAGTCATCACATTCTTCCATTAAGCCTAATTCATTAAAGAAAAAGACAAACAAGAGAAAAATACAGCATAAATCATCATCTTCTAAACCAAGGCATGTAACCACTTGTTTTCATTGCAACAAAGTAGGACATGTGAAGAATGAATATAGAGCTAGATTTGGAAGCATTTATGTTTGGAAGTCTAAGGGTCGACAAACTAACCCTAAAGGACCCAACCATCAAAGGGTACCAATGCATAAACCTTTTGGTTTTGTAGGCTCTCAAGATAAATGGAGTAGCCAAAGAAGAAATAACCAAATGGCTTATGGATAGCGGATGTTCAACACACATGACCAGAGACAAAGCGTTATTCACCAAGCTCAAGCTCCAAGATGGTGGAACGGAGCATTTTGGCAATGGGAGAGCCAAAATCCTTGGACATGGAGAAATTGGTAACTTTTCTTTCACTATTAATAATGTACTTTATGTAAAAAGGTTTAAATATAATTTGATAAGTGTTAGCCAACTATGTGATGCTAATTTTCAAGTTGAATTTGTGAAAAGAAAATGTATTGTGAAAAAGAACGATAAGATTGTTTTTGAGGCTATTAGGAAAAATGATGTTTACAAATTTAGCACACATGATTTGATATCAGAAAATGTTTCTTGCCTAGTTGCCAAAAATGATTTGACTCAACTATGGCATAGACGACATGGACATATTAGTTTTAAAATTTTCAAAGAGATTTGCAAAAATGAAAAAGTCCAAGATCTTCCAAAATTGAATTTCGAAAACCATGGCTTATGTGACACTTGTCAAAAGGCAAAGCTTGTTAAAACAAGCTTCAAGCCCAAAAGTGAAATCTCCACCACCAAACCCCTACAATTACTTCATATGGATTTGTATGGGATATTGGTACGACAAGTCTAAGTGGAAAACATTACACCTTTGTGGTGGTAGATGACTTCTCTAGGTACACTTGGGTAATGTTCTTAGCTAAAAAGAATGATGCATGCCAAGAATTTATAAAGCTTTGTAAGAGACTAAAAAATCAAAGAGAAGACACAATTAAGGAAATTAGAATGATAGAGGTGGTGAGTTTGATGAAGAGTTTTAAGAATTTTGTATATCCAAAGGGTATGGACACAATTTCTCGGCTCCAAGAACTCCTCAACAAAATAGTGTTGCAGAAAGAAAAAATAGAACACTTCAAGAAATGAGTAGAGCCATGCTAAATGAATTTGAGCTACCCTAGTATTTTTGGACCGAAGCGGTAAACACCGCTTGTCATGTGATCAATGGAGTTTATTTGAGACCATCTCTCAAAAAGACTCTTTATGAGCTTTGGAAAGGTAGAGTACAAATATTGGTTATTTCAAGGTATTTGGTTGTAAGTGTTTTATACTTAACACCAAAGATAACTTGGATAAACTCGATTTTAAAGTAGATGAAGGAATCTTTATGGGATATGCTCAAAATAGCAAGGCATTTAGAGTATATAACAAAAGGAGCATGAAAGTTGAAGAATCATTTCATGTCAAGCTTAGTGAACTCATTGAGGATGAACCAAATACTAATGATGATGATGATGAAATAATTGAAGTAAGTCATATAGAGAAATTTGAGAATCCAAAAGGTAATATTGTCATTGACCTTAGGATTGATCCCCTTGAACCTAAGGTTGAAGATGAAGAAGTAGGAGGAGATACCTCAAATTTACCGGATTTATATAAGTATAGGAAAGATCATCCTAAAAAATTAATATTAGGTGAAACAAGTCAAGGTATAATGACTAGGAGGAAATTTAATAAAATGGCTTCATTTCACAAGTTGAGCCTAAAAATATAAAAGAGGCTATAAATGATGAAGATTGGGTATTAGCCATGCAAGAAGAACTAAATCAATTTGAAAGGAGTGATGTTTGGGAATTAGTAGCTCAACCTAGTGATCATCCCATAATTAGCACTAAATGGGTATTTAGAAACAAAATGGATGATAAAGGAAACATCATTAGAAACAAGGCTAGGTTAGTAGCTCAAGGATATAGACAAGAGGAAGGCATAGACTATAATGAGACATTTGTCCCCGTAGCTAGGTTAGAAGCTATTAGGATGCTATTAGCATATTCATGCTATAAGGATTTCAAACTACATCAAATGGATGTGAAATCCGCATTCTTGAACGGAATAATTCAAGAAGAGGTGTATGTAGCTCAACCTCCAGGGTTTGAAAATCATGATTATCTATATCATGTGTTTAAACTCAAAAAGGCCCTTTATGAACTTAAACAAGCTCCTAGAGCATGGTATGATGGATTAAGTAACTTCCTCCTTGAAAATGAGTTTTCAAGAGGAAAAGTCGACACTACTCTTTTTATTAAAGAACAAGGAAACCATCAAGTGCGTGTTCAAATTTATGTGGATGATATTATATTTGGTGATACTAATGATTCTCTTTGTGAGCATTTTGCTAAATTAATGGAAGGAGAATTAGAGATGAGCATGATAGGTGAACTCAACTACTTGTTTGGTCTTCAAATCAAGCAAACTCAAGATGGAGTGTACATATCTCAGACAAAGTATACAAAAGATTTACTCAAGAAATACAAGTTTGAGGATGGAAGAAGTGTGAGCACACCAATGAGAACAAGTGCAAAGCTTGACAAAGATGAAAAAGGAAAGCCGGTTGAGGTAACCAAATATAGGGGTATGATTGGTATTTTACTTTATCTAACCGCTAGTAGACCGGATATTTTGCATGTTGTGTGTTTATGTGCTAGATTCCATAGTATGCCTAAAGAATCGCATCTAGTTGCCATTAAACGTATCTTTAGGTATTTGAAAGGAACTTTGAACTTTGGATTGTTTTATCTCAAAAATAGTTGTTTTGATTTAAGAGGGTATAGTGACTCCGACTATGCCGGAAATCTTGTTGATAGAAAAAACACTTCTGGGACATGTCAATTCCTTGGAGACTGCTTAGTTTCTTGGTTCTCCAAGAAACAAAATAGTGTGTCACTTTCAATGGCGGAATCCGAATATGTATCGGCCGCTTCGTGTTGTACACAACTACTTTGGATGATCAACACCTTACATGATTACAATGTTAAGTTTGATAAAGTCTCCATCTTATGTGACAACACATCAACCATAAGTATAGCACAAAATACAGTTCACCATAGTAGGACAAAACATACAGAAGTGAGGCATCACTTCATAAGGGATCGTATTCAAAAAGGATTAGTATGTGTTGAATTTGTTCCAACCAATGACCAACTAGCGGATATTTTTACTAAATCCCTCTCCACCGAGTCGAATCAGTTAGAATAAGATTAGGAATGATAAACAATGGTTAAAGGGTCAAAAATGTCAAAAATGCAGATTCCTGCATACATTGATAGATCTATGTGGCAGTCTTAGAGACTGATGTCTTTTAAGACATCAATCGATCGATGTGTAGGACATCGATCGATCGAAGTCCCAGACATCGATCGATCAATGTCAGCGGGCAGAACTTAAAAGATGCGAAAACCTTACTTTTCATCACTTTCCTCTTTCACCATAAACGAACCCTAATCGTATTTTCTCTGAAAATCTCAGCATCCATCAACCTAAATCCAAAATCCTTGCCAAAATCCTTATTTCTCCTTCAAATCAAGCTTTCTATTCACAAATATAATCATTTTCATCCATAATTTCGAATCTTTTCTGAACCCTAACCCTCTAATGGCACCAAGAACGAAACAACCAGCCAAAGGCAAAGAACCTCTCAGGAAGAAACAAGTGAGCCACAACTATCACATCCTCAAGTACCAACAGGGTCTAGGAGCATGGGTTGAGGAAGAAGGCCACTTCCTCTCATGAAGCCATGTTGAGTGAGACAAGGGGGGATCACTCTAAACAACTTTCCATGGCTCAAATCCAGGGAATACACAAATGCTTTGAAAGAGCCTACAGGCACAGGTAAATTTGCCTATATTTCCCTAAGAGCTCAATTGCCATTTATTGAATAGGAAAAGAAGAAGAGGTCTACCGTTCCATTGAAATTGCTCAAAATTGAGGACATTTTGAGCAATGAGGAATTAAAACCAATCATTGATTGATTTGATAATCAAAAATGGAGACATGTTTGGGAGGTCTCTCAAATTACCAATATGTCTACCCAATACACTAGAATGTTTTATGCAAATATGTGGGTGGACTACAGAAATGGAGTGCCTTATACTTTAAATTCGATAATAGAGGGTCAGTTGTTGATGTTTACTTCTAAGACCATAAATGAATTGCTTGAAGTTCCTGATAAGGGTTGGAAAGACTTTGACCCCTGGAGGTGGGATACCTATAAGTACCAAATCTCTGAGGATGAGGTCAAAATATTTCTTGAATTTCACCCCACCAAAAACACAAATGACATGCCTTTGGTGTATAGAGTCTTGCTAGCCATTGTCACTTTTTGTGTCATGGGTAAGTCGGCTAAACTCCCGAGCAATTTAGATTTTTACATTGCATACCGCATTGCTATGAAGGAGATGTGAACTTTGGGGAAATTGTGTTTGCCAATATGATGGAAGCCGTAACAAAGAAATCCAAAGCGCTTCCATATAGCAATCTCATCTATGGATTGCTCAAGAAGGCTAATGTAGAGTTGAATTACGAGTATACGGAGCAGATATCCAACAAGGATTACTATACAAAGGCAAATATCCAATAAATCATAAGTCCCGAAAAGAGGTGCAAAGACGGGGTGGACAACAAGAACAAGAAGAGGAAGAACCTGAAGATCCCATTCATCCACCATCACCCACTGAACATCCACGGAACCCTCTTCTCATCCTTCACCATAACTGCCCCCACAACCAAGCTCCACCTCCTTAATGGACAAAGGAAAAGCCCCAATGGAATAAGCTAGTGACTCAGAGAAGGAATTCAACGTAGAAGTTGAGATTCAAGACCTACATCACACTCTCGGTCAATGGAGGGAAGATCTAATTAAGGAGGTCGTACGCATAGATGATCTAGAGAAGGACTATAAGAACCTCCAGGACCTGGTCCAAACGTTATAGACAAAAGTTGATACTCAGGTCAAGACTTTAGAATCGGAGCTGACTGTTCAAAAGACCAAGTACCAAAAGTTAAAGACCAAGCTCAAGACGGCTCTCTCCGGTTTATACTTCTCTTCCGATGAAGAGTAGTTACTATATGGTTCCCTATTTCCCCCGTAGCTATAGGAATAGCTTAGAAGTTAAGATTACTCTTGTATCTCATGAACTTCTCATTTGCTTATTGATATTTCAATTCTATATTTTCGTGTCTCTTATTTTTTTGATTTTTCAAAAAAGGGGAGAAGTATAGTTTTGGCATGGTTGTTGTCTTGTCTTATGGTTTTGGCATGTTTGTTGTCTTAAGTTATGGTTTTGGCATGGTTGTTGTCTTAAGTTGGTTGTTGCTTGATATGGTATTATGGCATGGTTTGTTGATGGCTTAAGCCTTGGTGTTTTTCATAACATAGCTTAGTTTGAGAAGTTGAATTTGGCATGGCATGGCATGAAGTTTCTTGATATGCTTGTGAAAAATGATTGATAGTCATTGCTTACTTTGGTATGATATATGAAATTTGTTGCATGGGTTGAAGGGGAGTACTTTGGTATTGACATCATATTTTGGGTAGATTACATGTTGAGTGTGAGTTTTTGATGTGTTCATATGATAAGGGAGCATGAACTAAGGGGGGGTTGTAAAATATCAAGTTTTGATGTAAATATATCAAGTAAAAAAACATCTTTTGAATTATGGTTTTGAAATCATCAAAAAGGGATATTATTAATATATAAATTGTTTTGATGATGAAAAGATGTTTTAAATAAGTTAAATTTATGCTTGAGACTTAATGCAAGATGAGAAAATTACACTATGTCAAAAATGGTTGAGATTGGAACTCACTGTCTAAGATCAATCTCTCAGACTGGAGACATTGATCGATCGATGTCACTTCAGCCTCTGACTTCGATCGATCGATGTCAGGCAGAAAGCATTATGTCCAACATTAATCTTTCAGACTGGGTACATCGATCGATCGATGTCACTTCAGCCTCTGCCTTCGATCGATCGATGTTAGGCAGAAAGCATTCTGTCCAACATCGATCTCTCAACCTGAGAACATCAATCGATCGATGTAACTTCAGTCTCTCCCCAGGGAGACTTCGATCGATCGATGTCAGGCAGAATACTTTCTGTTCAACATCGATCTCTCAGTCCAGGGGACATCGATCGATCGAAGTGACATCAGTCTCTCCCAGGGGGACTTCGATCGATCGATGTCAACAGTTTCAAAAACTGCAAAGTTTCTGGAGTACATTGATCTCTCACCCCAGGCACTTCGATCAATCGATGTCCCCCAGAATTCAAAATTTTTTGAACGTTGGAACAAAATCCAAGGGAGATTCATGGTATTTTCTCTATCCAATCTTGCTCAAATTTCTTGTAGACTTTACTCAAACATACTACATTCTTCCTTGACTATTTTATCCATGTCTAAGATTCTCTAGGTTGGCTATTGAGGATCAAATCACCCCATAGGATGGCTAAAGACTATTTGGGCGTTATCTTGACATTTGGTATAGTTGAAGACATGGTGGAGACCTCAAAAATGTGGTGAACTTCATCTATAAATGGAAAAAGCTTGGATGAGGCAAATACACACTTTCACCATATCTAGCTTCATTATTCATTGTTCTATAGTTCTCTCACATTTGTAAAATTGCTTGAAGCTTGTTAAGCTTTTCTTTGTTCTTCATTGTTGTATATTGAGAGATAGAGAGTCTAGCACAAGAGGAACCATAAATATTTGAACTCTTGCTTGTGCTTAGACTAGTGAGAAAGTGTGAAACTTACTATTTCCTTCAACCCACAGTTAGAAAGTTCTTGAGGGAACTTTGTTGAAGTTGTGAGGTAGCAAGAAGTTGTTCTTGCTAGAGCTGTAGTTGCTGTAGTTGCACAAGTGTATTTTGTGCAAGAAGTTGTTGTTGTTGTTGCTTACACTAAGGTCTTAGTGTAAGTATTGCTCTGGTTGTTTTTATTGTCTCTAATAAGAAGAGTAGTTGTTGAAAATCCACTTTGGCAGCAAAGTGGTAGTGGAGTAGAATCATTTACGATTCGAACCATTCTATATCCGGTGTATTCATTCATTGCTTCCCACATCCCATTCTTGCTTTGATTTTGAATTTCTTTTGAGTTGAGCCAAACAAGAAAATTCCGCAAAAAACACCAAACACTCTATTCACCCCCTATAGAGTGTGTTTCGGACCTAACAATCAAGTCCTAGTTGTCTTCACATCATTGGTTGTCCACCTAATCACCTTGTACACATGGCAAAATGAAGCAACATAATTAGTCCACCATTGCTCTTGTAATGGCCGAAATTTCCACATCAAAATAGCAAATAAAATGTGAAGATAATATGGTGAAGATAGAATGACATATTCCTCCACTATCCCCTCAACTCATTTCCATGAGAATAGGCATGTGATGGTTGAACATTTCAAACAAAAAATCAGCTCCAATCCTCTTAGTAGCCGTTGGCTACATTTTGATTTTTCCTAGTTGGCAACATTACCAACTAGCTTCATTTTGGGTTGGTCTACTTGTCACTAAGCCATAAAATGAGTACACCATCATTTCCACCTGTTAATACACGTTTAGAGGCTTGTATATATGAATATCAACTCAGATTTTTGAAGGAGAAATCAACAAATAATAATTGACAAGATTATGTCAACATATAACACCAAAATTCCCATTTTTTCTCCTTGTATGTTGTGATCATTTTCACATCTTTAACACCTTTAACTTCTCTGCAAAATTATGATTAATATCCTCCAATAACATATAGTAGAGGGTCTTCAAGAAAGAAATAGAATGTGTCATCACAACTCGTCACATATCCAGCTACTGTCGATAATATCATCAAATAAAGAAATAATATAATATCACCAAATAATCTTCAATATAATTATCAATTAACTCCAGAATGAAGATAATAATATACTCAAGATATTCCTTGAGTGAAAATACCAAAAATGCCATCAGGGGTAAAATGACCAAAATACCCCTGGTGAGAGAAAACTCCAGAAATGACCCGGATGATCAGAAATAGATATAATAACACCTTTGTCATGATAAAAACCATGAGAATAATTCCTTGAAATATGTCTACCATATCATGTTTCTACAAAACTCAAAATACCAATTTTGCCTTTTTCGACAAGTTGTAAAAACTTCCAAGGCGCATTAGTCACAAGACATTTATAATCATCAAAAACAAATAATATCAACATAATGAACATATATAAGTCATGTACAAATGAAAACAATCATTTTTATCTCATTTTAGAAACATATTTCTATAAACCCTAGACATCGATCGATCGAAGTGCCTCAGCTTCAGAGATCGATGTCTCACAGTGAGTTTCTGTGAGACGTGGATTGATCTATGTGAAGGGCTGACATACATCGATTGACCACGTGAGGGGCTGACGTATGTCGACCGATCCACGTGAGAGATCGACGTCTCACAGTAAGTTTTTGGTTCTATTTTGTCCAACATCGATCGATCAATGTTAGGGGATGATGTACATCGATCGATCCAAGTGTCTATGCTTGAGAGATCGACGTCATTTTTCTTTACTTTTTCAACATTTAGTCATTTATAACACCATATGTGACATTTTTAAGTATTTACCACTTAAAATCATGACCTTGAAAATTATCCAAACATATTTCTCAACATTCTCCTCCTTTTGGATGATTTTCAAAATAACTTAACATGATTTTAATGCCACAACTCTTTAACAATTGTTTATCACATATTTACCAATTTTATACCAATTGAATTGTTTTGAAAACCTCACCAATTACCAATTGTTTCATCAGTTATATACCAATTGTTTTCAAACGCTCAAATCTCATGTGTTCATGCGCTCCCCCTTAACTTATGATCAAAACTTATATCAATTGAAACTTAACATATTATTCAACTCTCAAACCCAAATCATGACTTACCAACTAAAATCATGTTCTTATTCTATCTTCCCTTTTATTTTGCAAATCATGCAAAAGATAGAACTATGCAATTGTATCGTAAGTCATCATACTTAACTTGGCTCCTATGTTTTCAAAAGTGGCTTGATTAAGGGATTTGGTGAAGATATCAGCTATTTGATGATCAGTTCTTGCATGGTTTATGACTATATTCTCATTTTGAACAAGATCTCGAAGGAAATGGTACCTTACCTCAATGTGTTTGGACTTAGAATGAAGTACCAGATTTCGAGAAAGATTTATCGCACTTGTGCTATCGCAGAAAATTGGAATATTATTCATTTTAATGCCAAAATCACTAAGTTGTTGTTTAATCCAAAGTATTTGGGTAGTACATAAGCTTAAGGCTATATACTCGGCTTCGGTGGTAGAGAGAGCTACACTAGCTTGCTTTTTGGAAAACCAAGAGATCAAGTTGGTTCCTATGAATTGACTTGTACTGCTAGTAGATTTTCTGTCTAACTTGCAACCACCATAATCAGCATCACTATGTGCGTACAATTCCAACTTAGCATTTCTATCATACCAAAGTCCTAAGTGAGGTGTGTGTTTAAGATATCTAAAGATCTTTCTCACTGCATTGTAATGAGATACCTTAGGACAAGATTGAAACCTAGCACACATACACACACGAAACATTATATCAGGTCTTGATGCGGTTAAATATAACGATGAGCCAATCATAGACCTATAAAATGTGTCATCAAAAGGTTTGCCATTTTCATCATTATCTAGTTTGGTGCTAACACTCATAGGGGTAGGTGTTGGTTTCAACTCTTCAAATCCAAACTTCTTTATCTTATCATTGACATACTTAAGTTGGCTAATGTGGATTCCTTGAGGGTTTGTTTGATTTGAAGTCCTAAGAAGTAATTCAACTCTCCTACCATTGACATTTCAAATCCTGACTTCATGCACTCTTCGAAGTCTTTTATTAAGGTAGGGTTAGTTGAACCAAAGATAATATCATCTACGTATATTTGAACTATTAGTAAATCATTATCTTTTCTTCTTAGGAATAATATGTTGTCTTCCCCTTTGATAATTATTTGCAATAAGAAAGTTTGCAAATCTATCATATTAAGCTCTTGGAGCTTGTTTCAAACCATATAGAGCTTTCTTAAGCTTGTAAACATGGTTAGGATTCTTCGGATCTTTGAATCCAGGGGATTGTCTTGGATGTATCCATTCAAGAATGCACTCTTGACATTCTTTTGAAAGAGTTTTATGTTGCGTAGACTTGCAATATTATGTAACAATCTAGTTGCTTCTAGTCGTACAACGGGTGCAAAGGTTTCTTCATAATCTATTCCTTCTTGTTGATTATAACTTTGTGCGACTAGCCTAGCCTTATTTCGTGTGATGTTTCCTTGTTCATCCACTTTATTACTAAATACCTATTTAGTTCCATTTATAGACATATTTTCAGGTTTAGGTACTAAGTCCCACACGTTGTTCCTTGTAAATTGATTCAATTCCTCATGCATGGCATCTATCCAAGATATATCACCTAAAGCTTCTTTAACATTCTTAAGTTCTAAGTGTGTGATTAAGCTATGTCCTTCAGGTTGACTTATGTTTCTACGTGTTCTAACCCCAACACTTGGATCCCCAATGATTAACTCTTTAGGGTGTTTATGTTTATCTTTTATAAGCCACCAATTCTTAGGTTGACTAGGTTCACCCTCATCTTGTTCAAATGTTTCATTAGTGTGAACATTGTCGTATATAATTGGATCATCTCGTAAGTTAGTTATATTATCTTCCAATTGTAAAATCTCTTCATTCATATCGTCTAAGGGTTCATGCATGTCTTGTTCAGGGGGAGTTGTTTTTAGATGATCAAGTATAGGCTCAAGTAATATATCATCATCATCAAACATATTTTCAACATTATTTTCTTGTTTATGTTGAGTTTTATCACCAACTTCAAAGCATGCATTTTCATTGAATTTCACATGTATAGATCCAACTATGTTTCTAGATGCAGGAATATAACACCTATATACTCTTGAATGCGTTGAATAACCAACAAATATGCATTCAATAGACTTTTGTTGAAACTTGTCTAGATTATCTTTAGTATTGAGTACAAAATATTTACAGCCAAATACTTTAAGATAATTTATCTTAGGTTGTCTATTGTTTAACAATTCGTAAGGTGTTTTATTTAATTTCTTTCTAATGGAAAGTCTATTTATAATATAACATGTACAACTAACAGCTTCAGCCCATAAATATTTAGGTACTTTGTTTTCACACAACATTGTCCTTGCTATTTCTTGTATAGTTCTATTTTTACGTTCAACAACTCCATTGAGTTGTGGTGTACGAGGTGGTGAGAATTCATGTTCTATTCCATGTAATTTACAAAACTTGACTACATCTTTGTTTTTAAATTCTCCACCTCTATCACTCCTAATTTTTTTAACATTTTCTTCATAAAGATTTTCGAGTTACTTGATAAGAGTTTCGATTGCCAATGAAGCATCGTCTTTGTGTGTTAAGAACAATGTCCACGTGTAGCGTGAATAATCATCTACTATGACACACACATAGTAGTATCCACCTAGACTTCTTGTCCTACTTGGACCAAATAAGTCTAAGTGAAGCAATTCTAGTACATGACTAGTACTCACTTCATGTTTTGGTTTTAATGTTTCTTTAATATGTTTTTCTTTAATACATGTTTCACACATTTGAAAATTATCATAGTCTAACTTAGGCATGCCTCTAATTAAATTCTTCTTAGATAACTTTTCAATTGTTGAAATTCCTATATGGCTTAGTCGTCTATGCCATAAATTCACGTATAAATGTTACCATCCCTATTTCCTTTTAAAACAATTTCTCCTTTTTCATTTGTTATATCACAAGAATCAGGGAGAAAAAAACATAATAACCGGAATCTATAAGTTGTGAAATGCTTAAAAAATTATAAGAAATATTTCTTACTAACAACACATTTCGTATTTGAAATGTGTTAGGGTCCCCAATTGTTCCTTTTCCAACAACTTTTCCTTTGTTGTTGTCACCAAATGTCACATTTCCTCCATTCTCGATATGTTCCAACTCGGTGAATAGAATGGGGTTGCCCGTCATATGTCTTGAACATCCACTGTCTTAAAATTAGTTGGTTTTTAGATTCTTTGACTTTGCCTCCTTCTTGCATTCCTTACGTTTTTCCTACAATGGAGACAAAGTTTTAGGTACCCTTTACTTGGGTCCTTGAATGTTATGGACACCATCCTTGTTTAGATATCCCTTAGGTATCCAAACTTGGATGTACCTTCTAGGCAAATATTTGACATTAGTTCAATATAAAGAATTAACATGCATTTGATCATTCCATTTAAAAGATGATGCATTGTCATACATGTTATAACTTGGTTGATAAGTACTATGTCTTGGCCAATTTTGATAATGAGTGAAAGGCGTATGATTTTGTTTCTTGAATGGCGCTATATACGTCTTTTCATATGCATTTCTATAAGTCTTATATGAATGTTGCCTATACTTAGGTTCATAATAAGTTGGAGGCATTTGATTTTGTCTAGATACATTTATATACATATAAGCATAATTTTAATGGGGTCTAGATGCAAAGTTTTGTCTAGTTGTACGTTTATATGTGTGTGCTTTTATGGGTGCGTGTTGTATTTTTATCTTGGAATAAGCAGAAGAATGAGTAGAAGAAGATGTAGCAAGCAAAGTTGATTTTGTTGTATTATATGACAACTTAGACTATGATACAAAGTTAGGCCTAACTTGTCATTTTCTTCTATATATCCGAAGCCCTTTTTATCATTCCATAATTTTGTGACGATATAAGTGTGTCAAGCATGTTTGTGCTAGATCTAAATTGTTCTAACATTTTTTCTGAGTTTAGTTTAGAAGATTTATATTGTAATATCTCATTTTCACAACTTTCTAACTTGGATTTTAACATACTATTTTCAGTTTTTAATGCATGTTCATTTTTCCTATATGATGCAATTTTAATCTCTAAAGAATCAAGATTATTAGTAGACTATTGTTTAAAAGATTCTAATTGATCGGAAAATTCCAAGTTGGACGTCTTCAACTTGTCATTTTCTTCAATTAGTTTCTTCTTTTCTTTAGAGAAACTTTTACAGTGAGCATGCATCTTTAGAAATTCTTCATACATTTCATCAGATGAAGAACTTACGTCGTTGGATACGAAGCAGACTTGAGCTTCCTTAGTGTCGGATTATGAGTAAGACGAGTCGCTCCATGTGCTCACCTTCATTGCTCGTTTGTCTTTCCTTGGCTTGGTCTCCTTTGCCTTTGATTTTTGTGTCTCCTTTTCTTGTTTGTTATTATTATTATTGTTGGCATTTTTCTTTGTCGGACAATCATAAGAGATGTGCCCTCTTTGACCACATTCATAATATTTTAACTCTTTATTATTCCATTTGATGTTATTAAAGTTATTTTTCTTATATTGGCAGGAAGAAGAAGAAGAATATCGTTGTCTATTCCTATTAGGCCTTTTAAAAAACTTTCTAAGTTTTCTAGCTATTAATATTAAGTCATCGTCTAATTCATTATCACTATTGCTATCATTATTATTTGTATGTGACTCAGTTGATTTGAAAGCTATAGACTTACGGATGATTTAGATAACTCGGACTTCCGCTGGTTTAGTTTTACCTCGTATACTCTAAGTGAACCGATCAATTCATCCATTTTAGTGAGTGATTTTGTTTCTTCAATTGCCGTGACTTTAGGATCCCATTCAGCAGGAAGGCTTCGCAGCACCTTTTGAACCTTCTCGTTGTTGGTAAATGATTTTCCTAAAGCTTCAAGGGCATTGAAAATGTTATTAATCCTCAAATCCATAGATGTTATGGATTCGTTCAGCAACATTTTGAAAGATTCAAGCTCAGACATAAGCATGTTTATTTTCGACTCTTTTACTAGTACCTTCATGCTTTAATTCTAATGATTTCCACATGTCGTATGCACTTGTGCAATTTGACATGTATCCTGCTTCAGAAGTCATTAGTCCATTTAACATCAATTGCATATCCTTAGCATTCATGGACATTTTCTTTTTATCTTTGGAAGACCATTAATTTTTATATTTTTCTACTTTTTGTGTGACTCCACTAACTTGTACAATTTTCATTGGAATGTACGGCCCATCTTCAACTATAGACCATAAATCAAAGTCATAGCTATTAAGAATAGCCTCATCCGCAGTTTCCAATGAACGAAATTATTTCCATCGAAAAGAGGAGGACGTTGTGTAGACATACCTTCCAACTCACCTTTGTGAGAAACTATGGCCATTGCATGTACCTTTAATTTGAGATTAGCAGGCTACTTTGAATTGTTGGTTCTTGGCCTTATCTTGTCTGTATAGTGTTAAATCTTGCTTCTGAGAGTGGTGTTGGCCTTGTTCTGATACCAATTGTTGGACAGTGCACCTGCAATAAACACCACTAGATGGGTTAAAGGAAATTACACTACTACCCTTGATGAAAATTCTCTTTGAAAATAGAATCTGAGACTACCTCAGATTCAGAACCCGTTTTTGAAAATTTCAAAAATCCTTGTACACAACTCCAAAAATTATGAAAATTTCTAGAACTTAACTTCACTGTCTTGAAAAGAGTCTGCCCAAAAATCAGATAAAAATAAAGATATTTTGGCCCTTCAAACAAATAAAAAGATTCAGATGATCAATCTGGACATAATTGGACAGAATGTTGCTGAAATTGGAAAACGTGTTTCTCGTTGAATACTTAGCCAAAAAGGTTGATCTTTATGTCAAAACACTAGTTAGTATTTCTACTTTATGATTCTAAAAGGTCCTGACCTTAAACAATTCTTGGTTAAAACATAATTCAAGTTTTCTCAAGACTGGTCAGATTGCAGCCAGATTGGAGCAATTATCTTGCAAGGACTGAAAGACTAACTTTCCCTTGCTCAAACCAAGTGGTTCTTATTGCAAATGAAATCTAACAGTCCGAAGTATAACTCCACCAAAAAATCACAAATTTTGAATTATCTATTTTTCAAAATGTGAGAAGTTGTGTGAAATCTGCAGTGAAAAACGGACAGAATGTAGAAATGTAGAAGTAAGAAAAAAACACCAAGAATTTATCCTCGTTCGGTCAATGTGATCTACTACAGTTCCAAGGAACAATTTTCCTTGGATTTCACTATGGTATGAACTAAATTACAACAAGAACCAAGATTGATCCTTGGGCTAAACATCAACCCTATTCAAGACTTGGATGAACACATCTATGCAACTCTTGGTTGCAACACCTCTATCACCTATTGATGTAGCCTTATAGATTTGGCTAATCAATCTTACAAATGAGACACAAGAGGCTTGTAGCTTTACAACAAATATCACAAGAACACCTTGGCTACAAAGTATGAAACAAGAATGAGGAGAAGAAGATAGCAAGACAGTTCAACTATTGCTTTCAAGTGTGTTCTTCTTCTTCACCTTTACCTCCTATTTATAGTGTGAAATGGTTCTTGAAGATAAGAACTCCAATGTGTCTCATCTTCATCATCAAGTCCTAGTTGTCTTCACATCATTGGTTGGCCACCTAATCACCTTGTACACATGGCAAAATGAAGCAACATAATTAGTCCACCTTTGCACTTGTAATGGCCGAAATTTCCACCTCAACATAGTAAATAAAATGTGAAGATAATATGGAGAAGATAGAATGAAATATTCCTCTACCATCCCCTCAACTCATTGCCATGAGAATAGGCATGTGATGGTTGCTCCAATCCTCTTAGTAGCCGTTGGCTACATTTTGATTTTTCCTAGTTGGCAACATTGCCAACTAGCTTTATTTTGGGTTGGTCCACTTGTCACCAAGCTATAAAATGAGCACACCATCATTTCCACCTGTTAATACACATTTGAAGGCTTGTATATATGAATATCAACTTAGATTTTTGAAGGAGAAATCAACAAATAATAGTTGACAAGATTATGTCAACATATAACACCAAAATTCCTACTTTTTCTCCTTGTATGTTGTGATCATTTTCACATCTTTAAAACCTTTAAATTCTCTGAAAAATAATGATTAATATCCTCCAATAACATATAGAAGAGGGTCTTCAAGAAAGAAATAGAATGTGACATCACAACTCGTCACATATCCCGATACTGTTGATAATATCATCAAATGGAGAAATAATAGAGGATCACCAAATAATCTTCAATATAATTATCAATTAAACCCAGAATGAAGATAATAATATGCTCAAGATATTCCTTGAGCAAAAATATCAAAAATGCCATCAGGAGTAAAATGACCAAAATACCCTTGGTGAGAGAAAACTCCAGAAATGACCCGGATGATCAGAAATAGATATAATAACACCTTTGTCATGATAAAAAGCATGAGAATAAGTCCTTGAAATATTTCCACCATATCATGTTCCTACAAAACTCAAAATACCAATTTTGTCCTTTTTGGTAAGTTGTAAAAACTTCCAAGGCACATTAGTCACAAGACATTTATAATCATCAAAAACAAATAATGTCAACATAATGAACATATAAAAGTCATGTACAAATGAAAACAATAATTTTATCACATTTTAGAAACAAATTTTTGAAAACCCTAGACATCGATCGATCGAAGTGCCTCAGCTTCAGAGATCGATATTTCATAGTGAGTTTCTGTGAGACGTGGATTGATCCATGTGAGGGGCTAACATACGTCGATCGATCCACGTGAGGGGCTGACGTACGTCGATCGATCCATGTGAGAGATCGACGTCTCACAATAAGTTTTTGCTTCTATTCTGTCCAACATCGATCGATCCATGTTAGGGGATGATATACATCAATTGATCCATGTGTCTCTTCTTAATAGATCGACGTCATTTTTCTTCACTTTTTCAACATTTAATCATTTATAACACCATGTGTGACATTTTTAAGTATCGACCACTTAAAATCATGATCTTGAAAATTATCTAAACATATTTCTCAACAATTTCTCGACTGAAACTTCTCAAGGTTAGTTAATGGTGATAGGCAGCGAGGCCAGTGAGGCACAAAAAGGGGTCGCATATTATCTCATGCCTTCCCGGGTGATCATAACATTGTCTTGGTTTTTCATGTCTATAGCAGCAACACCATTTTATATGTCCTTCAACTTCCATCTTCCTACACTATTACATCTTTGACCGCCTCTTTGGGATCACAAATATGTCCAGCCAATAGTGAAAGAAAAAAATATATGTGTATATATATATATATGTATGTATATACATATGTGTGTGTGTGAGTATATACAATATATATACACACATAGAATACACAGGCTGACGATGGAATTCTCTCTGGCGGCAGCGATGGAATTTGGCAGCGCGATGAAGGCTACATTGCTTCCTCAGTTTCGACTCTTCCTTTTGCAATTATATTTCTCTTGTTTTGGTTTTCTGCGCTATTTCTGTGATTGTTTCTGTGATTGCTAAGTTTCGATTGTTTTTTCCTGTGCGCTCCTAACAACGGCGCCGCAATAGATCCACAACGATCTTTTGCGTCTGTTCTTAAGACCACTGCCCCACCTCTTTCTCCTCGTGAGATCACTCGATTCAAAGGGGTTCCTGCCATTAAATTCACTCGTTAGGAGATTGGTTTTTTGGCCGCTGTCAAGATCACATTGTTGGACTCCACTCATATACTACTGAAGTTTGATTCTGAGACCGATTACTTTAGATGTTTTGCACGACATACATGGATAGTATTAGGATATCATATGCGTGTCACGAAATGGTCTTACAATTACAATCCTAAGGTCGATGTGTCGATAGTGTCTGTGTGGGTATCCCTGCCCAGACTTCCAATTTATCTCCATAAGCAAGAAGCTTTGTTTGAGATTACCAAAATGATTGGCACCCCTGTGAAGGCGGATTCAGCGACAATGCAGCTTCTTCGTCCCTCTGTTGCTAGAATCTACATTGAAATTGATGTTTCACAGGAACTACCTCAAAGATTATACATTCAGACTGACGAATACCATTTTTTCCAACCAGTAGAACATAAGCGTCTTCCTATTTACTGTGTTGCCTGCAAAATACTAGGTCATTCATCCGATCAAGATGAGCTCTTCTTTGCCTGAAAAGCCTAAGATGCCTGAACCTACAGTCTCTCAACGTTGGACCCCAAAGAAACACACTTTACAGGAGATTAACGACTCCGAAAACTTGGTGAAGACCCAGGAGGAGGTGGATCCTCCAATTCTTGCTGATGGCGAACCAAATCTTGATAATACTCGCAACGTGTCTATTGAAATATTAAATTCCTCAAGCTCACGAGACCCTCAGGTACCAGAAGTATCATATGCTCAAGATCTGTCTCGACTGCACTGTTCCTCTACTGCAGTCAGAACCTCTTTCAAAGAAAAAGTCGACCCAGTTATCTCACATACATCAGATTATAAGATCCATGAGGATCATATTGTTGATACACAAGAATTACGCACAGCAGTGTTGAATGTTGCACGCGTATTATCTACTTCACCACACACAGAGGCAGGCTCGATTGAAATTGCCCATCCGGATGTTACACAGGCGGTTGATAATTTGCTTAAGTTACAGACACGGCGTTTGCGTAGGAAAAAATGAGAAATGCCTGTGGCTCCACCATCTTCAGTTGTTACACGCGGGGCGTTGCAACGTTCTTCCCTTCACTCTTCTTCTGATATATCTCAATGAAGGCTCTAATATGGAATATTAGGGGGGGTTAATACCTCCCTCATACGTCTTCTATCCCTCACACGTCAATACAGGTTACATGTTCTCATTTAATAGAACCTAAGTTGCGCCCTTCTCGATTAGAAGGGATTCGACTACAACTTCATTTTTCTGCTTCATGTTCTTTTGAAGATAATAATATTTGGGTGTTTTGGCGTGACTCTTTTTTGGAACTCATACATACTCGAGATGGTGTACAGAATATATCTCTATAATTTCGTTGGTTATCTAGAGGGCATATATTATGGCTCACTGATGTTTATGCGTGTCATACTATTGCGGCTCGTCGGCCCTTATGGACTGATTTAAGATTATTTTGGCACGGAAATGCAGTCCCTTGGCTAATTGGTGGAGATTTTAATACTTTTCTATCTTTAGAGGACCATAAGGGCATTGCCACGCCATCATTACGAACATTATCTAAATTTAAGCAGTTTGTTGAGTACTGTGACTTATTGGATCTTCCTTTTCAAGGATCTCGCTTCACATAGTCAGATGGGCGTGGCCTGGGTAAGGTGTGTTGCCGCTTGGATCGTACTTTTTGTATGCAGGGCATTTTTGATATTTTTGGTGCAGGGTTGGTGCATCACCTTCATCGTGCAATATCTGATCATGCAACTCTCTTATTACAGTACACATTGGCCAAAAATAATGGTCCATCATCTTTCAGATATCTGGATGTTTGGTCAATGCATGACGATTTTGATAGCTATGTAAGATCACAATGATGTTCTTGTTCAACAGTTGGAGGTATGTATGTGTTTTATGACAAACTTCGACGTTTAAAGGTGGATTTACAAGCTTGGAATAAAGGAGTATTCGGAAATATCTTTAGTGATTTGATGGTAACAGAAGATGAGGCTATAAAGACTAAACGAGACTATGATATCGCGCCTACGAAAGATAACAGAGAAGCCTCTCATCTTGCTCTAGCCCGCCGGCTTCAGCTACAAAACCGTGCATATCTTTATTGGAAGCAAAAGGCAAATATTAAATGGATAAAGGACGGAGATGCAAATACCGCATATTTTCATCAATCAGTGAAAGTAAGGTGGCAACGACATGTGATTGTTCTATTGGAGGGAAGGATGGAGTGGAATGTGATTCTGACTAGACTATTCAAGCTGAGGCAGTTAGTTTCTTCCAGCAATTGTTTACAACGGATCAAACATTTGATCATGAGACTTTATTGCAACATATTCCACAGGTGTGAACGGCGGAGGATAATGCACACCTTTTGGTACTGCCGCAGGCAGATAAAGTTCTTGGTATACGAGTTCCAAAGGCTATGACGGCTTCTCTCATTTGTTTGATTCCTAAGAAGGCCAATCCTGACACTTTTGCAGATTTTTGTCCTATATGTCCAAAGTTTATATCTAAGGTTGTCACTCGCATTATTGCATCTAGGATATCTCTTTTATTGCCACGCCTTATATCTCCAGAGCAAGTAGGTTTTATGAAAAGGACGTGGAATTGCTGAACAAGTTTTGATGGCAAAGGAGATGGTGCATCTTTTTGGATCGCAAATGTAGAGGAGGGCAAGTAATGATCAAGCTGGACATGGCAAAGGCTTTTGATCGCGTATCATGGATGTATTTGAAGTAGCTGCTACTACGATTTGGCTTTCATGCGCGCTTTGTAAGGCTCATCATCAACAATTTAGATGCTACTCATTGCTCGATTTTGATCAATGGTAAGACCCGAGGCTTCTTTTGGCCATCAAGACGGGTAAAGCAGGGAGACCCTTTGTCGCCCTTGTTTTTTATTCTCTCTTCGGAAGGCTTTTCTCGAGGCCTTAATGCCTTATTTTACACGAGAAATCTGAGGGGATTTAACACTGGCCGAGCCCCAGTTATTACACATCTTGGGTTTGCGGATGACTTACTAATTTTTCTGAATGACTCAAGTGGCAACCTGCGGAAATTTAAATCTCTTTTGGAGCAATATCAGAGAGCATCGGGGCAACTTATGAACTATCACAAAAGTCAGTTAGTTGTTGGAGCGAATGTTTCTGTGCAAAGGGTGATGTCAGTCTTGAACATGCGTATCTCACCTTTTCCAATATAGTATTTGGGCTCATATCTTTTTACAGGAATAAATCGTGCGCAATATTGCACAGCTTTGCTTGATCATTTTGATGCCAGATTAACTAGTTGGTCACAGCGACTTCTTAGCACTGCTGTCCGGTTGACTCTTATACAATCGGTCCTCTCAGCTATGCCTTTGCATTTAATGGCAGCTACAAATCTTCCTAAAAGTGTTATAGCGGAGCTGAATCGGAAAAAGTCGCAGTTCTTATGGCGGAAGCGTTACCATTGGCCGGCTTGGACTTCTATCTGTTATCCGAAGACCAAAGGTGGGTTAGGAATTCGCAGTCTATCCGCATTGCAAAAAGCATATGATTGTAAATTGTGGTGCACTTACAAGAAGGTAGACTCGGTTTGGGCTCAATTACCTTCTTCAAAAGTATGGAACAGGCTCTGGGATCCAAACACATATTTATGATTCTGCTGATTGGAAGCGAATATGTCATATTGCTCTTTTCTGTGCCATGCATGTTCAAGAATCACAAGATGGCCCTGTTTGGTCTCCTGATGGACATGGGCAATTTACTCTTCGAAGTGCATATGAAGTCTGTCGTCCATTAGGGTCGTAGTTTACGCCAGCCAAGTATATTTGGTGGACGGGTACGCCAGACCAAGGCCAGGTGTTTTTTTGGAGGTTGTGGTCTCACATCTTGGCTTCAATGGTGGTCGTTCTCAAGTGGTCTCACATCTTGGCTTTGCGGATGATCTCTTGATCTTTTTAAATGATCTGGTCGATAACCTTTGCGCATCACTAGTGTAGAGAAAAGGGAGTTTGAGTGATTTCAAAATGTATGATTTAAATGTGCTTAAAAACGTGTATGATATAAATGTGCATGACATATTGCATATAACCTGCCTTATATAGTTCATATATAATGTTGCCGTACTAACGAGCCATGAAGCATTAAAGCTTACATCAAATGGCAAACATTTGTTGTGTTTATACTATTTTCAGGTGTCACCATTAATGAACTAAACTACTTCATTAAGTGAAGTACTTAGTTAATTAAATTAAGTAGTTCATTAAAGGAAGTTACATTTGGACAAGGCACAAAGACAACAAGATTAAGAAAGGAAAGTCTCCTCCTCCTCCTCTCATCAAATATACACGCCATTTATGTGTATATATATAAATATTTTCAAATTTTTTGAAAAAGGCACATACACACATATTCCAACGTACTACCGACACGTTATATATTTTACGTACGTATGTTAACGTCACACCACCATACTTAACTCATATTTATGAGTATATTCAGGTCTTATATCATATGATATAAGTCATGGTAATGAAAAATTAAATACGACACGTTAAAAGGTTCTAAACCGAAAATTGTCATATCGGGCGAATACTGAAACTTCGCCAACGTGTCACGTACTTGCCATAAATAGATATCCAGCTCCTACACCTCAAAAATATCAATAATTTTCGTGGCCTACATGTTATTTACATCCATAAAATCATTCCATGTTGGCACACACAAATCACCCCACATTAAGGCCAAATTGTGGAGATTCCAATTTCAATTTTGTCACATGTAAATGGCGTCACTTTAAGACCAGCCAAGTGCTGAATATTAAAATTTAATTTATGTATATTATGTGTAACATAATATATATAACATGTGCAAAAAGTTGGAATTTAATTAGAGAAAAATCGGGTAATCGATAAAAATTGAAAATTCGGTTTTCTACGTACACAACACATGGAACATTTTTGGCACATCATACGACATGTATCTAGACACTTTTTACATATGTCATACATCTTAAAGTGTTCTAGAAAATTAAATTAAGGGCTGATTGGAATATACAATGTGTGTATTATTAAATGTGCATTATTTTACAAAGTTTGCAAAAATAAAATTCAGCACATGCACACATACATTGCAACGCCTATTCCAGCTGAAATGGAGCATATGTGAGCCTTATTGGCATATTGATTGGTCAAGAATCAATCATACAATGTTGGTGACTTAAAGAAAGAAGCTACAAAAGGTAATGTTTCAAATTTTATCTCATTTGTAACACATGCTGAAAATTTCAGCATGTGGATAATAGACTGGCCGAATTTCACCCATTATGAGGCTATATTTTATGTCTTGAAACATGTGATTAATTGGAAGACAATTTGGAAGTAATTTGAATAAGTTATGGAATTAAAATTGTGATATATTTGAATATCACACATGCTGAAAATTTCAGCATGTGTAGAAATGGATTTGGCCGATTTTTTGGCCTATGTGATGTACAATTTTATTCCCAAAATTGATGAGAATATTGTCTACTAATTGGTGATTTATTTCTAAGAGAAAAATCAAAGAAAATTTGGAAATAATTTGAATTAAAACACCATGTATCACATGATGAAATTTCAGCATGTCAAGTCTCATTATGGCCGATTTTTTCATCTATTTTTGTGAGGAAATTATCTTGCTTAACTTATGTGATGATCTTGGAAGTTATGGTAATTGTTTTATGGTGATTTTGGCACATGTTTTTAGTGGAATTCTGAGATTTTCCTAGTCATCAAGTGATGACAACATTCAACCAATCAATGAGTGCCAAGTAAGCAAGAGTTAACTGATCATCCAATGAGGAGGTGCCAAGTAAGCAAGAGCATGTCACAATTGTTGTGCCCCAACGACCATGTACTTGAAACTATGAATAAGTGACGAAATAAAAGCGATGATTCCTTCACGTGCATGTTACTTGAGTCAAATTAGCGCTTCTTTATTTAAATTCTTTAAGTCCATTTAGGACAGACACTAAATAGTTATACCAGCGAACGTCACAAGGTGTGTGATACCCCTTGTGAATTCGGCCAAAGGCCATTGATCACCCTTAAAGTAAACTCGTTCTTGTAAGAATACAAGCATAATTGATACTCACAAAGCAAGATTAAAATCATATTAGATAAAATAGATAGTAGCATAAATTATATAAATGTGGGACATGTTAATTATGAAATGACCAAAACACCCCCAAAGGCCCCCTATTTTCGGTCAAGACCCTCCCAAGGGATCTAGAACCCTCCACAAATTAACCTAAATAAACCAAATAATATTAAATACCAAAATCAACAAACATGCAAAGAATAAACTAGTAAAATAAAAGAAAAGAAGACATGCATGCAAGAAAGAAATGACAAAAAAATGAAAGCATGCAAACATGCCCTTACACAATTACAAACCCAACACCCTTTTCTCAACTTTTCACAAAAGCCTTGTCCCTCCATTTGACTCCCCCACCGTCGGTTGCCTCCCCATTATTCCCCCCAAAATGTTTTATTTTAGCCACCACAAGCTCATCTCAAACCATCTTGGAAATCCTCTCAAGCAAAGCCTAGTAAAACTTAGCAAAATTTCCACCCTTCCATCACCAAGAAAACTTTCGGCCCCTCCCTTCTTGAAGGCTAGAAGTCCTCAATCAAGCTTCATCTTCAAGACTCAAGAGACATCTAGGTAAGTCTTGTTCCAAACTTCCTTAAGTGAATTCTTATTTAGTGAAGAATGAAGCTCACATGAACTCCTCCTCTCCATGCCAAAACCGTGGGATTCCATGGTTCAAATAGGTGAAAGCCATCAACTTTCTTAGGTGGTGACATTTTTTGGTGCTTGAATCTCTACTCAAATCTTATTTTGGTAAGATGTTCTAGCCTCAAATACATCCTACTTTCATTATTGAATAAAGACTAATCTTTTCATTCCAATCTTCTTCAATACCGTATGCTCAAGGAAGGAAGGGGAGGATTCCAACTCAACTCACTTCATAACCAAGCTAAGACAAGAACTTTAGCTTGAAGAGGCAAGTATACACTAGACTCTCATGATTTATTTGAAGAATTAGTGACTTGAATGGCTAGATGTTCCTAAGATGTGAACTTTAGAAGAAAACACTAAGTTCAAGTTTGTACCTTAGTGATTTCTTAAGAACATTATCTTGCATGTGACTAATTCCTTCAAAGATGCAATCTTTTCTTACATGCAAAGTGAAATGGGGTTGTCTTAAGATAAATTAAGGTCCACCTAAGTAAGTCTAGGCTAGATTAACTCTTGGATGAAACTTGTGAAGACCTAAGAAAGCATGCATGTGTTAAATGTGAATTTTATGAGGTTGTTTGGGTAAGATTGGAATAACATGGTACTTGAATATGTTGCATGCTTAAATAAGTGTTGTGAAAATATGTTCTTGGTATCACCTAAATTTCGGCCTAAAGGATGAAGATGAAGGTGAATTGAATCCAAGAAAGAACATCTTTGTAAACAAGCATGCTAGTGGTTGTGAACAAACTACCCACTGTTTTGACATGGTGCAAAGAGGACTCAAAATGAGGAATGAAATCTGGACATTCATAGGAAAAAGGTGTATGTGATGACTAATAAGTTATTTCATAAGCACAAGATAATTAGTGGTCACTTGACATGAAAAGAGGGTAAAATGTCAAACCACTGGAGCTGGACAAAATTGGACAGTGAGATGTGTGACCCTAAACTGAACCTTACTAACGTGCTATCAAATTGGTTTTTGGTATGATGTTAGTCCTATGTGTTTAGCAAATGTGAGAGTTGGAATTGTGGTAAAATAGGTTATGGATTATTTCTAATAAATGTTTTGGTGAAACTGCTCAGGCTGGGAATTCTGGAACTGGACAGAATAGAGTGACGTTTTAGATGGTTTAATAACTGACCTTACAGACCTTCAATGAAGCTAATTTTTGGTACAAAGTTAGCCTTATGAATGTAGCACAAGTGAGAGGTGAAATTTTGTCAAAATAAGCTGAGGATTATTTTTAAGAAATTACGCGGAAAAACTACTCCAGTAACAAATTCTGGAGCTGGGCAGAATTGACCATTGACTGCAATGTATTAAACGAGGACCTTTTGAACCTTAAATAGATCTGATTTTTGGCACAAACCTAGCCCCATGAGTGTAGTGGATATTCCATCTGGAATTTTGGTAAAATGAGCTATGGTTAATTTTTAATAAAATATTTAGTAAGACTGGTCAGACCTGAAAAATAGGAACTGAGCAGAATAGTGACCTCTTTTCACTGACTTAAAAAGGGACCTTATAGATGACCAATAAAGATGATTTTTGGCATGGTAATAATCCTATGAGTGTAGTGGACACGCCAACTGGAATCTTGGTAAAATAAGTTATGGATTATTTTTAATGAATTATTTGGTAAAACTGCTCAACAAAAATTACTGGAGCCAACCTGAAATTAGTAACGAATTTCCAGCCTCAGAAAAGTAACTTAGAGACATGAAAATGGGCTAAATTTCAGTAGGATACTAGTTTCATATGTTTATGGCTTGGCGAGTTGGAATTTCTGGAAAATGAATTACGGATTCACCGCAATGGAATTTTTAGCAAAATCTGTCAGCTCAGTTTCAGCACCTAACACAGTTCGGAAAGTAAGTAAATAAGTCCCTTTACGGTTATTGAAATAATCTGCAATTTTATGACATGTATCTAAGATTCCACTAAACATATTTGTGACAAAGGAATTATGGAAATAGACCTAATTGATTAGCTCAACCGCCCTATGAATGTGAAGCGAAAGTCTTGGAAATATTTAACCTCCAAATTCATGTATGTTGATATGTTATAAGGAATGCATACAGTTATTCATGTCACGGCTTGCATTCCATATCACGGCATGTATCATGCATGATCATGTAACTGATTTTCATGGATTTTATGATGCAAGCAAGTTTTACAAGCGACTACCTTTTCATTATGCATGAAAAGTTTTTTTACGGTCCCATGTTTTTAAAGAAAGCTTCATGATTCCTTTGCCGGCCAAGCATGCGACTAACCCGACTCCAGACCCAGGGTTAATTGGTCTGATGATATGATATGTTCTGGACCCGCTCAGATCCGGGGTTAATTGATCTGATATCTGTTCTGGACCCGCTCAGATCCGGGGTTAATTGATCTGATATCTGTTCTGGACCCGTTCATGCCCGGGGTTAATTGGTCTGATATCTGTTCTGGACCCGCTCAAATCCGGGGTTAATTGATCTGATATCTGTTCTAGACCCGTTCAGGCCCGGGGTTAATTGGTCTGATATCTGTTCTGGACCCGCTCAGATCCGGGGTTAATTGATCTGACACTCTGTTTTTACGACATGTTACCTTATGGGACCAAAATGATGTTCTGACATGACATGACATGACATCATGCATTGCATCTTGCATAATTCACAATCATGAACACATGTTGCATGTCACAATTAATGGTTATAAGTTATTGTTGGTAATGCATTTCCTAATAACATGCTTAAGACGAATGCCAAGTAAGTTCAGGATCCAAGATCAGGTATGGTATAGCATTTCCTAAAACATGCCTAAGTCGAACGTCAAATAAGTACAGGATCCAAGAGCAGGTATGAATTATGATTATTTGAGGTTTTTGGGGTAATACATTCATGTTATGATTCTTTACGTGTTTCATGCTGGTTTATTGTATTCTTGCTGGGTGATCTTTATCACTCACACTTTATTTTTCCCCAGAGCCGGAGAATGCCAAGATAGAATGGATCGAGGACAAGCCGAGAGTACCTTATCCATAAGCGAGGAGTATGAAGAGAGCTAAGCTAAGGACTTTTGTGCTGCCAAGACGATTTGTATTATGACTATGTTTAAACTGTCTGGATTGTTGGTTATGTTATGATTTGGGGTACTACTACTTTTGGGAACTCAGTAAATTAGTGATGCATGTTTGATTTGAAAAGTTTTAATTCTGCCTAAATTTTACTACCATGTTGAATGATAGCATGGGAGTCCACGACTTATGTTATGGATGTTCACATGTTATGCATGACGCCTTGTACTCTCCTCGGTGAAGTACGCCGGGTGCACCGTATCCGGAAGAGGCCGGGTGCGGGGCGCTACAGGTGGTATCAGAGGCCAGGCTCTAGATTTCGGGCAGAACGTAGGACTAAGTTATGATCTTAGCAATCTAAGTTTGATCTTAGACCTAAGTCATGATCTTAGATGAGTGATGACCTTAGACTAAGACCACTTAGACCGGGTTTAGGATGTAATTTAATAACTAATCCTAAACTATGAAAGCTAAGTCTATGACATAAGACGTGTCCTTTTTATCTTCTTTACTTAAGAGTTTTCGATTTTGGTCCTTAGTCAAATTCGATTGATTTTAATTCCGATATTCTAAATAGATGCTAAACCCATAAGTGCAGATGGTGAGACCACGTGGCAGACCTCCGAGAGCACAACCAGCTGCTCAGGAGCCCATTCCACCGCCACCAGCAGAGGTCCCGCCGCCACCTCAGCCGGACCAGAATCCTCCACCACCAGCTCCATAGGCACCTGTTCCTCCGGTCATTCCAGACATGAATGCTTTTCAGGCTTTTTGCCAAGTTGTTACTCAGATAGGGCAAGGCTTAATTCATCAGAATGCTCCACCTCAGCCAGTAAGGGATGCCTAATACTATTTTGAGAAGCTCAAGAGGGCTAACGTACCCCCGTTTGAAGGAAGGCCAGACCCCGATATCGCAGAAAAATGGCTAGATGAGGTTGAAAACTGTTTTGAGCTAATTCAAGCCCCGGAGGAGATGAAAGCTCAGGCCATCCGACCTTTCCTGATCAGTGAGGCCAATCAATGGTGGAAGACAAATCTGCAGCCTTTGCCCAGACCGATTGCCTGGGAGAGATTTCTACAAGAATTCCATAAGTTCTATATTCCCCCATCTGTCAAATTACAAAAGAGACATGAATTTGAATCTTTGAAACAAGAGCCGGGCATGACGGTAGCAGAGTACGCTAACAAGTTCATTGCACTTGGGAGGTTCCAGCCCGTTACGATGAATGACGAAGAGAAGAAAATGCTAAAGTTTGAAAGAGGCCTGAATCCGAGGATTAGGACGTGGTTGGTAAATGCAAATCCTATCAATTTCGGACCACTTCTGGATGCATGCTACCGCATAGAGAGAGATATTATCCGAAGAGATGACGTGGGCCAGAAACGAGAAAGACAAGGGACCGGTAATGAGAAATATAAGAAAGTGGCAAAGAAGAATTTCAGAGGATCAGTTCGTCAAGGACAGAATCAACACCGCAGGCAAAACCAAAATAATCAGCAGAAGAATCAGACTTCCTCTCAACAGCCAGCAATATCGGTTTGCTCTCACTGCCAGAAGAGGCATGTGGGTGAGTGCAGGTGGAAAACAGGAAAGTGCTTTGGATGCGGCAAAGATGGCCACATGATTAAAGATTGTCCAGAAAAAGGAGCGCAGCCGCAGCAACAACAAAAGAACCAACGGCCCCGTACAAATGCCAGAGTGCACGCTATGACAGATGCGGATGTCGAGGAGACTGCTGATGTAGTGACTGATAAGATTTAAAGTTTTATGCCTTCCATACATTTCACTTATACATGTCTATCATATTGCTTAGTAAAATGTGCATGGTTCAGGAACTATATTAGTGTGTAGCGTACCTGCAAATGTGTTGTTCGACAGTGGCGCTAGCCACTCATTTATCTCCCGGAAGTTTGCTAAGAATATCGATCATGATCCAGTCCGATTAGATTCACCTTATAGAGTACAAGCAGCTGGCGATCAGGTGCTTGTTTCCCCTCACATATTCAGAAATTGTGCGCTCGAGGTTAATGACCAGACGTTTGAGGCCAATTTGATCCCCATACCTATGAGTGATTTTGATGTGATACTTGGAATGGATTGGCTCTCAAAGAATCATGCTCATTGACTGCCGAAGCAGGCAGGTCATCATTAAGGACCCAGCTCGAGAAGAGATGTCATTCCAAGGAGGAACCAAATTAAAGAAACCATCTAAGAAAGTCTTTGTTAACGCAACTCGTGCCACCCAAGCATTAAGGAAAGGTCATGAAGGATTCTTGGTTTATGTTCTAAGTGCTGAGCAAGAAGGCCCTACCCTTGCACAAGTTCCAATTGTTAAAGAGTACCCTGATGTATTTCCCGATGATTTGCCTGGACTACCTCCTGATCGGGAGATCGCTTTCGAAATCAACCTTGTACCAGGAGTGGAACCCATATCAAAAGCCCCTTATCGCATGGCACCTGCTGAACTAAAGGAATTAAAAGAACAGTTACACGAACTATTAGAGAAGAAACTTATTCGCCCCAGTGTTTCACCATGGGGTGCTCCGGTACTATTCGTGAAAAAGAAAGATGGAAGTATGCGCCTATGCATCGATTACCGGGAGCTCAACAAAATTACCATAAAGAACAAGTACCCGTTGCCCCGGATTGACGACTTATTCGACCAGCTCAGGGGATCTCGAATTTTTAGTAAGATAGACCTACGATCTGGGTACTTCCAGTTAAAGATAAAGGCGGAAGATGTCCCTAAGACTGCTTTCAGAACCCGATATGGACACTATGAGTTCCTAGTCATGCCTTTTGGTTTGACCAATGCCCCTGCCGCCTTTATGGATCTCATGAATCGAATCTTCCAAGAACAGTTGGATAAATTCGTGGTGGTCTTCATAGATGATATCTTGATATATTCACCT
This sequence comes from Eustoma russellianum, assembly GCA_036186865.1. NCBI lineage: Eukaryota > Viridiplantae > Streptophyta > Magnoliopsida > Gentianales > Gentianaceae > Eustoma > Eustoma russellianum. The sequence continues at coordinate 30,311,849 of AP025055.1, forward strand.
GACGAAGAGACCCACGCAGCCCATTTGAGGACAGTCCTAAACATTCTAAGAGCAAGACAGTTATATGCCAAGTTCAGTAAATGCGAGTTTTGGCTGCGAAGTGTATCCTTCCTTGGTCATGTGATTTCAGAAGATGGGATTTCAGTAGATCCCAAGAAGATTGAAGCTATCACAGAATGGCCCAGGCCAACGAATGTTACTGAAGTAAGAAGTTTTCTCGGACTGGCCGGATATTACAGAAAGTTTGTTGAAGGATTCTCGAGGATAGCTGTTCCTCTCACCAGATTGACCCAAAAGAAAACCAAGTTCGAGTGGGGTGCCGACTGCGAAAGGAGTTTCTCAGAGCTAAAAGCAAAGTTGACGTCCACACCTATCCTAGCTCAACCCACTCCTGGTGAGAAGTATGTAGTATATAGTGATGCTTCGAAGAATGGTCTCGGATGTGTTCTTATGCAGAATGACAAAGTGATAGCTTATGCATCCCGACAGTTGAAGGCATTTGAGCAAAACTATCATGTCCACAATCTTGAACTTGCTGCAGTGGTTTTTGCATTAAAGATATGGAGGCATTACTTGTATGGCGAACGGTGTGAAATTTATACAGATCACAAGAGCCTAAAGTACCTCTTTACCCATAAGGAGCTTAATATGCGGCAGCGCAGGTGGCTGGAGTTAATAAAGGATTACGACCTTTCCATTCAGTATCATCCGGGAAAAGCCAACAAGGTTGCTGATGCATTAAGTCGGAAAGCAAGTCACCCCCGGCAACTACCTCTCCAGCGAGACATGGAAGAGTTCGGTTTAGAAGAAGTTGACTCAGTAGATGAGGTTCTCGCCAAGTTAGTTCTTGTTCCTTCATTGATTGACAAGATCAAAGAGGCTCAAGGGAATGATGAAGCGTTGAGGAAAATCAAAGAAAGGATGAAAGACAAGCCACGAGACGACTTTGAAGTTCGCAGCGACGGCAGTTTATGGTATCGAGGACGGTTGTGTGTCCCCGAAGGCAAAGAACTTAAAGATGAAATTTTGATGGAAGCTCATAATTCTCGATTGTCCATACACCCTGGAGCTAATAAGATGTACCAAGATCTCAAGCAAAAGTTTTGGTGGACCGGTATGAAGAATCAAATAGCAGAATTTGTCGAGCGATGTCTAATTTGTCAAAGAGTAAAAACCGAGCACCAAAGACCCGCTAGATTATTGCAACCCTTAGAGGTGCCGGAATGGAAATGGGATCACATCACCATGGACTTTGTAACCGACTTACCCAAGACTAAGTATGGGAATGATGCTATATGGGTCATTGTGGATCGTTTGACCAAGTCCGCACACTTTTTGGCTATGACGATTAAGGCATCTATGGAGAAGTTAGCCTCTAGTACATTGACCATATCGTTTGCTTGCATGGGGTTACCATAAGTATCGTATGCGACCGCGATCCCCGTTTCACTTCGAGGTTTTGGACAGCCTTTCAAAAGGCAATGGGCACAGAGATTAGAATGAGTTCCGCATTTCATCCTCAAACAGATGGACAATCGGAAAGAACAATCCAAACCCTTGAGGATATGCTCCGAGCTTGTATCCTTGATTTCGGAGGAAGCTGGGATAGAAGCCTTAAGCTCGTTGAGTTCTCTTATAATAATAGCTTCCACAGGTCTATCGGGATGGCACCATATGAAGCGTTGTATGGACGAAAATGTCGATCCCCACTCTATTGGGATGAGATTGGAGACAAGATCTATGCGGGACCCGATATTGTCGAGCAAACACGAGAAAAGGTGAAGCTTGTCCAGCAAAGGCTAAGAGTGGCACAAGATAGAACGAAGATATGGGCAGACGAAAGAAGGAGACCTTTGGAGTTCCAAGAAAGAGAGAAAGTTTTTCTAAAGGTTTCTCCGACTAAGGGTGTTAAAAGATTTGGCATCAAAGGAAAGCTAAGCCCAAGATTCGTTGGACCTTATGAGATACTTGAGAGAGTGGGCGAAGTTGCATACCACTTGGCGTTGCCATCATCTCTCTCCCAGTTACATGATGTATTCCATGTTTCCCAACTTCGTCGATATGTATATGACCCCAGCCACATCCTTGAAGATCAACAGTTGAAAGTTGATGAGGATATATCTTATGAGGAAGAGCCTATAAAGATCGTTGATCGAAAGGAGAAGGCCTTAAGAAAGAGATCCATACCCATGGTAAAGATACAATGGAGGCATCATTCGGAGGCAGAAGCAACATGGGAAACTGAGGAAGATATGAGGAGTAGGTATCCGTATCTTTTTGACTAGTTCGGAAGTTTCGAGGACGAAACTTATAATAAGGGGGGAGGATGTTGTGCCCCAACGACCATGTACTTGAAACTATGAATAAGTGACGAAATAAAAGCGATGATTCCTTCACGTGCATGTTACTTGAGTCAAATTAGCGCTTCTTTATTTAAATTCTTTAAGTCCATTTAGGACAGACACTAAATAGTTATACCAGCGAACGTCACAAGGTGTGTGATACCCCTTGTGAATTCGGCCAAAGGCCATTGATCACCCTTGAAGTAAACTCGTTCTTGTAAGAATACAAACATAATTGATACTCACAAATCAAGATTAAAATCATATTAGATAAAATAGATAGTAGCATAAATTATATAAATGTGGGACATGTTAATTATGAAATGACCAAAACACCCCCAAAGGCCCCCTATTTTCGGTCAAGACCCTCCCAAGGGATCTAGAACCCTCCACAAATTAACCTAAATAAACCAAATAATATTAAATACCAAAATCAACAAACATGCAAAGAATAAACTAGTAAAATAAAAGAAAGAAGACATGCATGCAAGAAAGAAATGACAAAAAAATGAAAGCATGCAAACATGCCCTTACACAATTACAAACCCAACACCCTTTTCTCAACTTTTCACAAAAGCCTTGTCCCTCCATTTGACTCCCCCACCGTCGGTTGCCTCCCCATTATTCCCCCCAACATACTTTATTTTAGCCACCACAAGCTCATCTCAAACCATCTTGGAAATCCTCTCAAGCAAAGCCTAGTAAAACTTAGCAAAATTTCCACCCTTCCATCACCAAGAAAACTTTCGGCCCCTCCCTACTTGAAGGCTAGAAGTCCTCAATCAAGCTTCATCTTCAAGACTCAAGAGACATCTAGGTAAGTCTTGTTCCAAACTTCCTTAAGTGAATTCTTATTTAGTGAAGAATGAAGCTCACATGAACTCCTCCTCTCCATGCCAAAACCGTGGGATTCCATGGTTCAAATAGGTGAAAGCCATCGACTTTCTTAGGTGGTGACATCTTGTGGTGCTTGAATCTCTACTCAAATCTTATTTTGGTAAGATGTTCTAGCCTCAAATACATCCTACTTTCGTTATTGAATAAAGACTAATCTTTTCATTCTAATCTTCTTCAATACCGTATGCTCAAGGAAGGAAGGGGAGGATTCCAACTCAACTCACTTCATAACCAAGCTAAGACAAGAACTTTAGCTTGAAGAGGCAAGTATACACTAGACTCTCATGATTTATTTGAAGAATTAGTGACTTGAATGGCTAGATGTTCCTAAGATGTGAACTTTAGAAGAAAACACTAAGTTCAAGTTTGTACCTTAGTGATTTCTTAAGAACATTATCTTGCATGTGACTAATTCCTTCAAAGATGCAATCTTTTCTTACATGCAAAGTGAAATGGGGCTGTCTTAAGATGAATTAAGGTCCACCTAAGTAATTCTAGGCTAGATTAACTCTTGGATGAAACTTGTGAAGACCTAAGAAAGCATGCATGTGTTAAATATGAATTTTATGAGGTTGTTTGGGTAAGATTGGAATAACATGGTACTTGAATATGTTGCATGCTTAAATAAGTGTTGTGAAAATATGTTCTTGGTATCACCTAAATTTCGGCCTAAAGGATGAAGATGAAGGTGAATTGAATCCAAGAAAGAACATCTTTGTAAACAAGCATGCTAGTGGTTGTGAACAAACTACCCACTGTTTTGACATGGTGCAAAGAGGACTCAAAATGAGGAATGAAATCTGGACATTCATAGGAAAAAGGTGTATGTGATGACTAATAAGTTATTTCATAAGCACAAGATAATTAGTGGTCACTTGACATGAAAAGAGGGTAAAATGTCAAACCACTGGAGCTGGACAAAATTGGACAGTGAGATGTGTGACCCTAAACTGAACCTTACTAACGTGCTATCAAATTGGTTTTTGGTATGATGTTAGTCCTATGTGTTTAGCAAATGTGAGAGTTGGAATTGTGGTAAAATAGGTTATGGATTATTTCTAATAAATTTTTTGGTGAAACTGCTCAGGCTGGGAATTCTGGAACTGGACAGAATAGAGTGACGTTTTAGATGGTTTAATAACTGACCTTACAGACTTCAATGAAGCTAATTTTTGGTACAAAGTTAGCCTTATGAATGTAGCACAAGTGAGAGGTGGAATTTTGTCAAAATAAGCTAAGAATTATTTTTAAGAAATTACGCGGAAAAACTACTCCAGTAACAAATTCTGGAGCTGGGCAGAATTGACCATTGACTTCAACGTATTAAAAGAGGACCTTGTGAACCTTCAATAGATCTGATTTTTGGCACAAACCAAGCCCCATGAGTTGTAGTAGAGATTCCAGATGGAATTTTGGTAAAATGAGCTATGGTTAATTTTTAATAAAATATTTAGTAAGACTGGTCAGACCTGAAAAACAGGAAATGAGCAGAATAGTGACCTCTTTTCACTGGCTTAAAAAGGGAACTTGTAGATGACCAATAAAGCTGATTTTTGTCATGGTAATAATCCTATGAGTGTAGTGGACACGCCAACTGGAATCTTGGTAAAATAAGTTATGGATTATTTTTAATGAATTATTCGGTAAAACTGCTCAACAAAAATTACTGGAGCCAACCTGAAATTGGTAACGACTTTCCAGCCTCAGAAAAGGGACTTAGAGACATGAAAATGGGCTAAATTTCGGTAGGATACTAGTTCCATATGTTTATGACTTGGGCGAGTTAAAATTTCTGGAAAACGAATTACGGATTCACCGCAATGGAATTTTTAGTAAAATCTGTCAACTCAGTTTCAGCACCTAACACAGTTCGGAAAGTAAGTAAATAAGTCCCTTTACGGTTATTGAAATAATCTGCAATTTTATGACATGTATCTAAGATTCCACCAAACATATTTGTGACAAAGGAATTATGGAAATAGACCTAATTGATTAGCTCAACCGCCCTATGAATGTGAAGCGAAAGTCTTAGAAATATTTAACCTCCAAATTCATGTATGTTGATATGTTATAAGGAATGCATACAGTTATTCATGTCACGGCTTGCATTCCATATCACGGCATGTATCATGCATGATCATGAAACTGATTTTCATGGATTTTATGATGCAAGCAAGTTTTACAAGCGACTACCTTTTCGTTATGCATGAAAAGTTTTTTTACGGTCCCATGTTTTTAAAGAAAGCTTCATGATTCCTTTGCCGGCCAAGCATGCGACTAACCTGACTCCAGACCCGGGGTTAATTGGTCTGATGATATGATATGTTCTGGACCTGCTCAGATCCGGGGTTAATTGATCTGATATCTGTTCTGGACCTGCTCAGATCCGGGGTTAATTGATCTGATATATGTTCTGGACCCGTTCAGGCCCGAGGTTAATTGGTCTGATATCTGTTCTGGACCCGCTCAGATCCGGGGTTAATTGATCTGATATCTGTTCTGGACCCGTTCAGGCCCGGGGTTAATTGGTCTGATATCTGTTCTGGACCTGCTCAGATCCGGGGTTAATTGATCTGACACTCTGTTTTTACGACATGTTACCTTATGGGACCAAAATGATGTTCTGACATGACATGACATGACATCATGCATTGCATCTTGCATAATTCACGATCATGAACACATGTTGCATGTCACAATTAATGGTTATAAGTTATTGTTGGTAATGCATTTCCTAATAACATGCTTAAGACGAATGCCAAGTAAGTTCAGGATCCAAGATCAGGTATGGTATAGCATTCCCTAAAACATGCATAAGCCGAACGTCAAATAAGTACAGGATCCAATAGCAGGTATGAATTATGATTATTTGAGGTTTTTGGGGTAATACATTCATGTTATGATTCTTTACGTATTTCATGCTGGTTTATTGTATTCTTGCTGGGTGATCTTTATCACTCACACTTTATTTTTCCCCAGAGCCGGAGAATGCCAAGATAGAATGGATCAAGGACGAGCCGAGAGTACCTTATCCATAAGCGAGGAGTATGAAGAGAGCTAAGCTAAGGACTTTTGTGCTGCCAAGACAATTTGTATTATGACTATGTTTAAACTATCTGGATTGTTGGTTATGTTATGATTTGGGGTACTACTACTTTTGGGAACTCAGTAAATTAGTGATGCGTGTTTGATTTGAAAAGTTTTAATTCTGCCTAAATTTTACTACCATGTTGAATGACAGCATGGGAGTCCACGACTTATGTTATGGATGTTCACATGTTATGCATGACGCCTTGTACTCTCCTCAGTGAAGTACGTCGGGTGCACCGTATCCGGACGAGGCCGGGTGCGGGGCGCTACAACAATGATGCCACATATTCTCCCAATGACTTAGAAGATAATTTTCAAGAGGAGAAGGACTGAATAGGGGGCGGCCAAACCACTTAAAAGAAAAGGAAGAAGAGCAAAACAAATACAAGAAAAAGCATTGCAATCTTGAAGCAAAAAATCGCCTAGCTCTCTTCTTCTACACTCTCTTTCTTTCTTCTTCCTAAAAGCCTATTGTACTTACATTCATCTACTTGAATAGGCTTATCTTAGACCACCACACATTCTTTAGCTTTGTAAAAGATTGATCAAGGTGTGATCAATCTTCAATCTTGCAAGGTGGTGGTGTTCGTGTGCATTGTATTCATCATACAAGGTTTGTAAAGGATTGGAGTTGTTGTGTAACTCCATCAACCCTGTGGTAAGGTGTGTTTGTGTTGTGTGATTAGTGCGAACCGAGGAAGGTGTTCCTCGAAGACTGGAGTAGGTTGTTTATAACCGAACCAGTATAAAATTCTTGGTGTCATTTACTTTCAGCACTTATATTCTGTTTCAGCACTGCTTATCCTTTTTTATTACGTTCGTAAAAATAGTAAATGTTTTTCAAAAATTACTAAACTTTCCAGAATTATATCCACACGTCTTAAGGTTAATTTGGCAAATTTTTCAACCCTTTTGGACAAGTATAAGTCAATCAAACGTCCAAAGTTCTGAGACTAGTGCAGTCTGATTTTTCAGGCTTGCAAAGGTTGAGCCTTTGATAGTATTTGACTAACTTCCCAAAAACAATTTTCAAAACTGTTTCAATATATTTAAATATAACATATAAGGGGTCAGTGGTTAAAATTTCAAAGCATTTGAAGTTACGTACAAAAAGGAATAAATTTTTGAAATCAGTCTACCGTTTCTGGCAGATTCGTGCAATCTGACCACCCACGATTTTTGAAGGGGTTAAATGTTGAATTTAAATCTGAAATTTTTAGGAGACACTCATAACATCTGAGGCTAAGTTCTCTCAAAATTTCAGAATTTTTGAAGACATACAACCTGGTTTTAAAAACGTTTTAAAACTGGTCTTGAGAACAGAAACTGTTTTCAGAAGTTGAGTTCTTGAGTCAAAACAATTTTAAAAACCATACTTTCCGCACCAACTATTCAACCTCCCCCCCTTTTAGTGGTGCCTTGCAGATCCTAAAAGTGGTATTAGAGCGCAGGAACACTCACATTAAAGGATCCAACGATTCAAGTGAGATGGCAACCACAAACTTCAAAACCGAGCAAGAAGGTATGTCGAGCCAAAGGCCTCCTCTTTTGACGGTGAGTCTTTCATTCAATGGAAATTAAGGATGAAGCTTTTTAGATATTGATCTTTGGTCGATTATAGAAGATGGTCCTTTTGTTCCATCAAAGTTATCTACTAAAGATGGAGTCACACTAGAAGTTGTTAAACCTAGACAAGAATATACAAGTGAGGATAAAAAGAGACATAGCATGAACGCTAGGGCTATGCAATTACTTTTAAATGGATTAATTAAGAGTGAGTCTAGTTATGTCTCAAACTGTTCTAGTGCACAAGAAATGTGGAGAATACTCGAAATGAAACACGAAGGCACTAGTCAAGTAAAAGATTCCAAGATAAACATGCTTATGTCCACACTCGAGTCGTTTAAATTATTGCCTAATGAATCTATTGTTGATATGGATCTTCGCTTGACTAATATCTATAATTCTCTTGAGTCTCTTGGTAAAGCCTTTACCATGCAAGAAAAGGTACAAAAAGTCTTGCGAAGCCTCCCATCCGAGTGGGATCCTAAAGTGACCGCAATAGAAGAAAGCAAAGAAACTAAGTCAATAAAGATGGAAGAATTAATTGGATCACTTAAGGTTTATGATAATAAAATCACCATACGGAAATCGGAATCATCTAAACACGGTAAAGCTATTGCTTTTAAATCAAATGAATACGTCTCTACTCCTTCCGATCACGTAGATGATAGTGATTCTGAATCGGATAACGATGACCTAATTCTATTGGCTAAAAGTTTAAGAAAATTTATGAGAAAGTCATTTAGAAACAAAAATAAGGGTACTTCGACTAAAAGAAATAAGAATAAGACAAATGATAAGGATGTCAAATGTTATGAATGCGGCAAACTTGGACATTTATCATATGACTGTCCTAATAAGGAAAAGCAAACAAATAAATACCCTGACAAGGAACGGAGCAGGAATAGACTTGTCTCATAACCTAAGCAAAGGAAACGAGCTCTCAAAGCCTCCACTTGGAGTGATACATCGGATTCCGAGACTGAAACCGAAGAGGAGACTGCACAAGTATGCTTTGTGTCCAAAGCATCGAATGAGGTATCATCTGACTCTGATTCTGACTCTGAGCCTTCTTATGATGATCTTTTTAGTCAGTACTTAGAACTACATAAATTCAATAAGACTCTCGCTAAAGAAAAGAAGCGATTAATTGAAGACAAGAAGATGTTAGAATCCTCTAACGAAAATCTTGTCGCTCAATTAAACGATTCTAAAGAAGAGTCGTCATGCATCATCAATGCAGTAAAGACAGAGATTTCATCATTGACCACGCAAAATCATGAAATGAAATCCGAGATTTCAAGTTTGAAATCAAGAAATACAGACTTAGAGAAAATGATGAAACAATTTGATATGGGATCTAACATGCTGCATCGTATTATCTTATCACAAAAGCATGACAGTGATAAAACGGGTTTGGGATACGTTGAAACAAATGATGTATCCATCAAACCAACTAAGTTCGTAGTGTCTAAGAAAGTGGACACCCCAAAACCAAAAACGGCGTCTAAGATGACGCAAAGATCATCTCTCCCCTCCTCACGCCCCAATTCTTCCTCATATCATGCGAAATACAATTTTGTGCCATATAGATGTGAGAAGAAACAAGTAATGCATACACGTCATCCATTTCATTCATCTAGATCACGCACTACGCATACAAACACAAGGACATATCAAAAACATCCTACATACAATGAGTATAAAGGAGTTCTTGGCCAAAGGCCCAAAGTGCATTCACCACATGTTTACTACATTGCACCTTCATTCTTGCCATTTGTTAGACCGAGAAGGATCACCCAAGTATGGGTACCGAAAGGTACTTTTACCAAGAGGTGATTAACTAACTCGCAAGGACCCAAAGTCAAAAGGGTACCTAAATCATTTTTGCACATTGCAGGGAGCCCACACATCATAAGATACATCTATAAAGTGGTTCCTTGACAGTGGCTGCTCGAGGCACATGACGGGTGACCCGAGCTTGTTCACGAAATTAAAAAAGGTGACAAAAGGCGGATCTGTGACCTTTGGAGACAACAATGAAGGCAAGATCATCAAAAAAGGTACAATTGGTAACCCAAGCACTCTCCAAATCTCCAACGTCTTTTTGGTAAGCAACTTATCCTACAATCTTCTTAGCATTTCGCAATTTATTGACAATGGTTTTGATGTGTGTTTCACTCACCCTTATTGCAATATAATAAATAAAAATGGAGAAACCGTTTTAAAAAGAAAATGAGAAGGAAATATTTTTACGCTTTCTATGGATGATATGGTAGACGCTAAAGTTAAGTGTTTTATGTCAAACGAATCTAATGTAAATTTGTGGCATACACGTTTAGGACACATTGGGATTTTTACACTAGAAAAACTCCAACGAAAGAACTCAATATGAGGATTCCATACGCTTGATCTAGACAACTTTCAGTTGTGTGAATCTTGCATAAAAGGCAAACAAACACACGAGTCACTTAAGCCTAAGAATGAAATAAGCACGACTAGAATCTTAGAACTATTACACATTGATTCGTTTATTCCTAGTCGCACTACGAGCCTTGGTGGGCGTCACTATACATGCGTAATTGTTGATGATTTTTCTCGTTATACTTGGACTATATTTCTTGCACATAAGGATGATAGTGCCATTGAGATTGCGAAATTAATCAAACAACTTGAAAATCAATATGGATTCAATGTGAAAAAGATAAGAAGCGATAGAGGCGGTGAATTTAAAAACAAGAAAATGATTTCATTTTCCGAAGAAAAAGGAATCAAGCATGAGTTTTCGCCACCTAGAACTCCATAATTAAATGGAGTAGTAGAAAGAAAGAATAGAACATTACAAGAAATCGCTAGGACTATGTTATGCGAAAATAAATTGCCTAGATTTCTGTGGGCGGAAGTCGTAAAATGTGCATGCTACATAGTGAATTGTCTATCCATTAGAAAGAAAATAAACAAGACGCCTTATGAGATATTAAATGATTGCATGCCTAAGATTGACTATTTTCGTGTGTTTGGATGCAAATGTTTTGTTTTAAATACAAAAGATAATTTAGATAAATTTGAATCTAAATCAATTGAATGCTTCTTTGTTGGATATTCTATAAATTCAAAAGCATATAGATGTTATGATCCTCTCACTAGACAAATTATAGAATCTATTCATGTGAAGTAAAATGAATCTAGTGAGATTGATAAAGATAAAGAATATGATGATGACTTTGAATTGAAACCCGTGTTGAATGAAGATGATGGTACGTTTGTTATGCATGATATGCATGATACACTAGAAATGCATGATCACTTAGAAATGCATAATAACATAGAAAATAATCAACCAAGATGGCATAGAGATCATCCACATGATCTCATTATAGGCGACATCACTCACGGTGTGCGACCACGTAGAAGAATAACTTCGGATGAAATAAATCAATTTCATGCTATGATTTCTGAAATTGAACCCAAAAATGTGCATGATGCTTTGAGTGATTCTTCTTGGATTGATGCTATGCATGATGAGCTTAATCAATTTGTTAGAAATGATGTATGGGATTTAGTGCCACGACCACAAGATAAGACCATAATAGGCACAAAGTGGGTGTTTAGAAATAAAATGAATGAATAAGGAAAGGTCGTTAGAAATAAAGCTAGACTTGTAGCACAAGGCTATAATCAAGAAGAAGGAATTGACTATGATGAAACATTTGCACCCGTAGCACGTCTAGAAGCTATACGACTTTTACTTGCCATTGCTTGCATGGAAGACTTCAAACTTTATCAAATGGACGTAAAAAGTGCATTCCTAAATGGATTTATACAAGAAGAGGTATACATGAAGCAACCACCCGGTTTTGAAGATTTGAAACATCCCGATCACATGTACAAACTAAAGAAGGTACCATACGGACTAAAGCAAGCTCCTAGAGCATGGTATGATCGTTTTGCTACATTCCTTTTCGAAAATGGTTTTAAACGAGGTACTATAGATAGTATATTATTTTTGAAACAAGAAAAATCGGATTTACTTATTATTCAAATCTATGTTGATGACATTATTTTCGGTTCTACCTCACATAAACTTGTTGAAGATTTTGAAAATTGCATGAAATCCGAATTTGAAATGTCTATGGTTGGTGAACTTAACTATTTTCTTGGCTTACAAATTAAGCAAACGAGTAAAGGCATTCACATAAGTCAAGCTAAATATGTAGATGACATGTTTAAAAAGTTCAACTTTGAAAATTTGAAACCATCCCCCACCCCTATGAGTGTCACTGCTAAATTGGATAAAGATGAACATGGTAAAGATTTTGATAATTCCTTATGTAGATCTATGATTGGTTCTTTGCTATATCTTAGTACTAGTAGGCCTGATATCATGTTCAGTGTATGTATGTGTGCACGCTTTCAAAGTCAACCTAAGGTGTCCCACTATAATGCGGTAAAAAGAATATTCCGTTATATTAAGCACACGCCCACCTTAGGCATTTGGTACGATAAAGATTCCGAATTTAATTTACATGCTTATACTGATGTAGATTACGGTGGCTGTAAAATAGATAGGAAGAGCACGAGTGGCACTTGCCAATTTATAGGAAACTCACTCATTTCATAGTTTTCCAAAAAGCAAGCAAGCGTTGCTTTGTCTACTACTGAGGCTGAGTACATGGCACTTAGCCTTTGCTGCACACAGTTGTTATGGATAAAACAAAAACTCTCGGACTTTGAAATTACCGTAAATAAAATTCCTATATATTGTGATAGTATGAGTGCAATTAACCTGTCTAAAAACCGCGTGTTACACTCTAAGGCCAAGCATATAGAAGTACGCTATCACTTTCTTCATGATCACGTAAATAATAGTAATATTGTCATAGATCACGTTCACACAGAGGCACAAGTAGCGGATATTACCACTAAAGCCTTGAATCAAGCCACGTACGAATCTCTTCGTTCTAAATTAGGCATGATTTCTGCTGATGTGATTTGATTTGATTTTCTTTCCTTATTTACAGGCATATTTTGATTGACTTTCCAAAATAAAGGGGGAGAGAAAGCTTGATTTAAGGGGGAGAGATATACTGATTGCATAAATCAAGGGGGAGCGGGTTTGAAATTTAAAACTCAAATTTTGAATTTATGCATGATTGAAGGGGGAGCGATAGGATTTAAATCATGAGTATAGGTTATTTTGAAAATCATCAAAAGGGGAGATTGTAAAGAAAATGGGGTTTGAGTGATTTCAAAATGTATGATTTAAATGTGCTTAAAAACGTGTATGATATAAATGTGCATGACATATTGCATATAACCTGCCTTATATAGTTCATATATAATGTTGCCGTACTAACGAGCCATGAAGCGTTAAAGCTTACATCAAATGGCAAACATTTGTTGTGTTTATACTATTTTCAGGTGCCACCATTAATGAACTAAACTAGTTCATTAAGTGAAGTACTTAGTTAATTAAACTAAGTAGTTTATTAAAGGAAGTTACATTTGGACAAGGCACAAAGGCAACAAGATTAAGAAAGGAAAGTCTTCTCCTCCTCCTCTCATCAAATATACACGCCATTTATGTGTATATATATAAATATTTTCAATTTTTTTGAAAAAGGCACATACACACATATTCCAATGTACTACCGACACGTTATATATTTTACGTACGTACGTTAACGTCACACCACCATACTTAACTCATATTTATGAGTATATTCAGGCCTTATATCATATGGTATAAGTCATGTTGATGAAAAATTAAATACGACACGTTAAAAGGTTCTAAACCGAAAATTGTCGTATCGGGCGAATACCGAAACTTCGCCAACGTGTCACGTACTTGCCATAAATAGATGGCCAGCCCCTACACCTCAAAAATATCAATAATTTTCATGGCCTACATGTTATTTACAGCCATAAAATCATTCCATGTTGGCACACACAAATCACCCCACATTAATGCCAAATTGTGGAGATTCCAATTTCAATTTTGTCACATGTAAATAGCGCCACTTTAAGACCAGACAAGTGCTGAATATTAAAGTTTAATTTATGTATATTATGTGTAACATAATATATATAACATGTGCAAAAAGTTAGAATTTACTTAGAAAAAAATCAGGTAATCGATAAACATCGAAAATTCGGTTTTCTACGTACACAACACATGGAACATTTTTGGCACATCATACGACATGTATCTAGATACTTTTTACATATGTCATACATCTTAAAGTGTTCTAAAAATTAAATTAAGGGCTGATTGGAATATACCATGTGTGTATTATTAAATGTGTAATATTTTACAAAGTTTGCAAAAATAAAATTCAGCACATGCACACATACATTGCAACGCCTATTCCAGCTGAAATGGAGCACATGTGGAGCCTTGTTGGTATATTGATTGGTCAAGAATCAATTATACAATGTTGGTGACTTAAAGAAAGAAGCTACAAAAGGTAATGTTTCAAATTTTATCTCATTTGTAACACATGCTGAAAATTTCAGCATGTGGATAATAGACTGGCCGAATTTCACCCATTATGAGGCTATATTTTGTGTCTTGAAACATGTGCTTAATTGGAAGACAATTTAGAAGTAATTTGAATAAGTTATGGAATTAAAATTGTGATGTATTTGAATATCACACATGCTGAAAATTTCAGCATGTGCAGAAATGGATATGGCCGATTTTTTGTCTACTAATTGGTGATTTATTTCTAAGAGAAAAATCAAAGAAAATTTGGAAATAATTTGAATTAAAGTACCATGTATCACATGGTGAAATTTCAGCACGTCAAGTCTCATTATGGCCGATTGTTTCATCTATTTTTGTGAGGAAGTTATCTTGCTTAATTTATGTGATGATCTTGGAAGTTATGGTAATTGTTTTATGGTGATTTTGGCACATGTTTTTAGTTGAATTCTCAGATTTTCCTAGTCATCAAGTGATGACAACATTCAACCAATCAATGAGTGTCAAGTAAGCAAGAGTTAAATGATCATCCAATGAAGAGGTGCCAAGTAAGCAAGAGCATGTCACAATGATGCCACATATTCTCCCAAGGACTTAGAAGATAATTTTCAAGAGGAGAAGGACTGAATAGGGGGGCGGCCAAACCACTTAAAAGAAAAGGAAGAAGAGCAAAACAAAGACAAGAAAAAGCATTGCAATCTTGAAGCAAAAAATCACCTAGCTCTCTTCTTCTACACTATCTTTCTTTCTTCTTCCTAAAATCCTATTGTACTTACATTCATCTACTTGAATAAGCTTATCTTAGACCACCACACATTCTTTATCTTTGTAAAAGATTGATCAAGGTGTGATCAATCTTCAATCTTGCAAGGTGGTGGTGTTCGTGTACATTGTATTCATTATACAAGGTTTGTAAAGAGTTGGAGTTGGTGTGTAACTCCATCAACCCTGTGGTAAGGTGTAGTTGTGTTGTGTGATTAGTGTGAACCGAGAAAGGTGTTCTTCAAAGACTGGAGTAGGTTGTTTATAACCAAACCAGTATAAAATTCTCGGTGTCATTTACTTTCAGCACTTATATTCTGTTTCAGCATTGCTTATCCTTTTTGATTACGTTCGAAAAAATAGTAAACGTTTTTCAAAAATTACTAAACTTTCTAGAATTATAGCCACACGTCTTAAGGTTAATTTGGCAAAAGTTTCAACCCTTTTGAACAAGTATAAGTCAATCAAACGTCCAAAGTTCTGAGACTAGTGCAGTCTGATTTTCAGGCTTGCAAAGGTTGAGTCTTTGATAGTATTTGACTAACTTCCCAAAAGAATTTTTCAAACCTGTTTTAATACATTTAAATATAACATATAAGGGGTCAGTGGTTAAAATTTCAAAGCATTTGGAGTTACGTACAAAAAGGAATAAATTTTTCAAATCAGTCTACCGTTTTTGGCAGATTCGCGCAATCTGATCACCCACGATTTTTGAAGGGGTTAAAGGTTGAATTTAAATCTGAAATTTTTAAGAGACACTCATAACATCTGAGTCTAATTTCTCTCAAAATTTCAGAATTTTTGAAGACCTACAACCTGGTTTTAAAAATGTTTTAAAACTGGTCCTGAGAACAGAAACTGTTTTCAGAAGTTGAGTTCTTGAGTCAAAACAATTTTAAAAACCACACTTTCCGCACCAACTATTCAACCCCCCTCCCCTTCTAGTGGTGCCTTGAAGATCCTACAAGTAGATGTTTGGAGCAATACCAGCGTGCGTCAGGACAATTAGTCAATTATAATAAGAGCTAGATGGTAGTTGGGGGAGGTATATCGCCTACAAGAGCGTTCAGGATTTTGAATATGTGTCATTCTCAATTACCAATCCAATATTTGGGATATTTGTTTAAGGGAATTAATCTTTCAATATATTATACAGCGTTACTGTCACATTTTGATATTCGGTTAACAGGATGGTCTCAATGCCTGCTGAGTATGGCATGACGATTAGCGCTTATACAGTCGGTTCTAGCTACTTTGCCACTACATATTATGGCCACAACCCGATAACCGAAAAGTGTTATTACCAAGCTCAATCGAAATATGGACACTTTCTTATGGAACCGGAAGCATCGTTGGCGGGCATGGAATGGTGTGTGCCAACCAAAAGAAGAGGGTGGTTTGGGAATACGTAATCTTGAGGTTCTACAGAAAGCATATGAATGTAAAATGTGGTGGGCACATCATACTTCATCATCCCTTTGGTCATAGTATATGAGGAATAAGTATGGAACTCGACATGAGATGCAGGTGATGGTTTAAGAATCATCTGATTTGAAGCGTTTATGTCATATTCACTCATTTTGTACTTTGCACACGCAAGACACACCAGATGGTCTATTTTGGTTGGAGGATGCACATGGTCAGTTCAGTTTACGAGTAGCATATGAAACTTGCCAGAATCGCAGTGTCGAACAGCCATATGCTCGGTTTATATGGTGGAAGAAAGCACCTAAGCAGGGACAAGTGTTTCTATGGAGATTATGGTATAATTGATTGCCTATGACTGACAATGTTTTGGCCTGGATGGTGCCATCCCGTCTTGTTGCTGTTTTTGTCGAAATGCATCTGGCGAACAGAGCCATATCTTTTATACATGTCCTTTTATTCGTACTATATGGAGTTATCTAGTAGGGGTTTTTGGAGGCCCTCAACCCTCTGATCTGATGATTCGAAGATGTTTAAGACGTTGGTAGCGCCACGCCACTCCCGCCACTATGATGAGGATTCTTGCGGCAGTAGTACCTTTACTAACAACTTGGTCTATCTGGAAAGAATATGCAGCAATATATTTTGGTGATGAAGCATTTTCCCTTTTGCGTCTAAAGGAGCGGATTCGTATCGGCATATACTCCTGGTGCTCTTCCATTCCAGACTCCAGATTTGCAACCTCTATACAGTCGTTACTACAAGCGCATTTTTTGCCGCCCATACGATCTCGCAGAGAGACTGTTGTTCGATGGCATCTGCCCCCAATGGGTAGGTTCAAGCTAAATATTGACGCTGTTGCAGGCCGCAGAGGGCCAGCAGGAGGAGCAATCCTACGCAATCAAAATGTCCATATGGTCCGAGCGTTGAGTTTCCCGCTTCCAGTGTCACCGCCACTACATGCAGAGTTACAGGCTATGCTTTACTCAGTGATTTACTTTACTACTTTGGGGTTTTGTGAGTTGTATATTGAGACTGATTGCCAATATTTGATAACACTTCTAACGGCCTCAGTCCCATTATCGGGACGGCTGGCCAATAATGTAGCACGTCTGAAGAATTTCTTGTCTCTTTTGCATCCCACTATCTTATATGTCCCGCGTGAGGGAAATTCGGTGGCCCACACTTTAGCATAGCATGGTCTAATGCGGAAGATACGATTCACATCTCAGAGAACTTTGGATCTTCCACCTATGGCGCGGGGTAGTTTGAGGACGGACGTGACTACTGCATATATTCGAAATTTAGGATAATAACAGCATTTATCACCTTTTTCATCTGCATCCATTTGATGCAGGCGATCGGGTATTTTCTCATTCATATTTATACTTTATAGTTATTGTATGTGGTCCTCTTTTTGATAACAGGATTTGTATTTTTGCTGAGCATGTTCACATATCGGTGGGAAGCAACATATAGTACATCACACTTTGGGCTGCCATGGTGTGGATTCCATTTGTTGCCCGTACCAGCTATGGCTACGGGCGACCCGGCTATTCGGGATACAATGGATGGAAGCATCGTTCTTGTGAGGTGGCATTTGGGCGTGGTTTTTTCGTGGTTTCCTGTGTTCTTTGTGAATACAGGCATTGTTGGTGTGTTCATTACATTCCTATTACTCTGCATACATATTGATTATAGGGGACACACTGATTGTTTTTTCTGGCATGCACGATTTATGCTGATGCTGCATGAGGACTCCTTTTGTCGCAAGAATGGATGGATGCTGGACTTATTTCAAATAACGTTGAAAGTGTTTCTACCTTGGCAAAAACATCACAACTCATCGCTATTCTCGGTTTTGAGGGACTACATTGGTTTACATTAAGGGGAATTCAGGCAATGTCTAATTCTATATCTTACATACGTCATAGTGGCTCAACTGGCTAGTTCGGTGGGGGTATGCGGCACATATTGTACATTACTTATTTCAGTTATATTGTTCACTGTGATTTGTAAGGGATCAACGTTCCAATTATATAAATATGTACACTTTTTTCTTTGCCAAGGTTTTATCCACAAGGGTGGTTTTTCTTGGCAAGGTTTTAACGCGGCATATCATAAATGATTGGAGGTTGACAATCATTCGATCACTACATTCGCTTTTTTCGTACGACAAACCTTTATGTAAAATGGTTTTCCTCCACCACAAGTGAGGCCTCTTTTAATAAAATTTTTTCATCTAAAAAATATTCATATATATACATATATATGTGTGTGTGTGTATGTTTGTATATATATTATGCTTCACTTATGCCGAAGGAATACCAAATTACATCATACGGCGTCATCATACGAGAAAAGTGAATGTAAAGATCTAAGTATCGTCAACTTCCAATCATATATGACACGCCGTATTAAAAACTTACCAAGAAAAACCACCCTTATGGATAAAACATTGGCGAAGGAAAAAGCGTACATATTTATATGATTGGAGCTTTGGCATGGTACATAAAATCCCATCTGAAAGCATATATAGGAAGTAGGAGTTGTATTCTTGCAACACTTGAGGTTGTGACAAAGCTGCATAAATTGCTGGCCTCCGTGTGATGCCTCGGTTACCAAAGCGTGAGAAATGCTCATGTAGAAACCTCGCCATACAACAAGAATGCGGCTTAGCATGACGTGACGAATCGAA
Source organism: Eustoma russellianum (assembly GCA_036186865.1). Classification (NCBI taxonomy): domain Eukaryota; kingdom Viridiplantae; phylum Streptophyta; class Magnoliopsida; order Gentianales; family Gentianaceae; genus Eustoma; species Eustoma russellianum. Next base: position 30,331,110 of record AP025055.1, read on the forward strand.
GCAAATATAAAGAATATATGAAAAGTAAGAAGTACCGGGGTTGTCCATATTAAATCATAATATGGACATCTACGTTGTTGTAACCATAGCAGCTCCATATGAATGTTAAGGCCGAAAGCGTGGAATGCCATCTGTGAGTGCACTTCCTCGCCATACCTAGCAATTGTTGAACATGTTGCCATTCCAAAAAGCGTTGGAGAATCTGCCCCCATTGTGCAAGATAATGCGCCATCATATTTGCTTGTCGAGAAGAAAAAGAAATAGAATGATGACCCAATGATAGAAAGGACCGCAGTATTCTCGCCCACTGCAAATTGCTACTATGAGCCTGATCAACCACTCCTGATGAATCTACCTCCACATCAATCGCAATGTAGTTCCTGGCAAAGAAGATAAGGGAAATAGCCGCGGTTTGCAATCCCGCTAGCAATAGAGTGGTTAAAGGTAGAGGAAACCTATAGCCCCAACAACATAGCTTTTTGATGAGCGAAGTACTGACCCTGCAGCCGCACTGCGATGAGCATGAGTTGCATCCACATTTAGCTTATAACGGCCCACCAGAGGGTGCAGCCAACGACTAATCCGAAGGCGACGCACACAAAGTGGTGGCGAGAGACCACACGTAATCAATTGTGAATCATAGGCTGCATATTTTGAACTCCGCAAGGAAGAACACCAATCAGAACGGCAAATAGATTCACACACGTGTTGCCTTGCCCAGCTGTCCTCACCAAATGTGATGGCCGCATATGCTTTCCTAACTTCCCACATGACAATGCCTGGTATAACAAGATGCAAATTACCGCGTAATGTAATGCCTTTTGTTGAAGTCCACCATGCAAGAAGATACCCAAAGATATTAGATACAATTGGCCGTGGTCCATCCACCAATTCCACATTATACTTTCATATGCTTTTCACCTCCAAGCACTGGAGAAATAAGTGTTGCGTCATTTCAGGCGAGATAAGATAGAATGGATATCGTGTAGGTTGTGCAACCACAAAACGGATTAAATTATCCGGCAATGGTAACGCACGATGATAGAAACGCCATAAGAGGATCCTCAAGTTTGGTGAAAACAATTTATGCCAAATAAACTTATGGGAAAATAATGTCACATGCTGTTGACAAAACAGAGAATAGGCTGCACGGATGGAAAAATGCCCATGAATTTCCTTCTCCCATATCAATCAGAGACCAGTTGCGATACCATGGAACAGTTGTCGTGGACTGAACATAATCGTTTCCAGACCAGAGAGTCTGTTATCCGAGGAAGATAATGGCCTTGGCGTCCATATTTTGCAGCCACAAATTGCTGCCAACCAGTGGTGGTAGTATGATATCGCCACCAAATACGGAAAGAATAGGCCTGCTGTAGCATAATAATGCGTCGATGCCCAAGACCACCCTCCTGTGTAGGAGTAAATAATCGATGCCATGAAACCCATTGATAGCATGTAATTCTCTAGAACCCAAAAAAACAGATCCGACAATATAATGCACGAATAGTTGTCAAATCAACTTCGTAGCAGCAATATAATGCAGAGGTATAGCACTCAAGACATGAAGAATAAGAATGAATTTTCCCACTGGTGATAGCAAGCGAGAATGTCATATCAATCGAGTATCAAAATGACAGATAAGCAGCAAACAATAAGACGACTTCATACGACCCTTCACGAGATTGACACCCATATATTTTAGTGGCATGTGCACGGATGTCATGTTTAAGGCACATTCCATGGCATGAATCCGTGTTTGAGGCACAGTACTAGCAGGAGCAAATGGCTTTTCCGATAATTCACCACTTGTCCAGAAGCACGCTGATATTGTTCTAAGAATCCATGGAACCTCTGAAGGTTGTCCATAGCACCGTTTAAGAAAATGAGTAAATCGTCCGCAAAAGTCAAGTGAGATATATGTTGAGGGAAACGGCCAAGGGCAAATGGCTGCAAGACACCTTGCGCAATCAAAATATTCAGCCCTCTGCGAAAATGCCTCCATGCTGCTAAGATAAATAAAGTAGGAGATAAGTATCTCCTAGCTTAAATCCACATTGAGGCTAAAAAAACCACTCGGAGATCCATTAATGAGCACCGATATATATGTACCCTTCAAATGATTTAGAATAATGGTAATGAACCGCTCTGAAAAACCAAGGCACCGCAGAAGTTGCTGTAGAAATGTCCAATTAACTCGATCAAACGCTTTCATCATATCCAACTTGATCATAATATTTGAACCCCGGATCTTTTTGTCTAGCAAATGGACCATTTTCTGGGCGAGCAATACCTGATCAGAGAGACCATGACCTTTTAGAAATCCAACCTGTTCAGGAGATATTAACTGTTCTGGAGCCTGGAGGCGAGAATCCGTGTCTCAATTTTAGAGACAGTTTGACAAACTAATAGGCCGATAATTCGCGAATGTCTGCGGATGTGACGTCTTTGGAATTAAGGTAATTAAAGAACTACCCATTGCCTTCGGAATACAAAAACCCAGAAAGAATTCATGAATAGCGCGATGGACATCACCATTGATATATCCAGGGGCGTTCACAAGGGGGGGCATGGGGGGGCAGCTGCCCCCCCAACTCGGAGAAAAAATTTAGGTAGTAGGTAGATACAGTTGTATTTTTGATTATCTAAATTTAAGGTATCTGTTTTTTAATCCCAAAACTATCTCATGATATGTGATATATGTGTGTTACTAGCCTAGTGAATAATTTCTTTGAGATTCTATCGATGATTGTTAATACTGTGGGTGCTTCATGCAAAAGAAAGGGTTCCCTTCGTCTGTTACACAACGGCAAAGTTCTAAGAAAATTAGAAATGGGTGAGATTTCGAGCGGAAGGGGTAAAAATCAAGAAAGAAGCTTAGCCCGACCAAGTGACACATGTTGGGGTTCTCACTACAGAACATTGCTCCGACTTTTTGAAATGTGGAATCCAATTGGAGAAGTACTATTCTAGTTGTACAGAGATGGTGAGAATATAAAAATCAGAAATACAGCATCGGGATTAGTTGATAAGATGTACTCTTTTGAGTTTGTATTTATCGGAAAGTTTATGTTTCATAAAGGTACTTAATTTCTATTCATTGTAATTGATACGTACACTATTGATCATTGATTTGTCTATATCTTGCTTTTTTTCATATAAAATCTTAGATAATTGACATCATTGCTACGGAAATGGATACACACTTCACCGAAGCCAGCACAGATTTACTTAGATGTGTGATGTGCCTTGATCATTCCAATTCTTTTGCAAATTTTGATCATGGTCAATTGCTACACCTTGCTGAGTTATCTCCAGACGATTTCACTACCAAGGATCGAATTGAGCTCAACCATGAACTTAAAAGTTACACTGGTGATATGAAATCAAATGAAGTATTCTCTCATATTACTAATCTTGGAGTTCTTGCAAAGAAGATGGTGAAGTTGAATTATCACAATTACTTTCTTTTAGTATATCGGCTCATCAAGTTAGCACTGATCTTACCTGTTGGAACAGCGAGTGTGGAAAGAAGTTTTTCTGCGATGAATATAATAAAGACTGATCTGCGTAACCGATTGGGAGACGACTTACTATCGGACTGTTTACTGTGTTACTTCGAGAAGGAAGTTTTTGGAACCATTTCAAATGAAAACATTATGCAACAATTTCAGAATTTGGGAACTCGAAGAAATTTATTGTGGCCACTGATAATCCCTCCTGGTGCTCGTCCTTCATTTCGTAAATAAAAGGTATGTCGAACGTCAAATTAATAACTTTTGTTGGATATTGCTGCTTGTTAATGTTGCTTATGAATAACTTTTGTTGGATATTGTTGATGGTTGCTTATTATTGTTGCATTTTGATTAGTAGATGTGTTGGTTTAGATTTTATGTTATAATATTTGCATATATCTATATGGTAAGGGAGTTTTTGACGGATTTCCAATGGAATGTCTATTGAGTCCGAAAAGGTGGACGGTGATCCCATAGTGTGAATTTTGCCCCCCCAAGAAGTAGTCGCTGCGTCCGCCACTGGATATATCCCAGCAACTCAAGAAGAAAGGGCCATTATAACCGTCGGGTCATGTATCTCTGTTGGGATCAAAACACCAAGTGGCGTCTTTCACTTCTTGAAGAGATGGCTGACACGTCAAAAGGTAATTATCAGCCGGAGTGAGAAGACGCAGAATATACTGCAATATGTCCTCAACATCCGCAATAGGTTCATTTGAGAATAATCGCTGAAAAAAAGAAATAGCTTCCTGCCGTATACTGTCAGGGGTGTCGCAGATATCACCAGTCTCGGATTTAATATATGTAATGCTCTGTCGGAGCCGTCTCTCTTTAACCATATTATGGAAAAAAGATGTATTGGCGTCCCCACTTTGTATCCATTTTACTTGGGCCTTTTGCTCCCAAAACCTCAACTCACGGTTCACAGCTTGCTTATAAAGTGCCTTAGATGCTTGATAATGCATGCGATTCTCCGGTGTAGGATTCTGATCATATATTGTCTCCTGCCGCACTACTTCCTGCTCTGCCGCGGCCAACCCGTCAAATACATTGCCAAATACATTTAGATTCCAACATTTAAGATCCCTTTTTAGGCACTGAAGTTTATCATACAGACCACGCACCCCACCAGTGATTGGATAAGACTCCCACATTTCTCGAATATAAGGCAAGAAATCCGATTGATCAACCCATATATTCAAAACCGAAATGGCTTCGGAGCAGAAATGGACGTATGAACACACTTCAACAATAAAGGGGTCAACAATAAAGGGACATGATTCGATGTTAGACGGGATAGGTGACGCAACCTCAGCATGTGAAATAGATTGTTAAATGTAACATTGCAAAGTATACGATCAAGCCGCACAGTCCTTAATCCCCGCCTGCCAACCCATGTGAACGGACTCCCCTGAAATGGCAAATCCATCAAGGCACAACGATGAACACACTCAACAAATTCCTCCAAAGAAGGAAGAACATGCATGGATCGCCCAAAATGTTGCCCAACACTTATGTAGGTATTAAAGTCTCCTCTTACCAACCAGGGGATTGACACTTGAGACTGAACCGTAGTAAGCTCTAACCATAACCTACGTTGATCAGTGATAGTATGCATGCTATAAACAACCGAGAACCAAAACTTTATGAATTGTGCCCAAAATCAGAAACTGTACATGTGTTGCTTGCTCACTGTGAACCGTATCCAATAGAGACAGTCGATCTAAGTTCCAAAAAATCCAAATCTTATTGCGACAAGTACTAAGTGAAGCAGTAAAGCATAACTTAAGCTGTGTCCGAAACAAATGACCATCAGATTGATTAAGTTCTATAATAACAAGTATCCGAAGGTTATGAACCTGTATGAGACGTCGCAAACAAGCTAATGAAGTTTGAAGTCCGCCCACATTCCACATAAGAATATTCATGATGACTAGGAAGTGTAAGAGCTGGAGGTAGAAGGCCCACGCGAACATGTGAGCATTGACCGGGGGGAGGTGCTGGCAACTCAACCTGCATGCGCCTTTCCTACGTGTGTTTCCGGCTGTGGTTGTGCATAGAATCAAGGATAGGCAACAATCCAGCCTCGACATCAAACTCCAATCTGTTCAACTTACCTTGGATATTCTCCGCCGATAACTTCATCTCTTGTTTCCATGCATCCGTGACTGTACCGAATATTTGATCCCAAAAGACCTTTTGGAAGGCCTCATCAATCGCTGTGAAATCCTGTACGAAGTCAGCATGACGAGAAGCCCGACCACTGTATGATATTTCTGTATCAGAGACAGTCGCAATCAGGACATCGTCATGGGGTAACTCAGCATTTTCATGAGATATTCCAATTCTACCGAGGTTCACCAGAGGATGGAGTGAGTGATCCTCCGATGTAATCTGATGCTAATGGGATGCAAATTCATCCCGTTGTGCAGTATCATGATAATCCATGGCTGACAGCGCAGGGCCTCTCAGAGGAGACTGGATTGGGGCCTCTAGAGGTATTGGCGCTGGAGGTCCCGGCAACACCATGTCTCGCTGCAATATAGTCACTGGTGGCTGATCAATTGGGTGTTTCATCGGTGTCCAGCGTTGATGAAGATCAGGACGAGTCACTGGTTCGGATTGAATAGGCTGAGGGGCTGAATCCTCCAATTTGCAACTCCTTAAATCGTGGTCAAGAACTCTGCATTATGAACAAAATGCCAGAAGGTCTTCATAAACAACCGCCGGATGGAAATCAAACTCACCACTACGAATATGCAATTTGGTGGGTAACACTTTGGAGACATCAATTTCAATACAAATCCGAACTACCGAGGGCCGTGATCAAGCTACAGTGGCTAAATCCAAACGAAGAGGAGAACCCAACATCTGAGCAATATCAAATAGGCTGCGCATTCATGCAAAAAGATAGGGAGGCCATACAGCAACAGTGCAACACCTAAACCAGAACAATACGAGTGTCATATTGTGGATCGTAGTTTGGCGTCCATTTAGTGACGCGTATATGATAACTTAGGACAAGCCATGATCGCCGATAGAACTATTTATGATAATCATCTTGATTTGCAAAATTTAGAAGAACATGGTGGACATCTAAAAAACCAACCTTTGGAGTTTGTTTAAACCCGATGCGCTCGATTGCCCCTTGGAGACGTTTCATTGATGGATGTCGATTCCAAAAGAATCCGATGAGAGAAAAACGATTAGGCTCCGATAAACGACTTACCTCTTCACCGAAAAAAACTATTGACGGCAACCCCTTAAAACGGGAGATCTCTCGAGCGTGAGGGGCTGCCGATCGGCCAATAAGCACATCCGCAAAAGACTTTTGCTGGGGCTGCGACATGATGCCCCCGTGCTTATGAAAAAGAAGAAATCAGAGATCGAGGGAATGAGTTCCGGGTCAGATCACAGCAGGCAAAAAAGTAGGTAAAAAATGAGGCTTCCAATCACGCGTCGCCACGTGTACAAAAGCAAGTTGGTGTTGAAATTTTTTTATTAAAAAAAAACTGATTTTATACACGTGGCGACGCGTGATTGGAGGCCTCACTTTTGGCCTCCTTTTTTTCCTGCTGAGATCTCATCCGAATGAGTTCGCCAGAATCGCTGCCAAATGGCCGTCATCGCCGTACCTCCTACGTACATATATCGTGTGTATATATATGTATATATATTTTTTTGATGGAAAAGATTTTATTAAAATAAACCTCACTTGTGGCGGAGAAAAACCATATTAAATAACAAAGTCATCGTATGAAAACAGCGAATGCAAAGAATGAATAATTTCAACCTCCAATCATATATGATATGCCGTATTAAAATCTTGCCAAGTAAAACCACCCTTGTGGATAAAACATTGGCGAAGGAAAAAGCGTACATATTTATATAATTGGAGCGTTGATCCATAACAAAGCGCAGAGAACAATATATCCGCCAATATTCAATATGTACCCCGAGTCGATGTAGGCCATCAAACCCGAGAATAACTATGAATCTGCAATGTGCAAGCAACATTAGATAGTGCCACGACCGACACTCTTCCAACTGTAGGGGTATTGAGTCCAACAGCCATCCATTCTTGCGACAAAGAGAGTCCTCGTGCGGCGTCAGCAGAAACCGTGCATGCCAAAAAATATACTCAGTGCCTCACATATGAGTAAGATGTATAATAAATATTGTGCATGTAAGAAACATACCAACGTTGCATGTATTCACCATGAACACAGGCAACCACCAAAATGCTACGCCCAAGACAATATGCGAACATGCGACGAGCCACCCCTGAAGAATGTATAATGTACTGCGCAGGATCTCCCACCAATATGCAAACATGCTCAGGAAAAATACCAATCATGACATCAGAAAGAGGAGTATGCACAATAACCGTAAAGGATAAATATGAACAAGAACATACTCATCGCCTGCACCCAAAAGATGCAGGCAAAAAAAGGAAGAAATGTTGTCATGATGCTAAAGCACGAATATATGCAGTATTTGCGTCTGTCATCAAACTGCCCCGCGCCAATGGTGGAAGATCCAAAGCCCTCTGAAATGTGGTTGATGACCTCCGCATTACCCCATGTTGTGCTAATGTGTGAGCCACCGAATTTCCTTCGCGTGGGACATATAAGGTACTGCAATGCAAAAGAGACAAGAAAATCTTCAAACGCACTACATCATTGGCCAACCGTCCCGATAAGGAGACTGAGCCTGTTAGAAGCGTTATCAAATATTGGCAGTCCGTCTCAACATACAAGTCACAGAAGCCCAATATAGCAAAGTAAATCACTGAGTAAAGCATAGTCTGTAATTCCGCATGTAGTGGTGGTAAAACTGGAAGAGGGAAACTCAATGCACGGACCATTTGTCCATTGTGATTTCGCAAGATTGCTCCTCCCGCTGCCCCTCTGCGCCCGCAGCCGCATCAATATTGAGCTTGAACCTACCAGTCGGGGGCAGACACCATCGAACAATAGTCACTCTACGAGATTGCATGGGTGGTGAAAACTGTGCTTGGAGTAACGACTGTATGGAAGCGGCAAATCTAGAGTCTGAAATAGAAGAGCACCAGGAGTATATGTCATGTCAAATCCTCTCCTTTAGACGCAAAAAAGAGAACGCTTCATCACCAAATTGTATTGCAGCATCCTCTTTCCAAGTAGACCATGTTGTTAGTAATGGTACGACTGCCACGAGATTTCCCATCATTGTGACGGAAGTGGCATGTTGCCACCACCGTCTTAAATATCGACGAAACATCGGATCAGTGGGTAGCGGCTTCCCAAAAAACCATGCGAGATAACTCCAGATAGCCCTAATAAGAGGACATGTGTAAAAGATGTTATTCTTCTTACCCGATGCATTTCGGCAAAAACTGCAGCAAGACAAAAATGGCACCATCTAGGCCGAAACATTGTCTGGCATAGGCAGTGCATTATTCCATAATCTCTATAGAAAGACTTGTCCCTGTTTAGGTGCGTTTTTCCACCATATAAACCGAGCATAGGGCTGCGTAGCAATGCTAGTCCTAAAAGTTTCATATGCTATTCGTAAGCTGAACTGGTCATGCGCATCATCCAACCAGAATAAACCATCTGATGTGTCTTGCACATGCAAAGTACAAAATGAGTGAACACGTCATATACGCTTCCAATCAGATGAGTCATAAACCATCGCATGCATCTCATGTATAGCACCATACTTATGCCTCATATACTGACCAAATAGACGAGGAAGTCTGATAAGTCCACCATATTTTACACTCAATACACTTTCTGTAGATCCTCAAGATTGCGTATCCCCAAACCACCCTTGTCTTTTGGATGACACAAAGAATTCCACGCCCGCCAATGATGTTTACGATTCCAAAAAAATTGGCCCTTTTGCGATTGAGCTCAGTAATAACACTTTTGGGTAAGCATGCTGTGGCCATACTATGCAGCGACAAAGCGGCTAGAACTGACTGTATAAGAGTGAGTCTCCCTGCCATACTCAATAGGCGTTGTTACCATCCTTGTAACCGAGTATCAAAATGTGAGAGCAAATCTATACAATATCATGAGCGATTGATTCTGTTGAACAAATATGATCCCAAGTACTTGATGGGTAATTGAGAATGACGCATATTCAAAATCCTCAACACTTGTGTGGACGATATACCACCCCCAATAACCATCTGAATCTTATTATAATTAACTAACTGTCCTGACGCGCGCTGGTATTGCTCCAAAAATCTACTAAATGCCTGAAGATTATCGGCTGACCCATTCAAAAAAACTAAAAGATCATCCGCAAAGCCAAGATGCGAGACCACTGGAGATCGTCCACCATTAAAGCCTGTGATAATCCCCGATTGAAATAACGCCTTTAAGCCTCAAGAAAAACCTTCTGATGTAAGAGTAAATAGCAACGGTGACAAAGGGTCACATTGTTTGACTCCTTGAGAAGGACAAAAAAACCACAAGATTTACCGTTAATCAACACAGAATAATGCATGGCAACCAAATTGTTCATGATAAGACGCACGAACCTGGCATGAAAACCAAAGCGCATAAGTAACTGTTCAAGGTATTGCCAGGATACTCTATCAAATGCATTTGCCATGTCCAAATTGATCATCACATGTCCAGCCCGACATTTACTATCTAAAATATGCACCATTTCCTTAGCCATAAGTATTTGTTCTGAAATTCCCCGCCCAGACATAAAACCCGCTTGCTCCGGCGAAATCAACCTAGGCAGTAACTTAGATAGACGAGAAGATATAACACGAGTAACAACTTTGGAGATGAAGTTCGTTAAGCATATGGGACGGAAATCAGCAAAAGTACCTGGATTAGGAATCTTTGGCAATAAACAAAGCAAAGAAGCCGCCATTTTGCTTGGCACCTGAATCCCCAAGAAAAACTCTTGAACCGCCAGCAGCACATCTCTCTCCACAAGATCCCAAAAATGTTGATAAAAAGAACCAGAAAAACCATCTGAACCAGATACACTAGTTGGACTGAGACTCCAAACTGCGCACTTAATCTCCACCGCCTGGGCAAGCTTTGTAAGTCATCATTATCTTGCTCAGTGAGTATCTTAGGGATCATCATCATTCTGACCCAGTATATCCCAACGCTAGCAAAAGCTATCGTTAGGGTCTGGGGAGGGTAAGTGGTAGGCAGACAATACCTCTATCCCAAGGGATAGAGACTCTGTTTCCAGTGAGACCCTCGGCTCTATATGTACCTGCATAAATGTCATAATAATAGAGATCTGTTGTGCTAGTGTGTTAGTGAGGAAATTCAAGAAATACAAAGAAAAGACTTTCGATATTAAAATACACATCACGTGTATATGTACATGTAATGTAAAACAACGGTATAACATACGCAACCAAGTAGAAAGTCAACCTAAAGCGTAGATAGTGTCTACGCCTATCTATGTCCCTAAATATACTATAAAGTGTCCCTATATATGACATATACCTCGTTAACCTTGATCTTATGTCTCTATGAACTCCTATCTTGGACCATGTCCTACGAGAGGTGCAAATCTAGTAGGTCGTGCTTAATATGCTCATCCCAAGTCAGTTTGGGCCTGCCTTTACTCATGTTCCCCTCTACAATGAAACTTTCAATTGTTCTGACCGATGCCGTTTTCTGTCTCTGCTTGACATGCCCAAACCATCTCATTCTTTCCTCCCTTATCTTATCTGCTATACTAGCCACGCCTAACCTTTCTCGAAACACCTCGTTTCTGATCCGGTCTAGCCTTGTATGCCCACACATCCACCTCAACATCTTCATCTCTGTCACTTCTATCTTCTGTAATTATGATCTCTTGATGGCCTAGCAGTCTATCCCATATAGCATTGTCGGTCGCACTGCCACCCTATAAAATTTTCCCTTCAATTTAGTTGGAAATTTTTGTCACACAGCACCCCTGAGGCAGCCCTCTATCTACACCAGCCTGCTTGAACTCGATGTGCTACATCACTATCTATGTCTCCATTCTGCTGCACAAATGATCTTAGGTACTTAAACTTACTTACTTGTTGTACCACTTGACCATCGATGGTGAGCTGGCTATCCTCACTGTCTGCTACGCCGCTGAAGTCGCAGTGCAGATACTCTGTCTTAGAACGGCTAATCTTTAACCCTTTTCTCTCTAGAACACCTCTCCACTGCTCTAGTCTCATACTCAGGGTATTTCTACTTTCTGCGACTAATACAATATCGTCAGCAAAAAGCATACACCACGGAACTGCCTCCTGTATCGGCTTTGACAACTCCTCAAGGACTGCTACAAAAAGAAATGGGCTCAACGCAGACCCTTGATGGAGACCGACCTCCACCGGAAAGAAGTCCGTATTCCCTACAGGCGTACGAACGGTTGTTTTTGTCCTAGCATACATATCTCTAATTATGTCTATATACTTTATAGGGATCCCTCTTGCATCCAGACTATCCCATATCATGCTACGTGGTACACTATCATACGTTTTTTCACGATCGATGAAAACCATATGTAAATCGCGCTTCTTCTCCCTATACTTCTCCATTAATCTCCTGAGAATGTGTATTGCTTCCGTAGTTGACCTTCCTGACATAAAACCAAATTGGTTCACCGTAACCTGAGTTTCTCTCCTAATTTGAGTGCCGATTACTCTCTCTCATAACTTCATGGTATGCTAAGCAACTTAATCCTTCTATAGTTCCCACAACACTGTGCGTCTCCTTTGTTGTTATATAGGGAGACCACGACACTTTTTCTCCACTTATCTGGCATCTTTCCTGTTTTGTAAATACGGTTGAACAGAGTAGTTAGACATTGGACCCCTTCCTCTCCTAAATACTTCCACGCCTCAATGGGTATGTTATCTAGACCGACCATTTTAGCTCTTCCCATCTTCTTCAGTGCTCTCATCACCTCTCCTTGTGTGATGTTCTGACAGTCAGAGTTATTATGTTGTTGTTGTTGGTTAGTGGTGCTTTCTCGTTTTTCGTAGTCGGCACTATTGCCATTGAAAAGATTGTGAAAGTATGCTTGCCATTTCAACTTGATGTCTTGTGCTTTGACTAACACATGTCCACCTTCTCCTTTTATAAACTTCACTCCTCCTAGGTCCTGCCTTTTCGATCCCTAGTTTTGGCAATCTTGAACATATCCTGCTCTCCTTCTTTTGTTTCTAGTCTCTCATACATCATTTTATAAGTTGCAGTCTTTGCCTCTGTCAGTGCCTTCTTCGCCTCCTTCCTGGCGATTTTGTAATTCTCCTTCAATGTCACTTTCTCTTCCCCATTTGTGCAGCTTAACAGCTCTCTAAAAATCTTTTGTTTGTCTTTTATTTTTTGTTGCACATCCTCGTTCCACCACCATGTCTCTTTATGTACGGACGTCTTTCCTGTTGTTACCCCGAGCGTTTCTCTCGCCGCTTGAGTAATAGTAGTCGATATAGCCTCCCACATCTGATTTGTGTCATCAACCAGACGGTCTAGTTTCTCAGAGATACCCTTGTCTCTGAATATATTAATTTTGTCGTCTTTCAAACTTCCCCATCGAATCATGGGTGGGAATTTTCCACCCCCTTACTCCGCTTTTGGCTCAATGTTATAACTACCACTAATAAATGGTGTTGCATCACCGCTATCTCTCCTGGTATAACCTTGCAGTCCTTCCACAACCGTCCGTATTTAAACCTCATCAGAAAATTATCGATCTATGTGTTATGTCTTCCGCTGCTAAACGTGATCAAATGTGATTCTTTTTTCTTAAAAAACGAGTTTGTAATGCCTAGGTCATGGGCTACTGCTAGGTCTAGTAGATCTCTACCCTGTTCATTTCTATCTTCATAACCAAACCCGCCATGTACCGACTGAAAACTATCGCTATTCTTTCCAATATGTCTATTAAAATCACATCCGATACAAATTCGTTCTTCCCTGGGTATTGCCTTTAACACTACATTTAAGCAATCCCAAAACCTTTTCTTCTCATGTTCTCCTAATCCCACTTTGGGTGCGTAGACGCAAATCACTGCCACTACCTCCTTATTTAGTACTAACTTCAACACCATAATTCTATCATTATATCTAATCACATCAATCACGTTCGTGTATAATTCTATCTTTACTAGGAATCCTACCCCATTCTTGGTCTCATCTGACCCTGAATACAAAAACTTATACCCATTACACTATTTACCTTTATTCCCTTTCCACCTAGTTTCTTGGAGGCATGCTATATCTATCTTACATCTCTTAAGTGTATCTACAACCTCAAGCAATTTACCACTTAATGTTCCTACATTCCAAGAGGCTACTCTTAGACTGTCTTCATTTTTCTTTCCCTTACCTACACCCCACTTCCTTAGACATGGTCTCACGGAAAAATCATGACGTCTTCTATCAATTATTGCAACTAAAACTAAAAATCCAAGGTATGCTACTGATGCCGAAAGTTTGAAACTAAATGTAAACAATCAAAAATACTTCAATGATAATAAAAAAATGAGTCGAGTAAAAGTTGAATGCATCCTCTTGAATCAACTGAGGAGTATCACACAGTACCCCAGCGGTTGTATTAATAGAAATGATAGTCTGTCTCTGTCTCCGAGTCTTGACCGTTTGATGAAAAAATGTTGTATTTGCGTCACCCTCTGTAACCCACTTCACATTCGCTTTTTTTGCTTCCAATAAAGATAAGCCATATTCTGCAAAAGCAATAGTTGCGCCTTGGCAAGATGGTAAGACTCGCGGGTGTTAACCGTAGGAGTCGCATCATAAATCCGTTCCATGCGCATGGCGTCCTCCTCTGCTACCATTAAATCACTGAATATATTTCCAAATACATTTTTATTCCATATCCTCAAATCTGATTTTAACTTATGCAATTTCACATAAAAAACACACATGCCTCCAGTAGTTGGATAGGACCGCCAATGCTCACGAACAAAGCCATCGAAATCAACATGTGTCGACCATACATCCAAATAACGAAAAGAAGAAGGACCTGTTATATATGTGTGTGTGTGTGTATATGTATATATATACACATACATACATACATACATACATACATACATACATACATACATACATATATATATATATATATGTATGTATGTATGTATGTATACATATATTTTTGTTAAATTGGGGAAGTGAATCGAACTCGAGACCTTGGGATGGGATAAATGCAGATGGTAAGACTCGCAGGTGTTAACCGTAGGAGTCGCATCATAAATCCGTTCCATGCGCATGGCATCCTCCTCTGCTACCATTAAATCACTGAATATATTTCCAAATACATTTTTATTCCATATCCTCAAATCTGATTTTAACTTCTGCAATTTCACATAAAAAACACACATGCCCCCAGTAGTTGGATAGGACCGCCAATGCTCACGAACAAAGCCATCGAAATCAACATGTGTCGACCATACATCCAAATAACGAAAAGAAGAAGGACTTGTTATATATATATATATGTGTGTGTGTGTGTATATGTATATATACATATATATATATATATATATGTATGTATATATATATATTTTTGTTAAATTGGGGAAGGGAATCGAACTCGAGACCCTGGGATGAGATAAATGCTACTCAATCGCTAGACTTAAAGGTTTTTCGCTATATATGTATATATATGCATATGTATATATATGTGCATATGTATGCATACATATATATATATATATATATATATATATATATGTATATGTGTGTGTGTCTATATATATATATATATATATAAAATAATTGGGGAGAGAAATCGAACTCGAGACCTGGGAATAGGATAAATGCTACTCAACCGCTAGACCTAAAAGTTTTTCGCTATATATATATATATATATATATATATATATATATATATATATATATATATATATATATATATATATATATATATATATAAACAATCTGGGAGGGGAATCGAACTCGAGACCTGGGAATGGGATAAATGCTACTCAACCGCTAGACCTAAAAGTTTTTCGCTATATATATATATATATATATATATATATATGCATGTATGTATGTATGCATGTATGCTTATACATAACGAATACTATGCATCTTCATGTGTATTGTGTGTTTGTACACACACATACATATACATATATACGTACTTTGAAAACCAAAATTTTCTAAGAACTAAATTTAGATTAATCAACTCTTTATGCGATTCGAATACACGTGACTCTGATATTATTATTGGGTTTCGTAATTGCACAATAGAAAAATCCAATGTTTGGGATCAGTATCTGTGTATTGTCGCATAAAACATGTAAATCTATTCTCAACGAAATATTAAAATTACCAAACTGTTGCTGTATTTGATTTACCAAAAGTCTTAAGCGTGATCCTCTGAATGTAAGTACTGCTAAAATAAGAATCCAAACACCAATACAGAAAGATGATAGTCTTCATCAACGGCTTTTATTAAATTTTCGCACTTAGTTTGCTTTTGGGGACAATATCTCTCTACCGAATGTTTCTCCAACATTTTGGCGCTGAAGACAAAAAGAGGCAACATTTTTTTTTTCAAGTTAAAGGGTAAAAGAAAGGCTGGAGTTGTTGGTAGTGGGTCCTATCTTTGATGAGGGAGTGGGTTCTCCCCACCTGTACCAAGGCCCTTAGCCAGGTGGTAACTTAATTTAATGAACAAACCAAACCTCAGTTTTCATTTTTATAAATTTGGTCTTTGAACTTATAATAATGATTTTATAGAATATAACTTATCCATAAAATACTAGCAAGCCAATTCACTGAAAAAATATATTTAATTAATGAAAAACTAATAAATTAATTATCCAATTAATTAATTCTCCCTGGGAGAGTTTTGGACGTATATCTGATTGATTCATTTGCATACTACTGAGTAGGGTTGTTCGACAAACTGAACAGTTCGTGAACTGTTCGAATTCGGTTCGTATTCGTTTGTTAATGGTCGGTAAACAAGCCAAACTCGAACACCTTTTTGTGTTCGTTTACTAAAACAAACCGAACTATTCGCGAACTATTCGACTCGTTTAAACAGTTAGTTATCGAACCAAACTCGAACCAATTTTAAAGTTCGTTTAGCTAAATGAACCAAGCCAAACAGTTCGTTTAGACAAACGAATCCGAACTCAAAAACTTAGTATTTGATTCGGCTCGATTTGTTAACACCGAAAATTACTATTATTAATATTTTTTTTTAAAGCAGGAACCCAGCAATGGCGCCATTGCTATCTGTCTACAAATATGAAATTCAACAATGCAAATGCACATACATTATACAACATTCTTCTTGTAGAGAAATCCCATGTGCTACAGCTTGTGCAAGACCAACTGAGCACCATGCTGAGGTTGCATAGTAAATATGGTGAAAGGAGCATGAGCATACAGTGGCGAAATCTCGAATGAGAAGCTCTGTAAGATCAAAGATAGCGCCATTTTTGCTTCTAACATGGCAAAGGTTTGGCCAATGCACACCCGGGGACCTGAACTAAATGGGAAGAAAACGAGTTGGCCTTTTGTTGCATTCAACACTCCTTCACTGAATCTCTCCGGTTTAAATTCTTTGGCATCAGATCCCCAAATGTTTTCATCATGATGTAGCATGATTATAGGCAAGAAAATCTGAACTCCTGCTGGTAGAGTTTGATCCCCTAGTGTAGTATCTTCATGAACCATTCGAGAGAGCATGAGTACTGATGGATAAAGCCTTAGAACTTCGTTGAAAATCATAGTCATCTGTGGAAAAGATAAAGTGAAGAAAAGAATTAGATAGTACAATGGTAATAATCGTAGTTTCATGTCATTGGTTTTACTATGAGATAATTGACACACTAGATGTTTCACAACGCTTGATAATGCATGTTCAAAGCTCCAAAACTTGGACATGACGACGCTAGTCGATCATATTATATATGTCCGACAGCATTAAAAGATTGTTGTTACGAGTCTAAGAGTGAAGACGGGCTTTAGAATAACAGGTAAAATTACTGTCTTGTGACATTGAGGTTGCGGATTCAAGTCACGGCAACGGTCTTTTGGCCGGACCCTACGCAAGTGCGGGAGACTAGTGCACTATAAAATCCCTTTTATTACGAGTCTAAAAGTATTATAAGTTTGAGTTTCGTCTTTGTTTATCCAAAAATTGTTAACCCAGGTGATCAGGACTGTACATAGTGTGTCTAACAATGCATAAAGTCAACCTTTTGGATTAGTCTTCTTATCTAAATTGATCAATCTAAGTTGACTTGACTACTGTAAATATTCTTTAAGCATATACTAAATGTCAATCTTTCACATTCATCATCGCTTAACTAAAAATCCTTAGCACAAGTTGGCTTAAGATAATAGGTCTTTATACACAATGTCATTATTTTCTATTGTTTCTGATGCCATTCTTTTCTTTTGTTTCTAATATATGATCGTTATTACACCGTTCACAATATGTTCATGTGAATTTGAATCAAAAGTAAACCTTATGTTAAAATCTGCATGATACTACAGTTGATCCAACATCTCCAGTGAGCCAAACTCAAATAGTAAGTTGATGAAATGCTAAAGATTGGGCAAGTGCTTACCACTTTGAGATGGCTTAACCCCTCAAAATCTGGTTTGTTTTTGCCAAATGTTTGGACAACCTCGTCTCTAGCACGAGCCTGCCAATCCAAATGCTTGCCCAAAAGGATCAAAGTCCACAGCAGAAGAGTAGATGTTGTCTCCTGTCCTGCAAAATAGAACAGCTTACACTCCTCAATCACCTCTTTAAAACCCATCCCTGATTTCTTGCTTCCTTTTTCACGTATTTCCTTCAAGTTGGACTCCAGCAATAGACCCAACAAGTCACCTCCACTGGATTCCCCTGCTTGAATGCCCTTCAATCTTCTATTCACAATACTCAATATTGATGATTGAGCATCCTTGGCAATCGCCTTCATCCTTCGGTTCCTTTTGGTTGGCAAATACCTGCGGTTTTATTTATAAGTGAAACAAGTTTACAGCAGACATGGACATAAAGATCACATTGAAGATGGGAGTAACTTTACATCATTCCTGGAATGTAAACAGAGTTGAACATCTGTATCATAAGTTCAGACTGTTCTCTCTGCAACTCAAATATCCTTTTTCCTTCTTCATAGTTACTACCAAATGCTGTCCGTGAAATTGCATCACACGTAAAAGCTTGAATATATGGCATCACATCCAACTCAAAAGGTCCTCCTTGCGCTGAGGCAATCGTATCCCATTTGCTCAACATCTCAGAACAACTCACGTGGAAAGCTGGTAGCATAAGCTATTTGCAACAGCAAGAATACACAAACTGAGTATAAACAACAACAACAACAACAACATTACCCTATTGCTCCCGCATATGACGGGTATGGGAGGCCGGATGTACACAATCATACCTATGTGTTAGAAACACACAGAGGTTGTTTCTCGATGACCCATAATGATGCGTCAAGCTATGTCCATCAATTGCTACTTGACAATATAAGAACCGCCGTCAATTTAGTGAGTCATTTTGCTTTATTCTATCATATTACGAATTCAAGAAAGAATGTGTATTTGACTCCATTGGAAATGGAAAATAATAGACAAACTGAGTATGGGATAGGCTAATTCTTCCTACGTGTTACCATACAGTAGTCAAATTTCGATGCATAAACATTTGAAATCACAGAATAAGATAGTATCGAGTTGAGATTAAAGGGTGGAATCACCTTCAGTTTCTCAATGTTGAAAGCAGGATTAATTAGTCTTCTGTGCTTTGCCCATTTTTCTTTGTCATAGGTAGCAAGTCCTTGTGCTAAGAGCTTTCCAACTGCATTACTTGGTAGCTTTTGATAAACATAGCTTTTTGCTAATATTTCCCTGATTTGATCTGGCTCCAGTATGAGAACTGTGGCTTTTGGCCCAATCCATGTAAAGCAATTTTTGCCTGCAGAATTTGCAATAACTCAACACTTGAACTCACGTTACCAAAAACGAAATGAATCACATAAGAAGTATTCGAGGGCCGAGTAGCAGCACTCACAATTGCCCATAAGAATTCAAGAATTCATTCAAGTTAAAGTAAATTTACATGATTGTTTTCCTTTTATAGAGGTAGTTTTTAGCCTAACGGATTTATTTTTCTATTTTTATAGTGGTTACTGTTTATCTACAACGTTTCTTAACATTTATAATGGTAACGGCCAGTTACCAACATAGCTCGACCATATGTACTGTAAAGTTTCTAAGGTATTTACATGAATAAGTATTACGGCTCTGCGTTAGCTATGCTGCCTAACTGGTGCTTCACTTCGTCACCTCCGCTCAGTACCCTTTCTTCATTCCAGTTCTGCTCTCCTACCTTCACCTCAGCCATTCTTTTTCTGCCGTGATCACCTCATCTCGGCGGTAGTGCTTCGTTAGTTCAATTCAACTTTATTGTTGCTCATCTCTTTCCCTTCTATCTTCACCTCAGCTCAACAACTATTCTGCGTAGATCGGTATACCTCGGCTCCTAAAACTTGGGTCTAACAACTCCATTATGAGTATGATAACATCAATATTAACTTTTTCATTTCTTCTCATTACTTTCCTGAAAATGATCGAACGGAAATAACTAATACTGTATGCTTTGATCCATACTTATTTTCATTCTTTTTCTTTCTGCACTATTTTCGATACAACTATCATGCAATGAATTTTATCTAATAATCGCCTTTGATATTATTTTTATAATGTTTCAAAACTTCTAACGGCCTCTTGCTTAAAAAAGCGTATGATAAAATTGCGTATATCAGATCATTTTTGCGATCCGGCCATTCTTCTGCGTAAATGCAGAAGTCTAATGCACTGAGGAGATCTTTTACCAGCTTTAAATTAGTTAGCCAAAGTTGACTTTTAGACACATAAGTTATGATGAAACGTTATCTTTGCACTCAAGCCCGTTAGTATGAAAGAAATCCTTTATTTATTATTCAACTTCAGAGTCATGCTGGTAGCACAGGAAGAGCCTAAGAACTAATTACTCAAAATACTTTCTGCGTTTAAATACGCTTGAGAAACATATATAATGATGTAATAGATATACAATCTTGAATGAACTGATGAACTAGATTGACAAGACGTTCATATATGTATCACTATAATAGGCAATCGGAAAACAAACTCTATGTGTTCTAACACACGTATATACGATTCCTCCATACTCTAGACGAGAGCCTCTAAGACAATAGAGTAATGTTGTTGTTATATATGTATCATAATTAAAAAAAAAATAAATGATATGGTCTTAAGCCATCCATGTTCTGAACGAAAAAGACAACATCAAACCAAAGCGTTTGAAGTGATGTTTTTTGAGTATTAGCGAAAGGGCCTAATACAACGAGTATTTTATTTGTAAGATACATATAAAATTAACTGCAAATATCACTCGAGTCGTGATTTGAATTATGGCTCAAGTTATTCTTCATACTTCAATGATTCTACCTACTCTCCCACTTTCCTCAACTAGTTATATTTAGACTAACGACAGCTTGTACCGACAAGACGACAATCCCAAGGTTTCAGAGGAGAAACATATAACATAGAATAACTTTCATTCAAAAAGTAAAAATGAAGAAAGACCAGAAATAGCACAGAGAGCTTAAATTTAGTATATCATAAGCTCAAGGAATCCCCAAGACTGGTGAATCCAGTTAAGAAAAACCGAATTCTGACAGTTTGAGGGTCAGTACTTTAGTCTTGAATGCACTCAAAAAAAATGTTCTAATCGAATTTTAAGCAAAGATATTGAATCGACTAAAAGATACGGAGATAGTTTAACTGAATCTATTTCATCAACTTCAATCTTTGAAGAGTGAGTTAGAAGTGGAAAAAAAACTTTATTTATTCAGTCAAAATAGAATGCGTTAAATGTGAAAGGAGCAAATAAAAAAGAGACTGAATCAAGAGTCTATAAAGCTTAAATGTATGTCTCTAGAAATTTGATATAAAAAGCAATCTCCAATAGCTTGATAGCATAATATCAACAAGCCTCATACTACATATGCTGTAAATGGATTTATGGTTTGACATAAGTAGATGCATATGGTTGTTTTTTTTTTTTTTTTTTTTTTTGGGGGGGGGGGGGAGAGAAATAGCCATACCATAGTCTTGCACCAGTTTGTGGTAAAAGGGCATGACCCTGGGGATAATATCATTGTTGAAATTCATGGGTTTGGACTTTGCTTCTTCAACCATGCTTCCCATTTCTTTCAAGTCTCCAATCAGCAGCCTATATGATTTTCCTTTGAACCCTTTTGACCTGAGGATCTTCTCCATCTTTTTGGGTTTAAACCATGCCCAATTCAATACTTTCCATGCAAATATCAGCAAAATAGAAGTGGTCGAAACCAAAATAAAACTGTCCAAGACTTCCATTTTACAAGTGAAGTGTAAGTTCTCTTGGGCTTTTGGCTATTGCTCAAGTTAGTCTTGCATTGGGGAAAGATTGGGGGGGATATTTATCAGTGGTGAAATGAATCGAATGATTGGGGAATTTTGTGGCACTTGATTTAATAAGATTATTCTGAAAACCCCTTCGGAATTTTTCTAGATAATTCATCTAGATAATATCGTCTCATCACCCATGCTTTTGGTTTTTTTTCCACATTACCTCAATAGTTAAGATGGAGACTTCGAAGGCGGACTTTGGAGCAACTAGTAAGTTTGTTGTTTTGTGACCTTAATGTCACGGGTTTGAATTGCGGAAACATCTTGCAAAAAGTGTAAGATAAGACTATGTACATCAGATCGTGAAGGCCTCTCCTTGGAGCTTATGCAAACACAAAAGCCTAGTATATCGAGAACGTATTTTTAAGATTTAGACCTCACTCTTTGATTCAGGTGGCGCTTGGTTCGCACTTGGGTATCGGAATCAGAATCAAAATAGGTATGATAGGGTATAGGTTAACCACAAAAAGAATTTGGTTTAGCGACGAAAAAGTCACCGACGAAACAAGGTATGTCGGTGTTTCGTCGATAATTTGCGACGAAATTGCGATACACGCATTTTCGTCGCTAATTGCGACGAAATTACGATGAAATGCATTGTCGCTAACAAAAAAGTAGTCAGGTTAATCATTTCGTTAAAATGTCGTCGGTGTTTTGTCGGTAATTCGTCGCTACTATGTCTCTTTTGTTTGTCGCTATTTAATTTGTAACGTTTCGTCGCTATATCGTCGGTAATGTGTCGCAAAAATTCCAGAAACATAAACACGGATAAACATGTGTATGAACTAAGAAAAAAGAAAGCGGTGATTGGGAAAAAAATTTATTCATTTAGTGATAAAAATTTACATTATGAAGACGAAAAATTAAAAAAAGAAATCTAAAAGAGAGGCGGAGAGGGGCCGTTCACTCTTCGTCATCGGAAGAAAGAGTGGCCGCCACATTCTCTGCGAACTCTTTGAGGAGACGCTTCAGCTTGTAATATCTGGATTTCAACTTGCGCAGCCTTCTATTCACGCTGCGCAGTTGCCTCGACTGCTGCTGCATGTTTGCTATAAGCATACGGTAGTCGATATGCGGTTCCGGCATTTCTTCGGGAGGATCCTCTGGCGGCATTGGGCCATGCACAGATATTGAACCCTCCTGCTCAACCGATGGTTGTGGTTGAGGAGGAGGCCGTTGTGGAGGTGCACTGTTTGCCCCTCCACGCCGTGGGGTTCTTCTATAATGACGCGGCATACTTTAAAGTTTTATAAATTTGTTTATATGTAATGCACGGATGGGATGTGGGGTATAAATAGGTAAATTTAGCGACGACATAGCGACGAACCTGCGACGAATTTTTCGACCGTTAATCAAGATGGGAATATGTGCGGGCGTGACGCTTGGTTTGAATTAGCGACGACTTAGCGAAGCCGTAGCGACGTAAATTCATCGTACGTTGTAACCATAGGGCACTGTGCGGACACTGCCAAATAGCGACGAATTAGCGACGCCGTAGCAGCGAAACGCGTCGAATGGTGTGAAAAGACGTCGTGCGTCGCTAGTTCGTCGGTAAATCGTCGCTAAATTCAAACGCCATATTCGCGGGTTACCAGGTTCTCGTCGTTTTAAGTTTCGTCGGTATATAGTCGCTGTTTAGTCGGTGAATTAGTCGTCCCAAATTTTTTTGAACCACATTTCGTCTGTATTTTATCGTCGTCGAGATTCGTAAAGGATTGAACACGTGTTTAAATTAAGAAAACGAAAGCGATGATTGTGAAAAAATTTCATTAACATAGAATTATAAATTACAATATACATAAGGAAAAAACGAAAAAAAAAAATCTATAAGAATAGCGGAGAGGAGCCGTTCACTGTTCGTCATCCGAACAGAGAGTAGCAACACTCTCCGCGCACGCCTTCAGGAGGCGTCTCAGTTGCGCAGCTTTGGCTTTGATGCGCATCTGCCTTGTGTGCAGGTACTGGAGACGCCCATCCTGATAGTTAAGCACTTCCTTCATATTCTCTACTGTTTTCCACATCTCTTGTATTTCTACACGAGGATCGCCAATTTGGCGATCCTCTTGCCTCCTTGGCCCCTGCACAGTGGGTTCGGAGGAGTCAGCCGGCGGTGGTGCTTGTGGTTGTGGAGGAACCGGTGCAGGTGCCGGTGGTTGAAGACCCCGTCTTGGGTATGTACGTCCACTACCACGTCGTGTCTGGGCCTTAGTACGAACCATATTTGTCTTTTTTATATGATTATATAAAGGAGATTTTGCTTTTTTGTTACGGGAGTCGCGGCTGGCTGTTTATATAGGGGAATTCAGCGACGACATAGCGACGACTTAGCGACGTAAATGCATCGTAAGTTGTAATAATCGGGTACTGTACGGTCACTGGATAGCGACGCCTTAGCGACGAATCGCATCGTATCGTGTGAAGATACGTTGTGCGTTTATATAGGGGACTGCAGCGACGACAGAGCGACGACTTAGCGACGTAAATGCATCGGAAATTGTAACAATCGGGCACTGTATGGTCACTGGATAGCGACGCCTTAGCGACGCCAGTAGCGACGAATTGCATCGTATCGTGTAAAGATGCATTGTGCGTCGCTATTTCGTCGGTAAAGCGTCGGTAAGAAAACACGCACACCATACGATGAAATTCGTCGCTATTGGCGTCGCTAAGGCGTCGGTATTTGTGTTTGTTGCCTTTAATTCGACGGAGATTGTGTTTCTTGGTCGTCGCTATAGCGTCGCTACGACGTCGGTAATATTGCAGACTGAGAACCATAAAACGCAGCTTTCTTCTTCCACTCTTCTCCCATTCTTCTCCCATTTCAAACACATAAATCATCACTTTTCAACAAAAATATAGAAGGAAGATATCTTATTGTGTGGGATTTTTAGGTTTTCCACACCGAGAAAAGATAGCTACTGTTATTTTGAAGGTATAGCGAGAAAATGGATCCGATGAGGAGCGATAAAAAGTGGATGTACGAGAGAGTAAACAACGGGGAATGGAGTTTTAGATTTGTTGAAGGTCTTGAAGAATTTGTGGATTTTGCGACGAGTAATGAAAATGGAACGCAGATTAGATGTCCGTGTAAGAAATGCAAGAACCGTAAATATATGGATCCGGGTGACGTGGTGTACTTATACACATGTATATACCTAATGTGTGTCTGTAAGTACTTTATATTTTGTATTATTTTTTTTCAGATCTTGACGAGCGCCGACGAATTACCGACGAAGAGTGTCGTCGCAAATTTAAAATAACGACGACACTTGGAATAGCGACGCCACAAGAAATAGCGACGAAGTGCCGTCGCTATTTCGTCGCAAACTTTCGAACTTAAACCAAAAATCCCCCTTCTTCTTCCCCATTTCAACGTTTCCCTCCTTTCCCCCATTCCCCATTTTCTCCGGCGAGCTGCCTCCTCCCCCCATCTTCTCCGGCGAATACAGCGAGCTCCCTCCTCCCCCCATTTCGGCTTTAACTTTCTGGTAAGTGGTATTCTGTTTTTCCGTCTTTGTTTTTATAAGATCTATTCTATTTTTTCATCAAGAAATTATGGATTGTGTCGCTTGTTTTCGTTTTCGTTGTTGTTATACACTTGAGAGCAATCAGTTTAGAATGGGATAATGATGATTGTAGGTTTGGGATGAGAGATTGTGTTGGGGTGGAGGGATTCGGGCTGGGTGGTGACGGTGTGGGGCTGTGTGTTGGAGGGGATGGCGGAGGGTGGAACCGCCTGGCTGTGGGTGGGGCTGGGTGGCTGTGGGTGGGACTAGGTGGGAGTGGGGCTGTGGGCAGGGGTGGGTCTGTTAGCGGGAGTGGGTGGGGCGGGGGTGGCTGTTGACGGGAGTGGGCTGTGGGCGGTGTGGGCTGTTGGCGGGAGTGGATGGGGCGTGGCTGTTGGCGGGAGTGAGCTGTGGGCGGGGTGGGCTGTTGGCGGGAGTGGGTGGGGCGGGGGTGGCTGTTGGCGGGAGTGGGTTGTGGGCGGGGTGGGCTGTTGGCGGGGCGCAGGATGGATGTGGGCGGGGGTGGGCTGTGAGCGGGAGTGGTTGTTGGCGGGGCGGGGGATGGCTGTGGCGAAGGTGGGCTGTAGTTCATGTTACAAGTTACCTATCATAAGGATGTATAGGTGATGTATAATTTGAAGTGTAATTTGTTTAGAGGTATGCATAATTTGTTTAGAGGTGATGCATATTTATGCTTCAAGTATCAAGTTCAAGTGATGTATACTTTGACGTGTAATTTGATGATGAAGTTTGATTATGTAGTTTGGTTAATCATGTCATGTTGTTGGATTTGGATTTGTCTTTGGAGAGGCCATTAAGGCCGGGAAACCTCCGATAAACGAATAGGTCATGCCGAAATTTTCAAAATTATTAATATCTTGCATTAAATGTATGTAAACACTTGTCATTTTTTGGACATCTTATTTGTCTGGCCAACCAACCCTAAACTTGTTGAATGTGCCTTTTAAATTTTTCACCCTTGCAGATCTGATGGCTAGTGAGGGTTTACCGACTCGATCCACCTACCCACCAGCTACACAGGCCCTCTCAGGAGAGTTTAATCTGTTCCTTTCTCAGCATGAGCTGCTTGGTTCCGTTTCGACTGCCGCTCTGGCTGCGGACGCAGACCTTTTAGGGTCTGCCGAGAGGTCCGCACCCCCCCGATCTACGCCGCCACCCACACCCACCGGTTCAGCACCTCATCCGGCGTCTGATGCGGCATCGGACGAGGGTGTCATACCAGGGCGTCGTGCCCTCCTTTGGTCACATGATACCCATACCTAAGTAATGATTTATTTTTTTAACACGTTTTCAAATATATTTCACGCGTTATTTTTTCCTAACAACTTCATCTCTTTCAGGTTTGCACTGGACTCGGGCCAGATTTCCGATTGCATCACTCGGTCCTTCCACCTGAGGCAGGACCCAGCTGGATATGCCTGGTCCTGTGTCACCCCACAGACATGTAGGTTCTACTGGGACGAGTTTCAGGTATTCAAATTTGATGAATTTCACTTTTTGATGCGTAATCGATCATTACTTTTCTAACCACGTTTTTACTTTTCCTCCGTATAGTAATTGCAGAAGGCGTATAGCTGGACAGCTGACATCGCCCACGACGTGGAGCAGGCCTGGCGGCAGAGGGCCGTCAAACGCTATAGGGACTTCGTCAACTCGCACAAGACCAAGTGGGAGCGTGACCCCACTTCTGTCAGGCCTGCCTACGTATACGAGGCCACCTGGGCGGGGTGGATAGAAGGGTGGAGGGACCCTGCTACCCAAGCCCGCAGCGCTCGGAACGCAGCGAACCGGCGCAGCGGCAATCTACAGGGCCCAGCACCTGCCACACACTCAGGTGGTTCGGTTTCCCACATCACCACGATGCGTTCTATGGTAAGTATTTTAATATTGGATTATTTAGATTCATTGATTTCATTGGATTATTTAGATTCATTGACTTAAGTGGATTATTTACATTCATTGACTTAAGTGGATTATTTATATTCATTGATTTCTTATGTTGCGCTGTTGTTTTTTTGGTATTCGTGTATGGTTAATTTAAGTAGTATATGTGTTCATTTGACTTTTTCTTTTTATTTTTGATTTGACTTGGGAGAGGCCTTTAAGGTCGGGATACCTCCGATAAACGAATAGGTCATGCCGAAATTTTTAAAATTCTGGATTTCACTAACATATTTTATTTCATTCTTACAGCACGAGGAGACGGGGGAGTGGACAACCTCCTACGATCTCTTCTACAAGACGCATCGGAAGAAAGCCTCCGACGGGACGGAGGACTGGATCACGTCGAAGGCCCGCGACATCAGTGTAAGTAGACTACGATATCATTTGTTTTTTCCTTAGTTTGTTTTATTTCTAAACCCTAAACCCTAACAATTCTTATTCTCATTTCAGGACGAGTACAACAGATTACTCGCACATAGGGGAGAAGAGGCCGACAAGAACCGCGCTTATTGGGATGTGGTTCGAACCGTCGGCCCTCAGAATAAGAAGAAGAGGGAGGTGTACGGGGTTGGATCAGCAGCGCCGCGATTCTTCCCCGAAGTTCTGCATCCAGGTGCTTCCTCTGAGGCCAGCACCTCCGCGCCTTCTGCGACCCCAGAGGATATTTTGCGCATGGAATCAGATCATGCGGCGCTGCAGCATGAGGTGGAGACCATCAGGGCGCAGCATGAGGAGAGTGTACAGGCACTGTGGTCGCAGCTTACTCAGACCCAGCAGGCGCTGCAGCAGTCAGTTCAGCAGGCGGTTCAGCAGGCGCAGCAGCAGACGATGCAGGTGCAGCAGGCGACGAACCAGCAAATCTCGCAGCTATCGCATCTCATCATCTCTTTCATTTCCAACTCC
Source organism: Eustoma russellianum (assembly GCA_036186865.1). Taxonomy (NCBI): domain Eukaryota; kingdom Viridiplantae; phylum Streptophyta; class Magnoliopsida; order Gentianales; family Gentianaceae; genus Eustoma; species Eustoma russellianum. The sequence continues at coordinate 30,359,481 of AP025055.1, forward strand.
TCACAGCCTCAGCCTCCCCCTCCTGATGGTCACTCTTCTCCGCATAATCCCCCTCCATCTTCCTCTGCATAGTATTTCATTTTTTCATTTTTTGTACAGACTATTTCATTTATTGTATTGACATATTCTTTGTTCTTTTATATTTTATCAGACATTTATACGGATTCCATTTCTTTTGTGTTGTTTAATTATACGAACTTCAATACGCAAATACCGTATTTCTGTATAATATTCGTACAAAGGATTTAATATACAAAATAAAATATAAAAATTAAATAATAATAATAAAAACTATTTAATTAATAATATATTGATATTATTAATAAATTATAAATATTTAATATTTAATATTAAATTATTATTTAATATTAATTTAAATGATTGCGACGAACCTGCGACGAAAAAAAAAAGTCGCAGACCTGAAATAAAAAAATCAAAAATTTTAAAATAGCGACGACAAAAGATATACCGACGAAAATCTGCGACGAAACAGAAATGTCGCAGCCGGAAATTAAAAAAAAATCAAAAGTTTAAAAATAGCGACGACAAAGATATACCGACGAAACGACGACGGAAATAACAGGTCGCAGTTTCGTCGCAATTGTGCGACGTACCGCCGACGAGCATTTTCTCGTCGCAATATAGCGGCGCTTCACCGATGAAATTCACTTTGCGACAAGCCATATAACGACCTGCATATTTCGTCGCAATTTCGTCGCTATACCCCTTTAGCGACGAAATTGCGACGAGTTTTGTTTGTCGCTATGTCTCTTTTTTTTGTGGTGGTTTGGAGTATATGGGTTTGGGCGTAAAACTGATAGTTGTTTGGTATTGAAGTGGAAATGAGTATGACAGACATTGATGGTGTTTGGAACGTATCGGTATTGAAATGGGTATCGATTGTAGCGGCCGAAAAATGACCATAAAATCTTGACCAGTCAGAATAGTGACCGGTCGGCGGCGGACCCACGACGGCAGACGTTGGCTGGCGGCAATGGCCAGTGTTGACCGGCCATACCCCCATTCTCCCATATTGATAGATAAAGGGGCTAGTATATCAAAAAACGATATTCATTGCCAAATACTTTGATATGAAACCGAAACTCATACCCGCCATTTCTCCAACCAAACAACTTTTATGGGTTTAGAGCACCTTTAAAAGGAAACTCCAACCAAACACCCTTCACTCTTCATTATAAGTTCAATCCTTGCTATAGAGGTAAAATGGGTTCAATTAGAGGCAAAATTCTGCACCGAAGTAGTATGACGTATCAAAATTTTCTACTAGTGTAGGATGATCTTTAAAAAAAAATAGTATCAATTTTAAAATACTTTAAGTCTCTTTCAGATAGACCTTGGTTAGGATACTACGTGTGGACAACGGGAATTAGACTGGTCTACACGTCTTTGCTTCTTGAGAGATACGCATAAATTCCAGGCTGAAATTAGAAGTACCGTACTATAGTCTTAAACAAATGTAAACCTGACAAATTTGATAGTATTATATTGTCTATTAAAATTTCGCATATATTTTTTTCTCTTTATTCATGCACAATCTTTAGTGCACAAAAGGCCATGGGAAGAGCACGTACGCTCAAAAATCCAAAGGGAAAGACAAATATTTGCCGGACTGACCGATGAAAAGAATGACGCATATGAAATTAGACGGAAGAAAAACTGTCGTTATGATGCGTTGGAGTGTGACTAATTTAGTGAGTTAGAGACTTGAATGTTATCATAATTGTTATGTTCAGTTTAGCCAATTATGAGAGTTAATGTAAATTAAAAACGTACATTAATATAAAGGAGGGACGAGGCCTTTAACATGGTTTTATATATATATATATATATATATATATATATATATATATATATATATATTGGATTAAAGAATTTCAATATAAAGAATAATATACTTATTTAAGAAATTTATTCAACAAAATACTCTCTAACTAGTTAACGTCATCCAGTTTGAAAATTGCTCTCTGATTTCCTATCAAAATTGAATTCATAAAACCTTCCTCATATTCAAATGGATTGAATTTGTCTAATGAACCCGAAAACTTTCCTCATATTGAAGTGGATTGAATGATAGTTGAGTATTGGTGAGAAATTTGCAAATCAAGGTCCTCAAAACCTAATTCATTTGGTAATTAGATTGATACATTATAACTAGAAAAATCAATAAATCAACGTTTCCATCCATCACGTGTCAGTTGTTTGGTAAGAGAGTTTTTCACACATAACTTAGCATTATTCTAGACGAGATGTTATGGCTGAGCTGAACTGCCGAGCTGACTTGGCTGACCTACATGCCAAGATCTGTCTGTGAGCTGCATTGTCAAGCTAACCAGTCTGATGATCTAGGCTGAGCTGACCTACCTGGGCTGACCAGGGCTGACTACTGCGGCTGAGCTGACCTGCCGGAGCTGACCTATCCTAACTAACTATGTCAACAATGATTGGATAGAGATTGTGGATTTCTAAAATCTAATCCTTCATAATTATCTGTTGTAATTGATTTGATTTTTGCATATCATTAACATACTTAGTTGATTTGATTGATAGAGATTAGCATAGCACTTTAGGTAATGTCTATACTCATATGTCTAATTATACTCTATAAATTCGTATGGTGGAATAAGAGCAAAGGGCGGATTTGATGTGTCAATTCGTTCTTTACATGGTATCTGAGCCGTACACTGCTTTCTTCATTGTTTTCGGCCGAGCACTTCTTCTCTCACCTTGGCGACCGAACCATCTTAGCCGTTTCTTCCCAGCTCTTCTCAAACAAATAAAATTGTCTCACCATATGACCTGCATTCTGGAGATCATCCATGATTGCTTATTAGCTAGTCCAATTGAGAGGACTAAGTTACGAAGAATGGGCATGGGCAATCCGTGGCTCGTTCTTCGTCCACTAGAAATTTGGCTTCCTTGATTGCACTATCCGATGAATCGTAGAAGGCTACCCTGACTTGGACGATTGGGAGCCGGTTAACTCGATGATTATTGCTTGGATCTTGAACACAATTGAACCAGGCTTTTGCTCCACCATCTCCTATGCGGAGGATGCAAAGGAGTTGTGGGACGATGTCAAAAAACGGTTTGTTGTGATGAATGCACAGAGGGTCTAACAATTGAAGAAGGCCCTCTCAAATTGTAAACAAAATAAAGATTCCAATATGGTCTACGACGGAAAATTGAAGAAAATCTGTGACGAGTTGAAAGATTATGATGACATTCCCATGTGTTCATGTATCTCATGCACGTGCGATCTCTGGAGAACCCTTGCCCGACGCAAGGAGGTGGACAAGGTCAACTAATTTCTCATGAGACTGGACGACTCAACTTATAGAATGGTATGTTCATCTATACTAAATCAAGACTCTCTTCCGTCTTTGAATCGTGTCTATCACATGGTGGTCCAAGAAGAGATCCTTGGCATTATATCACACATGGAAGAGCCGCGCGCACCTGTAGGCTTTGCTGTCACGACCACAGGCTAGCAAGGGGGCTGCAGGCTGGCGAAACCGAGAGTAACATGCACCCATTGTCACCAAAAAGGCCATGAGGTAAGTGCTTGTTTTCAGATTGTTGGTTACCCGGATTAGTGGGGTGATCGTCCTAAGACTCCAACTCGTTCCAAAGGACCCACGACTGGAACACCTTCTCGGCCTAAGCTCACATGTGCTACGGCGCACATGCCATCTGTCTAGCCACCCTCCTCGGCCAGCACTATGGAGGCCGCAGAGGCCTTGGCCAGCCTATCTGAAGATGACTTGAATGTAGTGCTCCAGCACTTAATGCTCGGAAGCACACTTCGGCCGAAAGCTTGAACGGTAAGTATCCCGGCTCTTCAAAATCAGTTGCTGAACTGTGGAGATTATATTATTGTGTTTACTAATGATGGTTGTGTAATACAGGACCGGCTTACCAGGATGAGGATTGGAGTGGGTGAACTGACCGACGGGCTATACTTGCTGAAGGCATCATCGTAGGTTCGGACCTATACCTTGGGAGTCAAGCAGGATGAAGAGTTATGGCACAAGCGTCTAGCTTATCCTTCTCGTAGTGTATTACGTATGTTATGTAATTCCATCTCCCCATTGAATAAAGATTGTGATATTCCTTGTGTGGTTTGTTGTCGAGCTAAACAAATAAAACGACCATTTGAGTTGAGCAAAACATTAGCTGCACAATGCTTTTATTTGATTCATTGTGACTTATGGGGACCCTATCGAGAAAAAAATTTGTGTGGTGCACTTATTTTTTGACTTTTGTGGATGACCGGTCGCGAGCTGTCTGGGCATATCTATTAACGACAAAAGACCGTGTCACTTCGATGGTACGACAATTCTTCGCTATGGTAAATACACAGTTTGGTCGGACCATCAAAACTTTCCTCAGTGACAATGGGGAATAATTTGGTCCCCTCCGAACATTCTTTGTCAAACATGGCGTTGCTCGCCAAACTTCTGTTCATTACACACCAGAACAGAATGGATGTAAGAACGTAAACATCGTCATATTCTCAACGTTGCTCAAAGCATTACGTTTTCAAGCCAATCTCCCATTGCCATTTTGGGGAGAATGTGTTCTTAAAGCTTCTTATCTTATTAATCGAACTCCGACCGTGGTTCCTGGGGGAAAAAACCTCATGAGATATTGTTGGGCAAGCTGCTAGATTACTCCCATCCGCGAGTTTTTGGGAGTCTTTGCCATATTTACAATGACAATTGGGGCGGAGAAAAATTCCAAAGTCGAAGTCATAATGCATTTTTTGGGCTATCCCATCGGACAAAAAGGATGGACTGTTTATGATTTTGCCACTAAAGAATTCTTCACCTCCTGCAATGTTACCTTTGTTGAAACCGTCTTCCCTTTCGCCGCTTATTCACCGGTGCCGATGTCGCCTAAAATTGCCCTCACACCTTTTGTACCTCCCGAAAATGACGACGAATCTGCCATTGACCCATCTCCTGTCTCACCAACCCAAGCCAATCCATCCATATCGCCTTCCATCACATCGGCCTCTCCTCCCTCTGGCCCATCGGCTGCACCATCAGTCCTTGGCCTTGGCCATCGAGTTAAGAAACCTCTAGTCAAATTCATGAACTACGAGATGAACCACGCACAGTATAGCCTCTCGGTCGTCTCACTTGCAATGTCCGTTTCCTCAGGTACCTCGTACTCTATTCACAATTTTCTTAGTACTCATAGATTTTCGCCTGACTATCGAGCTTTTCTTGGTGATATCACTTTGCATGCAGAACCTCAATCTTATTCAAAAGCAATCAAGGATCATCAATGGCTTGCCGCCATGCTGGAAGAACTCCACGCGTTAGAAGGCAACCATACATGGACAATTGAGCCACTGCCGCAAGGCAAACGGGATATCGGGTGCAAGTGGTATAAGAAATCAAATACAATTCTGATGGTAGTATTGAACGGTATAAAAGTCGAATGGTTATCCACGGAAACCACCAGATTAAATGAATTGATTATAATGAGATGCTCCCACCGCCAAAATAGTCACTGTCCGAGTTTTCTTGTCCCTTGTCGCCACGCACAATTTCCCTATGTGTCAAATGGATGTGCACAGCGTGTTTTTACATGGTGAACTTGATGAAGAAGTATATGTGAAGTCTCCTCCAGGGTTTGACACCTCCGTCCCAAATCATGTCTGCCGCCTTCGTAAATCTCTGTACGGACTCAAGCAAGCCTCTGTTGTTGATTCGCAAAGTTTTCTGATGCATTACATGACTATGATTTTGCTCAGTCATATTCTTTTTATTCCTTGTTCAGATATACACAAGCTCTCATTCAGCTTTACATCTTGGTCTATGTTGACGATCTCATCATTGTGGGCAATGATCCGAGCACTTTAGACACACTCAAGGAGTATCTCAGTTACTACTTCCATATGAAAGACCTTATCCCACTAAAGTATCTTTTCGGTCTTGAAGTTGCACATAGCTGCACTATGCTCTTTGTCTCCCAACGCAAGTACACTCTTGACATTCTCTCGGATTGTGGTTTGCTGGCTGCCGAACATGCGGCTACGCCTCTTGAGCAACAACACCGACTTTCGCACTCAGAGAGCCCAGTCTTAAACGATCCTTTTCCGTATCGACGGCTCATCAGACACCTCCTATATCTATCTATCACTCATCATGAACTTTTCTACACAGTTCATACACTAGCTCCGTTCATACAAACTTCATGGCTTGATCATTGGCAAGCAGCTTTGAAGGTTGTTTGTGACTTTCATCTTACCGTCCATTGTGACTCTGATTGGTCAAGCTGCCCTCTCACCTGTCGATCTCTCATGGCTTACGTTATTAAGCTCGGCGTCGCTCTGATTTCTTGAAAGACAAAGAAGCAAACTACTGTTTCTGCTCTTTTGCTGAAGCTGAATATCGTGCTATGGCTTACACCAACTGTGAAATGAAATGGCTTCTCGGTCTTCTCTGCTACTTGGGATCCCCTCTTGATGGTCCTGTTACACTCTTCATTGATAGTCAGTCCGCGTTACACCTGGCGCATAATCCGGTTTCACATGAGCGAACGAAGCACATAGAGGATGATTGTCATTTTCTACGAGATAGATCGTTGATGGTCTCATCCGTCCTTTACATGTCAATACATCTCATCAGCTTGCGGACATTCTCACCAAATCTCTTGCCACTCGTGATTTTTGTTTTTTTCTCCAAGTTGGGCATTTCAGATCTACACGCACCAACTTGAAGGGGGTTGTATGGCTGAGCTGAACTGCCGAACTAACCTGGCTGACCTACATGAGCTGAATTACCGAGCTGACCAGGCTGACCTACATGCCTAGATCTATGTGTGAGCTGCACTGCCAAGTTGACTATCTGGTGATCTAAGCTAAGCTGACCTGTTTGAGCTGACCAAGGCTGACTACTGCGACTGAGCTTACCTGACCTGACTAACTATGTCTACAAAGATTGGATAGAGATTGTGGATTTTTAATATCTAATCCTTTATAATTATCTGTTGTAATTAATTTAATTTGTGCATATCATTATTATACTTAGTAGATTTGATTGATAGAGATTAGCATATCATTTTAGGTAATTTTCATCCTTACATGTCTAATTGTACTCTATAAATTTGTATAGTGGAATAAGAGCAAAAGGCACATTTGAAGTGCTAATCCTTTCTTTACACAAGAGCACTCTTGAGCAACCTCGTAGCAAACGCCAACTGAATTAGGATGTCGTGCGTAAGTGGTGGTTTGATGTTTTGCTACTTGGAATTCGTTTGTGACTCCAAATAAGATGCAACCGATGTAGGCCAGACTGGTACCATGTTTTTTTGAGAATAGACTGGTACCATGTGATCACCTATTTTCAGAAATTCTTTTGTTTTTTTCTAGATCAATAAGTAGTGCTTTGGCGGTAAAATTTTACAACCGATAAAAAGATTAGCTGTCACACAAAAAACAAAAAGTCAAGTAACATTCAAATTACATGCATATTAATCGTTCACTATTGAACTATTTTTATATTCATCCAACGATTGATGTCTCTTAGAAAAACAATGTAACTTTTTCTTAACCAATGTAGCAAAACATTTAGGAGATATGACACATACAAAAGTCTCTATCCACACGGACCTCTATTCTGCATAAATAGCTAGTACAAAGTGATCAACTAATACACAGCTAACAAATGCAAGTATAACTTATACATAGCCCAGTAAATATGGGTACGTATTCTATGAATTACATCCCTAGATGAGAATGTTATGGCTTCAAAAATACACTTTATTATCCCTTGCCAAACATGCTAGATTGTGCCTGCAAGGGCAATTTTGCCTACCTTGGCACGCAAGGCCTTGCCCTTTAGCCGCCTTAGACCCTACGACATGACTTAGCTTAGTGTGCTAAGGTTAGTTGGCATGCCAAGCCAATTGTTAATGCACACCCATACTTCATTCACCTTGACGCACTGGATGAGAATGTGGTCACTTGTATCAAGTTTTCCTGAACATAGAGGGCAAGTGCAATCATCTAGGTAAGCTAGATTGGGCCTAGTGGGGAGTTTCGCAACGGCTGCCATCCAAAGGGTGAAAGCATACTTGGGAGTAAAGGCATAGTCCCATACCAACCCACGCCATGGCTTGATCGTTCTTTTGGGCCTAAAGTAATGTAGGTGAGTCTTAGCCATAGTTCTTCCTCTGGGGCCTAATGTGTTAGGACTTCTTTGGCTGCCTCTAATGAACCTTCCTTACGAGAGAGTATGCCCCAAATATTCAACAACTTCTTCAAGAGGGAGGAGTCAGTCCGTCTGCAGGCATGGTCCGGAAGTTGGCATATAATTTGTACAAATTAAACATCTATTGCACCCACAGTGCGTCCTTCTTATGACGGATATCCTATATGTACTTTGCCGAGAGGGCAGTATTCCATGCCTTTAGTCAATGACCTCAGTCCACCTTCAGCCTTGGGGAGGCACACTAGTCCCCAAGCTACCCAGGCCCTCTTCTTGCTGGAAATGTTGCTCCACCAAAAGAAGTGTAAGCAAATTCCGTCCACATGCGCCATAACCGAGGAGGGTAGTGGGAGGACACTTAACCAAAATAAGTTGAAACCTTGTATGACTGATTTGATTAGCTCAAACCTACCAACATAGGATAGCGTTGAGGTGTTCCACAAGCTTACCCTTTCCACAAGCTTGCCAAGATAGTGAGCATAATGTGTTGCTTGAAGCTTATGTCTAGGTACGCAGATCCCCTGGTATCTACAAGGCATAGAACCAAAAGGGAAGCTGGTGATGACACGTAGGTTATCTCCCTCCTCCCCTATTCCAGCCAAGTAGATGTGGGATTTCTCCATGTTTGCCTTTAGCCAAAACAATCTCCAAAGTTTTTTTTAGTACATCCAACAACTTTTGTGCCAAGGGTATGGTCCCACGTACAAAGAGTATAAGGTCATCTGCAAAACAAAGGTGGGTGATCTGTTGTTCTTCACATTTGGGGTAGAATTTCAAGCTAGAATCACAATATAGCCTCCTAAGGAGTCTTGAGAGGTACTTCATGCTGATGAAAAATTGGAAAAGGGAGAGTGAATCACCTTGTCTGAGCCCCCTTTAAAGAATCCATAAGGAACCTTATTGATTACAATTTAGTAGGAGGCAGTCTTGACACACTACATGATCCACCCAATAAATCTGTTTGGAAAACCAAGCCCAATCAACATGTCATTTAGGAATTCCCAGCTTATATAGTCAAAGTCTTTCTTATGTCCAACTTGAGCATACACTTGGATGTGGTGCGCTTCTTGCCATACTCTCTCGACAACTCTTGAACAAGGAATAGTGCATCATTGGCCTTCCTTTGAGGAATCCCGTCTGAGCTTGATCCATGACTTCCCAGAGATAGGGGTTAGCCTATTCACTAGTATTTTGGACCTAACCTTATAGATCACATTGCAACATGAAATGGGCATGTAATCCTCAACTCTGGTGGCATTCCTGGCCTTGGGGACAAGGGAAATCAGGGGATGGATAAGTTGCTTCAATAACTTGCCATTCTCAAAAAACTCTGGATGGTCTGCGTGATGTCCTTGCCAATTATGGGTCAAGCCTTAATAAAGAATTGGAGGAATAGCCATCGGGGCCTGGGGCCTTGTCTTTACCTATGTTAAAGATGGTTGTCTTGATCTCCTACTCTAAGATACATGTTGTCAAGTTGGCTGCTTTTAATGGTGATATCTTAGGCTCGATGTCAATGATCTTACCATCCTCTTGTTGGACTATTTGGGATATGCCTAGCAGTTTGGTGTAGTAATAAACAAGGGCCACCTGGTCTAGCGAGGTGGACATCATGTCGTCTTCCAATTAGATACTTATGATGGAGCTTCTAGCATTGTTTATCATAAGAAATGAGTGATAGAACTTGGTGTTCCTATTACTGAGGTGAATATAGTTTCCATTGGCTAGCTGAGCATAGTATTTCCTCTCCGCCTTCTTCAAGTTAAATGTCAATTGCCTTTGGGATTAAGCTTGTCCTTCCAGTGTGGAGAGGCCCATTGTTGGCAAGCTGGATCTTTCATCAACTTTAACTCTACATCTGCCCTGTTTACCCTTGAAGAGATGTGTGAAATCTCATTGCTAAGCTTTCTGAGCGGGCCTTTGAGGGCTTTCAGCTTTTTACAAAGTTGGTACATGGTTTTGTCTTGTATGTTGGTAGCCCATACTTCTTCCACCAATGGTATGAAAGAGCTGTGATCCACCCACATGTTGTAAAACTTGAATGGAAGTGAAGGTATGGGCCCCCCTTCTTGCAAGCTTAGAATACATGTGGAGTTATCTGAGAGACAACCTGGCACCTGAAAGTGAGCCCTTGCCAAGGGAAATGTTTCAACAAACGGATTATTATCCATGTCACGGTCTATCCTGGACTTGATATTATCATGATACCAAGTGTATGTGCAACCTGTGAAGGACACATCAAACAAGCCACAATGCCAGGAACAATTTAGTTGATCTTTAAGCTCATTGAAGGAAATTGCCTTGCCTCCAAGCCTTTTTCCATCGTTTGAAGTCACTAAGGACCACCTATAGGGAGGATAGACCCTAGCTTTGGCTCTCCAGCATGTCCCATAAAGGTCTTCTATCTACAAGTTTGTTAAGAACATACACAAACATGACATATACTATTTGTCTCGTGACCAGGCTTTCAACTAAACAAGATATGGCTTGGGCATCGGCACTAGTGACCGTTAATCTAACAAAATTATAATTCCATATTATTAGGATCCTTTTACTAGGGTGGGAGTCAAAATTATGTACATGCTCCCAATGCCTAAACCTTTTGTGTACAAAATGTGCTAGCATTGAGCTATTCAATTTTGTTTCGAGTATTCCTAGGACATGCAAATTATGTTTATGTGTAAAATTAAGCAAACCTTGCAACCTCGGATGTCCCAGCTTGCTAGGTTCATGTGGGGGTAGAAGAGCTCGATCCCCTATCCATCACCTTGGCTTTACGCATTTCGCAGCCTTTTTCAAGGCCAAGACCTTGCTTTTGGTAATCACCTCCTTGAAGCCATCTGGTTGGCTCAACTATTTCATCTTTTTGATATGATGATATTCATACAGCGATGTTTCAAAAACCTTCTGGGTTGGTAGTCACCCTATGGTACTGCAATTATCTGGACCTTCCTCGTCATGTTCTTGCTCCATCAGTTGGAAATAATGGGGATAAGTTAATGCCATGACCAATTCATGTTGCTGCTCTTAGCATGGGGTCTCCACATGCACGGCGTGGGGAGAGGCATTGATACGATGTGCCAAGGACTCTTTGTCATGGCGTGCCAAGTCTTTGTTGGCATGGCTTGCCAATAATTCAATGGTAGACTGTGTCAAGGACTTGTTTGCATGGCCTGCCAAGACTTTATTGGCAAGCTGCACCCTGGATAGGGTAGGATCCCTCCTCCTCTGTCCTCTTTTGCTTGGTGGCCTAAGGGATATTATTACCACCTTCCCCTTATACCTTCCCCCTTTTCTCCTTCTTTCTTTGTTACAAATGTCTTATCTTCTGCCCCTTGTGCGCACCGCTACTTTGGTTAAGTTGTTTACATCTCAAGCAGAATTGAGATAGCCTTTCATATTCTATTTTTTTGTGTAAAGCTCTCTCCATTAGAGAGATCAAATTCCACCTCTTTTGTAAGCTCCTGACTCAGGTGAACTTCTACTATCCCCATGGCGTATTCCATGTTCTATTGGTAGCTGTGAGCTAGTTAGCCATAAGGGGGTTGCTTATTTGCAAGTACAAGTTGGATAGTACTTGTCCTTTCCACAAATTCACAAGAAGTCCTGGAAAGTTTACCCGTATTGGCACATGGGTCATCTCCTCAGCCCCAAACCTGAAGAATCGGGACCTCCCATACACAAAATAAAGACCCGAGTAAATTACTCTTATAGGTCCTAGATTGTATTGAATTTGAATATAATCTAGCTGGAGAAATGAAATTTTATACGGTGTTTAGGCTTTTAAGACTTGGCCAGATTATACACCACCTGCCTTCCGAGGAACTTTCCCATAAAACACTCTATCAGGCACCTCTCCCATTCGTCATCATGTTTCAATGATTCAATATTGACAAATACCCTGCCAATTTGCTTCACCTTTGTTTTTTTGAGCCTCATGCAGTGGTCAAGCCTTCTGTTCTTAGCAAACAAGGAGCTCCAGGTCTTGCTTGCCTCAGTGTTGGTCGTGGCCCATTGGGCTGCTTAGGCCACAGGTGGGGTTGAGGTGTCTGGTTGGCTTCGCATGCCAATTCCAATGTTCATTGTGTCTTTGGTACGCTGAGTCTTAGATCTGCCGAGCATGCTGGGTATTGTTGCTGGCATGCCAACCAGCTGTCGGGCGCATGGCGCCAATCAAAGTATGTCTTAAAAATGACCTGGCAGCAACGACAAAGTTGAATTCATGCGTCCCTAACACGTCAGCGAGCAGATTGGCTTACTTTTTGGGGAACTGGCGCATGGCTCTGCGGTTGAAGATTGACTAGCAAGTTGTACCAGGCTGGTTGCTGGCAGGCTGTCAAAACACTTGATCTCCTAGCGGTCTTTTTATGTTGGACAAAACTTTGGGCGAAAAGAGGAAATTTCCGAACTTCCCTTGGCAAGGGGATTTTCAGGCCATCTCTTTTAGAGTTTTTCTGAGAGAAGAGGGTTGTGGCGCCATGTCAACAGGCTCTTCATCCCCATCATCCATTGCCTCTTGGCTGGGAACCTTCATGTGTGCATCCTCTCCTTCAGTGCTGCCATGAAAGGAGAAGTCGTCGTCTTCACCCTCTTCTTCACATGAGGAAAGCACCTCCAACTTAGCATCCTGAGCTCCTTGGTGAGCCATGACATTTTTTATTTTCCTTCCTGGGCTTTGGAGAGAAGGCCACATTTACTAGGGCTTGAGGTATCAAAACTACTAGCTGTGGCATTCTTCTTCTTTGACATGGCTGATCGTGCAGCTATGGACCTCGCCGTTTTGGCAACCCAGGAAAGGGTGTTGGGCCCAAATGAAGAAATGGAGCAGTCTATGGTGAAATAACAACGAAAACAACAAGAAGAGGTTCAAAGAAGTGATTTTGCAAAGGAGAAAGAAGCTTTATGTGTGCAGCTGCCAAGACAAGTTGAACTTATAGAGAGAAGTCAAAAAGTTTTCTTCTCTAAACTCGTCCAAATGAGTGTGCTTTATTTGATTGTTACTATAGCTGAACTTAGCATTGCGTTTATGTGATCTTAGCTATATGTGTTTGATCGCCTCGACACCACGGCTCCCTATTGCAGACTTTGGGTTTCACGTGCTGTTGTGCTCATCTACCCTATCATCTTGTTTTAGCTGCGCCTCGTCACCTCGGCTCATAATTCTTATCTTGTCACATCAGTTCGTCGCTAATGCCATCACTTTATTTATAGTTATCGTCTTATTGTGTTTCTTCATGCCATTACCTCGACTCGGTCGTTTCATAATCTTGACATTATTGTTTCCTTCAAATCAGTACTTTGGCTTGGTCTTTCCACAGTCTTGACGAGACTTCCATTTTACAAGTGTATGAGTTGAGCGGATATTTGCTCAAGTTGGTATTGCATTGGGGAATGAGAAGGATAAATTTTTTAGGTGATAGAATGATTGGGGAATCCTGTGGCACTTGATTTAATAATTTTATTTTGAAAGTTCCCTTTGGAATTCTTCTAGATAATTAATCTAGAAGACATCGACTGATCACCCATACTTATATGATTTTGTAATTATAATTTGTCTCTGTCGGATGGGAGATGCGTTGGCCTCGCCTACAACGCCTTCGTATCTTGGGGGATATGCCGAAATCTCATCAACTTTTGTCCTTCCACTACCTCAACAAATGCACAAATACATAATTGTACTAAAAACCCATAATGTCACGTATGATGTAGATAGGTTTCCCATGCACGCTATACATAATGTAAGTTTTCCTAATAAACTAGATATTTTTATATTTGTAGTTGAGACTACATATAAATATTATTTGATCCCGTGTCAAGTAGATGTAATCTTATGTGATGTAAATAAGGAAACAAAGAAACATTGTTGCAAGGGCCGATGAAAAGAATGATGTATACTAAACTAAACGGGAAGAAGAAAGTAAACAAAATTTATCTTTCCTTAAGACACGCTGTTGTCATTGTTATATCCCGGGGTGAATATAAAAAGAGGAGTAAAAGGGTAATTGTTCTTCAACTAATTATTTTTATTCATTATTGATCAACTAGTGGCCCAATAAAATGTTGACAAATAAGTTTTATCTACATGCAAGCAAGGGGGTGATTGACCAAAACAAGGGGCCCATAAATTTTCTACACATTTCATTGGTCCATGACCAACTAATCATACTTGGTCATTGACTATTGTAAAATTTGTGTTGATGGAAAAAGAAGAAAACGGAAGTTAACCTTGTCGAATTCGATTTCTTTCAGAGCGTACAAGTCGACGCAAAGATACCGAAGAACATCAGACTTTTCTCAAATACGATCATCTGCAATCCAACGATGATTCCTCCGATCAGAAACGGCCTTAATAATCTGTATCTCGAGACAGTGAGTATAACATAATGAAATCCATGTTCCAATGGTTAGATTAATAGACCAAGTAATGATATTTTTGATAAAAAATTGATTGTTTTGTAATGCGGCTCACGCACCACAAAAAAATTGTTGGTTTCCGACGAAAAAATCACCGACGAACAACGTATAGTCGTTGTTTCGTCGGTAATAGCGACGACTCTGCGACCAAAATAATGTAGTCGCTAATTGCGACGAAAGTACGATGAAATTCGTTGTCGCTAAAAGAAAAACAGTCAGTCAGGTGAATTACGTCGGTGATTTGTCGGTGTCTCGTCGCTATTCTGCGTGTTTTTGTTCGTCGCTATTTAGTTTATAACGGTTCGTCGCTATGTCGTCGCAAATGTGTCGCTAAAAGTATAAAATAAATTCGTCGTTTACTAAGTTCTTGGAGTTGTGTATCGTCGTTTTTTTGTCAATGAAACCCGTATGTGGCAAATGTTTTGAATTGCTTTCCGTTCGTAATTCGGTTTGTCGTTGTGTCGTCGCAGATACATCGAGAATTAAACACGTGTATTGATTAAGGAAAAAGAAAGCGGTAATTGGGAAAAATACTCATTCATTTAATAATAAGAAGTTACATTATCAAACGAAAAAATAAAAAAAAAATCTAAAAAGAGATGCGGAGATGGGCCGTTCACTCTTCGTCATCGGACGAAAGAGTGGCCGCGACATTCTGCGCAAACTCTTTGAGAAGGCGCTTGAGCTTGTAGTATCTAAATTTCATCTTCCGCAGCCTTCTAGTCATGTAGTGCAGTTGCCGCGACTGCTGATGCATGTTTGCCATCAGCATACGGAAGTCGGCGTCCTGCACCGGCATTTGTTCTTGATCATCCTGATGCGGCGGTGGGCCATAGACAGATACAGAACCCTCTCGCTCAACCGATGGTGGTTGAGGAGGAGGCCCTTCTGGAGGGGCACTGTTTGCCCGTCCACCACGCCTTGGGGTTCTTTTAAAACGACGCGGCATATTTTGATTATTTATAACGTTCTATGTGTGTATGTATAACAGCGGATGTTTGGGGTATAAATAGTGAAATGAGCGACGACATAGCGACGACATAGCGACGCATTTGTCAACCGTTGGGAATGTGCAGTGAATGTGCAGTGAATGTGCAGTGTGTGCAGTGAATGTGCAGTGATGACCTTTCGGATGTTATAGCGACGACGTAGCGACGAATTAGCGACGTAAGTTTATCGTACGATGCAACCGTTGGGAACTGAACTGACACTGCCGAATAGCGACAACTTGGCGACGGAATAGCGACGAAACGCGTCGAATAATGTGAAGAGACGTTTTCCGTCGCTGTCTCGTCGGTAAAGCGTCGGTAAATTCAAAAAAAAACCCGCGAAGCCCGTTCTTCTCATTGTATTTAGTTTTTCCCTTTTTCGTCGATACGGTTAGTAGGTTTTTGTCGTTCTATTAAGTTTCGTCGGAGATATAGTTAGGTTTCGACGATACGGTTAATAGGTTTTTGTCGTTCTATTAAGTTTCGTCGAAGATATATATAGTTAGTAGGTTTTCGTTGTTGTATTAGGTTTCGTCGGTATATAGTTGATGTTTAGTCGGTGAATTAGTCGGAACAAATTTTTCTTAACCACATTTCGCGTATACAGGTGCGTCGTCAGGATTCGTAAGAGATTAAACACGTGTTATAATTATTAAGAAAACAAATACGATATTAAAAAAACAAACTTCATTAATATATAATTAAAAATTAAAAATTACAAAATATAATAAGAAATATTTAAAAAAAGCTAAATAGCGAAGAGTAGCCACTCACTGTTCGTCATCCGAACAGAGAGAAGCTATACTCTCCGCACACGCCTTCAGTTGGCGTCTCAACTGTGCAGATTTGGATTTAATCCGCATCTGCCTTTTATCTATGCAGTCGAGACGCTCTTCCTGAACCGTGACATGGGCCTTCACCTCATCTAACATTTTCCACAGATCTCGTACTTCTGTTTGGAGTTCGACAATTTGTCGATCCCGGCGATCAGAGGTCTCTGGTGGGGGAGGAGGTGGGGGAGGAACAGTTGAAGAAGAAGGCACTTCAGTTGGCGGTGTTGCCGCCCTACCACCACGTCCACCACGTCGTGCTTGCGCTTTAGTACGAACCATTTTGGATTATAAAATAGTTGTTTTATATGTTGTTGTGGGCACACGCTGATCCACTGTTTATATAGTTAAATCAGCGACGACATAGCGACGAATTAGCGACGCAAAACATCGTAAGTTGTAAGCATGGGGAACTGGACGGACTGTCTTTTACCGACGACGTACCGACGACTTAGCGACGAAACACGTCGAATGAAGAGACGTTTTGCGTCGCAATGTAATCGGTATTTCGTCGGTAAAAGCATATCAAACGACGTGTTTCGTCGCTGGTCGTCGGTACGTCGTCGGTATATGTGTTTGTTTGTCTCCGGGATTTGTGTTTCTTGTTCGTCGATGTTCGTCGCTAAGTCGTCGGTATATGTGTTTGTTTGTCTCCGGGATTTGTGTTTCTTGTTCGTCGCCGTTCGTCGCTAAGTCGTCGGTATTGTCTTATACTGGGAACGATAAAACCATTGTATTTCTTCTTCTCTTCTTCTCTTCTCCCATTCTTCTCTCATTTCAAACACATCAATCATCAATTTTGAACGAAAATACAGAAGTGTGGAATTTTGATTTTTTCTACACACGAAAAAAGATAGCTGCTGTTAGTTTCAAGGTGTAGCGAGAAAATGGATCCGAGGAGAAGCGATAGAAAGTGGATGTACCAGAGAGTAAACAACGGGGAGTGGTGTTTTAGATTTGTTGAAGGTCTCGAAGAATTTATTGATTTTGCGACGAGTAATGAAAGTGGAACGCAGATTAGATGTCCGTGCAAGAAATGCAAGAACCGTAAATATAAGGATCCGGGTGACGTGAGGGTTCACATATTGAAACAAGGTTTCGTCCACAATTACCATACATGGTACTGTCACGGCGAATATGAGGGGGCGTCTACATCTGCAACTGTACACGTCGAAGGGGGACCCGGTCAGGTTAATGCCGAAGAAATAGGCGAGGGATCTCACAACCCATACATGCAGATGGTGACAGACGCAGCCGCTGGCGCATTTACCGGAGAGCAGTTGTTACAAATGCAGGATCCGGATGAACAGCCGCGTACATTCGTGGAGGAAGATCCGAACCCTCAGGCGAGACAGTTTTTTGAGATGCTGAACGCCGCCAACACGCCGCTGTATCCTGGTTGCGGTAGTCACACACAATGGTCGACAGTTTTTATTCGACGAAGAAACAGCTGCAGGCGTTGGGACTGCCGGTTCAGAAAATCGATTGTTGTTCAGAGGGGTGCATCATATACTGGGGCATCAACGAGGATAAAGACATGTGCAGGGTCTGTGGGACAAGCAGGTGGAGAACGAACAAAAGAAACCGGAACGTGCCAAGAAAACAATTTTACTATTTACCTCTCGCCCCTAGACTGCAGAGGCTATACGCATCCGGTGCCACAGCTAGCCAGATGAGGTGGCACGCGGAGCACTACACGAAAGACGGTGAGATGTGCCATCCATCTGACGGCGAAGCTTGGAGGACGTTCGATGCGACGCATCCGGGTTTTTCGTCGGAGACAAGGAACGTTAGGTTGGGTTTATGCACCGACGGGTTCAACCCGTTTGGACAGTCGGGAGAGCAGTATTCGTCGTGGCCTGTAATCGTGACGCCGTACAATCTACCGCCTTGGATGTGCATGAAGAAGCCTTACATGTTCTTGACTGTGATCGCACCAGGTCCTAGGAATCTGAAACAGAAGATCGACCTATACCTGCAGCCGTTGATACAGGAGCTGAAGTGGTTATGGGAGTTTGGCGTGGAGACGTTCGATATATCGACTAAACAAAACTTCCAGCTACGCGCCGCGCTGATGTGGACGATCAGTGACTTCCCGGCTTATTCTATGTTGTCGGGGTGGAGCACAGCGGGGAAATACGCTTGCCCTTGCTGCATGAAGCAAGCGAAGACGATGTTCTTGAAACATGGACGTAAGATAAGCTGGTTCGACAGCCATAGGAAGTTCCTGCCCAGACGTCATTCGTACAGAAGGAACGTGACGGCGTTCATGCCTGGCATTGTCGTTAAGGACACAAAGCCCGAGCTCCTCACGGGTGCAGAGGTGCTGCAGGAGATAGACAGTTGTGGATTCGTGGGGGTCGCTGATGATCCGGACAGCAGTCACAACGCAGACCTGGCTCGTTACTGTATCGGGTGGAAGAAGAGAAGCATATTCTGGGAGCTTCCGTACTGGAAGAGCAATATGATCCGACATAACCTGGATGTCATGCATATTGAGAAGAACGTGTTTGACAACATTTTCAATACAGTGCTGAATGTGCCAGGGAAAACAAAAGACAATTCGAAGGCACGACTTCATATGCGCGACCTCAACATGCGACCGGAGCTGCATCCCGTTGGCACATCATACATGCCGAAGTCCTCGTACACGCTGAATGCGGAGCAGGTCAGTGCGTTGTTATTGTGGCTAGGGACGGCTAGATTTCCTGATGGCCATGTTTCGAACCTGTCGAAGAACATCGACGTGAATAAACGCGGTTTGCACGGGATGAAGAGCCACGACTGTCACGTGTTCATGCAACGAATGATGCCCATTGCATTCCGCGAGCTGCTTCCAACCAATGTATGGGAAGCAATTACCGAGATGAGTCTGTTCTTCAGATGTCTTACAGCCACGAGACTCAGGGCGGATGATATGTCAAGGCTGGAGGGCGAAATCCCAGTGATCATATGCAAGCTGGAAACTATATTCCCTCCGGCCTTCTTTGATTCAATGGAACACCTGCCAGTTCATCTACCATACGAGGCACGTGTTGGTGGTCCTGTTCAGTACAGGTGGATGTATCCGTTCGAGAGGTACTCTTTTTTATGTGCATGACATTCTTATGTGTCTAAGCGATATGCATTTGAACATATATTCACTATATGAACAGATATCTCAGGCATTTCGAAAATGATGACACCGACGAGTTACCGACGAAATATTTCGTCGCTAAATTTGAAATAACGACGACACATGAAAAATAGCGACGAACTAAATAGCGACGAACGTTCGTCGCTAGGTCGTCGCAAATTAACGCAGATAAGCTGAACTCCCCCTCTTTCTTCCCCATTTCCCTCCTTCCCCATTTTTTCCCTCCCCTCGGCGAAACCTCCCTCCCCCAACCGGCGAAGCCTCCCTCCCTCCCCCGGCGAAAGCTCCCTCCCGCGGCGAAGTTCTCCGTTCACCTCCCTACTTCGGTTAGTTTCTCTTCCTATTTCGTTTTTTTTATTTTAATTAGTTATGTTGTTTTTAATTTTTTTTAATGTCTTGTGGGGTGGTGGTGCTGGGTGTGGCGGTGGTGCGGGGTGCGGGCTGGGTGGCGTGACTGGGTGGCGGGACTGGGCTGGGTGGCGGGACTGGGCTGGGTGGCGGGACTGGGTGGCGGGACTGGGTGGTGCTGGGCGGTGGGTGCTGGGGCTGGGTGTGGGTGCGGGGCTGGGTGTGGTTGGGCGGTGGGTGCGGGGCTGGGTGTGGGTGCGGGACTGGGTGGTGGGTGGACGGTGGGTGCGGGGCCGGGTGTGGGTGGGCGGTGGGTGCTGGGGCTGGGTGTGGGTGCGGGGCTGGGTGGTGCTGGGGCTGGGTGGGTGGTGCTGGGGCTGGGTGGGTGGCGCTGGGGCTGGGTGGGTGGCTGTGGTATATATATGTATATGTGTATAGAATTATGTATGTATATATATGTATATGGTATATATATGTATATGGTATATATGTATGTAGTATATATATGTATATACGGTATATATAGTGTATATATCTATATTTGGGTAGAATTATGTATGTATATATATTTTTCGTATTTACATATATTTATAATTATATAATCTATTTTGGTATATATATGTATATACGGGTATATATGTATATGGTATATATATGTATATACCGGTATATGTATATGGTATATATATGTATATGTATGTATATGTATGTATATGTATGTATATGTATTTAATAGATTTGTAAATGTATGTATATGTATATGTATATGTATGTATATGTTTTTAATACATATATACACGCACATATACATATATACGGTACACGCACATATACATATATACGGTATATGTATGTATATGTTTTTAATACATATATACACGCACAAATACATATATACGGTACATATATACGGTACATATATTTAATTTCGTATTTAAATATAGTTAAATTTGTAAAAACTGTTTTGTAAGAGGTTTGCATATGATTTTCGGTATGATTTGCATTTGTCTTTGGAGAGGCCATTAAGGCTGGGAAACCTCCGTTTAAAAATTATTAATATGTTCCTCTCAGATCTGATGGCTAGTGACGGTTTACCGACGAGATCCACATACCCACCATCTACACAGGACCTTCAAGGAGAGTTCGATGCGTTCATTTCTCAGCATGATACGTATGCCTCGGTTTCGACCGCCGCTCTGGCTGCGGACTCAGACCTTTTACGGTCTGCCGACATGTCCGCACCCCCCAGTCATACGACGCCACCCACACCCAGCGTTTCAGCACCTCATCCGGCGTCTGATGCGGCATCGGACCAGGGTGTCATATCAGGGCGTCGTCCCCTCCCTTGGTCAAATGATACCCATACGTAAGTAATGATTAATTTATTTAACATGTTTTTAAATATATTTCACGCGTTATTTTTTCCTAACAACTTAAACTCTTTCAGGTTTGGATCGGACAATGGCGCGCTTTCCGGTTGCATCACCCGGTCCTTCCACCTGAGGCTTGACCCATCTGGATATACCTGGGGCCGTGTCACCCCGGAGACACGTAGGTTCTACTGGGATGAGTTTCAGGTATTCAAATTTGATGAATTTCACTTTTTGATGCGTAATCAATCATTACTTTTCTAACCACACTTTTATTATTCCTCCGTATGATAATTGCAGAAGTCGTACAGCTGGCCAGCCGACATCGCCCGCGACGTGGAGCAGGCCTGGCGGCATAGGGCCGCCAAACGCTACGGGGACTTCGTCAACTCCCTCAAGACCAAGTCGGAGCGTGACCCCACGTGGATAAGGCCTGTCTACGTATCCGAGGCCGTCTGGGCGGCGTGGGTACAAGGGTGGAGGGACCCTGCTTACCAAGCCCGCAGCGCCCGGAACGCGGCGAACCGGCGCAGCGGCAACGTACAGGGCCCAGCACCTGCCACACACTCAGGTGGTTCGGTTTCCCACGCCACCACGATGCGTTCTATGGTGAGTATTTTAATATTGGATTATAACGACCTTCATTGATTTCATTGGATTATTTACATTCATCGACTTAAGTGGATTATTTACATTCAGTGAGTTAAGTGGATTATCTATATTCGTTGATTACTTATGTTGCGCTGTTGTTTTTTTGGTATTCGTATATGGTTACTTTAAGTTGGTACATGTGATTTGACTTGGGAGAGGCCTTTAAGGCCGGGATACCTCCGATAAACGAATAGGTCATGCCGAAATTTTTAAAAATTCTGCATATCACTAACATATTTTATTTCATTCTTTCAGCAACAGGAGACGGGGGAGTGGCCAGCCTCCTACGATCTCTTCTACAAGACGCATCGGAAGAGAGCCTCCGACGGAACGGAGGACTGGATCACGACGAAGGCCCGCGACATCAGTGTAAGTAGACTACGATATCATTTGTTTTTTTCCTTAGTTTGTTTTATTGCTAAACCATAACAATTCATATTCTCATTTCAGGACGAGTACAACAGATTACTCGCAGATAGGGGCGAACAGGCCGACAAGAACCGCGCTTATTGGGATGCGGTTCGGACCGTCGGCCCTCAGAATAAGAAGAAGAAGGAGGTGTACGGGGTTGGATCAGCAGCGCCGCGATTCTTTCCCGAAGTTCTGCATCCAGGTGCTTCCTCTGAGGCCAGCACCTCCGCGCCTTCTGCGACGCCAGAGGATATTTCGCGCCTGGAAGCAGATAATGCGGCGCTGCAGCGTGAGATAGAGTCCATCAGGACGAGGCAAGAGGAGAGTTTACAGGCACTGCAGTCGCAGCAGCAGGCGATGCAGCAGGCGCTTCAGCAGGCGCTTCAGCATGCGTTTGAGCAGGCGCAGCATCAGAGATGCAGGTGCAGCAGGCAACGAACCAGCAAATCTTCCAGCTGTCGCAGGTCGTCATGAATTTCATTTCCAACTCATCGCAGCCTCAGCCTCAGCCTCAGCCTCAGCCCCGCCCTCCTGATGGTCACTCTTCTCCGCATGATCCCCCTCCATCTTCCTCTTCATAGTTTTTTATTTTTTCATTGTTTGTACAGTCTATTTCATTTGTTGTATTGACATTTTCTTTGTACTTTTATATATTCTATCTGACAATTTTACGGATTCTATTTCGTTTGTGTTGTTTAATTATACGAACTTGAATGCGCAAATACCGTATTACTGTATAATATTTGTACAAATGATTTAATATACAAAATAAAATATATTATAGAAATTAAATAATAATAATAAAAACTTTTTAATTAATAATGTATTAATATTATTAATAAATCAAAAAAAATTTAAAATTTAATATTAAATAATGTATTTAAAATAATTATTAGTAAATTTAATATTTTTAAAAATAAAAAATACCGACGAACCAGCGACGAAATTGGTCTGTCGCAGATCGGAAATAAAAAAACAAAAATTTAAAATTAGCGACGAAAAGACATATTAACGACGACATTTTGCGACGAAATAAAACGGAAACAAAAAATAAAAAAATAATAAATAGCGACGGTAAAACATATACCGACGAAATTTTGCAACGAAATTATTTGTCGCAGAACATTAATAAAAAAATAAAAAATACGAAATAGCGACGAAATAATTTACCGACGAAACAGCGACAACAGAATAAAGGTCGCAGACCTGACATTTTCTCGTCGCAGTTTTGCGACGATACACCGACGCAATTTTGTTTCGTCGCAATACAGCGACGCATTGCCGACGAAATTTGCTTTGCGACAAGCCGTATAACGACATTCATTTTTCGTCGCTATTTCGTCGCTATATGCCTGTAGCGACGAAATAGCGACGTTTTTTGTCTGTCGCTATATGCTCTTTTTTTTTGTAGTGACGTATGGTGAAAATATTTCTTATTGCTGAAAGTTTAGGGTGAAGAATCAATGAATTAAGGTAAGGAATATCAACTTTTTAAAGTTCTTTTATCATTTTTATTTTGGTGATGGAAGAAGGGATGAACTTTGATTGGGTAATGAAGGATTATGGTGAAACTTCATTTTTTTTATAGCTTTTGATGGTTGATGTTGGTAATGATAGATGAGAATGTTTGATTTTGGGTTTGGATGGTTTAGAGTCATTTGGAGGTGATTTTGGTGTTGAAAAGTGGTAGAGAAATTGTAATGCACCAAAGCCGTTTAAGGAAGATCGCCCTACATAGGTAGGACGTCTAACCTGTTTCCAGAAGGTCTTGTGAAACCATCCCTCCCAGAGAGGTAGGACATATGACCTCCTTCTAGTAAGTTTTGTGAGACCGTCCTATTTGGGAGTAGGGTATATGACTTTGTTCAGACACACAACTAAACTTGTTTTTAGTGTAGAAAGGGGGTTTGAACTCCGATTCAAATGATCAAAGTGTTTTAAACAGTTCTATGTCCCTTGTATATCAAGTTAACTCTTATAGGTAAGGATACGCATGTGTAGTGAAGCTAAAATATGGATGACAATGTATGTGATGACTATAGACACGCTAATTACTTTATCCTCATTCATGTGTGATAAAGGCATGTCAAGACATGTTTTAAGTTGTTAATGTGATGTCTATGTCTACCTATTATGCACAAGCAATATTTTTTTACAAATTAAAAGAAAACCCACCCATGAATCCATAAAAGGAGAATAGTCTCTTATTTGAATGTAAGATAAATGAAGCAAGAGACTTAGACCAACCTCTTGGTGAAAAATACGTTAGCTATTCGTGATGAAGCTTAACAAGCAACAAAAGTATTCTATTATCTTGCAAGGTGGCTCTTTGTGGTGGTATATGGAGACCTAATCTAATATACTACCCTTGTAAGAATGTATGGAGAACTAAGCTCATATGTATGCATGACGTGACAAATGATATGTCCGGACATTGTGTTGGAGTCTCTATTGTGTTATCAAAGTAAAAGAGTGTACATAAAGAATAAACACCTATAACTATGTATGAATGTAAAGATGAAAGTATGACAAGTACGACATGAACAAAAGCAAAGTAACAAATGTGCTATATGTAATATGAGTATTTTTGATCAAATGAAAATTCATATGTGCAAACATATAGGTTAAGCTTATGACATAAGGAGAATTAGAAACAATGAAAGTGTCTAGTGGATTGGTCTTACCCTTTATATGTTTTTCATTTATTTTTAGGTAATGGCTCTACTGAGGACATGTAGGATTGATGCTAGTATCAAACTTTGATATTTCAATTTCTTATGTTATTTTTGTGAATGATGTTTGATGAGAAGAGAATGCTGAGATGTTTTATGATATTGTTATTAAGTTTTAAATTTATTTAGCTTCTGCTAACGTTCACTTATATTGTTATGAGGATGAATGTCCTATTATATACGTATTTTGTAGCATTGCCGATCATACTCCTGACATCATAGTAGAAATATAACAATTATACTAATTTAGTGCTTTAGGAAATTGACAGTTATACATGACTAATTACTTAGAAACTCATTTGTACCCATGTCTAGCTACATAATGAAATACACACACACATATATGTGTGTGTGTGTGTTAGAGAGAGAATATATTTATGGATGTATATTTTATATATAGAGACAAACACATACATATAAATATATACGAGACAAACACACATACATATATATACACACATGTATATGTGTGTGTATACATAGTGCATGTATATATCCATAAAAAATACTTTTAGTCATGAAATTTAAACATGAAATGGGATTTAAAAAAATGCTTTTGTCACATTGATTCAATGGGAAAATGAGTCCCCAAGAATCTTTGAAAGGATTTCTTTAGACAACTCTTGAAGGGTACTGGATACTAACGTACAGGATCAAGACTTTGTATTAATCAAAGAGAATGGAACTTTCAATTTAATATTTCGATTTTCACAATGGAAATTGGACTCACGTTTGTTTTCTATTGCTTTTTCAAGTTCCCGTTCCAACTATTTGAAATATTGCCGTCCATTAATACGATATCATCATCACCCAATTATTTTTGTAGGTTATATAGATCAATCTTTTTTTCTTTTTTATTTATTTATTTTTATTTTTTTAAATCGTAGCCTAAATTTATCCTTCTTGTGTATCTAATAATAACTAATGAATAATACACGTATTTAGAATGGGTCTCATTCAAAAATATATATCATTTCAACCTTGGCCTAAGTACCTAAAATTTTCACTTAAGCCCGATACATTCTACAAGACACTGGCAATATGAATCAATTGTATCAACTATACTCTATCACTGATCTTATGCTCTTCAATTGTCATATAAGTCATATCGTGAACATCCTCTCATCTATAGAATCACACCAACATTTTTTCTTATATGCTTTTTCATATTTTATCATTCCTTATATGTCCAAACATCCATCTCAACATCCTCATTTCTGCCAATCATATCAATTGCTCATGCTTATGATTGAATACCTAATATTCAAACATGTACACAAGTGTATATCTTATTGTTATCCTGTAAAACTTTCCTTTTAGCTTAAAGATACTTTTCTATCACAAAAAAGAACTGTCGTACTTCTCCACTTTAACCATCCCTCATGTGCATTGTGATTCACATCTTTGTCAATTCCTCCATCATTCTGTAGCATAGATCCTAAATATCTACAACTCTCATTCAAGTGAATCTCTTGGTCTTCCAGTTTCGTACAAAGATACAAGGTTATCCTTTTCTTGCTAAAATTAAATTTCATATGCTCTGTCTTTTTTTTTTGACTCACTTTGAAGCCCTTTCCTCTAATGTCCGCAGCATTCCAACTTAGCATTTACTCATTTGCTAGTCCCATCCACCACCATAATGTCATCTGCAAATAACATGCTCCACAGAACTCTATCTTGAGTGAGTGCATATATAACTAAAGAAAATAAATAGACTTTATGCAAATCCTTTGTGTAAGCCCATTGTAATAGAAAACTCTCAGCTTAGTCCTTCTGGATTCCTTATGCTTGTCATCGCGCTCTCATATATGTCTTTAGTAATTTCTTTATATCCTACTTTAACACATTTTTCTTCAAACACTCTCCACAAGATCTCTCATGTGACTTTATAATGTGCCTTTTCTAAATCAATGAAAACAATGAGTAAATCTTGCTTATTATCTTGATATCTCTCTATTAATCCTGTCAAGAGACGAAAAGCCTCAATTGTTGGCCTTCTTGGCACGAATCCAAATTGATTTTCAGATACCCTAGTCTCTTTGCAAAGTCTTTTCTCAATCACATGCTCCCATAGCTTCATTGTGTGGCTCATTAATTTAAATCCTCTATAATTTATACAATCTTGTATATCTCATTTATTTACATATAGAGTTACTAAAGTGCTTCTTATCCAATAGTCAGACATATTGTCAGATTTCACAATCTTGTTAAAAATGTCTGTGAGACGCGGCATACCTTCTTTTTCTCGGTATTTCCATGCCTCAATTGGAATACCGTTTAGTTAAATCGCTTAACTGTTTCTCATCCTTGTCAAAACATCTTCTACCTCTAGCAATTGAATTCTCCTACTATGTGTTAAGTTTCTATTCTCTTCAGAGTTACGTAACTCGTTCAGTGCGAGTTCATCCCTCACTTATTAATTAAAAAGTTTCTCAAAGTATCTTTTTCACCTATCCTTTTTTTTTATTGAACAGATATTTTATTAATATCCTCTCTTATGGTGGAGGAAAACCATATTACATGTATACATCCTGAAATGCAAAACAGTAGTATAATGCTTCTAATATTTGTAGTCTCCAGTCATATATGATATGTCGCATTAAAACCTTGCCAAGTAAAACCACCCTTGTGGATAAAACCTTGGCGAAGGAAAAAGCGTGCATATTTATATGTGGAGTGATCATAAAAGGTGAAAAAGAAAATCGTGAAAAAGAAAATCTGTGAAGCAAAGAAGCCTGAATGTAGCTGTGAACAAAGAAGCATGTGGCAATCATTGTAGGAAGCCATTGTGGTCTTAGTGCTGAGAATAATCCCTTTCTGAAACATGGCGTATTCTTCATTTGAGGACATGCCAATATCATCCTATAGGTGTAACCCGTCAGATGGCGCTTGGAGTTTGCCTTTACTTGTTTTCTCCCATCAGCAATATTGCGTGGCCAGTTCCATAACTCAGTGTATCCATGCAGTGCGCAGCCGATATGCGTCAGATGAAAAGAAATCACATTATTAATCATATTGGCAATGCAAAGGTCAAAGATGATAAAATGTTGCAGTGAATTGATATTACCCGGACTGCCCGTATCGTGGGATACGGACAGGACAAATATAAATTGATAATGATGATTAAGAAGATGAATCCAAAGTATAGAGATTACCCATACTGCCTGTGTCCATGGATGACACAGGCAGGCAATTGGAAATGGTTGTTGTGAAGTCTCCATACTACACTCTAATGTGCGGAGTTGATACATCTGTAAGGAGGGCCCCTCTAACCATAGGTGGCAGCGTAGACAATGTGCTGAAATGATGATATTGCTGATGTAGTTGTCCAAACTGAGCCAACAAGTGAGCCACCTCATTTGCCTGCCGTGGTATATTCACCTATCCTTTATTGCATTTTTCTCTATTAAAATCTCGTTGTCTTCGTCTTTAATCCATTTAACTTGAATTAAATATCTTATCTTCATTTCTCTTTCTCTTTCTAGCAATTTTATGTACATCTCTTCCACTTGCTTTCGTGTCCAACCGCTTCTAGAAATCCTAAAACACCTTTGATTTGGTTTCACTTATAGTCTGTTTAGCTTCTTTCTTAGCTAATCTATATTTTTCTTAATTCTCTTGATTCCTAGAAAGTTGAAGTGTCTTATGCTAGTTCACTTGTTTTTTTACTTTGTCCTGTATTTCTTCTTTTTACCACCAAGGATTCCTTGTTTGTATGTGCTCAACCTTTTGATTCGCCAAGTAAATTTCTTATTGTTTCCTTATTTTTACTGTTACATCCTCACATGCTTGACTTGCATCGCCACTTGAATTTCTTAAGACTTTACAATACTATTTTTCTAAATATGCTTGCTCAGTTTTCTTCAAATTCTAGCATTTTATATTGGATCCTATGGACCTTTTTTTTCTCAATCTTGTACGTTTGATATGGACATCCAACACTACAAAATAGTATTACATTATAAAACTTTCACTTGAGAGTACATTACAGTCTTTACAAGCTTTTCTATCTCTTTTATCAGTAATGAAATACATCATTGTAGTTTTCATTAGCAATTTCACCGAGAAAAGAAAAATGGTTATCTTTTTTACTCTCTAGTGACCAAATAATTACGATTAAATTCTTTTGAACCCATCAAACATCAATTAATACTAAAAACACAAATATAAAATTATATTAAATTTGTAATTCATATAATACTCATTTTAACTTGTTTGCCACGTTAACGAATCTTGAGCAGTTGAAACATGTCAATTTTTAAATTGTCATCTACGTCTATCAACAAAAAGAAAAGAAAGAGAACTGTCATCCATGATGATTTCTTAATGAAAGACAAAGGAACATTCAAATGGGATTTATTTTTTAGGCTCAGTAGGTAACATTATCAAAACACAAATAAACACAAAAACAATATTGATAGATCACATAGCAAACGACAACGGCTACATCGAATTCATAAAATTTTTATTTTATACGTCCTTGCCTCATTACAAATTATTAACGACAGTATCTTGAGTAGTTGCTTGACGGCAATTCTAAAATCTGTCATCTTCAATATCTTTGATGATCTCCTGAAAAAAAATATAAATATGATTTATTTCTCATAGTCCGGTAAGCAACATTACCAGGAAAAAGAAAAACAAAAAACAAAAAACAAAAAAAAAAAAACTACACACAAAAACAACTGTTCTAGCAAACGACAACTAAACTAGGATGTGCATAACTGGTATTCTCATATTTTGATACTTGGAGTTCGTTCGTAACCCCCAAGAGAAGCAGGCGATGTAGGCAGGACTGGTATTTTGTGAGGGGAAAAAAGGGCAAACTTCAGTTCAGTCAAAGCTGTGATGTGTTCTTGCGGTTTTGTTAAAACTACAAAGCATACCGTAGTTTTGACAAAATCGCGATACACGGCGTAGTTTTGACAAAATCGAAGTACACGACGTAGTTTTGGCAGAATTGCAGTGTGCCGCTCCTATTTTTCTATGAAAAGCATCTCAATTTCTCCATCCTAAAACAAACACCTCATATTATTATCAAAAAAAAAATATTGTATCATATCTAATCAAATAAAATGACAACTCCACTTGTTCATGTATGATTAAGGTTTCGCGTAGCATATCATACTCGAAGTTTCTCTAAGAAGTCAAAATAAGACTCGAATTGGATGCAGATATGGAAGTGATTGATCTAGTGTGTCGTGTCCCTTCATTGGCAGATGTCGTCGGATACTTTTATAGTGGTCTCGTATTTTAGATGATCAAGATCTCGAGTCTGCTTGGAAAATCCTGATGCGTCGCTTAAATATGCCGGCTATGAAGATTTACACAAGCGTTTGTGATGTCCCAAAAATAAATCCATCGAGCGTGGACAGTAACACAAGTAATTACGTTAATATTCTTCACACGTCTAGGAGTAACAACGCATGAGGGTGCAACTCGTCACATGCTCTGGTGCAAATTTTAGTGGATGCAGAAAACGACGATGACGATATTGACGATGACTATGACGAAGAGGATGAGAAGGACGGGGACAATGAAGAAGAGTGTTTACAGGACCTTGAAGATGAGGAAAACATCAGAGAGGACTATGAAGCATCAATGCCTCATTTGGACACGAACGTTCCATTTTTTGAAGATTGTGGCATGCCAGAAGGCACCGTAATTCATGGACAGGATGGAATTTAAGAAGGGCTATGGAAGGAGAGTAGACGAGATAAATTAAAGTTGAATATCATATGCAAAACTAAAAATGCATGAAATATCCTATACAATTATGGTCTATAAAGAAAAACTGATTCTACAAAGTGATGTCTAGTTCGCTAGAATTTTGGTATATTAGGTGCATAAATTGGAAGATGCACCATTGTTAATAGCGCCTTTGATAAGTTTGAGACAAACGCATAATTACTGAGACTTTGACATATCCAAGACCATCATAGATGCATGAATACAAACATCACGGAGGATAATTGGAGCTCCGATTCAAACAAGGTTGGAAGAATGGTTAGAGGACACATTAGTAGAACATGACCTTCAAAACACAAGATATTCGAGAAATTGTACATGGAGCTTGAATGTGGACATTAACTACAAGAAAATGTTGGGGGAAAAAATAAAGCAATGACAATGGAGTATGATGATTGGCTCAAATCTTTTCGTGAGTTACCTCTTTATCTGGCTACCCTTGAAACATCAAACGAAGTTGCTTCAGTTTTCTGGACATTCAGACCATCGATTCTTGCGTTTCATCATTGTCGTCTGCTGATATCAATTGACAATACTCATTTGTATGGAAAGCATGACGAGAAATTATTGATTGTTATTGCAGTTTATAAAGCTGACCGCATATTTCCGCTTGCTTTGCTATTGTTGATAAAGACAGTGAACAAAGTTGGAGAGGTTGCATAGGAAAATTCGTCAATATGTAATCGATGATATAAAAGATGTATGTTTGGTTTTGGACTGAGTTACCGATCTTCAAGTAGTGTTTCGATCAGATCCAGCATGGCAACAACTTTATAAGTATCATAAATATTGTCTGTGTCACATCGTATCGAATTTTTCATGTAAGTATTTAGACAATGAATTTATTGAATAAAAAGTGTATAATCCTATTGTTGAGTTCAAGTGCAATTAATTTCTACAAATAAGTTTTCTGATAAGGCGTTAGCAAAAAGTTTACAGATAAAGATGCATAAGAATGTCTTATGCGAATTCTGCTTAGTACATGGACATTGTCGCACAACAGTGGCATTGCTTGACTTCAAACAGTTTCCAAACGAACAGTGGAGATGTTTTGACGAGAAACAACAAGCGGCAGTTACTCATATAAGCGCTAGGGACAAATGGCTACTGAAAGTGAAGCAACAATTAGTTTAAAACGAGAACGATGCCAAAAAAACACATGGTTCAGGATTATGAGAGACGAGTAGGTCTGTATGAAGTTATGACTCGATTCATGTCAGATGGTGGTGTTTCACATACTTCAGCTTAAAAAAACTTGCATTTGGGGTAAATTTCAGATTTGCCATATACCTTGTTCGTTTGCTATGCAAGTGTGTAAGAATATGCATCGTGTGACAGCAAAGTTGGGTGCTCCTTTCTACTCATGTCAAGCAATGATGAGCGCCTACAACTGTTCATTTCGCCTGATGCGACACTCACATACTGGCCTCCACCGTCATTCTTGCTTGAAGCTAACCTAGTTCTTAGAAAGCATACATAGGGAGGCCTAAATCAACTCGGATTGACGGTGGAAAGGACCGCACCCATACGCAAATGTGTGGTGTAAACCACTAAGAAGTCACAATTATTGCAATCTACTTGAATTGCCTTTCCATAGTTCAAGGTATGCTTGGCCTTGCCGGAGGGATGTTACCGAACAAGTTTTATTGGCTAATGAGATGGTGCATCTAATTGATAAATCTAGCATCTAATTTCACTCTAAGGATAGATAAGACCAAGTCTTTTGACAAGGTCTGAGGTCTATTCTTACCAAGTTGAGTTTTTCTAGTATGTTTAACCAACTGATTTTCAATCATCTAGAAAGCACATATATTCAACATTGGTGAATGGCGTTCCTTGTGGTTTTTTCAAGCCTCGTAGGGAAGTTAAACAAGGGGACTCATTATCTCTTAATGGATCTACAGGCAATGTGAATAAATTTAGACCATTTCTCTTACACTATTAAGAGGCTTAGGGGTAGTTAGTTAACTTTGAAAAGAGTCTCTTTGTTATGAAACCTAATACTCGAGTTAAAGCAATGAACAAGCTCTTTTTATGACATCTAACAGCTGCCTATGATATACCTTGGCTCTCAATTGTTTAGGGAGTGAACGGAGCTAAATATTGTACAAAACTCTTGCAACATTTTGATGCTGAGATGAATGGATGAGATAAAAAGCTACTCATTCAAACAGATAGACTTAATTCTCAATAAACATGTCTTATCACTCGGTAGCTTGGTCAAGGCTCTGTTATCTTATAGGAAGGGTGTTTGTGTATCGAGGCTCTCCAACAAACTTACACTTGCAAAATATGGCTGAACTATCACATCAAACCTAATCTTTGGAGTACATACATGCATAAAAGATATGGTAGTAGAGGAGACTATTTTTCTAGCCTTTTAAGACTCTTTAAGATGGAAAAGGATGTGCTCAATTAATGGATTTTGTGTAACACGGTGCAAATTTGGAACAGATGGCCCTAAATGGACTTCTTCTTGAAATGGGAATTTTAGCCTCAAGCAAGAGCCGATGAGGATTGTTGACCCACCAAGCCTTCCTTGCTCTCTCACAAGTTTATCTTGCATAAACCTCAACAAGCCTATATCAAGCTCTTCCTATGAAAAATCTATCATGGTGTCCTACCCATCTTGGACAATTTGATTAAGCTACTGTGTATTCTACCATCCAGATCCTTATGCCGAAACTTACAATGCGCACTTGATCATCTATTCTTACAGTGTCTGGAAATTCAACCTATTTGGCACAAATACTCAAGTCTTTTGAATGGACAGCCCCCGACCTCTATCCCCTTGAAAATAGATCTCATGCAATGGGGCTTAATGCGAACATAAAAACGATGACATGGCTCCTTCAAACTATAACCCTATGACTCATCTCTTGGTGTATTTGGAAAATGTATAACAGAATCCAAAGCATACCATCAAACAAGTGCGAACAGCTCTATACACTTGTTAACACATATGCAGGTATTCAGAATAGTGATCAGGAGCAAATTCAGAGCTAAACCATTGCAAACAAGGAGCCGATCGATGATTAAGAGCGTTAGATGTCACGTGGGTGTGTTAGTACTCAGCAGCAGTGGCGGTTGGGCAATGAACCCGTAAAATCCGAAAGGAGTAAGCCATCAGCAGAAAGAAAAGCTGAGGAAGAAGAAAGAATATGCGCCAGAGTTTATTTAAACGAGTGAAATAACCATTTTAGCCATATGTATATAAATGTAGGGAGACATAAGTGAGAGGTAGTTTTGGCATTTCACTTGTTTTTCCCTCTTTTTCTTAAGATGAGATGTAACCGCTTTGCACAACAGATCTTTTCATTCTTCTTCAATCGAATTGCTTGAATGGCCTCCTATATTCTATGAAATTTCTATCTTCTCAATTCTAGATACTTCATTACCGTGATTTCCAATTGATCACTATGTATGTTAGATGAGTTTTATTGTGATTCAAGTTGAGATTGCTTGAATTTTCACATAGTATCAGAGCACAATTGATGAAATTTGGTACATTCATGGCGTCAAATAACAATCCAGACCCATCTTCTTCTGCTTCTCTTTTTGCTCCAATGAATCCTTCTGATGATCCATTCTACATTTATCCAAGTGATAATCCATCCGTGATATTGGTATAACCCTTGCTTGATGGGAATAACTACCATGGATGGAGTAGGTCTGTAAGAAGGGCGTTAGAGTCCAAGAACAAGATAGGTTTGTGGATGGTTCAATTGAAAAGCCTGCAAAGAGAGTATGAAGATACAATTCTTGGATGAAGGCCAATAACATGGTGGCTTCTTGGTTGGTTAACTCCTTGACACCTAGTATTGGGCAAAGTCTGATTTGGCTGGACTTTGCGGATGACATTTGGAATGATTTGAAATTCAAGTATAGTAACGCTGATTTATTTATACTTTCAGATTTACAAGAAGGATTTTATTCCATCAAACAAGATAATAGTAGTGTAATTGAATACTATACAAAGTTGAAAAGTGTATGGGAAGAGTTGATAGTGTTGAGATCTGTCCCTACCTGTACATGTCATAGATGTACTTGTAATCTCACGGTTGAAATCAATAAGTTTGTGGAAAATGATTGCGTGATCAAGTTTTTAACGGGTCTGAATGATGAATTTGAAGCAGTAAAATCTCAAGTATTTTTGTCTACTCCACTACCAGATTTGAAAACTGCCTTTGCTATGGCAGTAAATTTAGAAAGGAAGATGAATTATTCAGGGGGCCAGGGGCAATTTAACAATAGTCCCTCAGTAGTGATGAATACAACAGTGCAAGCAAAGGGAGCATGTACACATCTAGGTCGTATAGTGATGGTTCTGTGAATACTTCTTGGCAGAGACAATATGACAGGGGTTTTAGGCTTGACGTGCCAAGACCTCATCAAAATGGTGTCAGGATTCCTGTTTGCAGTCATTGCAACATGACTGGTCATACAATTAACAATTTTTATAAAAAGCATGGATATCCTCCAGGCTTTAAGTCCAGAAGTCAAATTAATATGGTGAGTGGTGGAGAGAACAATGCACTGTTAGAAGATAATGTGAACCATGAAGAACATGAAGAGTATGTTGCCTATGAGAATGTGATTCCAGGGATGTGTAGCTCTCAGAACCCTTTGTCTCAGATGACTCCTGCCTTGACATAGGAACAATATGCTTAGCTGATGAATTTGCTGCAAGAGCGCCAAGAAAGAGGAAGACATGGTGTTGTAGATTCTGCAGGTGTCACAAATGTCCACCATGCTGTTATGTCAGCCCAGCAAACTACAGCTTCTGGTAAGATGTTAGGTAATGTATTGCATCAAAACTTGAATGCATGGATTTTGGATGCTAGAGCTAGTGATCATATATGTTCTTGCATCTATCTGTTTGATTCCTATCACCCTGTTGACACCATATCTGTTAAACTGCTTGACAAATCCCTAGCCAAAGTAACATATGCTGGAACAGTCAGTGTAAATCCCAACTTAACACTCACTAATGTTTTCTATGTGCCAGCCTTTGCTTTCAATTTATTATCATTCAGTAAACTCACTGAATCAAATATGTTTGCCAGTTTATCTGATTCAGGACCTCAGAACCAAGAAAATGATTGGTTCATCTGAAGTAGATCAAGGCATATACCATCTTTATGGCACACCAAAGTCATTCTCCTCTTACACTTCCCCCTTGACATATGTTGTCAGGTCCTCAAATACCTTGCTATGGCATTCAAGGCTTGGACACATGTCTGCACCAAGGTTAAAAGAAATTCAGAAGGTTGAACCTCTTATGACAATTCCTGAATCTTTACATACGTATACAATATGTCCTCTACCTAAACAAAGAAGATTACCATTCCTAGTTTCTACTTCAGTTTCTGCTAATCCTTTCTCTCTTATACATATGGATATTTGGGTCCGTATAAGTACCCAACATTGTACAAACAATGTTACTTTTTTAGTGTGATTGATGACTATATTAGATATTTTTGGGTGTATTTGATGAAAACCAAAGATGAAACTAGGTCCATTGTTGAAAGCTTTTATAATTTTGTTTCTGTTCATTTTGATGCCAAAATTAAAGTCATCAGGACTGACAATAGGCAAGAGTTCAAAGCGAATGCATTCTTTTCTTCTCATGGTATATTGCATCAAACTAGTTGTGTCAATACACCACAACAAAACAAGATTGTTGAAAGAAAACATCAACACATTCTAAATGTGGCAAGGGCACTCAAATTCCATTCCATTTTCCCTCTCCTTATTGGGGTTTTTGTGTTCAACACTCAGTTTACCTCATTAACATTACTCCTACACCTCTTCTTCACCAGAAAACACCATATAAACTTCTCTACAAGTTATTACCCATTTAGAGTAACTGCAGAGTCTTTGGATGCCTAGCCTTTGATACTAATACTTTGAAACACAAGGAGAAATTTGCAGCTAGAGCACAGAGAAGCGTATTTCTAGGACTCTCACATACTACAAAGGGGTACATCCTGCAAGACCTCAATACTAAAGACATATATGTCTCAAGAGATGTCTCTTTCTTTGAGTCAGTATTCCCTTTTTACTCTAAAGCTCATGCCAAATCTGATGACCTCATACAATCACATCCTACTGACTCCTCTTCACATACTTTCTGTGATAATAACACACAACCAACATCTCAACCATTCAGCCACACAGAAACTCTTGACCTACCTACAGACACTTTCAATCCAGTTGATTCTCCCTCATCTTCCCTTGATCCTCAATCTCATCCTCTACATCAGACTCCTGCCATCCCATTGCTTTGAATGAACCTGTTTCTGATCATTCACCAACAGCTCCTCCTTCACAACCTGGAACCATTGTCATTGACCTGCCCATAGCTCAAAATGATATCCCTACTTCTAGACCCCAGTGTGCCAGACAGCCTATTGCATACCTTCAAGACTACCACTGTAATTCCTTGATTTCTTCTCATGCTGGCATTACTCTTGCTCATACTTCACCTCATTCAATTCACAAGTACATGTCTTATGAGTCATTAGCTCCAAAATACATAGCATATATTTTAAGTTTAAATGTACATATAGAACCTAAAAGTTATGCAAAAGCTGTTGATTCAGCTGTTTGGCATGCAGCCATGACAACTTAGTTGGTAGCACTAAAGGCTAACCATACATGGAGCATAATGCCTCTGCCCAGAGGCAAACATCCCATTGGATGCAAAAAGGTATATAAGGTCAAGCTAAAGGTTGATGGTACAATGGAGAAACATAAAGCAAGGCTGGTGGCAAAGGGCTATATTCATCAGTATAGTGTAAACTACCAAGATACATTCTCACTCGTTGCCAAAATGATTATAGTCAGGGTAATTCTAGCCATGGCAGCAAGGTTTCAGTGGCATATCCATCAGCTAGATGTTAACAATGCATTCCTACATGGTGACCTTCATGAAGACATTTATATGCTACCTCCTCCATGTCTAAACACCTTAGAGCCCAATATGGTGTGCAAGTTGCATAAATCTTTATGCGGGCTCAAGCAGGCAAGTAAAGAATAGAATGCCACCC
This sequence comes from Eustoma russellianum, assembly GCA_036186865.1. NCBI lineage: Eukaryota > Viridiplantae > Streptophyta > Magnoliopsida > Gentianales > Gentianaceae > Eustoma > Eustoma russellianum. The sequence goes on from AP025055.1 coordinate 30,397,402, forward strand.
TCACCAGATTCCTGATTAGCAAGGTATTTCAGCAGTCCAAGAGTGACTACACCATGTTCACCAAGTATGTTGACAACTCTCTCTTGATTCTCTTGGTGTATGTAGATGATATCATTGTCACTTGTGACAATGAGGGGACATTTACAGAGATTAAACAGTCTTCAAACGATGAGTTTAAGATCAAGGACTTAGGGCAGTTGAAGTTTTTCTTGGGCATTGAAGTAGCTCAGGCAAAAGGAAGCACTCATATCAATCAAAGGAAATACACTATAGAGCTATTGGATCAGGCTGGATTTATGGAAGCTAAGCCTGCCAAAACTCCAATGGAAAGCCATTTGAGCATGACACACAATGATTCACCTTCACTGCATAACATTACTCAGTACAGGAGACTGGTAGGTAAACTAATTTACCTTACCATTACCAGGTCTGATATCGCATTCTCTGTGCAACAACTTAGTCAATTTATGGATTGTCCCACTGAAAATCATCTGAGGACAGCACATAGGGTGCTCAGGTATATCAAAGGCACAGTTGGACAAGGGCAACTATTTCCAAGAAATGGTGAATTGAAACTGAAGGTATTCGTGGATGCTGATTGCGGAGGATGTCATGAAACCAGAAGATCAATCACAGGATCTTGTGTTTTTCTTGGAGATGCCTTAGTTTCCTGGAAGGCTAAGAAACAAACAACAGTATCCAGATCATCAGCAGAGGCAGAATACAGGACTATGACTACAGTTACTTGCGAAGTTCAATGGATCTTGTATCTAATGAAAGGCTTGGGTTTGGGAGATCAAAGGCTTGTGGAGGTTTTCTGTGACAGCAAAAGTGCGATCTATATTGCAGAGAATCTTGTCTTTCATGAGAGAATGAAGCACATAGAGATCGATTGCCATGTGATAAAGGACTAAGTGCAAGATGGCACATTGAAGTTAATGCCTATACGGACTAAAATGCAACTTGTAGATTTATTCACTAAGACATTGGACTGCAGAAGATCAGTACAATTAATTGATGCTCTTGGAGTTCATCATTTGTATACAAAGTCAAGCTCAGCTGGCTGATCTTGAGGGGGGTGGTAAAACATATGCAGGTATTCAAAATAGTGATCAGGAGCAAAATCAGAGCTAAACTGTTGCAAACAAGGAGCCAATCGATGATTAAGAACGTTAGACGTCATGTGGGTGTGTTGGTACTAAACCGCAGTGGAGGTTGGACAGTGGACCCGTGAAATCCGAAGGGAGTAAGCCATCGGCAGGAAAAAAAAGCTGAGGAAAAGAAAGAATATGCGTGCACGTTTTTTTCCCGAGAGACTAATTTAGTAGCTCACTCCCTAGCTCAGTTTGGGAAGTTTCATAATACTTTTCACACTTTTTACGCTTTAAACGAACCTCCTCAGTTGGTTAGAGGTTGTGTTTTTACAAATGTAACCATTACTTGTATTGGAAAATTAATAAAAGATGCCTTAACTATATATATATATATATATATATATATATATATATATATATATATATATATATATATATAGTATGTATATATATATATTTATTTATTTATGGGCACATACATATATATGTGTGTATATATATGTGTGTGTACGCGCGCGCATATGGGGTAGCACAAAGGTATATATAGAATATATGTTGTGTATAATTAAAAGTGCTTGGTGTTTCGTTCAAGTCCATGGGCTGTATGATTTTCATCTCAACCCTGTTTTTCTCTTAGAAGCTTCTCCATCTTCTTGGGCTTTTATCCACGCCCAGTTCAATATTTTCCATGCAAATATAAGCAAAATAGAAACGATTGAAACCAAATTAAGCTGCTAAAAACTATCATTTTCCAAGTGAAGAGTGTGAGCGTGCAGGATTTTGGTCACGTTGGCATTGAAAGTGGGAAAGGTTGGGCCAAAATTGAAATTTTAATTTTATGTAATTCTTTTTCTTTCCTTTTATTTTTGACGTGGTTAGTGATTCTTAAGAAGGTTATTCGGACACATACTCTGGGGTGTCGTCTAGATATTTGATATTCTAAAATCTCAATAGTCCATACTCCTATGAGTTTCTAAACGTTTGATTCTCTTTCAGATGTTCCTTGGTTTGGCTCTTGGTGTGAGGAAGAGGTAATGGGCTGGCCTTTAGTCGTACATTATTGTGGTTTAAAAATTTCTCGCGTCCGATACTCTTTATTCTGTATGACCATAAGTTACATGCTCCAAACCACCTCTTGTCAAGACTTTCAACTAGTAAAGATCGTTACTGACAAGAAGCGTTTTGTTGTAGTTTTGTAAGATCATTGTGCATCCCTGAAACATCTAAACACCAATTTTTGAACATTTTTCCAGGACTTCCCGTTGACTTCGGAAATATGACTGTAAATCAGTTGTACTTCTTTCATACTATGTTCTTTCTGTCCTCATATTTTTTTCTTAGTAGGATGATACAAATTTTATGTTGAATAATCAAGTATTATACTAGTTTTAATCTAATTTTGATCATTGAATCTTTTACCTTTTCCATTTCCTCTTTTGTTTGGCATCAGTCTCCGTATAATATACCAAAAACCCAGTGTTCAAATGGTTTGACCAATAGAATCTCATTAACTATAATATCGAAATCACAAAAGATAAATAAAAATATGTTGATATTAGCATGAGTTTCTTATATCGTGATGTCGTTACTCAAATTACTTTGACCACTGAAGTTTTGGTAACTATATATAGGGATCTCGGTACACTAATAAGTACGGTAACATCAAATTGTGTCTTAACCACGATCGTGTTTGTGACTAAGATTACCAATGTGATCTCAGTGTAAATATAACAGAAATCTCGGTGTCCAAGCTCAAGTGTGAAAAAATAATCAAAGAGAAAAAATGTGAAAAGAATAAAAGAAAATAAAGAGGAACAAAATGAAATACGAGCGCATGTCTTTTAGGGAACAAAAGGCGAAATCTTTCCCTCTGGTCTCTACTGTCCCAGTCCCATGAAGCTGGTGGAGAAGTAAATTAGGTGTCCAACAGCCTCCTAGATCAGTGAGGCTGCATACGAGCACCCACTCAAGGTGTCAAAATTATGAATCAACTAGTACAATTGAACAAGTAGATGATCAAAACAAGAAGGAGGAAACGAGAGAGTACGAAAGAGAAGATCGGAATAACCGTCAAGAAGCAAGAAATCAAGGCTACTGCATTTCTCATACTTCATTGTGAAAACCGTCGAACACTTAAGTAGAAACAGAGGGGAGAAAACTGTTAACTACTTCATGTGTTTACAAAATTACCCTTACTAACTAACTACAATCTATTTACAGCTGAGGGTATATTTGTCCTTTCACTCCCTTTTTCAAGCATTGGCTCGCTGCCACTTCTCCTGGCTAAAACTCCTTTTTCCTTTCATCCTTTCTCCATGTACCCCTTGCACTCAACTGCTTCTTGCTGTGATTTTCCACCAATCAGCACTTGAGAATTTTGCATTTCAAGTTCATCAATTCATTGCCTCAGCTTCCATTAGCAGTGCATCCATGTTGGTACTGAACTGCTTGCTCCACCAGTTTCTTGTTCCTTTTTGGGTCTAATCCTTCATCCACTTCAACACCCCCCTCAAACCAGGCTGGCCAAAAATATCACATACTCCCATGGCTAGACTCAGTTTGCGCAGTCTCTGAGAATCCAATGGCTTAATGAAGGCATCTGCCAATTGGAACTCCGTTTTAATAGGCATAGGTCTGATCACTCCTTGTAAGTAGTTCTCCCTTACTACATGACAATCTATCTCAATATGTTTTGTCCTCTCATGAAAAGCACGATTTTCAACTATGTACATCGCGCTCTTGTTATCAGAGAACAACTCTACTGCTTTGTCTTGCCTGATGCCCAAATCTTCCATTAAGTACAGGATCCACTGTACTTTACATGCTGCTGTAGCCATAGCACGATACTCTGCTTCTGAAGATGACCTTGAAATGGTTGTCTGCTTCTTTTCCTTCTAGGAAATCAATGCCTCACCAAGAAACATGCAGAAGCCTGTAACTGATTTTCTTGTTTCAACACACCCTCCCCAGTCAGAATCCGCAAACCCCTTTAGTTGTAAGTCTCCTTTGCTATGGAACAATATGCCTTGTCCAGGTGTCCCTTCAATGTATCTCAAAAGTCTATGAACTGCCTTCAGGTGATGCTGTGTGGGAACATCAAGAAATTGACTTAATTGTTGTACTGCATATGACAGGTCTGGTCTAGTGATGGTAAGGTACAGAAGCTTCCCAATTAGCTTTCTATATCCGGAGACATCTTCAATCAATTCAGAGTCATTGTGAGCCAACTTGAGGTTTTGCTCTATTGGTGACTTGGCAGCTTTTGATCCCAAGAAACCTGTTTCTTCTAAGAGCTCAAGCGCATACTTTCTCTGGCACACTAAGAACCCCCCCTGAGATCTTGCAACTTCTAGACCTAAGAAGTATCTAAGGTCTCCCAAGTCTTTAATCTTGAAGGCTGCATGCAATGACTGTTTGAGATCCGTTATAGCAGTTAAGGAATCACTAGCAACCAAAATATCATCAACGTACACTAAAAGTGCCAAAAAAGTAGAAACAGTTTGCTTAGTAAACATGGTATAGTCATGTTTAGATTTCGGAGTAGCCTTGATCTAATAAGAAACTGGTGAGTTTAGCGTTCCACTCTCGACTGGCTTGCTTTAAGCCATAGAGTGACTTATGTAATCTGCCAACTGTATTAGGTGATGAGCATTTCAATCCTTCCGGAGGAAGCATGTAAATTTCCTGGTGTAAATCACCATGTAGAAATGCATTGTTTATGTCTAACTGATGTACATACCATTGCTTTACCGCAGCCACATATAAGATCAGCCTAACAGTGGTCATTTTCGCAACTGGGGAGAATGTGTCATTGTAATCAATGTCTAGCTGCTGGGCATAGCCCTTGGCAACTAGCATGGCTTTATACCTTTCAATGGATTCGTCTGCCTTCCTCTTCAATTTGTAGACCCATTTACATCCAATAGGAGTTTTACCTGTGTGCAGAGAAACTAAGGACCAAGTGTCATTTTCTTCAACGGCCTTTAGTTCTGCCTGCATAGCAAGCTGCCATTCTGCTGATTTGATTGCTTCCTGATAGGTCTTAGGTTCATGTTGCAAGCTAATAGACAAGACATATTTCTTATATTCAGGAGCTAACCTATCAAGTGCATGATATGATTGAATAGGATAAGGAGTAGAGAGCAGACTTGAATGGCTGACTGGTGAGTTGATGACAATAATAATCTTTGAGGTAAGAAGGAGGATGTGTCTGTCTGATAGGTCTAGTTTGACATGATGAACTAGGATCAATTGGGTCTGGATTAATGGGTAGTACAACCTCCAGTTGGGGAGCTATGTTTGGAAGAGAGTCAAGGGAAGATGGTGAAGTGTCTGGGTGAGAGCCATTTGAATATTGCGAGATGTTGGAAGGTTCAATGGTTAAAGTAGTTGAAGGTGCAAATGGAACAATTTTTGGTTCTGAATCAGAGGAGCAAGGAATGTGGAAGACGGGAATTGATGGATTGTTTGATTAGGGATATTCAAGAGAGGAAGATGAATCAGGAGAGTTCTGTGAGGAAAAGGGAAAAGAGCTTTCGTAGAATTGCAGATTTCTGGACACAAATACATCTTTGGTGTCCAGGTTTTGAACTATGTACCCCTTTGTACTGTGAGGTATGCCAAGGAAAATGCAGCGCTATGCTCTGGGAGCAAATTTGTCACCATGAGGTTGATCGTTATGAGCAAAGGCTAGGCAACCAAACACTTTAAGTTGAATATAATTTAGGGCTGTTTGAAAGAGAGATTGGTGTGGAGTGTTATTGGATAGTAAAGGAGAAGGAATGATATTTATTAGGTGAGTGGCATGTTGTATGCAAAAGCTCCAGTAGGTGAATGGCACGTTTGATTGAAATCTCAAGGCCCTGGCTACAGACAGTAGGTGTTGATGTTTTCTTTCTACAACACCATTTTTCTGAGGATTATAAGCACAAGAGGTCTGGTGTATTATGTCTTTGCTGGAGAAAAAATCATTCGTTTTGAATTCTTGGCCTTGATCTGTTCGAATAGTTTTGATTTGTTTGGAGAATTGAGTTTGAATATAATGATAAAAACTCACAATGATATGTCTAGTCTCAGCTTTGGACTTCATTAAGTAGGTCCAAGTAAATCGTGTACAATCATCAACTATAGTATCAAAGTACTTCTGTCCGTACATGGTATTATGTCTATATGGTCCCCAAATGTCTACATGAACTAAGTCAAATGGGGCCTTGGAAACAGAATGTGAAGAGGGAAAGGGTGACTTTTCTTTGTTTTGCCAAAGGGCAGATTTTACAAATATGACTGTCTTGTAATGCCAGAACTTCAGGAGCACTTTTATTTATCTGTTGCAGTCTAGGAATGGATGGATGCCCCAGTCTGTAGTGCCAAAGTAGTCTTGGGAAACTGCAACATCCAAAGAACTGGAAAGGCAATTGGCAGAAACAAGCTTCAAATAATGGCTTGGCAGATAGTAAAGACCATGTGTTTTTCAGCTGAACCAATCATCCTCTTGGATAACTGATCCTGGATGATGCAAGAATCATTACAGAAAGAAATAAGTAAACTGGGATTTGAGGTTAACTTGCTGAGAGATATGAGATTAAAAGAGAAGGCAGGAACAAAGAGGACATCATGCAAGGTCAAAAGAGTGTTTACTATGGCTGTGCTCATGTGTGTGGCTTTTGTTGCAGCTCCATTAGGCATTTTAACAACAACATTATCGTCCACTTCCTCTTCTGTATCCTGAGTTTTGAGTCTTATTGAAATATGCAACTGATTCATACTTACTTTGAGTATCATTCTCTGCTAGAAGTGCAGTTGGTGCATTAACGAAGCCTCCCTGATTTGAAACACATGTCACCTTGCTTTCAAATTTGAGTGCCATAGAGAAGGCCGTACTAATATTGGGCAACAGACTCATAACAAACACCTACGATTTGACATGTTCATATTCTTCATTTAACCCTTTCACAAACTTAATCACATAATCACTTTCCACAAATTCTGTCATCTTGGTGTTAATATTGCACCTACATCCCTGACAATTACATTTAGGTAAGGGCCTCATTGCCATCATTTCTTCCCATACTACTTTCACTCTCGTGTAATAATCATTTACTGACGAACCTTCTTGTTTTATACTGTAGAATTTCTCCAAAAGATCTGACAGCCTGAATGGATCACCACTCCCAAATCTCAGTTTAAGATCCTTCCAAACCTCATAGGCACTCTCATACACATGATACTTTGCGCTATTGAGGGTGAAACACTATTCATGATCCAAGAATGCACCATACTATTTACTTGTCTCCAAGAACCTAATTGAGGATCATTAGCCGCAGGAATAGGTATGGTACCACCAATGAACCCTATCTTGTTCTTAACTAAGAGCGCCATTTCAAACATTCTACTCCACGAATGAAAATTATGGGAATCTAGCGGTGGTTGTGCAAGAACAATCTCATGACTATCATTAGGATGAACATACAACGGATTACTTGCAGAATTACTTGCAGAATTTTCCATACCTTGTTAACCATTACCTCTAGCATTCGACATTCTTCCAGAGTACTTCGAAGTGAATTTGTTGAAGACAACAGCACAGTGCTTAACAGGAATTCAAACAACTCAGATGCCTATCACCGTCTCTCTGATACCATGCCAAAATTATGAATCAACTAGTACAATTGAACAAGTAGATGATCAAAACAAGAAGAAGAAGGAGGAAACGAGAGAGTACGAAAGAGAAGATCGGAATAACCGTCAAGAAGCAAGAAATCAAGGCTACTGCATTTCTCATACTTCATTGTGAAAACCGTCGAACACTTAAGTAGAAACAGAGGGGAGAAAACTGTACTTCATGTATTTACAAAACTGCCCTTGCTAACTAACTACAATCTATTTACCGCTGAGGGTATATTTGTACTTTCACTCCCTTTTTCAAACATTCGCGCGCTGCCACTTCTCCTTGCTGAACCTCCTCTTTCCTTTCATCCTTTCTCCGTGTACCCCTTGCACTCAACTGCTTCTTGCTGTGATTTTCCACCAATCAGCACTTGAGAACTTTGCATTTTAAGTTCATCAATTCATTGCCTCAGCTTCCATTAGCAGTGCATCCATGTTGGTACTGAACTCCTTGCTCCACCAGTTTCTTGTTCCCTTTTGGGTCCAATCCTTCATCCACTTCAACACAAGGTGCCTCTATAAACTAACATAAATGGAGCAATTCCCCCTACAAACTAGCAGAAGTTGAGCATCTACACTGCGAGTGTCCCCAAATTCGAACCCTTACTTTCTTGGGAGCAATTCTTAATTCGAATACTAACTGAGTACTAACTTACGCTATGGGGCAAGAGAGCATGTTTTCTAAAAGAGCGCGAATGTGTTTTCTGCCTATGTAAATGTACTTTTGGAAAAGAAAGGTAAAGAATTTAGTGCGGAACAATACCGGAAAAATATTGGGTTGGAAACAGTAATGCACAGTTGGGCGCCTATCTATTTGCAAATTTTAAGCTATCCATTCTCTAAAGGGAAAACGAAGAAGACATCGTTCCCAGAAGTACACATTGTACATGTCATTCTCACTCTAGTATGTTACCATCTGCAAAATAATTATAAATAGCATCATTCTTCAATTTTCCAATGGTGATCACATCAAAATCCTCTAGCAAATTGTTCACAACCATAGAAGCAACGATCAAAAAAAGCGTTCCCGGTACACTAAGTTCCCGCGTTTGCGCAGAGTTCGGGAAGTGGCTGGATCGGCAATTGATAGAGGTAAAATGAAATGTGGTGACAGGTTACTCCAAGTAGCTTTTCCTTTTACAATCATAGAATTAGTAGCCGTGAATGAGCAGCCCGATTCACCATTGAATCTTTTGCCCAGATAACGAAAAATGGCTGTCACTTTCTGCAGTTGTTACCTTTCTTTCTCATCATGGAAAATGTTCACAATGTTTAGAGCATCACTTACTGTAGTCACTTGCTTAAACATCAATCACAAAAGGCAGATCATAGAGAAAAGGCACAGTGTGGATATCCAGCATAAGTGACATTCTAGAAGGGCTAATTACAAAGAAAAAAGAATGAATAGCTAATACATGTGATGCATATTTGATTATCTAGGACCAGATAGAACAGTAGCAGACAAATGAGTAACAGGTTCTGATTGGATTTGTGGCCAAAGATACTCAACAGAGACTTCACAGCTTGAGGAAGTATAATCTATATCTCCATGAACATCAAGAAGACCTTCCAAGACCTTAACCACTACAGACATTGAAGGCCTATTAGTGTAATCCTTTTGTAGACACCATCCTGCTATCCTCAAAAGTTTTTCAATTTCTGCTTCATTACAACTCATCTCTTTGTCCTCTCTATCAATCATGTCTAAGAACAATCCCTCCGCAGCCTTTCCCTTGAATAGTGTCAACAAATGCCTTTTCTCTACTGGCTCTGATTCTTCCACAATTCTCCTCCCACATACAATTTCCAATAGTACAACGCCAAAGCTGTAAACGTCTACCTTCTCTGTCACTACAGCATATAGCCATTCCGGAGCTAGGTACCCCGGTGTACCTTTCAGTGTAGTCATGACTTGGCTCTGATCTTTATCAATAATCTTAGAAAGGCCAAAATCAGCGAGCTTCGCGTTGAAGCCTTCATCAAGAAGAATGTTCTGAGGTTTAATATCTAAATGGAGCACTTTTTGTCTGCAATCCTCATGCAAATAGGCAAGTCCTTTTGCGATGCCAAGAATTATTTTCCTTCTGAGTTCCCAATTAAGGGCAAATTCTTGCCTGCCTCTGTAGATCCACTTCTCCAAAGATCCATTGATCAAGTGTTCATAAACCAAAAGTCTATGAGAATTTTCTGCACAAAAACCAATCAATTTCAGCAGATTGGCATGATGAGTGTTTCCAATGGTTTCAACCTCAGCAAGAAATGATTTCTTTATTCTGCCTAATCCATCTAGGCGCTTCACCGCGATTTTGATCCCATTTTCAAGACATCCTTCAAACACACATCCATATGCTCCTTCACCAAGTTTTTTACTGAAGTTACATGTAGCTTTCTCCAAGTCTTCAAAAGAAAACCTTATAGGCACGCCTGGCACAAAATCTAAATAATCCTCCTCGACTTCAGCTGTGACCTTGACCCGCCACCTCAAGAATACTATGAAACAAACAAACAATACAAACACCAAAGAACCTCCAATTGCTGATATCACAATGACCAATTTACGTGGACCATTATGAGAAGTTGATCTAGTAGGTGGACTGCTTGATGAAGTTTGCACCTTAACGAATATTGTTGAATTGTAGTGCGCCTTAGCCTTATCGCTGTTCATTGTCAACAAATGGGATGGCAAGTAACAGTCTCCTCTAGAATAATTCGCACCGTATCGAAAAATGGCCGCCTGGCAGGAGCAATTACCAAGGCATGCTTCTTTACAGCTATTGATATCTGTATCACTGATGTTAGTCATAAAGGTGAAATAGCTCACACCTTCGAGGTCAATAAGTATATGTGACTGCACCTGGTTACAATCCCTAGGAACGATTTCGGAACAACCAAGCTCAGGATGCAATGGATCAACCAACTTAAAGTAGCTTATTGAAGTATTGCTAAATTTAGGACAACTACAGTTACCATTTGAGCATATGCTATTTCGTCCACAGGCCAGTGGATAATCGCATTTTCCAAGATCATGTTCAAGAACATCACTCCGGCTATCCCACTTCGATTCCCAATCGTACACTCTTAGATGTCCATCATGCTCCAATTTGAGGTACATACCAGAAGAGGTAGCATGAGGAACGTTTATTAGCGCATCCGGAGCATGTCCCTCTGAATAATGTATGTGTAAAGCTATGCTTCCATTTTGAAATTTGATATAGCTAGGTTCACCCTTAACTTTTGATCCAGGTATAGGAATCTGAAAGTATATTTCTGGAGAATTTGCTTCAACATATCCCAACAAACTATAATTTCTGACCGAAACAAAATACTGACCTGGTTCACTACAATCAGTGGTTGAAACACATGCTCTTAGGTACTGTCCATATCCTAGTTCCTGTCCAAGAACTAAAGTATCAGTTGGATGACCAAAGGATTCCCAAACACTCGAATTTTCGGTATCAAACAGAAGAAGGTTCCCTGTTTCTGTCATGTTCAATCCTGCAACAGATCCTCCTGATGTGTCTGTAGACCAAACTAAAGTACCATCAACATCCTTTAAAACTAAGTCACCTCCTGAAGTAAGCTGCAACGTTGCATTGAGTTGAACTGGATGGTTTCGATTGGCTGACCAGACAACTTGTGGAAATCCCAGATCAGGAAGAATGATTCTTGATGCCTTATCTGTTTGAACAATGAAGACTGAAAAGGTGTAACGGTCGCATATCCCATTGCAGAAGAATCCACAAGCAAAACTAATGCCAGAGTTTCCTCTAAGAAGGATGGGTCTCACCTTTGAGCCATCAGTGTAGGAAAGAGAATTAGGAGCTGAGACACTATTGATCCATGTAGTAGACAGATCTGCGGTTGGATAATCAAGACTCTGGCTGATCATCAACTGAAGAAAAGCCCAAAATGATGTGATCAAGACAAAGCTCACTTGCAGGTGCATCATTTCTGGTGTTGTATGGAAAATCAAACAACTCTAATCAAGAAAAGGAAACAAGAGAAGATCTTTTGTGAATATAAACACATTTAACTTGGTTAGCAATTCCATCTTGATTATTACTCCCTCCATCATAAAAATATTTTCATATTTTATTTTCAACATATAGAATTTATACAATATTAAAAATTCAACCACAATATGTTTAAGATTGAAGGAGCAGTAGTTAGAGAAATTTTGCCTTTTGCAACTAGTGAAAAAATGGAACGAAAAAGATGGATGAAACTCCAACCAACTAAATCTCCCCCTCTCTCTTAACCCTTCCCACTTTAAACACACACACCCCCCCCCCCCCCCCTTTCTCTTGTTTTACCTAGAAGATAATATAGAAAGATCAAGAATCTAGTCAACGAACCAACACTTCAAGCAATGCACCTGGCAGAAGGAGGATATTCTTCAAATACCCCCAAAAAAATTATTACTTGACAAAAAAAAGTACATTAGTGATTAAAGTTCTCGTCTCTACAACTATTGTTGCAATTAGCGAAGCAGATAAAAATAAAAGTCTGACAATAAAGATATAGTAACTATGTCATCGAAGTACTTCAACAATGATTACTGTTTAAATGATGTGTTCTAAAATATTAGTCAAATCAACTAGAACCTGAAATTGGAAGGGAAAAAATGAATAGCATTTCACCTTAAATGTTCCCATTCTATATACAAGACTTCTGCCTAAATGTGAATACCGACGAAGCCGCCCTACACGGCAAAATATCCGAGCAAGGAAAAAGAGAAAAACCCAGCTTTCTTCCATCTGGAAGAGGATAAGCTGGCGTTCTTTTCTTATTTGGAGCTTTCTGAGGGTCTGGAATCTGACGGACTTCAACCAACACTTTGAGCACTTACCATAGTCATGACTTGGGAAATTTTGTGTAGCTTTGAAAAAATATCATAGGTAATTTTTGAACGTTTGAACCTAGTCAAATCCCTTCCAATTTTTTTTTATAAAAGGGTGAAACCCCCTTTGAAATATTATTTTCTTCGTTATATTATTTACCTCTACCCTTTTACCTTGTGTGTAGCGACCCGTCTGGAACCCTATTACTTAAAACGACTAATTCGCCGTGTATTTTGTTAAAGAAAATACATGGCATTCAAAACAATACAATTACACGTCAGCAAAGTGACGCTAATCGATGTCAGAGAAAGACAAAATTTAAGTATAAAAGATAGCATGCTTCTCGCTCGCAAATAAAATTACCATTTTGTTGGAATACAAGGAAAATGCAGTGAAGACAACTCAGAAGCATAATATAGAAACTATCCATGGCAGAAATTCATTAAGGCATTTCATCGAGCACTTTGTGAATTACGTCGAACACCTTATTAGAGCTTGATTTCTCCCTACTCAATATATCAATTTAAGTTGTAACTATGTAGTTGTATAGCTTAAACATTGTTCTAGGGGATGATCATCAGTTTGATGGTTAATTAGGAGATTAAGGCGTTCATTTTATCCGACCAACTAGCCGTTGGAGGCTGTCACTATCAATGGCTGACTAGCCATTGCTGAATTGTTTATATATTTCCCTCTTCTTCTCATTTGAATAAAAACAAGCATTTTTCTTCATTGTGCTGAGCTATTTGAGTGTTCTAAAGTGCTATTTTGTCTATATGGTATCAAAGGCAACGGCTCATTTGAGTGTTTGAGATCGAATATTTGAAATTCCCATTCTTCATTATTCTCCTCTTGAGGCTACCTTCTGTTTTATTAGTAATTCTGAAACTGTGTTGTGTCTTGTGCACACATTTCTATCATTTGATCAATATTAAGCAATAGAATCCGTTGGAAGTGAAGCACCATCAGTTGCTAGACCTATAGCAGGTCCTACAGGCTCATTTGGAGTCAACTCTAACCCAAGCTCCATTGATGCTACGCCTGTTACCATAACTCATCACAAGCTCAATGGTAGCAATTATTTGGCTTGGTCTAGTGCTGTAAAAATGTGCATCACTGGTAAGCGAAAGGAAGAGTATCTCAAATCTGATGTTAAAGTTTCTACAAAGACTGATCTGTAGTTCAAAATCTGGAATGTTGAGAATGCCATGATCATGTTGTGGTTGATTGGGTCTATAACCACTAAAGTGAGTAATAACTTCATTCTTTATGATTCTGCCTCTGAAATATGTGTAGCAGCATAGGAGATGTACACCAAAGTAGACAATATCTCAGAATTCTATTAACTTGATGTCATGCTGCATGACATCAAGCAAGGGGATTCCCCAGTTAATGTGTACTTTGGCCAGCTAAAGCAAATCTCGCATCAGATTGATGTCCATGACACCCACAGATGGCCTAGTCAAGAAGCTGACAAGATGTACAAAGGCATCGAAGAGACAAGAAGAATATTCAAATAACCGGCAGGCTTGAACAAGAATTTGATGTTGTGCGAGGGAGGATTCTTGGCACTAAGCCTCTTCCCTCCATCAATGCTGTATTTTCTGAAATCAGACAGGAGGAGAGCAGGATACAACTTATGATGAGCTCCACCTCCTCCACTGAAGGGCTGTTATGGCAATCTCAAACCCCAAGTCTTCACAGCTAGATAATGCTGCTGCCGATGCTGTCAGCAGGAGGTATATGCCTATAAGCTAGTTTGACGACAGAAGGAATTCTGACTCCAAGCCAACATGCAAGTTCTGCAAGAAAGTTGGTCACACTGAGGATAGGTGTTATGCCATGCATGGAAGGCCTCCTCCTAGGTTCAATGAGCAATGGAGGAATCCTAAGTCTTGGAGGTCTCAGGCTTCAAACCTGGGTAACTGGAGATGACCTCCACCTGCTGCTTCAAGCAATGCTGTGACTAGACCTTTTGATGTGCCAATCCAATCACAACTTGATGCCATTTACCAATTCATGAGGCAACTACAACCAAAGCAACAGCCACTTGAGATCAATCAAGAGGCTATACATGCCACTATGGCAAGCTATGCTAAACCTTCTAAACTACTCTCTACTTGGATTATTGATTCTGGTGTTACTCATCACATGACTTGGAATAAAACTAAGCTAACCAACTATGTTTCGTTTACCACTTCTGCCAAGGTAAAGGTTGCTAATGGGGCTGGAATTAGCATCATGGGCAGCGGAAACATTCAGTTAACCACAACATTAAAATTAAAGAATGTGTTGTTTATTCCTGAACTAAGTTTTAATTTAATTTCTGTGGGACAAATTGCTAAAGATAACATTTGTGAAGTAAGGTTCTCACCTTCTACATGTTATTTTCAAAAGATATTCTCCAAGAAGATGATTGACAGTGCTAACAAGGTCAATGGACTTTTCCTTCTTCAGGTAGAAAAATCAAGTCCTCTCAGTAATCAAACTAGTTTAGGCATCTGTATTACAGCTAGTAGGAGTACTAAGATTATTTTGTTGTGGCATAAGAGATTAGGACATCCTAACTTTCTGCATCTCAGACTGCTTATGCCAGCCTTGTTTGCTAATATTAATAAAAGGAATTTGTTTGTGAAGAATGCCAATTTGCTGAGAGTACCAGAACTAATTTTCCCGCTAAAAGTTATGAGAAAAGCTCCCCATTGAGTCTTGTACACTCAGATGTTTGGGGACCCTCAAAGATTGCCAACATCAATGAGAGCAGGTGTTTCATTACCTTTGTGGATGACCACTCCAGAGTCACTTGGGTATTTTTGATGAAACATAAGTATGAAGTTGGTGACATAATTAAGATATTTATCAGTATAGTTCAAAACCAATTCAGTACTTTAATTAAAATTCTAAGAACAGATAATGAAATGGAATATCTTGAAAAATCAGTTAAGGACTATCTTGGCACCAAAGAAATCCTTCATCAAACCTCCTGCACTTACACTCCACAGCATAATGGAGTTGCAGAAAGGAAGAATCATCATCTCCTTGAAGTCACCAGGGCCATCATGATGTCAATGAAGGTTCCAAAGCATTTCTGGGGTGAAGGAGTACTTACTACCACTCACCTCATTAACAGAATGTCATCCAATGTCCTTAACTTTTATTCCCCTAAACATGTTTTGTCACACTCTTATGGTGAATCAAAATTATTTTCTGAGTTACCTTTGAAGGTGTTTGGGTATATTGTGTATAGACATATTCTTGAGCAATTCAGGAATAAATTGGATATGAGATCTGAGAGCTGTATCTGTTGGACCATGCACCCGCAATAAACACCACTAGAGGGGAGAGTGAATAGTGGTTAGCGGAAAAACAGAATCTGAGACTACCTCAGATTCAAAACCCATTTTTTGAAAAATTCAAAAATAAGTGTACACAACTCCAAAAATTATGAAACTTTTCAGAATTTAACTTTAATGTGTTAACAAGATTCTATCCAAACATTAGACAAAAATAAGATCGTTTGGCCTTTTAAACAAATAAAAAGATTCAGATGGTCAATCTGGACAGGATTGAACAGAATGTTGCTGATTTTGAAAAACGTGTTTCTCTTTGAATACTCAACCAAAAAGGTTGTTCTTTATATCAAAACCCTACTTAGGATGTGTAGATGATGTTTTCAAAAGGCACTGACCTTAAACAATTCTTGATAAATACAGAATTTAAGTTTTCTCAAAACTGGTTAGATTGCAGCCAGATTGGAGCAGTTATCTTGCAAAGATTGAAAGACTAACTTTCCCTTGCTCAAATCAAGTGATTCTTGTTGCAAATGAAAGGTAACTGTATGAAGTATAGCTCCACCAAAAATCACAAATTTGGAAAGTGTTTAGCTGTTTTTCCAAATTGTGAGAAATTGTATGAAAACTGTAGCAAAAACGGGCATAAAATAAAAATGAAGAAACAAGACAAGAACACCGAGAATTTATCTTGTTCGGTCAATGTGACCTACTCCAGTCCCAAAGAACACCTTTCCTTGGATTTCACTATGAAATAAATCACCTTACAATAAGAACCAAGCTTGATCCTTGGGTTATACACCAACCTTATTCAAGACTTAGATGAACACCTTCTACGCAACACTTAGCTGCAACACCTCTACCACCTATTGATGTAGCCTTATAGAATTAGGTAATCAATCTTACAAATGAATCTCAAGAGGCTTGTAGCACAACAAATACAACAAGAACACCTTTGCTACAAAGTATGAAACAAGAACAACAACAAGAAGATGATAGCCAGACAAATCAACCAATGCTTTCAATCGAGCTTCAAGTGTGTTTCATCTTCTTCACCATTGCCTCCTATTTATAGTGTGAAGTGAGCCTTGGAGATAAGAATGTACATTTTGTCACCATCTTCATCATCAAGTCCAAATGTCTTTACATTATTGGTTGGCTTTGTACACTTGGCAACAACAAGAAAAATGATTGGTCCACATTTACATTTCAGCATGGCCGAATTTTAGCTCCAAAAATGACTTGGAATTATCTTGAAAATGTGAAGATAATAGCAAGGGATAATACTCCACTATCCCCTCAACTTCTTGGCATAAACATAGGACATGTGAGGCTGACTTTTCTTGTATAAAAACTACTCAAATTCAGCTCCATTAAAAGTGTAGTAGCCGTTGGCTACTTAATCATATTTTCAATAAAAATAGCCTTGATTATCCTTTGTAAATTGAAGATAATAAGAGAGGATAATACCACCAAAACACCCTCAACTCCAAGCACAAGATTATGGCATGTGAAGGTTCTATTTTGACTTCAAAAATTCTGCTGAAAATACCTTGTAGCCATTGGCTACATTTGAATTTTTCCAAGTTGGCAAATTTTGCCAACTTGCTCCTTTTTGGTTGGCCCACTTGTCACTAATCCATAAAATGAGTACACCATCATATTCATCTGTATATACACGTTTTTTGATCATATGTGTATGTATGCCAACTCAAATATTTGAAGAAAAAATCACCAAATAATAATTGACATGATTATGCCAATATATAACACCAAAATTCCAAATATTTCTTCTTATATGTCGTGATCATTTCCACACCTTTAACACCTTGAAAACCTTTGAAAAATGATGAATGATAACCTCCAATAACATATAAAATAGAGTCTTCAAGATAGAAATAGAATGTGACATCACAACTCGTCACATATCCCGCTATAATCAATAATATCATCATTTGAGAGAATAAGATAACGAATCACCAAATAATCTTCAAGATAATAATAACTCAACTTCAGAATGAAGATAATAATATGCTCAAGAGATTCCTTGAGTGAAAATACCAAAAATACCCCCAGGGATTAAATGACCAAAATACCCCTGGTATGAGAAAACTCTAGAAATGACCCCGATGGTCAGAAATAATCATAATATCATCTTTGTCATGATGAATAAGATAATAATGTGTCCTTGAAGTATTTCCACCATATCATGTTCCTACAAAACTCAAAATACCAATTTTGCCTTTTTGGTAAGTTGTAGAAACTTCCAAGGCACATTAGTCACAATGTATTTATAATCATCAAAAACACATAATAATCACATAATGAACATGTATAAATCATATACAAATGAAAACAACTATTTTATCACATTTTAGAAAAATATTTCTAAAAACCCTAGACATCGATCGATCGAAGTGCCTCATCTTCAGAGATCGATGTCTCACGGAAAGGTTCAGGCTTTGTCTCTGACCTACATCGATCAATCTAAGTGACGGTTCGATGTACATTGATCGATCGATGTGTCTTAGGTTTAGAGATCGATGTCTCACCGTAAGGTCTTGAACTTTCACTGCCTTACATAGATCGATCGATTTGAGGGATCTATGTACATAGATCGATCGATGTGCAACAACCTGAGAGATCTATGTCAAACTTTTCAACTTTTAATCACATATAACACCACGTGTAACATTTTTAAGTATTCTCCACTTAAAATCATGACTTTGAAAATTATCCAAACATATTTCTCAACATTCTCCCCCTTTTGGATGAATTTCAAAATAACTTAACATGATTTTAATGTCACAACTTTACCAATTGTTTTCAAACATTTAAATAGTATGCTCCCCCTCAACTTATACTCTCCCCCTTAACCTATGCTCCACTATTTATACCAATTAAACTTAGCATATGACTTACCAACTAAAATCATGGTCTTATTTTATCTCCCCCTTTATTTTGCACATCATGCAAATAGAACTATGCAATGGTATTGCAAGTCATCATACCTAACTTGTCTCGTAAGTTCACAAAATTGGCTTGATTAAGGGGTTTGGTGAAGATGTCAGCGATTTGGTGATCAGTTCTTACATAGTTTATAACTATATCCTCATTTTGAACATGATCTCGAAGGAAGTAGTATCGTACCTCAATGTGTTTGGCCTTAGAATAAAGTACCGGATTCCGTGAAAGATTGATTGCACTTATGCTGTCGCAGAAAATTAGAATATTTTTCATTTTAATGCCAAAATCACTAAGTTGTTGTTTAAGCCAAAGTATTTGGGTAGTACACAAACTCAAGGCTATATACCCGGCTGTAGTGGTAGAAAGAGCTACACTAGCTTGCTTTTTAGAAAACCAAGAGATCAAGTTGGTTCCTATGAATTGACACATATTGCTAGTGGATTTTCTATCTAATTTACCACCACCATAATCAGCATCACTATATGCGTATAATTCCAACTTAGTGTTTCTATCATACCAAAGTTTTAAGTGAGGTCTGCGTTTAAGATATCTAAAGATCTTTTTCACTGCATTGTAATGTGATACCTTGGGACAAGATTAAAACCTAGCACACATATACACACTAAACATGATATCAGGTCTTGATGCGGTTAAATATAACAATGAGCCAATCATAGACCTATAAAGTGTGTCATCAAAGGGTTTACCATTTTCATCCTTGTCTAATTTGGTGCTAACGCTCATAGGTGTAGGGGTTGGTTTCAACTCTTCAAAGCCAAACTTCTTAATCATATCATTGACATACTTAAGTTGGCTAATATGGATTTCTTGAGGGGTTTGTTTGATTTGAAGCCCTAAGAAGTAATTCAACTCTCCTATCATTGACATTTCAAATTCTGACTTCATGCATACTTCAAAGTCTTTTACTAAGGTAGGGTTAGTTGAACCAAGGATAATATCGTCTACATAGATTTGAAGTATTAATAAGTCATTATCTTTTTTTCTTAGGAATAATGTGTTGTCTATGGTTCCCCTTTGATAATTATTTGCAATAAGAAAGTTTTCAAATCTATCATACCAAGCTCTTGAAGCTTGTTTCAAACCATATAGAGTTTTCTTAAGCTTGTACACATGGTTAGGATCCTTTGGATCTTCGAATCCAGGGGGTTGTTTCACAAACACTTCTTCTTGGATGTATCTATTCAAGAACGCACTCTTGATATCCATTTGGAAGAGTTTGATGTTGCTTAGACTTGCAATAGCAAGTAACAATCTAATCGCTTCTAGTCGTGCAACGGGTGCAAAGGTTTCTTCATAATCTATTCCTTCTTGTTGATTATAACCTTGTGCGACTAGCCTAGCCTTATTCCGTGTGATGTTTCCTTGTCCATCCATTTTATTCCTAAACACCCATTTTGTACCTATTATTGATTTGTTTTCAGGTTTAGATACTAAGTCCCACACATTGTTCATGGTGAATTGATTTAATTCCTCATGCATGACATCTATCCAAAATATATCACCTAAGGCTTCTTTTACATTCTTAGGTCCTAAGTGTGAGATTAAACTATGTCCTTCAAGTTGACTTAAGTTTCTATGTGTTCTAACCCCAACACTTGGATCCCCAATTATTAATCCTTTAGGATGCCACCAATTTCTATATGGCCTAATTCCAAAGTCTCTTCATTTATTTCATCTAAGGGTTCATGCATGTCTTGTTCAGGGGGAGTTGGTTCTAGATGATCAAGTACATGCTCAAGTAATACATCATCATCAAACATATTTTGAACATTAGTTTCTTGTTTATGTTGATTTTTATCACTAACTTCAAAGCATGCATTTTCATTGAATTTCACATGTATAGATTCAATTATTTTTCTAGATGCAGGATTATAACACCTATATGCTCTTGAATTAGTTGAATAACCAACAAATATGCATTCAATAGACTTCGAACTTGTCTAGATTATCCTTAGTGTTCAACACAAAACACTTACATCCGAATACTCTAAGATAATCTATCTTAGGTTGTCTATTGTTTAACAATTCATAAGGTGTTTTATTCAATTTCTTTCTAATAGAAAGTCTATTTATAATATAGCATGCACAGCTAACGCTTCAGCCCATAAATATTTTGGTAATTTATTTTCACATAACATTGTCCTAGCAACTTCTTGGATTGTTTTATTTTTGCGTTCAACAACTCTATTGAGTTGTGGTGTTCTACGTGGTGAGAATTCGTGTTTTATTCCATGTAATTCACAAAATTTGGTTACGTCTTGTTTTTAAATTCTCCACCTCTATCACTTCTAATTCTTTTGACATTTTCTTCGTATATATTTTCAAGTTGCTTGATAAGAGTTTCGATTGCCAATGGAGCATCGTCTTTGTGTGTTAAGAACAATGTCCATGTATAGTGTGAGTAATCATCTACTATGATACACACATAGTAGTGTCAACCTAGACTTCTTGTCCTACTTGGACCAAATAAGTCTAAATGAAGCAATTCTATTACATGACTAGTACTCACTTCATGTTTCGGTTTTAATGTTTCTTTAATGTGTTTTCCTTTAATACACGTTTCATATAGTCGAAAATTATCTAAGTCTAATTTAGGCATTCCTCTAATTAAATTCTTCTTTGATAATTTCTTAATGGTTGAAATTCCTATATGGCTTAATCTTCTATGCCGTAAATTCACATCTAAGTCGTGTGATATTAAACACTTAACCTTAGCATCTAACATGTTATCTAAGATAATAGTGTAAACATTACCATCTCTATTTCCTTTTAATACAATTTCTCCTTTTTCATTTATTATATCACAAGAATTGGGAAGAAAAGAAACATTATATCCACAATCTATAAGTTGAGAAATACTCAATATATTATAAGAAAGATTACTTACTAACAACACATTTCGTATTTGAAATGTGTTAGGATCTCCAATTGTTCCTTTTCCAACAACTTGTTCTTTGTTGTTGTCACCGAATGTTACCTTTCCTCCATTCTTGATTTGTTCCAACTCGGTGAATAGTTTGGGGTTTCCCGTCATATGCCTTGAACATCCACTATCTAAAAAACCATTTGGTTTTTAGATTCTTTGACTTTGCCTCCATCTTGCATTCCTTGCGTTTTTTCTACAACGGAGACAAAGTTTTAGGTATCCTTTATTTGGGGTCCTTGAATGTTAGGAGCACCACCCTTGTTTAGATATCCATTAGGTATCCAAACTTGGACATACCATCTAGGCACATTTTTGACATAGGTTGAATATAAAGGATTAACATATGTTTGACCATTCTAAAAAGATGTTGCATTGTCATACATGTTATATCTTGGTTGATAAGTACTATGTCTTGGCCGATTTTGATAGTGTGTATAAGGCATGTAATTTTGTTTCTTGAATGGCGCTATGTATCTATGTTCATATGCATTTCTATAAGACTTATATGAGTGTTGCCTATACTTAGGTTCATAATAAGTTGGATGCATTTTATTAGGTCTTGATGTATTTGTATACATGTATGTAGGCATAATTTTTAGGTTGTCTAGATGCAAAGTTTTGTCTAGATGTACGTTTATATGTGTGTATATTTGTGGGTGCGTCTTGTATTTTTTGCCTTGATAATAGTAGAAGAAGGTGTAGAAGACGATGTAGCAGGAAAAGTCGATTTTGTTGTATTATATGGCAACTTTGTACTAGATGAGACAAACTTAGTCTTTTTATCTGCTTTTACATTTTCTTCTTTATAGCCTAACCCGGTTTTATCATTTCCGTTCTTTTGTGATGATATTAATGTATCTAACATATTAGCACCTGATTTAAATTGTTCTAACATTTTTTCTAAGTTTAGTTTAGAAGTTGTCCTATCTCATTTTCACAATTTTTTAACTTAGACTTTAACATACTATTTTCTGTTTTTAACTTTTGTTCATTTTTCCTAAGTGATTCAATGTTAATCTCTAAAGAATCAAGAGTACTAGTAGACTCTTGTTTAAAAGATTCTAATTGACCGGAAAGTTCCAAGTTGGACGTCTTCAACTTGTCATTTTCTTCAATTAGTTTCTTCTTTTCTTTAGAGAGCCTCTTATAGTGAGCATGCATTCTTAAAAACTCTTCATACATTTTATCAAATGTCATGTCACTATCAGAATCACTACCAGAAGAATAACTTACCTCATTGGATACGAAGCAGACTTGAGTTTCCTCAGTTTCAGATTCTAAGTCGGAGGAGTCACTCCATGTGCTCACCTTCATTGCTCATTTTCCTTTCCTTGGCTTAGACTCCTTTGTCGTTGTCGTTTGTGCCTCCTCGTCCTTGGCTTGTTTATTATTGTTGTTATTATTATTATTATTATTATTCTTTGTTGGACAATCATATGAAATGTCCTTTTTGACCATATTCATAGCACTTTAACTCTTTATTATACCATTTGTTGTTGTTAGAGTTATTTTTCTTAGATTGAGAAAAAGAAGAAGAAGAAGAAGAACGTTGTCTATTCCTATTTGGACGTTTGAAAAACTTTCTAAGTTTTCTAGCTATCAATATCAAGTCATCGTCTAATTCAGTATCACTATTACTATCATCATTATTTGTATGTGTTTCAGTTGTTTTGAAAGCTATTGACTTACCGGATGATTTAGATGACTCAGACTTCCGTTGGTTTAGTTTTATCTCATATACTCTTAGTGAGCCTATCAATTCGTCTATTTTTGTGATCGATTTGGTTTCTTCAATTGCCGTAACCTTTGGATCCCATTCAACAGGAAGGCTTCGCAGCACCTTTTGCACCTTCTCATTGTTGGTGAATGATTTTCCTAAAGCTTCAAGGGCATTGAAAATATTAGTGATTCTCAAATCCATAGATGTTATGGATTCGTTCGATAACATTTTGAAAGATTCTAATTCAGTCATAAGCATGTTTATTTTTGATTCTTTTACACCGCTTGTACCTTCATGCTTTAATACAAGTGATTTCCACATGCCGTGTGTGCTTAAGCAATTTGAAACATATCCTGCTTTAGAAGTCGTAAGTCCATTCAAAAGTAATTGCACAGCTTTAGCATTCGTGGACATTTTCTTTTTATCTTCCGATGACCATTCACTTTTATATTTTTCAAGCTCTTGTGTGATTCCACTAACTTGTACAAGTTTCATTGGAATGTATGGTCCATCTTCAACTATAAACCATAAATCGATGTCTATAGCCATTAAGAATAGCCTCATTCTAAGTTTCCAATGAACAAAATTATTTCCATCAAAAAGAGGAGGACGTTGTGTGGACATACCATCCAACTCACCTTTGTGCGAGACTATGGCCATTGTATGTATCTTTAAACTGAGATTAACAGGCTACAAAGAGTTATTGTTTCTTGGCCTTGTGTTGTTTGTACGGTGTTGAATCTTGCTTCTTTGAGTGATGTAAACCTCGCACTGATACCAATTAATGGACCGTGCACCTGAAATAAACACCACTAGAAGGGGGGTGTGAATAGTGGTTAGCGGAAATTACACTACTACCCTTAATTAAAAACCCCTTTGAAAACAGAATCTGAGACTACCTTAGATTCAGAACCCGTTTTTGAAAAATTCAAAAATAAGTGTACACAACTCCAAAAATTATGAAAATATCCAGAATTTAACTTCAATGTGTTAACAAGACTCTGTCCAAAAATCAGACAAAGATAAGATCGTTGGCCCTTCAAACAAATAAAAAGATTCAGATGGTCAATCTGGACAGAATTGAACAGAATGTTGTTGATTTTGAAAAACGTGTTTTGCTTTGAATACTTAACCAAAAAGGTTGATCTTTATATCAAAACACTCCTTAGGATGTGTAGATGATGCTTCTAAAATGAGCTGACCTTAAAAAATTCTTGATAAATACAGAATTTAAGTTTTCTCAAAACTGGTCAGATTGCAGCCAGATTGAAGCAGTTATCTTGCAAAGACTGAAAGACTAACTTTTCCTTGCTCAAATCAAGTGATTATTACTGCAAATGAAAGCTAACAGTCTGAAGTATAACTCCACCTAAAATCACGAATTTTGAAAGTGTTTAGCTATTTTTCCAAATTGTGAGAACTTGTGTGAATACTGCAGTAAAAACGGGCAGAAAACAGAAATGAAGAAACAAGACAAGAACACCGAGAATTTATCCTGGTTCGGTCAATGTGACCTACTCCAGTCCCAAAGAAACACCTTTCTTTTGATTTAACTATAAAATAAATCACCGTACAACAATAACCAAGCTTGATCCTTGAGTTATACACCAACCCTATTAAGACTTGGATGAACACCTTCTACGCAACGCTTAGTTGCAACACCTCTACCACCTATTGATGTAGCCTTATAGAATTGGCTAACCAATCTTACAAATGAAGCTCAAGAGGCTTGTAGCTCAACAAATACAACAAGAACACCTTTGCTACAAAGTATGAAACAAGAACAACAAAAAGAAGATGATAGCTAGACAAATCAACCAATGCTTTCGAGTGAGCTTCAAGTGTGTTTCATCTTCTTCACCATTGCCTCCTATTTATACTGTGAAGTGAGCCTTGGAGATAAGAATGTACATTTGTCACCATCTTAATCATCAAGTCCAAATGTCTTTACATCATTGGTTGGCTTTGTACACTTGGCAACAACAAGCAAAATGATTGGTCCACTTTTACATTTCAGCATGGCCGAATTTTAGCTTCAAAAATGATTTGGAATTATCTTGAAAATGTGAAGATAATAGCAACGGATAATACTCCACTATCCCCTCAAGTTTTTGGCATAAACATAGGACATGTGAGGCCGACTTTTTTTGGATAAAAACAACTCAAATTCAGCTCCATTCAAAGTGTAGTAGCCGTTGACTACTTAATCATAATTTTCAATAAAAATAGCCTTGAATATCCTTTGTAAATTGAGGATAATAAGAGAGGATAATACCATCAAAATACCCTCAACTCCAAGCACAAGAATAGGGCATGTGAAGGCTCCATTTTGACTTCAAAAATTCTGCTGAAAATACCTTGTAGCCGTTGGCTACATTTGAATTGCCAACTTGCTCCTTTTTGGTTGGTCCACTTGTCACCAATCCATAAAATGAGTACACCATCATATTCATCTGTATAAAAACGTTTTTGATCATATGTATATGTATACCAACTCAAATTTTTGAAGAAGAAATCACCAAATAATAATTGACAAGATTATGCCAATATATAACACCAAAATTCCCAATATTTCTTCTTATATTTCGTGATCATTTACACACCTTTAACAGCTTGAAAACCTCTGAAAAATGATGAATGATAACCTCCAATAACATATAAAATAGAGTCTTCAAAATAGAAATAGAATGTGACATCACACCTCATCACATATCCCGCTATAGTCAATAATATCATCATTTGAGAGAATAAGATAAAGAATCACCAAATAATCTTCAAGATAATAATAACTCAACTTCAGAATGAAGATAATAATATGCTCAAGAGATTCCTTGAGTGAAAACACCAAAAATACCCTCAGGGATGAAATGACCAAAATACCCCTGGTATGAAAAAACTCTAGAAATGACCCCGATGGTCAGGAATAATCATAATATCATCTTTGTCATAATGAATAAGACAATAATGTGTCCTTGAAGTATTTCCACCATATCATGTTCCTACAAAACTCAAAATACCAATTTTGTCCTTTTTGGTAAGTTGTAGAAACTTCCAAGGCACATTAGTCACAATGTATTTATAATCATCAAAAACACATAATAATCACATAATGAACATGTATAAATCATATACAAATGAAAACAACTATTTTATCATATTTTAGAAAAATATTTCTAATAACCCTAGACATCGATCAATCGAAGTGCCTCAGCTTCAGAGATCGATGTCTCACAGAAAGGTTCAGGTTTTATCTCTGACCTACATCGATCGATCGAAGTGAGGATTCGATGTACATCAATCGATCGATGTGTCTCAGGTTTAGAGATCGATGTCTCACCGTAAGGCCTTGAATTTTCACTGCCTTACATAGATCGATCGATGTGAGGGATCTATGTACATAGATCGATCAATGTGCAACAACCTGAGAGATCTATGTCAAAATTTTCAAAATTTTCAACTTTTAATCACATATAACACCATTTGTGACATTTTTAAGTATTCACCACTTAAAATCATGACTTTGAAAATTATCCAAATATATTTCTTAACAGTATCATCTTTGGGCTTGCCCTTACTCAGAAGGGATACAAGTGCTATTCTCCTGGTACCAGAAAAATGTATGTCTGTCTGTCTGTTATGTTTGATGAATCTAAGCCTTATTATGGAAACCTCTTCCCTAATGATTATCATGAATCTGAAAATAAGATGTGGAGCATCATAGACATAGCCAGTCCTGGGATATAAAAGAGACAGGGAATTCATTTGAGGGGGAGTGCAACTCTCCATCACAGGAAGGTGAATAAGACACTGATTAGAATATTGGCACACCAAGAAGTACAGGAAGGAGCAGTGGGACCTCTTCCACCTACAGGGAAATAACTCTTATGGACAACATGCCTATTGCAATCAGAAAATGTGTCAGAGCCTGTATGAAGATGCTATATCCAATTACCAAATTCATTTCATATAACAGGCTCAACAACAAAGTCAGAGCCTTTGTTTCTATCCTTGGAAACACAAAAATTCCAAGAAGCATTCAAGAAGACCTTGCATAGCCTAAATGGAGGAAGGCTGTCCAAGAAGAAATAAATGCATTGCTGAAGAATGAGACCTGGGAGTTGATTCCAACTGTTGAAGGCTTTAGACCTTTTGGATGTAAGTGGTATTTTCTGTTGAATATAACTTTGATGGTTCCATAAACAGGTATAAAGCAAGGTTGGTGGCTAAAGGCTTCACTTAAACCTATGGGATTGACTATGAAGAAACCTTTGCACCTGTTGTACAACTCAACACTGTAAGGATTCTATTCACTCTTGCAGTAAACCTTGACTGACCCCTATTCCAACTTGACATTAAGAATGCACTTCTCAATGGTGAGTTGGAAGAAGAAGTTCACATGCATATTCCCCCTAGATTCATGACTGAGTCCAACAGGAATATGGTGTGTAGGCTAAAGAAATCTCTCTATGGCCTGCAACAGTCTCCTAGATCCTAGTTTAGAAGATTTAATACTGCTGTTATTTCACTTGGGTTTACACAATGTCACAGTGATCACACTTTATTCACTAAACATGTTGACTCTGATCACCTGATTTTTTCATTTTAATATATGTTGATGATATTGTATTAACTGATAACCATTACACTGAGATCATAAAATCAAGAAGTAGTTGTCTGAATCCTTTGAGGTCATAGACTTGGGCCAACGAAGATACTTCCTTAGTATGGAAGTATCCAGATCATCACAGGGCAACTGCCTGTCTCAGAGAAAGTATGTCCTTGATCTACTTGAAAACATAGGTATGACCAACTGTAAGCCTGCTAGCACACCAGTGGAGCAAGCACACAAACCCAAAGAGGTATAGAACTCTGATAAAACTGATGAGCCAAGATACCGACGGTCGACAGGTAACTAATATATTTGTCTCATACCAGACCTGATATATGTATGGAGTAAGTCTTATTAGTCAATATATGCATGATCCATCTATTGAACATTATAACTATGCCTTAAGAATCCTTAGATATTTGAAAGCCTCCCCTGGACAGGGACTCTCATTCCAGAAGTTTCAAGATAGGAGCATCAAGATATACACAGATGCTGATGGGACAGGTTCAAAGACTAATATGAGATCTACCTCAGGCTATGTTTCTTATTTATGGGGGAACCTTGTCACATGGAAAAGCAAGATATAGCATGTTGTTTCTAGGAGCAGTGCAGAAGCTGAACTATGGGCATTATCCCTTGGCGTGTGTGAAGGGATCTAGATCAACATGGTAATGTTTGACCTAAAACTTTATGTTAATCTACCCGTCCAAGTGTACTGTGAAACCGTTTCAGCTAGCAACATGACTGAGAACCCTGTGCAACATGATAAATCTAAGCACATTGAGATTGATAGACATTTCCTTGGGGAAAATTGAAGAAAAAGTGCTGCAACTACAATATATCAGATCCAGGAATCAGGTAGCTGATATTCTAACTAAACCTGTGAGAGTTACAGTCTTCAAGACACTACTTGGCAAGCTAGGTTGTATCAACATCTACAATCCTAGCTTAAGGGGGAGTGTTGGAATACAAGGAAAATGTAGTGAAGACAACTCAGAAGCATAATGCAGAAACTGTCCATGGCAGAAACTCATTGAGGCATTTCATCGAGCACTTTGTTAATTATGTTGAACACCTTACTAGAGCTTAATTTCTCCCTACTCAGTGTATCAATTTAAGTTGTAATTATGTAGTTGTATAGCTTAAAAATTGTTCTAGGGGATGATCATCAGTTTAATGGTTAATTAGGAGATTAGGGCATTCATTTTACCCAGCAAACTAGCCGTTGTAGGCTGTCACTGTCAATGGCTGACTAGCCGTTGCTGAATTGTGTATGTATTTCCCTCTTCTTCTCATTTGAATAAAAACAAGCGTTTTTCTTCATTTTGCTGAGTTATTTGAGTGTTCTAAAGTGTTGTCTTTACTATACATTGTACCATTAACATTTAAAGTCAAAGTCAACAAAGCCCACATAACATAGTCCAATAAGAAGTTAGTCCAAGTCAAATTATGATGCAATTTTTCAAAATTGATGCAATGCCAAGTTTTCCGAAATTTCAAAAACCAAAGTTTCCAAATCTGGCTTAACTGGTCCAAAATCCGAATAATCAAATCGGGCTTAACCGATTCAAAATCCAAAGTCCAAAATACCAAATCCAATGCAATAGCTATAACACTTTTCTTACAAGTGACTTATACAGTTAGACTTACGAATTGGTCCCCTAATAGTCAATATGCTCTGGCACTCTATATCAAAATAGCCAATATGCCAGAGCACCCTAATGGCGGCCAATTTGTCTGAGCGCCCTAAATCAAAATAGCCAAAATGCTCAGGCGCTCCGTTTGTTTGGAACCAATCCGGCTTATCGATATATTTCACCTTGTGAGGGTGAATTTTGAAATATGAACACAATGTTCAAAATTATGTCAACGTGTAACACCGAAATTTCCAATATTTCTTCTTATATGTTGAGATCATTTCTTCACCTTTAACACCTTGGAAAACTCTGAATAATGATGAATAATAACCTCCAATAACATATAAAAGAGTGTTTTCAACAAAAAAATAGAATGTGACATCTCAAATCGTCACATATCCAGCTATAGTAAACAATATCATCATTGAGAGAATAAGATAAAAAATCACCATATTATCTTCACGTTAATAATAAATCAGCTCCAGAATGAAGATAATAATATGCTCAAGAGATTGAGTGAAAATACCAAAAATACCCTCGGTGGTAAAATGACTAAAATACTCCTGGTATACGAAAACTCCAGAAATGACCCCGATGGTTAGAAATGAATATTATAACACCTTTGCCTTGATAAATGGTATAAGAATAATTCCTTGATATATATTCACCATATCATGTTCCTACAAAACTCAAAATACCAATTTTGTCCTTACTGGTAAGTTGTAGAAACTTCCAAGGCACGTTAGTCATAAGACAATTATAATCACCAAAAACACATGATAATCATATAATAAACATGTATAAAACATATACAAATGAAAACAATCATTTAAACACTTTTTAGAAAAATATTTTTAAAAACCCTAGACATTGATCGATCTAAGTGCCTCAGCTTCAGAGATCGATGTCTCACAGAAAGGTTCAGGTTTTGTCTCTGACCTACGTCGACCGATCGAAGTGAGGGTTCGATGTACATCGATCGATCGATATGTCTTAGGTTTAGAGATCGATGTCTCACAGTAAGGTCTTGAACTTTCACTGCCTTACATAGATCGATGGATGTGAGAGATCTATGTACATAGATTGATCGATGTGCACCTACTTGAGAGATCGATGTCAACTTTTTCAACTTTTTAATCACATATAACATCATATATGACATTTTAAGCATTCACCACTTAAAATCATGTCTTTGAAAATTATCCAAGCATATTTCTCAACATTCTCCCCCTTTTGGACGATTTTCAAAATAACCTAACATGATTTTAATGTCACAACTGTAGAGATAAAGGGGTTTGAGTGATTTCAAAATATATGATTTACATGTGCTTAAAAACGTGCATGACATAAATGTGCATGATACATTGCATATTACTTGCCTTATATAATTCACATATAATGTTGCTGTACTAACGAGCCATGAAGCTTTAAAGCTTACATCAAATGGCAAACATTTGTTGTGTTTATACTATTTTCAGGTGCCACCATTAATGAACTAAACCACTTCATTAAGTGAGGTACTTAGTTTATTAAACTAAGTAGTTCATTAAAGGAAGCAACATTTGGACAAGGCACAAAGGCAACATGACTAAGAAAGGAAAGTCTCCTCCTCCTCATTTACCACATATATGACACGCCTACATATATATAGAAATATATATTTTCAGATTTTTTAAAAGGCACATACACATGTATTCCAACGAACTACCGACACGTTATATATTACACACGTACGTTAACGTCTCACCATCATACTTAACTCATATTTATGAGTATATTCAGGTCTTATATCATATGATATAAGTCATGGTGATGACAAATTAAATACGACACGTTAAAAGGTTCTAAACCAAAAATTGTCGTATCGGGCGAATACCGAAACTTCGCCAACGTGTCACGTACTTGCCATAAATAGATGGCCAGCCCCTACACCTCAAAAATCATTATTATTTTCGTGGCTATGATGTTATTTTCAGCCATAAAATCATTCCATGTTGGCACACACAAATCACCCCACATTAAGGCCAAATTGTGGAGATTCCAATTTCAATTTTGTCACATGTCTAGGCGCCACTTTAGACCAGCCAAGTGCTGAGAATTAAAGTTTATATTATATATATATATATGATGTGTAACATAATATATATAACATGTGCAAAAAGTTGGAATTTAATTAGAGAAAAATCGGGTAATCGATAAACATCGAAAATTCGGTTTTCTACGTACACAACACATAGAACGTTTTTGGCACATCATACGACATGTATCTAGACACTTTTTACATATTTCATACATCTTAAAGTGTTCTAGAAAATTCAATTAAGGGCTGATTGGAATATACCATATGTGTATAATTATTGTGCACTATTTTATAAATTTCGCAAAAATAAATTCAGCACATGTATATGCCATATCACACGCCACTTCAGCCATGATGGAACTTAGGTGGAGCTTATTTGACACTTATTTGTCATTTTAATTGGTGGAAAATAAGCCAAACATGATGGGTGACTTTGAAGGGGGCAACACACAAGGAAAGATTTCAAAAATACAACACATGCTGAAAATTTTCAGCACATGTGAATAGTGGCCGAAAATTGCATCTTAATTGTGATATATTTGGATCTTCATTTTCAAGGGATTGATATAATACTACTATGGCAATATTTTGAATATGTCTAGAATATTGCGCATGCTGAAAATTTCAGCATGTGAAGGAATGAGTTGGCCAATTTTATGGTCATGAATGAGACCAATTTGTTCTCCAAATTATATGGGATTGATTGTGAGAAAATTGGCAATGTTTTTATGATTATTTTGGCACATGTTTTAAGTGGTATTCTCAGATTTTCCTAGTCATCAAGTAATGACAACATTCAACCAATCATGAAGTGCCAAGTAAGCAAAGGTTAAATGATCATCCAATGAGAAGGTGCCAAGTTTGCAATATCATGTCACAATGATGCCATACATTCACCCAAGGACTTAGAAGACAATTTTCAAGAAGGGAAGGAACCTATAGGGGGACGGCCATAATGCATAAAAGGAAAGAAGAAGAGCAAAAACAAAGACAAGAACAAGCATTGCAAAATTCAAGTGATCAAAAAAACGCCAACCCTCTTCTACACTCTCTTTTTTTCTTCTTCTTAAAAGCCTATTGTACTTATATTCATATTATTGAATAGGCTTATCTTAGACCACCACACATTCTTTATCTTTGTAAAAGATTGATCAAGGTGTGATCAA
This sequence comes from Eustoma russellianum, assembly GCA_036186865.1. Taxonomy (NCBI): domain Eukaryota; kingdom Viridiplantae; phylum Streptophyta; class Magnoliopsida; order Gentianales; family Gentianaceae; genus Eustoma; species Eustoma russellianum. The sequence continues at coordinate 30,430,419 of AP025055.1, forward strand.
TCTTCAATCGTACAAGGTGGTGGTGTTCGTGACAATTGTATTCACGTACAAGGTTTGTAAAGGGTTGGAGTTGGTGTGTAACTCCATCAACCCTGTGGTAAGGTGTTTTTGAGTTGTGTGATTAGTGTGAACCGAGGAAGGTGTTCCTCGAAGACTGGAGTAGGTTGTTGATAACTGAACCAGTATAAAATTCTTGGTGCCATTTACTTTCAGCACTGATTTTCTGTTTCAACACCGTTTACTGTTTTTAACCAATTGTAGGATCTGCAAGGTAAAATCAGTGCTGAAACAGAAAATCAGTGCTGAAAGTAAATGACACCAAGAATTTTATACTGGTCCGGTTATCAACAACCTACTCCAGTCTTCGAGGAACACCTTCCTCGGTTCACCCTAATCACACAACTCAAAAACACCTTACCACAGGGTTGATGGAGTTACACACCAACTCCAACCCTTTACAAATCTTGTACGTGAATACAATTGTCACGAACACCACCACCTTGTACGATTGAAGATTGATCACACCTTGATCAATCTTTTACAAAGATAAAGAATGTGTGGTGGTCTATGATAAGCTTATTCAAGAATATGAATATAAGTACAATAGGCTTTTAAGAAGAAGAAAGAAAGAGAGTGTAGAAAAGGGTTGGCGTTTTTTAGATCACTTGAATTTTGCAATGCTTGTTCTTGTCTTTGTTTTTGCTCTTCTCCTTTCCTTTTATGCATTATGGCCGTCCCCCTATAGGTGCCTTCCCTTCTTGAAAATTGTCTTCTAAGTCCTTGGGTGAATGTATGGCATCATTGTGACATGATCTTGCAAACTTGGCACCTTCTCATTGGATGATCATTTAACCTTTGCTTACTTGGTACTTCATGATTGGTTGAATGTTGTCATCACTTGATGACTACGAAAATCTGAGAATACCACTTAAAACATGTGCCAAAATAATCATAAAAACATTGCCAATTTTCTCACAATCAATACCACATAATTTGGAGAACAAATTGGTCTAATTCATGACCATAAAATCGGCCAACTCATTCCTTCACATGCTGAAATTTTCAGCATGCGCAATATTCTAGACATATTCAAAATATTGCCATAGTAGTATTATATCAATCCCTTGAAAATGAAGAGCCAAATATATCACAATTAAGATGCAATTTTCGGCCACTATTCACATGTGCTGAAAATTTTCAGCATGTGTTGTATTTTTGAAATCTTTCCTTGTGTATTGCCCCCTTCAAAGTCACCCATCATTTTTGGCTTATTTTCCACCAATTAAAATGACAAATAAGTATCAAATAAGCTCCACCTAAGCTCCATCATGGCTGAAGTGGCGTGTGATATGGCATATACAAGTGCTGAATTTATTTTTGCAAAATTTGTAAAATAGTGCACAATAATTATACACATATGGTATATTCCAATCAGCCCTTAATTGAATTTTCTAGAACACTTTAAGATGTATGACATATGTAAAAAGTGTCTAGATACATGTCGTATGATGTGCCAAAAACGTTCCATGTGTTGTGTACGTAGAAAACTGAATTTTCGATGTTTATCGATTACCCGATTTTTCTCTAATTAAATTCCAACTTTTTGCACATGTTATATATATTATGTTACACATAATATATATATAATATAAACTTTAATTCTCAGCACTTGGATGGTCTAAAGTGGCGCCTAGACATGTGACAAAATTGAAATTGGAATCTCCACAATTTGGCCTTAATGTGGGGTGATTTGTGTGTGCCAACATGGAATGATTTTATGGCTGAAAATAACATCATAGCCACGAAAATAATAATGATTTTTGAGGTGTAGGGGCTGGCCATCTATTTATGGCAAGTACGTGACACGTTGGCGAAGTTTCGGTATTCGCCCGATACGACAATTTTTGGTTTAGAACCTTTTACCGTGTCGTATTTAATTTTTCATCACCATGAATTATATCATATGATATAAGGCCTAAATATACTCATAAATATGAGTTAAGTATGATGGTGTGACGTTAACGTACGTACGTAATATATAACGTGTCGGTAGTACGTTTGAATACATGTGCATGTGCCTTTTAAATAATCTGAAAATATATGTTTCTATATATATGTAGGTGTGTCATATATGTGGTAAATGAGGAGGAGGAGACTTTCATTTCTTAGTCTTGTTGCCTTTGTGCCTTGTCCAAATGTTGCTTCCTTTAATGAACTACTTAGTTTTTTTTCCTTCGAAAGGAAATTTTATTAGCATTATCCCTCAATTCTGGCGGAGGAAAATCTTATTACAAAACAGAAACTATGGTGATAGTAGCCGTATGTGATTACCAACATCCAAATATATATGATATGCCGCATTAAAACCTTGCCAAAAAAAACTACCCTTGTGGATAAAACCTTGACGAAGGGAAAAGCGTACATATTTATATAGACAGAATATTGATAGACGCTACCGGGTAAAATAAAAGAATGTACAATCTGAAACGACATCACAAATTGCAAAATTAAAGTAAGGCATGAGATATTCCACAATTGGTGTGCCCTCGTTCCGTCGAAAGTAGCACCGCCGTTGATGACATTGGATGCCAAGGAGAAACAGGATCCCGTCCATGCACAACATAAGTGTATGACTGAGTAAGAGCAATACAGAAGACTTGTTGAAAATGTGAAGGTAAATGGAATGAGGATCATACGAGGTCTGCCGGCACCCAATAATGTACCGACAGAAGTAGTGAATCGATGCCAATCCTTTTGGAAGACATGCAACAGTAGAGGAATTTGCGCTTGGATAGCAAAGTCCCTCGTCTCTGCATAATGATAGGTATTGTCACTGCGGCCAGCAAAGAATAGTAGTATGTCATTCCATGCAGTAAAGATTGAAAACGTTGAGTAATGCAGACAGGCAAAACATAGAGGATGGTTTGTGACAGAACGAGTGTATTTCATACCAGGTCCGCCTGCCCCGACTAGAGGACAGGCAGAGATAGTGAGAGGTTGCCAATCCATTTGGAGGACCTGAAGATGATATATCCATAATCCCAGCAAGTTGAAAGCCGATGTAGCGAACCACCCAAATGGCGATGAATAAGAGGCATACACTTTAGTCGTATGGATCCAATGCCCTAGCAGTGTCTCAGCCAGAGTCCACTCGACCAGGACATGAAAATGTCCAAACCATGCATAGAGACAGAAAACAGCAATGTTATCGACAACCAGCCAACATAGGTCAAGAAAGAAAAGCAGTAGGTAACAAATCATACCCAACCTGCCTAAACCCTGAAAGGTGCAGGCAGGAAAAAGCAGTGTGTGCCAATCCATATGGAAGATTTATATATCTCAAGGAACCCGCAAATGCACTGAAGAAAGATCCAAGGAGACAGAACTACACACTAATGGCAGAAGAGAGCGAGAGCTGTAGACTTGAGTGCATGGGTGTAACATAGCATTCTGCGCCAGATAGTGTGCCGCCATGTTTGCTTCACGATAAATATGATGGTAGTCCAGATGATGCAGACGCACTAACGTGTGCAGCAACCGGAGGCAATAGTTTCCATGAACCAATTGAGGGTGTGACAACTGTGAGATGAGAAACGCACAATCCGATTCCAAAATAATCGATCGATATAGAGGCAGAAAGTACAATAAACCAAAAACCGCAGCCTGTATCTTTGCGTGAATAGGAGAACATGGCGGTAATCAAAAAGAAATTGCTCCCACACATATACCAGCATGGTCTCGTAATATAGCACCACCTGCACTATAGTGTCTTCCAATCGCAGCATCTGTATTTAATTTGAACCGACCAGATGGTGGTAACCTCCAGCGCCCCAGAATTGGACGTGGGTTCTGAAGCGGGGGAAGCCAATGAAAGGGCTGACGCAGACCAGTCAACAATTTAGATCCAGCTATTGATTTACACCACATCGTGATATCGTACTGTATGGCGAACTTTAAGGATGAAACCGAGAAAGTGGATGGTTCACCGTATACCAGAGATGCATAAGCACGCCACACATTATAAGTGATGATTGCTGGGATAATAATGTGTAACACACCATGGAAAGACGAAAAGGTTGAGCGATACCACCAAGAAAGTAAATATTGGTGGAGGCTCAAGGATGTTGGGAGAGGACAGTGTAACTCGCTGGCAAAATACCTCCATATCGATCGTATGCCCAAACAGCGTAAAAATATATGAGCTACCGTAGCTGACTCTTGCTTACAAAATGGGCATTGGATAGGACATGCTGCGAAAAAGTTACAAGTATAGTCTTCAAACGGTAACGCCGAATGAAATATGCGCCATAGAAATATCTGAGAGGTAGGCGAATGATGCTTGAACCAAATAAATTTTGCGGAAAGGAGTGTTGGACCAGGAGATCGACATATATCATATGCACTACGTAGAGAACTCTCCTGTCAGCATTGGAGTCCATGTAAGATGTTCTGCCTGACCAGCAGTTTGCGCAATACAGGTAGGATGAATCCTGCAAATGAGTTTCCACACGGGTGAATCAGGTAATCTAGGCAGATAATCCCCGCGTTTACCATATTTGCCATACATGTATTTACTCCAAAGGGTAGTCTGGCGTTGATATGACCACCAAATACAACAATGATATGCTTTCTGTAACACGCAGAGATTACGAAGTCCCAATCCGCCCTCCTCTTGGGGCGTTGTAATAGTTGCCCATGATACCCAATGATGCCTACGCCCCCAATAAAAGGTGGCCATCTTACGATGTATTATGTTAATTACCGATTTGGGCAGGCCTCCTGCTGCGAGAATATGTAAAGGCAGAGAAGATACCACTGAACGCAACAAAACAAGTCGGCCGGTAGAAGATAATAATTTAGAGTGCCAACCTTGGAGTCTATCGTCTATGTGCTGTAATAATGAAATACAATATCTCGCCCGGTTGATGCCCTTATGCAAATAAGACCCAAGATAGCGAAATGGAAGGTGCGAACCTCGCATTCCCGAGATAGACTCATAGTCACGGCGCTATTGCGGGGTAATCGCAGCCGATGAAATAAAGCTACTTTTCTGAAAATTTATCTTTTGACCAGAGGCATTTTCATACTGCGTTAAGAAGGAGTGAAACCGTCGAAGATTACGCTGAGTTCCTCGTAAGAACACCAAGAGATCATCTGCATAGGCTAAGTGAGTGATAGTAAAAGGAACCCTCCGAAGACGGAAAGGCTGTAGCACACCCGTTGCTACTAATGCTTTTAATCCTCTGCTAAAACCTTCAGATGAAATAATAAAAAGCAGAGGGGATAAAGGATCCCCTTGTTTAACACCCCTATATGGTCGAAAAGAAGCTGAAGGCTGGACATTAACTAAAACTGATAATGTTGTAGCACGCAGATGATTCAAAATGAGTCGAATGAAAAACCCTGAGAATCCGAAAGTCCGAAGTAACCTCTCTAGATATTCCCAGCTTACTCTGTCAAAATCCTTCATCATATCTAGTTTCAAGCATAGTTGAGGTCCACCTTTATCCAACATATGTATCATCTCCCTGGCCAACTTGTGCTGAAATATCAGAGCCCGGAAGAAATCCAGTTTGCTCTGGCGAAATTATTGTTGGGAGTAAATTATTAAGTCTAGTAGCAATGATTCTTGTGCAGACCTTGCTCAAAAAATTAGTGAGACAGATGGGCCGAAAATCACTAAATGTATCAGGCGATGGTTTTTTAGGGATCAATGTGATTAGAGCACTAGCCATGACAGTAGGCTGAGGGATACCAAGAAAAAACTCCTGCACTGCCTTAACCACATCAGAGTGAATAATCGACCAACAAGAACGATAAAAATTGCCGTTAAATCCATTCGGGCCCGCTGCGCTATGGGGGTCTAAATGCCATACGGATGTCTTGACTTCCTCTTCAGTAGGCACCTTTATAAGCATCAAGTTGTCATCCTCTGTAACAAGGGATGGTATATTATTGAGCACGGCCTCATAATTGTGTGTCTGCTCTTGTGTAAATAAGGATGTGTAAAAGGCCGCTGCTTCGTCTTTAATAGAGGCAAGATCAGTACATAGGCTGCCGTCAGATGCACGAATTTGTTGTATGCGCAACTGAGAACGTCGACCTTTTACTATGGAATGAAAATAACGTGTGTTTGCGTCCCCATCTTTTAACCATCGAATGCGTGCCTTCTGTTTCCAATAATGAAACTCATATAAGGATGCTTGAAGGTACTCCGCTTTTGCTTTATGATATGCCTCTCGGTGTGCCTCTGTGGAGTCTGCGTCCCAAGCACTCTCAGCAAGGGTCAGAAGCGATTCAACATTCTTAACAGCAGAAAAGATGTTTCCAAAAATTTCCTTATTCCAACGCTGAATATCTTTCATCAGTCAAAACAACTTATTATAAAATCTATACATACCTCCAGTTGTCGGATAAGATGTCCATGCATTTCTCGTATAAGTATGAAAATCAGGATGGAGTAACCAGGAGTCTAAAAACCGGAAAGATCAGTGTCCCACTGGATTACCCAATCGGCATGTAAATAATAACAGTGTATGATCTGAAGAGACTCGGGGAAGATGCGAAAGGCGTGTGTCATCGAAAACATCTTGAAAAGAGGAGTTAAAGAACAACCAGTCCAGCCTGCGACGGAGTCGGCCAAGTCCTCTACCATCATTCCAAGTGTATCGCGACCCATGATACTGTGGAGACATTAGAGAGCATGATTCAATACAATCATTAAAATCTTGCATGGATGAGATTGACGGTTGAGAACGGCCTGCATGATCGTCCAGAGAATGAAAAGTGTTAAAATCGCCTCCAACAAGCCATGGCATATTATTTGATTCTGAAAAAGTGGATATTGAGTGCCATAAGGAGCGACGTAGAGATATAGTATGATTGCCATAAACCACCGAAAATACAAACTGCTGTTGAAGATGGCGAAAAAAGAGTGTGAAGTGAACTACTTGATTTTGATCCTGTGAACCAACCAAATGATAATCTGTGTCACGCCAAAATAACCAAATACGTTCTGATTGAAAAGAGAAATGATTTGAAAAGCCAAGACCCATAGCAAACGAACTATGTGAGATGGTGAGTGCTTCGGTTCAATCACAGCCACTAAATTTAAATGATGTTCACGTATCAAGTTATGCAATCTAGGCAAGGAGGCACGCATGCCTCGTATATTCCAGATTAAAATATTCATTGAGAAAGAGTTATATCACTTCCCTGAATTGCATGAGACGCACTACGAGTTAAGATCGTGGAAGGTGGTAAAGGTGGAAGATCTTTTCTTGCACGACGCTTACGACGAGGAACAACTGGAATAAAATCTGCATTCTCAGTGGAATACTGCAGCCGAGATAATAAAACATCATCGTCCGGCGATGTGGGAATCAACTCCATACGCCTGACCACATCTTCTGGGACAGTGGTTACCTCCGCCTGCTGATCGTGTTCTGGCAACTCATTGTCAGAACAGTGACCAAGGTCACAATCTTCCGAAACAGCCTGAGGTGCTGTCGAGTCATCAACGAGGGGTGGATCGTCAATTATCTGCGATGGTGGGTCTCCAATCGGACCATCACGCACTGGAGCGTCTGACGGTTGTGGCTGCATATTCACAGAAGCGTGAGGCAAAGGTGCATCTGTTGCGGGTGGGTTGACTTCTTTGCGTTTAACAGGCGTCCAGCGTTGTGTCCGAGGACGGGGTGGTGGAGGCGGCGGTGGAGGCGGTACCGGGGCCTTCTGTGGCAGATGACAATCCGAAACTGCATGGCCAAGTCTTCTGCATGAGGTACAAAATTGAGGCAAATCTTCATAAACCACAGATTGTAAGATCATTCGATTTTTTGCTTGCAAATATATTTTTTGAGGCAAGTCTTGAGAGATATCCACTTCTACACATACACGTGCAACCGACGGTCGTGACCCATCCGCCGTTGCAACATCAAGCTTGATCGGCGTGCCTATCGTGTGAACGATTTCAAACAGTGATTCCCGATGATGAAGATGAATCGGTAAGCCTGGAAATGCAATCCAAACCGGGACTATAGGGACATCAGCAGTAGGATCAAAATCAACAGTCCATTTCGTAATTCGCATGTGACAACCGGATATGTGGCATGAACGACGATAAAGACATCGTAAATAATCTGCTTCATTGAGAAAATTCAGGAGAATATGCGTTTGATCTATAAGCGTGATGCGCAAATCGTGATGAAACCCAATCTTTTCAAATACCTCACGAATCACCTTTAATGGAGGTCGGCCGTTCAAGAAAGTGCCGACCAATGAATGCGTAAACGGAGCAGCAAGGGCATCAATTTCCGAGTCAAGAAATGAAATCATTGGGATGCCCTTATAACGCGATACTGTCTTTGGCGATATATTGATACGTTGAGAAGAGCTTTCGCCTGCCACCACTACAGCGAAGGAAGGCAGTGGCGTCGAAGACAATGGAGATGGACAGAAAGATGACTGCTTTAGGTATTAAAAAGTGCGAAATTGAAGGTAGGATCGAAATCAAGACAAGAAAGGGATGATTGTGGAAATGGAAGTCAACGGCGGCGGCAGAGCCGCAATAACGCCGACAATCGCCTCTGCTGTGCGGCAGCCATCATGAGTTAATGAACTACTTAGTTTAATAAACTAAGTACTTCACTTAATGAAGTAGTTTAGTTCATTAATGGTGGCACCTGAAAATAGTATAAACACAACAAATGTTTGCCATTTGATGTAAGCTTTAATGCTTCATGGCTCGTTAGTACAACAGCATTATATGTGAATTATATAAGGCAAGTAATATGCAATGTATCATGCACATTTATGTCATGCACGTTTTTAAGCACATTTAAATTATATATTTTGAAATCACTCAAACCCCTTTATCTCTACAATCTCCCCCTTTTGATGATTTTCAAAATAACCTACTTTCATGATTTAAATCCTATCGCTCCCCTTCAATCATGCATAAATTTGAATTTTAAATTTCAAATCAACTCCCCCTTGATTTATGCAATCAATATCTCTCATGCTTTCTTTCCCCCTTTATTTTGGAAAGTCAATCAAAATATACCTGTAAATATGGAAAGAGCAAGAAAAAAATCATGTATTTTAAATAATCTCAAACGTGCGTTCGTAAGGGTTATTTATTCAACCCTTTGAAAATGTCCCTTTTAGTACCCAAATTTGGGTGACCCTTCTAGGTCTTCCAAAAGGTGAGAAAGGTGATGAAGGCACAACATAATATACTTTAGGTGCAGATGCGTTTGGCATTTGGCCAAGAATCCCATCATGCGTATAGTGTGGTTTTCGTTTTTGATATGTATTTTAGTTTACATGCACGGGGCGTGATCTAGACGCATTTGTATGATATGAATGTCGCACATGCATCAGTGGCTTTCTATATGGCACATGATTACTCTTTGTATGATAAGAAGCGCGATGAGATGAGATGAGTGGTGTGCTAGTCTTTTTCTCATATTTATACGGCACATAATTATACTTCGTATGATATGAATAAGAGATATGACGAGATGTGGTAAGAGGGGGTTTTTTGCGTTATTTTAGGCGCTACGTATGCCTTTGATGTGTCTACTTTCTTAGACAAAACAAACTTGGATGGTTTAGATGATGCTTCGTTTGTGTCACTGTATCCTAATCCAGTTTCATCACTGTCATGTTTTGTGATAAAATAATGCGATCTAGCATGTTAGATCCCGTATCAAATTGTTTCATCATTTTCTCTAAATCCGTATTCCTTTGTTTCATCATTTTCTCTAAATCCGTATTCCTTGAATTCAAGTTCAAAATCTCGGATTTCATTTCAGTGTTCTCGGATGTCAATGATGAAATTTCAGACCTTAATGAATTTATGATACAAGACGACTCTTCTTTTGAATCGTTTAATTGAGACACAAGATTTGTGTTAGAAGATTCTAACAATTTCTTGTCTTCAATTAACCGTTTCTTTTGTTTTGCAAGAGTTCTAGCAAACTTATGTAATTCAAGATATTCAACATATAAATCATCATAACATAGTTCAGAATCCGAGTCAGAATCTGTGGCGCCCCGTACCCCAGCCCTGCTGAAGTCGGTGCACCCGCCGTACTTCACTAAGGAGAGTACTAGGCGTCGTCCATACTTGTCATGATCCATGATATAAATGCATGTATTTTAGCGTTTACATGTAAATAAGCAAGCGAAACTGTGGCAGAATTTAAAACTTCGAAATTTCGAACAACATCACCACCAATCAAAGTTTACAACCCACATCAAATGTATCAGAAAGTGACAAAAGCAATTGTTTTTCCATCTCGAATACATAAATCAGTCATCCCTTAAAGCTGGCAAGTCCGGTCTCCTAAATCTGTTCATCCTTCACGGCACTCACGGGTAAGGAACCCTAGGTTCGTCATCGACCCATTCTACTTTGTCTCCTGCAACCTCTGGGAGGAAAAATAAGGGTGAGTGACAATGTCACCAGCAAGTATACTATAATAATCGAGGGTTAAATGGAAAGTGCGAACAAGAATCGAACCCCAAAATTTTCGGTTTAGAAGCATACATGTCCTCCGTCCACTACTCGATAAGGATCATCACTTAATGTAGTAAGATCATAATTTAAGAAAAATCATCACCCACAGCAGAACATAACATGAAAAGACTGTAACTTGTATTGATGAATACCACGACAAGGATAATCACTTAGAGATGTCATACTTAGGGTCTGCGAGGTCGTCACAACTTTAATCTCATGAGTCGCTACATGAATGTAACATGCATGCATATGGACGTGTAATGCAGTGAGATGAAAATGGAAATATGATCTTTCATGCTCTTCTTTTAAATCATCATCGTCGTAAAACAATAGAGTGTTCAGATCTATCTTCCCGGATCTGAGGCGGTAACGTCTCCCCTTCGAATATATTATTCTCGGATTCAGAACGGTAACGTCATCTACTGGTGTTCAGATCTATCTTCCCAGATCTGAGGCGGTAACATCTCCCCTTCGAATCTATTATTCCCGGATTCGGAACGGTAACGTCATCTACTGGTGTTCAGATCTATTATCTCGGATCTGGCGGGTTCTTACTGGCCAAGTTCATACTCACACACGGTACTGGTGGGGAATCATTCTTTCAAAAATCTTCTTTTGAAAATGCTTTTCATCTTTCTTTCACATAAAAATCATGCCGTAAATCATATACATGACGATGATGCAATGCATGACATGTAATATGCAAACCGTGGCATAATGCGTGACATAAACGAATGGACACGTCTCGTCGCTATGCTGGAAAATTTCCAGCTTAGTGGCACCAACTTCTCCTTGGTGATTTCCTACTGAATTAATCATTCTAGACCAATTGGTTCGCATGTATTCCTTCATGTACGTCTTAAGTGATTGTCATGCCCATTTTATGGAATTACGATATCGATAAGGGAGTCATATATTCTTTTCATAAAGCGGTTACAAACTGAATTCTAGAATGACCAATTTCGCTATAAAATTTATTGTGACCGAACCTTTAGTCCTTTTTAGGTAATTCCAACTCTCCAGCTTAATAAGCCCATTGGACTAGCATCCTACCAAAATTTGGTCCAATTGTACTTTTTTAAGGTCCAGTTTCAGATCATGCAACATGTCGCACAAATTCTGTCAATCCAGCGCATTTCAGTCTGACCCATTTTACTAGAAAATTCATAAAAAATAAACCAGGACTCATTTTGACAAAAGTCCAACTTGCACCTTTACTTTACTCATAGGGTTAGTGTCATCCCGAAAATTAGCTAATTTTCATATCTCTAAGGTCTATTTCTAAGCTACTCAACACGTTACTTAAATTCTGTCCAGAACAGCATTTTCAGCAAGACCAATCTTACTAGGAAATTTATTAATAATAAACCATAGCTCTTTTTAATGAAATTCCAACTCTCACATCTAAAATACACATAAAGCTAACGGCATACCAAAAATCAACCGAATTGAAAGTTCTTAAGGATCCTTTTCAGGTCTCACAAATCAGCCCAAATTTCTGTTCAGCTCTAGTAAAATGTGTCCTAGCTGTGGTATTTCCTTCCTAAGTGTCCTTAACTTACATCTTTGTCACAAACACTTAAGTAGACATCAACTTACTCTTTTTATAGGAAATTTACAGGCTCAACATGCTACAACCCCATATGCAATTTCCTCATAAAACAGTTTGTACACCCCTACACATCATTCTTTGGCTAACATACAACATTCCTACTAATACAACACTTAGTAACAAATTTTTGGGTGCACGCGCACCCTTCACCTACAGCCCTTTTTCGGTGCATGCAAGAAAATGGTATAACCAAGAGCATGTTAAGCATAACACACAAAAAGAACAAGCTTGTCTCCATTTCTTCACTAAGTTAACATTTTCATGCAAAATCACACTTGTCTCCTTCACCCCTTTCCACCGTGAGCCCCCATCATGGAAAAGAGAGAATCTTTAACCTATCCATCTTAGATTAACACATAATAACACACATAATCCTCAAAGATTACATCTTTGGAACAAGATCTCACACCTACACCCCAAATGGCCCTAGGCCGAAAGTTATAGCATCAAAACTTAACATAATTCAACTAAGATTGGATCTTAAGTATATCTAGTCATTCATGCACACACTTTCACATTCAAACCACAAAGATTATAGTGTACTTGCCTTTGAAGTCCTTGGATTTTGCTCGGTTTGTTTGACACAAGAAGCACTTCCCCCTTTCTTGTCCTATCACACACGACATAGGGCTTTTGTTAGCCATTCTTTATATTACATAATTTATCTTAGAGGAAGAATGAAGGGTCTTACCATTTGCACCTTGGATGGATTGAGGGAGGTCTTCTCTTGCTAGAGTATTCTCCTTTGTTTGGAGTTTAGGGAAAGATCTTACCCTAGAACCGTGAAACCCACGGTTTTGTCAAAGAAAAGAGACTATATAAGCTTCTCTTCCCTTAGTATGTAACTCACTAAGATTTATGGAGGGGTCTTACCTAGATAGCCTTGAGATGGTAGGGCTCTTGGACTTCCTTGGCTCTCACTCCCGTCGGTTTATGGAGAGGGAAGGAGGATCACTCTTCCTTTTTGAAAAACCTCTTGAATACACTTCATTAAAGTGGGTAAGGAAGAGGCTTCTTGTAACAAGGGAGATGGGGATTAACTTCTCCCTCTTTACTATGCATCCGGCGGCCCCCTTTGTTGGGGAGAAGGAAGGGCACTTTTGAATACAACCTTGTTTTGCACTCAACTACATCATTTAATCATGGTGTCTCAATGATCTTAATTGCTATGGCTCCTCTCATAAGGCTTATGGCTGAAGTATGAGCATAAATTCCATGTATATGTTTTCCCCCCAATAATGCACATATATGTATTTAGCTCCTATCCCATTCATTCAAATGTTCTTTCCAAAATCCTCTAGGTTGAACCTTTTTGTATATAACCGTTATATACATATACCCTTACGTATAGCCCGTCTAAATTTCTCATAATTCTTATCCATAGATGTGTGGCTATATATATACTTTTCCGCATATATATATATATACACACACATACATATTTATACATGTGCACACGCACCCATGCATATATATTCCTATATTTTCCCTTTTTGAATTAAGCTGTAAACTTCAAAAATATTTATTATATCCGATAATACTAAGTGTATGTGCGTACACACACACATATAACGTACTTCTTTGAAAATTATTCTATTGCCGTTCGTATATGCCTTGAGTCGTATATGTGTATACACATACACCAATATGCATTCCCACGTACTATTCTTAATCTGTCCATATCCTAGACTCTATCGTTGCAATCTTAATATTTGAACATAGACGATTTACTCTGCTATAATGTAAGCTTATGTTTCTGGAATTCATTAAGTATCAAGAAATTCTTAAAGTTGCATGTTTTTCTATATGGTCCTTTAGGTAGAAGTTTCACCGCGTCGTAGCCCTCTTGAGCCATCTATTTCATGGTGGCTCCCACTTTCTACAGTACCCATACCCATATTCGTACTTCCCAAAATACATATGCATATATCCAGTACTTACACAACGTGTGATGCCACTTATTCTCTGCCAAATTACATCTACTGCACTTTAAGGGTTTGTATCAAAGTTCTGTTGGTCTTATCTCCAAATGTTACCCCAACGGCCATATTGGGGATGGATGAAGAGGGTTCCTAATTTGTTAAGGGCTTAATTAGGCCCATTTTGTGGTGTATCTGTATTCTTAGTCGTATGCCCATACCATATGTGCATGGGCATGTTATGATCCGACTTCTCATTAAAGTTTCCAGTATAATACTTCCCCTATTAGTTCTTTATCACTCGTATGAAAATTTCAATCAGCCCTCTTGCTTTATGCAAATTACCTTAAATTCTATATAATCATAAATAAGCCGGTGATGTCTTCCTTTCGAGATCTCATTCTCTTGCCATGCTTCTCTCCCTACCCAAGTTGCTGTACTAGTTTTGAGCGGGGTACAACAGAATCAGAATTTACCTCATTTTCAAATAGTGGAGGCATTTGGCTTGACATATCTTTTTTCTCGGTTTCGTGGCTAGTGGTTGCCATCTCACACAGATCGTTGGATCTTCTTGTTGTGAGTGTTCCTGCGCTCTGATGCATAGTGGTCACGGGTTCGATTCCCAGCAGGAGCAATTGTTGTGGGGGTCATTGTTAGGTGCAGCAATTGTCGTGTGGCATAGGCCGGTGGGCGTAGGCCATGTGGGCCAAGTCACAGTCGAATGCCATGGGCGCTTGTGTATTGAATGCACTATAAGGCTAGGGTATGTACATCTCCTGTCACCAATTGGTTTTGGAAGAGATGGTAGCGCCTGAGGTCCTACAAGTGGTATCAGAGCGAGGTCACGGGTTCGATTCCCAACAGGAGCAATTGCTGAGGGGGAGATTGTTAGGTGCAGCAATTGTCCTGTGGCGTAGGCCGGTGAGCGTAGGCCGTGTGGGCCAAGTCACAGTCGAATGCCGTGGGCGCTTGTGTGCTGAATGCACTATAAGGCTAGGATATGCACATCTCCTGTCACCAATTGGTTTTGGGAGAGATGGTAGCGCCTGAGGTCCTACAACAACCTTACCAATTGTTTTCAAACTTTGTTTTTAACAAACTTTTAAATAGTACGCTCCCCCTCAACTTATACTCTCCCCCTTAACCTACACTCAACTTATACCAATTGAAACTTAGCATATGACTTACCAACTAAAATCATGTTCTTATTCTATCTCCCCCTTTATTTTGCAAATCATGCGAAAGATAAAACTGTACAATAGTGTCGTAAGTCATCATGCCTAACTTGGCTCGTAAGTTTTCAAAAGTGGCTTGATTAAGGGGTTTGGTAAATATGTCAGCTATTTGGTGATCAGTTCTTATATGGTTTATGACTATATCCTCATTTTGAACATGATCGCGAAGAAAGTGGTATCGCAACTCAATGTGTTTTCCGTGAAAGATTAATCACACTTGTGCTATCGCGGAAAATTGGAATCTTTTTCATTTTAATGTCAAAATCACTAAGTTGCTGTTTTAAGCCAAAGTATTTGGGTAGTACATAAACTCAAAACAATATACTCGGCTTCAGTGGTAGAAAGAGCTACACTAGCTTGCTTTTTAGGAAACCAAGAGATCAAATTTGTTCCTATGAATCGACATGTACCGCTAGTAGATTTTCTATCTAACTTGCAGCCACCATAATCAGCATCACTATATACGTACAATTCCAACTTAGCGTTTCTATCATACCAAAGTCCTAAGTGAGGTGTATGCTTAAGATGTCTAAAGATCATTTTCACTGCATTGTAATGTGATACCTTAGAACAATATTGAAACCTAGCACACATACACACACTAAACATGATGTCAGGTCTAAATGCAGTTAAGTATAATAGTGATCTAATCATAGACCTATAAAGTGTGTCATTAAAAGGTTTACCATTTTCATCCTTATCTAGTTTGGTGCTAACACCCATGGGGGTAGTTGTGGCTTTCAACTCTTCAAAGCCAAACTTCTTAATCATATCATTGACATACTTAAGTTGGCTAATGTGAATTCCTCGAGGGGTTTGTTTGATTTGGAGTCCTAAGAAATAGTTCAATTCTCCTACCATTGAGATTTCAAATTCTGACTTAATACACTCTTCGAAGTCTTTTACTAAGGTAGGGTTGGTTGAACCAAACATTATATCATCTACATAGATTTGAACTATTAATAAGTCATTATCTTTTCTTCTTAGGAATAATGTGTTGTCTATGGTTCCCCTTTGATAATTATTTGCAATAAGAAAGTTCGCAAATCTATCATACCAATCTCTTGGATGTTGTTTCAAACCATATAAAGCTTTCTTAAGCTTATAAACATGGTTAGAATTTTTTGGATCTTCGAATCCAGGGTGTTGTTTCACAAACACTTCTTCTTGGATGTATCCATTCAAGAACGCACTATTGACATCCATTTGGAATAGGTTGATGTTGCTTAGACTTGCAATAGCAAGTAACAATCTAATCGCTTCTAGTCGTGCAACGGGTGCAAAATTGTTGATTATAACCTTGTGCGACTAGCCTAGCCTTATTCTGTGTGATGTTTCCTTGTTCATCCATTTTATTCCTAAACACCCATTTCGTACTTATTATTGATTTGTTTTCGGGTTTAGATACTAAGTCCCACACATTGTTCATGGTGAATTGATTTAATTCCTCATGCATGACATCTATCTAAGATATATCACCTAAGGCTTCTTTTACATTTTTAGGTTCTAAGTGTGAGATTAAAATATGTCTTTCAAGTTGACTTAAGTTTCTACGTGTTTTAACCCCAACACTTGGATCCCCAATTATTAATTCTTTAGGGTGCCACAATTTCTAGATTGACTAGGTTCACCCTTATCTTTTTCATACATTTCATTAGTGTGAACATTATCATATATAATTAGATCATTAGTTGTATTATCTTCCAATTGCAAAGTCTCTTCATTTATTTCATCAAAGGTTCATGCATGTCTTGTTCAGAGGGATTTGGTTCTAGATGATCAAGTACATGCTCAAGTAATACATCATCATCAAACATATTTTCAAAATTAGTTTCTTGTTTATGTTGATTTTTATCACTAACTTTAAAGCATGCATTTTTATTGAATTTTACATGTATGGATTCAATTATCTTTCTAGATGCAGGATTATAACACCTATATGCTCTTGAGTTAGTTGAATACCCAACAAATATGCATTCAATAGACTTTTGTTCACAATTGTCTAGATTATCCTTTGTAACGCCCCGCACCTGGGCCTCGTCCGGATACGGTGCACCCGCCGTACTTCACTAAGGAGAGTACAAGGCGTCATGCGTAACATGCGAAAATCCATAACATAAGTCGTGGACTTCCATGCTAACATTTAACATGGTAGTAAAATTTAGGCAGAATTAAAACTTTTTCAAATTAAACATGCATTACGAAATAACCAAGTCCCCAAAGTAGCAGTCTCACAAAACGTCATAGTCAAATTCCAAAGAGTTCAAACATAGTCATAATACAACCATCTCGGCAGCACAAAAGTCCTTAAGCTTAGCCCCCTTCATATCTCCTCGCCTATGGATATGGTACCCTCGGCTCATCTTCGATCCATTTATCTTGTCATTATCTGGGGAAAAATAAAGTGTGAGTGATAAAAATCACCCAGCAAGAATACAATAAACGACCATGAAATACATAAAGAATCATAACATGAATGTATTACCCCGAAAACCTCAAATATTCATAATTCATACCTGATCTTAAATCCTGAGCTTGCTTGACATTCGGCTTAAGCATGTTTTTAGGTAATGCTATACCAATAATAACTTATAACCATTAACTGTAACATGCAACATGTCCTCATGATCGTGAGTTATGCAAGATGCAATGCATGATGTCATGTCATGTCAAAACATCATTTT
>AP025055.1:30454508-30480218 GCA_036186865.1 Eustoma russellianum
AAATGCATTGTTCTTAAGGAATCTCTAAGAAGTAATCTTAAACTTAGAATATTCCACTAAAGATCAAATCTTAAGGACCTCTAAGCATTCAAGTCTCTAACTCTTTAAATAAATCATGAGAGATCATTGTATACTTGCCTCTTCAAGCTAGAGCTCTTGTCTTTGCTTGGTTATGGAGTGAGTTGAGTTGAAATCCACTTCCTTCTTCACTCTTGGTTGCACGGTTTTGATGGAGAGGAAAGAAGAGGGTTAGTCTTCATTCAATAGTGAAAATAGGATGCATTTGAGGTTAGAACATCTTACCAAAATGAAACATGAATGGAGCTTGAAATGGATTCAAACCACCAAGATGTTAGCTTCTCCTAGTAGCTTGCCAAATCTTCATCTAGTGACCATTTTGGAGGTCACGTTTTTTTGGCAAGGGAAAGAAAGATACATTATGAGCTTCATCCTTTGAAATATAGAACTCACTTAGAAGATTCAACATTCAACTAACCTAGATGAGTTCTTGGAGCTTGAAGATGAAGATAATCTTGACTCTCCTAAGCTTCTATATTGCCGAAATTATGATGATGATAGAGTAGTATTCTTAGTGTTCAATGAGTCTTCCATGGCTTGTTTAGGTGAGTTCTTGAGGGTGTTCAAAACTTGGAGATGAAGAAGAGCTCCATGGATGAACTTGAAGATGTTAGAGAGCTTCTTGGATAGTAGAAGAAGTTTTCATGGGGAAGAAGAGAGAGGGGGGGGCGGTCAACATGGAGGGAGCAAGGGGACAAGGGGGTTTCCAAGGAGTGCATAGAAAGATGAAGACCACCTTGTGTCTTGTACTTTGACTAACTTGGTCTCCCATGCCTACAATTTCTTTTCATTTTCTATCTTCTTTCTTTTCTTTCTTGTCTTATTTTATTGTAGTCTTACTAATTAATTAAAATGTGATAATAAGAAAGACTCTAGATGCTTCCAAGGCCCTTATGGCCGAATTCTCATGAGGTTTGGGGGTATTTTTGTCATTTCATTTGTGTTATGTGACACACTTATAATAATATTAAATTTCCTATAATATTTACCTTAAATTAATTCCATTGGATAATAATAAAATATCATAAATGGAATTTAAATAATTATACCCGGATGACTAATTCTTAGTGACTCATCACATTCGAGTCGGCGGTATCCGTCACTTAATCATAGTTTCAAGTACATGGTTGTCAGGGTACAACATCCTTAGTGTTCAACGCAAAACATTTACATCCAAATACTCTAAGATAATCTATTTTAGGTAGTCTATTGTTTAGCAATTCATAAGGTATTTTATTTAATTTCTTTCTAATAGTAAGCCTATTTATAATATAGCATGCACAACTAACAGCTTCAGCCCATAAATATTTAGGTAATTTATTTTCACACAGCATTGTCCTAGCAACTTCTTGAATTGTTCTATTTTTACGTTCAACAACTCCATCGAGTTGTGGTGTTCTAGATGGTGAGAATTCATGTTCAATTCCATGTAGTTCACAAAATTTGATTACATCATTGTTTTTAAATTCTCCGCCTCTATCACTTCTAATCCTTTTAACATTTTCTTCGTAAATGTTTTCAAGTTGCTTAATAAGAGTTTCGATTGCTAATGGAGCATCGTCTTTGTTTGTTAAGAACAATGTCCATGTGTAGCATGAGTAATCTATATGACACACACATAGTAGTGTCTACCTAGACTCTTGTCCTACTTGGACGAAATAAGTCTAAGTGAAGCAATTCTTGTAGGACCTGCAAGGCACCAAACAAAGGGTTGCTGGAGTTACACACCAACTCCAACCCTTTACAAACGATACAAGCAATCACACATTTCATGAACACCACCACCGAACGGATGAAGGTTTGATCACACCTTTATAAACCTTTTACAATTGAAAAATGTATGGTGGTCTATACAAAGCCTATTCAATATATTTGAATATTAGAACAATAGGCTTGAAAGAGAAGAAGAAGAAAGAAATATGAAGAAAAAGTGGAAGACAACTTTTGCACTTGGAAATTATGAGACTTGTCTTGCTTTTGTTAGCTACATCTCTTCTCTTTTTAATCAGCCTTGACTGCCCCCTTAGGGCTCTTTTCCATCTTGAGAATTCTCTTTTAAGTCCTTGGAAGAATGCCTTGTGTAAATGTGACATCAACTTGCTTACTTGGCACAACATGATTGGATGAATGTCTTGGCTTTACTTACTTGACACTTCATGATTCGTCCAACCTTGTCACCATTTAGTGTGCTGTAAAAATCTGAGATTAACTTGAAAAACATGTGCCAAAAAGAATTCAAAATAGTACCAAATAATCACCATTCAATTCCTTCAATTTGGGATGCAAATTAAGGAAAATGAATAGTAAATTCGGCCACTATTCACATGTGCTGAAAATTTTCAGCATGTGTTGCATTTTTGAAATCTTTCCTTGTGTGTTGCCCTCTTCAAAGTCACTCATCACGTGTGGTTTATTTTCCACCAATTAAAGTGTCAAATAAGCTCCATCTAGGCTCCAAAAAAAGCTGAAAATGGTGTGTGAAATTCCTGCACATGTGCTGAATTTTCTTTTGGTAAACTTTGTAAAATAGTGCACAATAATTATACACACATGGTATATTCCAATCAGCCCTTAATTGATTTTTCTAGAATACTTTAGAATGTACAGAGTATGTAAAAAGTGTCTAGATACATGTTATATGTCATGCCAAAAATGTTCCATGTGACGTGTTTGTAGAAAACAGAATTTTCGACGTTTGTCGATTACCCGATTTTTCTCTGATTAAATTCAAATTTTTTGCACATGTTATATATATTATGTTATACATAATATAATAAATTAAACTTTAATATTCAGCTCTCATGGCTGATTAAAGTGGCGCCTACATGTGACAAAAATGTTGAATTTGAAATCTCCACAATTTGGTCTTAATTGGGGGTGATTTGTGTGTGCCAACATGAAGATTCAAAACGAAGAAGAAAGGACAGAAGATTTCTAAATTTGATTTCAAATTGAAGCAGAATATTTCATTTTTCATTTTAATATCTTAGATAATATCTTTCCTTAGACTCGCATTTCTATTCTACTCCCATTCCTTTACTAGGAATATTTAAAATTTGAATTAGAATCTGATGATTTCATGGATGAATATAACACATAGACCACGAAATTTCTGGCCATTTTTGAAGTGTAGGGGCTGGCTATCTATATAAGGCAAGTACGTGGCACATTTGTGAACTTTCGGTATTCACCCGATACGACAATTTTTGGTTTAGAACCTTGTAACATGTTGTATTAATTTTGTCATCACCATGATTTATATCATATGATATAATACCTGAATATACTCATAAATATGAGTTAAATATAGTGGTGTGACGTTAACGTACGTTCGTAAAATATATAACGTGTCGGTGGTAGTACGTTGGAATATATGTGATGTGCCTTTTTATAAAAGATCTGAATATAATATATATATATATATATAAGGCGTGTATAAAGGAGAGGAGAAACTTTCCATTCTTCAATTTGTTGCCTTTGTGCCTTTTCCAAATATAGCTTCCTTTAATGAACTACTTATTTTATTTAGGGAAAATTACACTTAGACCCCCTGCGGTTTGGCTTAATTCTAAAAACCTCCCTTTCTCGTTTGGAATTATACATTTACCTCCCTTATAGTTTGGGTTAAAAACGCACCGGCCAATTTCCGGCAAAACCACAGGGGGTAAACATGCCGGAAATCAGCCAGTGTATTTTTAACCCAAACCATAGGGGAGGTAAATGTATAATTCCAAACGAGAGGGGAGGTCTTTGGAATTAAATAAACCACAGGGGGTCTAAGTGTAACTTTTCCTTTGCGCTTGCCTAATGAAAATTAGAGATAATAACAATATTCAATGCATGAATGCTTATATATATATATATATATATATATATATATATATATATATATATATAAGCGTGTATATGCATGTATATACATATATGCATATATAACAGAATCTAAATGAATGAAAATAAAATTTGTCCTTTTTATATTAAAGTCGTTAATACGTTTGTGTTTTATTAAGTGAATAGAACTGAATAGAAAATAAATAGCATATATTATATGTGTGTGTTTGTGTGTCTATATATATATATACATATAAATTGAATAGAATTTAATGAAACATAAAATTTTTCACGTATGTATTTTATTAAGTGAATATAACTGAATAGAAAATAAATAGCATATATATATATATGTGTGTGTGTATATATATAAATATTATAATATATATATGTATGTATATATATGTATGTATGTATGTATGTATGCATATAAGGCTTTAAATGATTATTTACATGTTATAAATACATATATATATATAATATATGAGATGGCGCTGCATCTCTGGCGATCGCAGGCGTTTCTGCGGCGTTAACCGCCGCCGCCGGCTTCTGCACTCCGATTGATGTCTTCCTCACTCTGTCGTCACTCCCTTGACTACTCTGCTATTCACACCAACAGCAAGATCCCATCTTTTCTCGTCAACCGAAACTTTCTGGCCTCCGATCGGATATTCTTCATTACTCATCACAATGCCAGCAACGGCCCCATCGTTTGCTGCCATTGTGTCTGGTTCCTCATCCGAGACAATCAGCATTTCACCCAAAACGGTTTCAAGGCACAAAGGTATTCCCATTATCTTTTTTTGATTCCGAAATTGACGCCCTTGCCGCTCCATTCAAATATTCTTTGGTCGGTACGTTTTGGTATGGAAGACCACCATTGAAGGTGATCCGAGAAGTATTTGAAAAAATTGGCTTTCATAATGATCTGCGCATCACCCTTATTGATCAATCTCACATCCTGTTGAATTTTAGACAAGAAGCAGATTATCTCCGATGTTTTTATCGTAGATCATGGCATATTTCAGGATGTCATATGCGAATAACTAAATGGACAGTTGACTTTGATCCTATGACTGATGTTCCCATTGTTCCAGTTTGGGTAGCTTTTCCTGGTTTGCCGGTTCACTTACACTGCCGCGAGGCATTATTTGAGATAGTCAAGCCGATCGGCTCTCCACTGAAATTGGATGTTGCGACATCGGATGTTCTTTGTCCATCAGTGGCGAGAATCTGTGTTGAAGTTGATGTATCGCAAGACCTGCCGCAAAAAATATATTTGCAGGCAAAGCACGACTTATACTCCAGTCAGTAATTTATGAAGACTTGCAAATACCGTACGGCTTGTCGTAGATTAGGGCATGATCATTCAACGTGCGAACCACGCAGTCTGTGCCGTCGACTATTCCGCCGCCTCCGCCACCACCCCCGTCTCGTCCGTCAAAACAGAGATGGACTCCAATTAAGAAGAAGACAGCTGCACCACCTCCTCATGCACCGTCATCCTCCCTGCCACCTGCAGAATCTGATATGCCGCAGTGACGCGCCTCAATCGAATGCGCCTTATGTCCCTTCTGTCGCTGAGTTAGACCCGCAGGAGGTCGCTGAAGATCAGCTCCACGAAAACTTTTGTGATGCTCCGGATCACCAGCTCCGGAGGACGTCACTCATACAGCTCTTGGTCACTTGTCGGACACAGAACTGCCGACTGACTCAAATACTGAAGGCCCTCTTGTAGTTCCTGAAGAAGTTGCACGTCGCATGCAAATGTTAAACTCCTCACCTGATGATGAAGTACTAATCTCGCGACTGCCTGATAGCACGGATGAGGCACCTTTCGTGCCTGTTGTCCCACGTCGGAAACGCCGTAGTCGAAAAGAACGCCCCCATTACCGCCGTCGACAATTCTGACACGCAGTGCATCTCAGATCATTCAGGGAAGTGACTCTCACCTTTCTTAATGCATATATTAATTTGGAACATTCGGGGCATGCGTACATCATTGCCTCGATTACAGCAGCTACTTAGAGAGTATCGTATAAATTTGCTTGCATTAATTGAACCTAAACATACCCCAACACAAATACACGGCTTTTGTTTACGTCTTGGTTTTTCCCACTGTTATGCTTCACAATCAGAACACATTTGGTTTTTTTGGCGAGATAATGAGTTTCGTATGCTTGACACACAGGATCAGAACCAAGTGCTCCACTTAACTCTTTCTTCAGTCACACAGCAGCATTCCTTTGTTCTATCTTTGGTTTACACAAAACATACTCCCACACAGCGTCAACATCTATGGCGTGCTTTAGAAGATTATTCCACGGGATTGCAGTTACCATGGTTGATTGGTGGTGACTTCAATACCTTCCGCACACTTGAGGATCATAATGCCGATCTACGCCTTCTTTATCTGCCTTACAGGATTTTAATGACTGTATTGAGGCTTGTTCGCTTATGTCCCCACCATATCACGGCCACACGCTTTACTTGGGCTGAAGGCCGTGGCCTAGGCCGTGTCCGCCGAAGACTTGACTGGACATTTATTAATTCTTTGATGCATGATATGTTTGACAATCTGAAGCTCACACATTTGCCGCGTGTTACATCAGACCACACTCCCCTCTTGATACCTATGTCAGGACAAGTGCCCAACGATTAACCGCACTTTCCGGTTCTTAGATGCATGGCTCAGCATCCGGATTTTGATACTTTCGTCAGACATGCATGGCTCTCGTATCCAACAACGGGTGGCATGCGTGGTTTCTATGACAAATTATTCTCTTTAAAGAAAGATCTTCAGCACTGGAATAAGACGGTATTTGGGAATATTTTCAGCAATTTGAAGGAGGCAGAAACTAATCTAACTACAGCCGAAAAATCACTGGGGACGCCACTCCAACGGAGGAAGCGCGAGAGGCTTATCATCAAGCGAAGGCACAGTATCTGCTTGCCTCAAAATATGAACTCTTATACTGGAAGCAAAAGGCTCTGCGTCAAATGGTTACAAGAGGGGGATGCTAATACCAGTTACTTTCACTCTCTTGTAAAAGGTAAGCGTTCACAGCTAAGCATTCGTCAGCTTCGAGATTCACAGGGAGCATTGTTGACACAACATGCGGATCTTGTGAGGGGCGGCAGTAGATTTTTTATGCGGACTTATTTGCCCAAGTTCCGACCAGCAGTCACGCTGACATATTATCGCATATCCCATGCCTCGTCACTGCTGAGGATAATATCATGCTTACACAGTTGCCCTTGGAGTCAGAGGTTCAAGCAGCGGTATGGAGTTTGGATCCGCATAGTACAGCAGGTCCCGATGGCTTTAATGGCCAATTCTTCCGTTCATGTTGGCCGACCATACATTCAGATGTGCTCAAAGCTGTGCAAGAATTTTTCCTCGGGGTCCCTCAGCCGAAGGTTATGGCTAGTGCCTTAATTACTCTCATTCCAAAAGTGCAGTCACCCCAGACATTTACTGATTTCCGTCCAATTTGTCTTACAAATTTCGTCAGCAAGGTTTGCACCCGTATTATTGCCACTCGATTAATCAGATTTTACCAAAATTAATCTCGCCAGAGCAACGGGGTTTCTTGCGGGTACTGATATCTCCACTCAAGTTCTTTTGGCTCGTGAAATGGTGCATATGTTAGACAAGGCGGGTCCCAGTTATGTCTGACATTAGATATGATGAAGGCTTTTGATCGGGTTAGTTGGGACTATCTCCAACTGCTTCTAAGCAAGTTTGGGTTTTCTGACTTTTCATTCGAGTTATTCTTAATCATCTCGGTGCTACAAGGATGTCAATATTAATAAATGGGCAGCCATCACCATACTTCCGTCCTTACAAAGGCGTTAAGCAGGGAGATCCCTTGTCCCCTTTGCTATTTATATTGTCATCTGAGGGTTTTAGTAGAGGTTTGAAGACTCTGATTAGCACAGGTAGGATTCGCTCCTTTTGGTTGGGCAGAATCCCTATGGACATTTCACATTTGGCCTACGCGGATGATCTGCTTATCTTCCTCCAAGGCACTCAAAGGAATCTTCGTCGCTTCCACGCATTTCTCACTACATATGAAACTGCCTCGGACAAAACGTTAATTATAACAAAAGCAGTTTCATTCCATCCTCAAATATCACCGCCCGACAATGTCAAGCCATAAAAGACATTCTAGGTATGCGACAAACAGCACTGCCTTTTCGATATCTTGGTTCCTACCTTCATAAGGGCATCCCTCGGGCTAGGCACTGCTCGTCATTATTACAGCATGTGGATACCCGATTACAGTGTTGGCATTCTAGACTATTATCATTTGCAGGACGGCTGGTGCTACTAAGATCAGTTATTGCGGCACTCTCGCTACATATTTTGGCGGCAGATGGCATGCCTAAATCCGTCATTCGCATGCTCGAAAGAAAGATGTCAGCATTCTTTTGGGGAGATAGGCACCATTGGGTAGCATGGAACACTATTACTACTCCGGTTGAGGAAGGTGGACTAGGACTTCGCAGTCTCCGTGACCTGCAACAAGCATATGCATGTTGCATATGGTGGAAATATCAGCGCCATGATACATTATGGAGTCAGTATATGCACCTTAAGTATGGCAGACGAGGCGACTATACTCCCAGGCTACCAGATTCCGCAGTTTGGAAAACTATTTGTCGCATTCACTCCATCTGTTTTCCTCACTCAAATGGATTGGGCGCATTTCTCTCATGGACGGCCACGCCTTCCGGGGAGTTTTCACTTAAGTCGGCCTATGATATATGTCGGGTATCACGTCTCCAACCTTACTCTCGACAGCATTTATTTGGTCAAAACACCACTCTCCCTCAGTTCGGCTGTTGTTTGTGGCGTTTTTTCCATTCAGCCATGCCTTTTGAAGATTACATAGGCCAATATCTGGTGGTGCGTCCCACCCAATGCCCCTTTTGCAGATCGCATTCGGCCACAGTGGACCACTTATTCATTTATTGTTCCCGCATTCGATATTTCTGGAATTTTTTCTCAGCTGAATTACATGGAGTACCGCCGACATCTCTGTCTTTGAGGCAATATTTACTATCTTGGTGGTATCGGTCAAATACTACATCCATTGCAGGCGTTCTAAAGATTGTTGTTCCTGCGATTGTGTTATCAAATGTTTGGCGGCAATATGCTCAGCTCATTTTTGGGGACACAAAAACTTTTTCAACAGCGGCCTTGCGTAACTCAATTCACTTTGATATCCACGTCTGGACGATGAGTATTCAGGGGAAAAAATTGGCAGCAGGTCCTTTGCCATCTCTCTCTTGGCTCCCTCGGATCCGTGCTCCTCGTCTTCGGGTTATTCAATGGCAAACCCCCCCTTCTGGACGTCTCAAATTAAATGTGGATGCAGCAGTTGGCCGGCATTACGCTGCAGGTGGGGTGATATTGCGTGATCATAATGGTGGTTGCATCCAGGCCCTTTCTTTTTGTCTTCCTCGCAGTACACCGTTGCAGGCAGAGATTCAGGCTACACTTTTTGGCCTGATTTATTTTCTTCCTTGGTATCGTTCGCTCATGGTGGAATCTGATTGCGCTCAAATGATAACATGTCTTTGTAAGCCTCGACAGCCAACAGGAAATTATCATCTTCGGCAGCTTCACACTCTGGTTAGACAGCATCAACTGGTGCTGCTTCATACGTACCGGGAGAATAATATGCCTGCTCATTATCTTGCGCAACATGCAATGATGCATCCTACAACGGGGTTGTATGACAATCATACCGTTCCTTCCATGGTCAAGGCATCCGTGGCACTGGATCTCACATCGGCGCACTTACGCACAGTCTGATGGATTGCTGTTTTTTCACATCCTCTGCCCGTGTCATAACAGACGCGGGCAGCCCCGGTACGCCTACTGCACATGCACATCTCGTAAACTGCTGCTGTATAGTTTTTTTGATTATACATATTAATGTTGTCTCAATTCCCATGATCATTGGCTATGGTGATAACTGTGAGGCCCATTTGGCGTGCGCTTGTGACACTAACGAACATGCAGTCTTCCATACGGATCGACACTGTCCTTTCATCACTGCCTGTACTAATTTGGGTGCAGGCAGGCATGGTTCGTTTTCTTTTCTTTTGATTATCAGGTCATGGTTTAAACATTCTTTCTACACTGATGCCATTGTTTTCTTTGCCCCATGTCTATCGGCCGACAACATGTTTAACCACTTCAATTGGAGCTGGGGGACGTCGGGTTGGGCTCAAGTTTTCCTCTGGCTATGGTATCTCTCAGATGCGCATCACAGATGGTCTTTCGCATGAAACGAACAAGGGTTGGCTTTTTCAGCATATCTCTGCCAGCACTTCGCTCTGTGCCGGCAGCAAAGGTTCGATCTATGCCCAAAATTCTCCGGTGATTTTCAGCTTTGACAGTAAGGCTTACTCATGGTTATCTTTTCTTGTTGCGTGGGAGTGCACATGGATCACACCTCATCTTGGCACACTGGATTGGACACATACCTACGTTACGGCTTCGACTCATGACATAGACGGCCTGTTGTGGAGCTACACACGTGATCTTCCTATTTGGATTCTCTTACTAGATTTTTGTAGTGCAAGGTTCTCTTTTTCATATTTCTCACACAGTGGCGACTATCTACAATCCACGCATATAAATATGTACGCTTTTTCCTTCGCCGGGGTTTTATCCACAAGGGTGGTTTTACCCGGCAAGGTTTTAATGCGGCATATCATATATTGCATGTATGTAGATAATCAATTGCTTATCTCTTTTATGCTTCGTTTGGTTGTAATATGGTATTCCTCCGCCATCAGTGAGGGCTTTATCTAATAAAATAATATTTTGTGTAAAAAAAAAGTATGTATGCATATAAAATTGAATATAATTTAATGAAACATAAAATTTATCTTTTTAGAGAAAGTTAAACTTAGACCCATTGTGGTTTATTTAATGCCAAAGACCTCCCCTCTCGTTTGGAATTATACATTTACCTCCCCTATGGTTTGGGTTAAAAATGCACTGGCTGATTTCCGGCATGTTTACCCCCTGTGGTTTTGCCGGAAATTGGCCGGTGCGTTTTTAACCCAAACTATAGGGGAGGTAAATGTATAATTCCAAACGAGAGGGGAGGTTTTTGGAATTAAGCCAAACCGCAGGAGGTCTAAGTGTAATTTTCCCTTTTATTTAACTAAGTACTTCACTTAATGAAATAGTTTAGTTCATTAATGGTTGCACCTGAAAATAGTTCAAACACAACAAATGTTTGTCATTTGATGTAAGCTTTAAAACTTCATGGCTCGTTAGTACGGCAACATTATATATGAACTATATAAGGCATGTTGCATGCAAAAACGTGTCATGCATTTCTTTAGTACACGTTATTTAAATCATGCATTTTGTCATCACTCAAACCCCTTTTTCTCAACAATTCTAGTACATGACTGGTACTCACTTCATGTTTCGGTTTTAATGTTTTTTTAATGTGTTTTCCTTTAATGCAATGTTTCACACATTTGAAAATTATCTAAGTCTAACTTAGGCATCCCTCTAATTAAATTCTTTTTAGATAGTTTCCTAATGTTGAAATTCCTATATGGCCCAATCTTCTATGCCATAGATTCACATCTAAGTCATGTGATATTAGACACTTAACCTTAGCATCTAACATATTATCTAAGGTAAGAGTATAAATGTTACCATCACTACTTCCTTTTAAAACTATTTCTCCTTTTTCATTTATTATATCACATGAATTGGAAAGAAAATAGACATTATAACCGCAATCTATAAGTTGAGAAATACTAAGTAAATTATATGAGTGTTGCATATACTTAGGTTCTATAAGACTTATATGAGTGTTGCATATACTTAGGTTCATAATAAGTTGAATACATTTTATTCTTTCTAGTTGCATTTGTATACATATAGGCATAATTGCTAGGTTGTCTAGATGCAAAGTTTGGCCTAGATGTATGTTTATGCGTGTGTGCTTTTATGGGTGTATGTTGCATTTTTGCCTTAGAATAAATAGAAGAAGGAGTAGAAGAAGATTTAGTAGGCAAAGTTGTTTTTATATCTTTATAAGGCTGTTTAGTAGTTGAAGATACAAACTTAGTCTTTCTACCTACTTTGTCATCTTCTTCTTTATCGCCTAAGCCAGTTTTATCATTTCCATACTTTTGCGATGAGATTAGTGTATCTAACATATTAGCACCTGACTTAAATTGTTCTAACATTTTTTCTAAGTTAAGTTTAGAAGACTTAAGTTGTATTATTTCATGTTCACAACTTTCCAACTTGGACTTTAACATATTATTTTCCGTTTTTATCTTTTGTTCATCTTTCCTATATGATTCAATTTTATTCTATAAAGAATCAAGAGTATTAGTAGACTCTTGTTTAAGAGATTCTAATTGATCGGAAAATTCCAAGTTGGACGTCTTCAACTTGTTATTTTCTTCAATTAGTTTCTTCTTTTCTTTAGAAAGCCTCTTACAGTGAGCATGCGCTCTTAAGAACTCTTCATACATTTCATCAAATGTCATGTCACTATCAAATGAAGAACATACCTCGTTTGATACGAAGCAGAATTGAGCTTCCTCAGTTTTGGATTCTGAGTCGGATGAGTCGCTCCATGTGCTCACCTTCATTGCTCGTTTCCCTTTCCTTGCCTTAGACTCCTTTGTCTTTGTCATTTGTGCCTCCTTGTCCTTGGCTCGTTTGGCAACTTTGTCTCCTTTGTTGTTGTCACCAAATGTCACCTTTCCACCATCAATATGTTCAAGTTTGGTGAATAATTTGGGGTTTCCTGACATATGCCTCGAACATCCACTATCTAAAAACCATTTGGTTTTTAGATTCTTTGACTTTGCCTCCTTCTTGCATTCCTTGCGTTTTTCCTACAATGAAGACAAAGTTTTAAGTACCCTTTATTTGGGTCTTTGAATGTTAGGGGCACTATTCTTGTTTAGTTATCCCTTAGGTATACAAACTTGAACATACCTTCTAGGCACATTTTTAGCATTGTTATAATTTTGAAAATAAGAAGGATTAGCATATAGATGATCATTCCACATAAGTGAAGATGCATTATTATTCACGTTACGCCATGGTTGATAATCATTATATGTTGGCCGATTTCTATAATGTGTATAAGGCATGCGATTTTATTTCTTGAATGGCTCTATATAAGTGTGTTTATAGGCATTTCTATAAGACTTATATGAGTGTTGCCTGTACTTTGGTTCATAATAAGTTGGATACATTTTATTCTTTCTAGTTGTATTCTTATATATATATGCATAATTTCTAGGTTGTCTAGATGCAAAATTTGGCCTAGATGTATGTTTATGCGTGTGTATATTTGTGGGTGTGTGTTGTATTTTTGCCTTGATATAATTAGAAGAAGGTGTAGAAGAAGATGTAGCAGGCAAAGTTGTTTTTGTTGTATTATACGGCAACTTTGTACTAGATGAGACAAACTTAGTCTTTTTATCTACTTTTACATTTTCTTCTTTGTATCCTAACCCGGTTTTATCATTTTCATACTTTTGTGATGATATTAATGTATCTAACATATTAGCACCCGATTTAAATTGTTCTAACATTTTTTCTAAGTTAAGTTTAGAAGACTTAAGTTGCATTATTTCATTGTCGCGACTTTCTAACTTAGATTGTAACATACTATTTTCCATTTTTAACTTTTGTTCATTTTTCCTAAGGGATTCAATTTTATTCTCTAAAGAATCAAGAGTATTGATAGACTCTTGTTTAAAAGATTCTAATTGATCGGAAAATTCCAAGTTGGACGTCTTCAACTTGTCATTTTCTTCAATTAGTTTCTTCTTTTCTTTAGAGATCCTCTTACAGTGAGCATGCATTTTTTAAAATTCTTCATACATTTCATCAAATGCCATGTCACTTTCAGAATCACTATCAGAAGAAGAACTTACCTCGTTGGATACGAAGCAGACTTGAGCTTCCTCGTTTCGGATTCTGAGTCGGATGAGTCGCTCCATGTGCTCACCTTCATTGCTCATTTCCCTTTCCTTTCCTTTCACTCCTTTGTCTTTTTCATTTGTGTCTCCTTGTCCTTGGCTTGTTTATTATTATTATTTTTCTTTGTGGGACAATCATATGAAATATGTCCTTTTTAACCGTATTCATAACACTTTAATTCTTTATTATACCATTTGTTTGTTTTATTTTTCTTAGATTGAGAAGAAGAAGAACATTGCATATTCCTATTAGGACGTTTGAAAAAATTTCTAAGTTTTTCCGCTATTAATATCAAGTCATCATCTAATTCAGTATCACTATTACTATCATCATTATTTGTATGTGTTTCATTTGTTTTGAAAGCTATTGGCTTACTTGATGATTTAGATGACTCGGACTTCCATTGGTTTAGTTTTACCTCATAGACTTTAAGAGATACGATCAATTCATCCATCTTAGTGATTGACTTTGTCTCCTCGATTGCAGTCACCTTTGGATCCCATTCAGTAGGAAGGCTTCGTAGCACCTTTTGAACTTTTTCATTGTTCGTGAATGATTTACCTAAAGCTTCAAGGGCATTAAAAATGTTAGTAATCTTCAAATCCATAGATGTTATGGATTCGTTTGTCAACATTTTAAAGGACTATAATTCAGTCATAAGCATGTTTATTTTTGATTCTTTAACACCACTAGTACCTTCATGCTTTAATACAAGTGATTTCCACATATCGTGTGCACTTGTGCAACTTGACACATATCATGTTTCAGAAGTTGTAAGTCCATTCAAAATTAATTGCATAGCTTTAGCATTCATGGACATTTTCTTTTTATCTTCCAATGACCATTCACTTTTATATTTTTCAACATCTTATGTAACTCCACTAACTTGTACAACTTTCATTGGAATGTACGGCCCATCTTCAACTATAGACCATAAATTGATGTCTATAGCCATTAAGAATAGCCTCATTCTTAGTTTCCAATGAAAAAAATCATTGCCATAAAAAAGAGGAGAGCGTTATGTAGACATACCTTCCAACTCACCTTTATGAGAAACAATAGCCATTGTATGTACCTTGGATTTGAGACAAGCAGTATATAATGAATTGCTTCTTTGAGTGGTGTAGACCTGGCTCTGATACCAATTGTTGGACCGTGCACCTGCAATAAACACCACCAGAGGGGGGTGAATAGTGGTTAGCAGAAATTACACCACAACCATTTGTAAAAATCCTTTTTGAAAACAGAATGTGAGACTACCTCAGATTCAGAACCCGTTTTTGAAAAATTCACAAATAATTGTACAAAACTCCAAAAATTATGAAACTTTCCAAAATTTAACCTTAATGTGTTAACAAGACTCTGTCCACAAATCAAAAAAAATAAGGTCGTTTGGCCTTTCAAATAAATAAAAAGATTCAAATGGTCAATCTAGACAGAATGTTGCTGATTTTGCAAAAAGTGTTTCTCTTTGAATACTCAACCAAAAAGGTTGATCTTTATATCAAAACACTCCCTAGGATGTTTAGATAAAGTTTCCAAAAGGCCTTGACCTTAAACAATTCTTGATAAATACAGAAATTAAGGTTTCTCAAAACTGGTCAGATTGTAGCCAAATTGGAGCAGCTATTTTTCAAAGACCAAAACACTAACTTTCCCTTGCTCAAATCAAGTGATTCTTGTTGCAAATGAAAGCTAACAGTCTAAAGTATAACTCCACCAAAAATCACGAATTTGGAAAGTGTTTAGTTATTTTTTAAAATTGTGAGAAATTGTGTGAAATTTGTAGTAAAAACGGGCAGAAAACAGAAATGAAGAAATAAGACAAGAACACCGATAATTTATCCTGGTTCGGTCAATGTGACCTAGTCCAGTCCCAAAGAACACCTTTCCTTAAATTTCACTATGAAATGAATCACCTTACAACAAAAACCAAGCTTGATCCTTGGGTTATACACCAACCCTACTCAAGACTTGGATGATCACCTTCTAAGCAACACTTAGTTGCAACACCTCTACAACCTATTGATATAGCCTTATAAGAATGGATAATCAATCTTACAAATGAAGCTCAAGAGGCTTGTAACTCAACAAAAACAACAAGAACACCTTATCTACAAAGAATGGAACAACAACAAGAAGAAGAAGATGATAGCTAGATAATTCAACAAATGCTTGTAAGCTTCAAGTGTGTTTCATCTTCTTCACCATTGCCTCTATTTATAGTGTGATTTGAGCCTTGGAGATAAGACTTCCAATGTGGCACCATCTTCATCATCAAGTCCAAATGTCTTCTCATCATTGGTTGGCCTTGTACACTTGGCAAAATAAGACAAAATGATTGGTCCACCTTGAAATTGTCTTGAAAATTTGAAGATAATACCTAAAGATAATAGCCATAACAACTCCATTATCTTTTCAACTCTTTGGAAAGATAATAGGCATGTGGGCATTTGACAAATTCAAATGAAAATTCAGCTCCTATTATCATCAAGTAGTCGTTGGCTTTGGCTACCTTTTGTTTTTCCAAAAATAATTTTCGATTTTCCTTAATAAAAATAAGAAAGGATAATACCACCAAAATATCCTCAACTCCAAGCACAAGAATAGGACATGTGAAGTCTTGATTTGACATCAAAAATCTGCTAAAAAAACCCAAGAATACCAAGTAGCCGTTTGGCTACATTTGAATATTTCCATGTTAGCATTTTTGCCAACTAGCTCGTTTTTGATTTGTCCACTTGTCATCAAGCCATAAAATGATTACACAATCACCTCCACCTGATAAATCATGTTTTTGGACATACATATATGTGTAACAACTCAGATTTTTGAAAATCAATAGATAATAGTCGACAAGATTATGTCAACGTGTAACACCGAAATTTCCAATATTTCTTCTTATATGTTGAGATCATTTCTTCACCTTTAACAACCTTGAAAAACTCTGAATAACGATGAATAATAACCTCCAATAACATATAAAAGAGTGTTTTCAAGAAAAAAATAGAATGTGACATCTCAAATCGTCACATATCCAGCTATAGTCAACAATATAATCATTGAGAGAATAAGATAAAAAATCACCATATTATCTTCACATTAACAATAAATCAGCTCCAGAATGAAGATAATAATATGCTCAAGAGACTCCTTGAGTGAAAATACCAAAAATACCCTCGGGGGTAAAATGACCAAAATACCCCTGGTGTACGAAAACTCCAGAAATGACCCCGATGGTCAGAAATGAATATTATAACACCTTTGCCTTGATAAATGGTATAAGAACAATTCCTTGATATATATTCACCATATCATGTTCCTACAAAACGCAAAATACCAATTTTGCCCTTATTGGTAAGTTGTAGAAACTTCCAAGGCACGTTAGTCACAAGGCAATTATAATCACCAAAAACACATGATAATCATATAATAAACATGTATAAATCATATACAAATGAAAACAATCATTTAAACACTTTTTAGAAAAATATTCTAAAAACCCTAGACATTGATCGATCGAAGTGCCTCAGCTTCAGAGATCGATGTCTCACAGAAAGGTTCAGGTTTTGTCTCTGACCTACATCGATCGATCGAAATGAGGGTTCAGTGTACATCGATCGATCGATGTGTCTCAGGTTTAGAGATCGATGTCTCGCAGTAAGGTTTTGAACTTTCACTGCCTTACATAGATCGATCGATGTGAGAGATCTATGTACATAGATCGATCGATGTGCACCTACCTGAGAGATCAATGTCAACTTTTTCAACTTTTAATCACATATAACATAATGTGTGACATTTTTAAGCATTCACCACTTAAAATCATGTCTTTGAAAATTATCCAAACATATTTCTCAACAAAATCTTCCAAGGGAATTAAAGATAATTTTCAAGAAGGAAGAACACTCCAATGGGGCGGCCACTTATGATTAAAAAGCAGAGAAATAATGCCAACAAGGCTAAGAACACAACTCTCGTTCTCTCAAGATCAAGGAGCTTTACTACTTTCTTCTTTTTTTTTCTTTCTTCTTCTTCTTCTTCTTCTCTCAAGCCTATTGTTAATATATTCTACATATTGATTAGGCTTTGATTATACCACCATACAGGTTTCATTTGCTGTAAAAGGTTGATCAACCTGTGATCAAACCTTCACTCATTCGGTGGTGGTGTTCGTGATCCGGTTGCTTGATTGTATTATTTGTGAAAGGGTAGAGCAATGTCCTTAGAAACCTCCACAGATACATTATCGTTATCTTTTTTTCTTTTCAAAAAAAAGGGACTTAACATTGTGATAGGTCTATCTTATCTTTTGATGTTCCTATAGAAGCACATAAATGTTGTATGTTTAGCACTTGTAAGAAATCGAGATTTATTTTGGGCTTGGTAAAGTGCATTATTATTTTGTATATTTGAGGTTTATATTTGGAAACATTTGAAAATTAAGGAAACCTTTCATTTGTAATGGCGGCCATTTCAAAATCTTGTGCAAAAAAATAGGACAAAAAATGAACAAATGAAATTTTTTTAAAACAAAGATAGAAAAATAGAGAAAAGAAACTCTGTATTATTTTTGGATTGCCTATGATGATAAGAAAGTTGGTGGAAGTTTGGAAAGGCTGGGTTTAAAAGTAAAATGTCGGGAAAGTGATTTTAGTTATGTAGTTTCGTTTCTCATTTGTACAACCTCTTATTATTTGTTCTTTGATAATTTACTTTTTCTTTATTTAACCAGCACTCTAGATTTATATTATTGACAAAATAGGATATTAACCAGGATCAGAGATGACCCAGATGAGAAACACTGTCAATGTCCTTTAGGAGCACAGTTTGTTGCCAAGAGCAATGTCCTTAGAAACATCCACAGATTGAACAATGATAGTGTAGCGCCCTACACCTGGGCCTCGTCTGGATACGGTGCACCCGCCGTACTTCACTAAGGAGAGTACGAAGCGTCATGCATAACATGCGAAAATCCATAACATAAGTCATGGACTCTCATGCTAACATTTAACATGGTAGTAAAATTTAGGCAGAATTAAAACTTTTCAAATTAAACATGCATTACTAAATTACTAAGTCCCAAGAGTAGAAATCCCACAAAATAACATAACCAAAATTCAGAGAGTTCAAACATAGTCATAATACAACAAGTCTCGGCAGCACAAAAGTCCTTAAGCTTAGCCCCCTTCATATCTCCTCGCCTATGGATAAGGTACCCTCGGCTCATCTTCGATCCATTCTATCTTGACATTATCTGGCTCTGGAGAAAAATAAAAGTGTGAGTGATAAAAATCACCCAGCAAGAATACAATAAACTACCATGATATACATAATGAATTATAACATGAATGTAATAACATGAAAGCCTTAACTAGTAATTCATACCTGTCTTAAATCCTGAGATCCCTTGACGATATAGCCTAAGCATAATTCTAGGTAACACTATCCACTGTTATCTTATTAATCATTAAATGTAACATACAACATGTCAGCGTGTTCATGAGTTATGCAATATGCAATGCATGTAAAAATGTGTCAGATCAATTAAGCCCGGATCTGAGCGGGTCCAGAATATATCAACAGACCAATTAACCCCGGGTCTGGGTGGGTCCAGAACATATCAACAGACCAATTAACCCCGGGTCTGGGACGGGTCCAGAACAGATATCAGATTAATTAACCCCGGATCTGAACGGGTCCAGAACATGTATCAGATCAATTAACCCCAGATTTGAGCGGGTCCAGAACATATCATGTCAACAGACCAATTAACCCCAGGTCTGGAGTCGGGTTAGTCGCATGCTTGGCCGGCAATGGAATCATGAAGCTTTCTTTAAAAACATGGGACCGTAAAAATTTTCATGCATAACGAAAACATAGTCGCCTATAAAACTTGCTTGCATAAATAAAATCCATAAAATCAGTTTCATGACCATGCATGATACATGCGGTGATATTCAATGCAAGTCATGACGTGAAATAGCATATTACAATGCATGGTTTCGGAGCTAAGGAAAATCTAATTCCTACGTCATGCTCATAGGCGGATAATTTAACATTTTTAAAGCTTAGAACCTTAGTTATTTGGACCGTTTCCTGAAACACATAACAAACTCCCTAAGGCATAGCATGCTTAAGCCCAAACCGTGTATATTAGCCCATTTTAATTTAATCCCTTGTCCAGCCCAAATTCCAGCTTTAGTACATCAACTTCGCGTCCGTGATTACTCACCAAAACGTTAAGGCTAACCTGGCCAACTTGTGTGACTTTACTCCTATATGTCTTGAGTGATTTTCATAAAATTTTCAGATTAATTCGATAACCATAAAGGGGCTCATTTAATTAATTTCCGAAATGGGTTAGGTGCTGAAACTGAACTGACCCATTTTACTAAAAATTTAATTGTGGTAAATCCGTAATTCTTTTTTTAGAAATTCCAACTCACACGAGTCATAAACATGTGGAACTAGTATTCTACAAAAATTTAGCACATTTTCATATTTCTATGTCCTATTTCAGAGTCCACTAACCAGTTACTTAATTCCAGCTTTGTTCCAGTGATTTCAGCTGAGCAGTTTTACTAATTAATTCATTAAAAATAATCCAGAACTTGTTTTACCAAAATTACAGCTGGCGTGTTCACTAAACTCCTAGGATTATTACCATGCCAAAAATCAGCTTTATTGGTCATCTACAAGGTCCCTTTTCAAGCCAGTCAAAAGAGGTTACAATTCTGCTCAGCTCCCGTTTTTCAAGTCTGGCCAGTCTTACCAAATATTTTATTAAAAGTTAACCATAGCTCATTTTACCAAAATTCTAACTCTCATCTCTACTACACACAGGGAGCTATCTTTGTGCCAAAAATCAGATTTATTTAAGGTCTACAAGGTCCTCTTTTAATCCGTTGAAGTCAGTGCTCAATTCTGCCCAGCTCCAGAATTTTCAATTGGAGCAGTTTTACCGCGTAATTTCTTAAAAATAATCCGTAGCTGGTTTTAACAAAATTCCAACCCTCACTTGTGCTACACTCATGAGGCTAACTTTTTCCCAAAAATCAGCCTCATTGAGTGTGATAACCGACAAAAAAAAGAAATAAAATAAAATAAATAAATAAATTAAATAAGTCAAGTTTTAAATTTAGAGTTCAGGTTGTTTTTTTTAAAAAAAAGAGAACAAAATCCTATCCTAATCTTAAACTTCCCAATCCCCTCCCCATAACCCCTAAAATCTCTCCCCACCCAAATTAAAATGCTAAACCGTTCCCACCCCTGGAGTAGATAGCAACAACGACAAAAAAAAGAGAGAGAGAGAGGTATCGTGAGGGAGGGAGCACGCAGGAGAGGAAGGAAAAAGGAGAAGAAAAGAGAAAAGAGAAGGAAGGAGAAGGGAGTCTAGGCCCCTCACACCCATTCCCCAACCATCGTGTCTAAGAAATTCTTCATTGGAGAGGTAGGTTCCTTTTCCCCCTCCGTTTCGTGCAAATTCAAGCATGCTTTACTGGTATTTTATGTGTTTTTATTGTTTTAATTGTTGAGATTGATAGCATGTCAATTATCTGTGAAAAGCATGAGATTGTGGAATCTGTGGAATGCGTTGATGATATTGCGTGCTTTGATTTTTGGTTTTAAGGAAAAATTTGATAATCAAAATATCACACCTTTAAGTTTTCTGTTGTTGATTTGGCCTTAGAATAAGTTCCCATAGACTGGAAATAGGTTGAAATATAGATCGGGGTCAAAAAACGGTGGCCGGAGGCCGCCGGAAGCGGCCGCGCGTGGCAGCCACGCACGCGAGGAGGCGCACGTGCCTTTGGCAGTAAGCTGGTAACCGAAATATTAAAAAAAAAGAGGCTGTAAAGGGCAAAAGGGTCGAAGGGCCTGGAGGGTAGCAAAGGGGCCGAAGGCCCTGAGTGAGGGCCAGCTGGTCTTAGCGGGCTGGCTGCTCTTGCAGCAGCCTGGCCCAAAATCCGTTCCATATTAAAAAAAAAAACAAAAAGAGGGCTGGCAGCTTCGCGGACCGGGCCGAATGGCCAACGGTCCGGGCCAGTTGTTGTCGGCCCAATAAGCTATATGATATAAAAAAAGGGGGGATTTCTGAGGCAGGCCGGTCGCTGGCGAGCCGGACTCGGAGCGAACGCGGGCTGGGGAAGGGCTGGTAGGAATAGAATAGGGACAGCCCAAGTTTTATTTTCTTAAAATGTTTTGTATAATTTCTGAAATGTTATAATAGTTATTTAATTAATTTTAAATGGTAATAATTATAGGAAAAATATAAATAAATGTCAGAAAATTATAAATAAATTCCAGAAATTATGAAATGCTAAAATTAAATTATTTTCATTAAATTTTAGTAAATGTGATAATTTATTTAATTTGGATAAGTAGGTAATAAATAGAAATAAATCAGCTCTTTTGACTGGCTTGAAATAAAATATTTGGTAAGACTGGCCAGACTTGAAAAACGGGAGCTGAGCAGAATTGTAACCTCTTTTGACTGGCTTGAAAAGGGACCTTGTAGATGACCAATAAAGCTGATTTTTGGCATGGTAAAATATTAAAAAAGCACAATAAATACATATAAGCCATGGAATAATAATTTTAACCTCAAACAACATTAAACCATTATTTGAAGATAAATGAACCTAGATTTGAGTGCCGGAGGATGGTGAGGATGGGCCAGAGGCCTCAGGCGATTGTGTTGGTTGCATTCATGGCACGTGCATTGCATGATGGTGGGTCGTGACGTACGGGTCACGGGCGCTCAGGATGGTGTACGGTGGCGGGGCCAAGTACACTCAAGATGGTGACTGTGGGTGGGTACGACCCACAGCCACTCAGTTAGGTCCCGGGATCATGCATTGCATGGCGGAGATATCGGCATATGGTGTGACATGACTTTGTTGCGTGTGACATGCATATTAGGGCATGCATCATGTTGTTGCGCATTCTTATCTGGAGTGAATTACTTTATGTATTCATATGCTTAGGTGATACCATGTCCTATGTGTTATGTGCTATATCATTATTGTATGTTTGTCTTGTACTACTCGGAGGCAGATGCCTACTGAGTGATTTCCCAGTCACTCACCCCAACTTCCCCCCCACCAGGTGAGCAGGAAGAGACTTATGACTACGTCTTTGTTGAGGACGGGGCTGATACAGTGGAGTGGGCAGACTGACGGTCGCGCTTAGGATATAAGAAGACCCTGCGACTGTTTGTCTTTATTTTATTGAGATCTCATCAGACATTACCTTGTTAGATTTTCAGACTTATGTTATTGTCAGGATTTGGTTTATTATTATATTAAGGAATTTTATTTAACAAGAAAACCTTATGTTATTGCATTTCGTTTCCGCGCGAAAAATTTCTGCGTCTTTTTGGACATGTTGGAGATTGATTCGACGCTTAGTATTCTCCTCAGCGAGATACGACGGGTGCACCGTTCC
This sequence comes from Eustoma russellianum, assembly GCA_036186865.1. Taxonomy (NCBI): domain Eukaryota; kingdom Viridiplantae; phylum Streptophyta; class Magnoliopsida; order Gentianales; family Gentianaceae; genus Eustoma; species Eustoma russellianum. The sequence goes on from AP025055.1 coordinate 30,477,868, forward strand.
CGATGCTAGGGCTCGGGAGCGGGGCGCTACAGGTGGTATCAGAGCCGAGGCTTCAGATCCGCCTCGGGAACGTAGGAATTAACTAGATCGCCTAGACATAAGCTATGACCTTTTCCTAGAAACGATAATATGACCCTAATAAATGAAGTAGATCTAAGTTATGATCGGGTTAAGGGAGGTGTGTGCCGATGGTGAGCTTTTCTTGTTAATTACCGTTCTAAATCGGAATCAACTATTTATTTTTATTTATATACTTTACTGACCTGCTTGCTTTTCATGAACTCGAACTCCAGGAAAATGCCTCCACGACGTGAGCCAGCAGGAAATGGAGGGCACGACGGTGACGACCACCAGGGTCAGGGGGCCATACCCCAAGTCCTTGCAGACACACTAGCCACCCTGACTACCTTGGTGGCCCAGCAGCAGGTACAAATGGCTCACCTGCAGCAGCAGCAGCAGGAGCAGCAACAGCAGCAGCCACCACCACCACCACCCCCGGGACTTCGATTCTACTATAGAGAGATGCAGCACTCCCGGGTACCGATGTTTAGGGGTACTACACGTCCGGAGGAGGCCGAAATCTGGCTCGAGAATGTGACCGAGCAGCTGAGGTTACTGCAGGTGCCAGATGAGTTGAAGGTGGAGGTGGTAATTCCATTCCTCGAAGGGGATGCCAGGGAATGGTGGCTTGGTGTACAGCGCCGACTGACCCCACAGTTGACTTGGGCCCAGTTCAAGGGAGAATACGAGAAGCACTATATCCCCGAGAGTGCCTTACAGAGGAGGATGACCGAGTTTCAGCTGCTTACACAGGGGTCCATGACGGTGGATCAATATTCAGAGAGATTCCATGCCTTGGGAAGATACATGCCTTCCGTTATGGATAACGAGAGGGCAAAGATGTCCAAATTTAGGACAGGACTGAGTTCTCGCATTCAGACTTTGATTATTTGTGCGAGACCGGGGACCTTCGAGGAGTTACTGGAGGTGTGCCGTGATGCTGAGGGTGACCTCAGGAGGGTTGCAGCAGAGGACCGAGCAAAGAGGCCACGTGAGGAGTATCGTTCCGGGAGATCAGGTAGATGGCTGAAAGTACCACGCCGCCAGCAGCCAGGACACTCCTACCGACCACCGCAGCAGCAGAGACCATTTACTCAGCCCCTCGCCATTGAGGGACCAGGAGCGACTCATGCACAGCCGATTAGGGCCGTGGCACCCACCCCACCATGTGCTCAGTGTGGGCGTCTTCATCTAGGTCAGTGTTGGAGGAATAGAGACGTCTGCTACAGATGCGGCACCCCTGGGCACTTTGCCAAAGACTGCCCCGCGCAAGGACAGACACCCCCACCCCAGCAGAGCCAGCCACAGCCGAAGGGGAGGCCAAAGACGAACGCCCGAGTACATGTCATGTCGCACGCTGACGTCGAGGACACCAGCGATGTCGTAGCAGGTACGCTTTAATTAAGCATCATAAATCTGAATTTGTTTAAATACCGTTCTGTCTGTGATTATGTGTTATGTGTATAACCCTACCCATGTTAGGTGAGATATTGATTAACAAGGTCCCAGCCTACGTCCTTTTCGATAGTGGTGCCAGCCATTCATTTATCGCCAGGAGGGTTGTCAAGAGTCTGAACATCCTACCAGAACGACTGGAGATTCCTTACCGTGTCCAAACCGCTGATGACCAGGTGATTGTATCGCACTATGAGTACAAAGATTGTTCGATGGAGATTAATGATTTGGAGTTCACGGCGACTCTGATTCCGATCCAGATGCAAGATTTTGATGTTATTCTGGGCATGGATTTTCTGGCTAAGCATGAGGCCAAGATCGACTGTCGTGAGAGGCAGGTCCGTATGCAGACACAGAGTAAGCAGGAAACCATCTTTCAAGGGGATTACAAGCTACATAAGGCGCCTAAGAAGATCTACATGAGTGCAGCGCAGGCACACAAGGCATTGAGGAAAGGTAACCAATGTTTTCTTGTATATGCTATTGGCGCAGAAAAAGAAGTACCCTCGATAGATTCGATACCAGTGGTGAATGAGTATAAAGATGTATTTCCCGAAGAGCTGCCAGGACTACCGCCCAGTCGGGAAGTAGAGTTTGAGATTAATTTACTGCCAGGTGCTGAGCCGATATCGAAGGCACCGTACAGAATGGCTCCGGTTGAGCTGAAGGAACTGAAAGAGCAGCTGCAGGAGTTACTAGACCGGAAGTTCATCTGACCCAGCGTCTCACCCTGGGGAGCTCCGGTCTTGTTCGTGAAGAAGAAGGATGGCAGCATGAGACTCTGCATTGATTATAGAGAGATTAATAAGATCACTATCAAGAATAAATATCCGCTA